>CM038111.1:34225322-34929420 GCA_001642375.2 Mentha longifolia
TGGCGCATCACTTCATCAAAAACATCTTTGTTCGTAAATTTTGGTTTCCCATAAATTTTTTGGGCAGCTTTCTCAATATCTGTATCTGACCAACCACTCTTTCTTATGGAATAAGCCTCTTTGTATGCACCAACCCACTTGGTTACATTCTGATTAAGTCGCTTATAACGATTTCTAAGCGACTCATCAGTTCTACCAAGATCCAACTTCAATCTTGAGTTTTCTCTTCCACAGGTTCTGAATAGCTGCAAAACACTTTCCCAAAACGCCTCTTCTTTTTGATCAGTTCCAACACTTGGATTCTCACTGATTCTACAATATGAAGACATAAGCACTATGTCTTCACTAGTTGTCCAATTTTTTGGACGGTTTGAAGTGTTTGTATGTGTTTGCTGAGCATTTTGAGCGGAATTTTGAGTCATATTTGGAGTGGGTGGGTGATTTTGAGAGATAGGAGATTGAGTGAAATGAGATGGAAACTGTGAATTCAAATCAGTTTCGAAATTTTGAAATTCTTCAGAGTTTTGGATATTGTCAAGGTTAGGATAATAACCTTGAGAATGAGACAAATCTTGGTAATTTGAGAAGGAATTAGCATTGGGATCCATTGAAAATATAAAAATTATAGTAAAAGATAATTTTGTGGTGAAAGAGGAGTTTAATTTTTGTGTGCAGAATTATGTAAAAATGGATCTCTATTTATAGAGAAAAAAAGTTATGAATTTTGGTGTAATTCTTTTTAAAATATATATATTATATAAAAGATATAGCAATTTTATCACAATATCTAAATAAAATATGAAGAAACCAATAAAATAATGACATGTGTTATAGATAGATAAAAGAAAATAAGCAAAATTGAAGGTTGGAGGTCAAGCTTTTCTCAACCAACCAAATCTATTGTAGACGAATTAAAATTTTCTTTTAATAGAAAAATTCATGTGACCTCCAACCTTTGGTCATGGATAAACGAAGTCTTATATTTTGGTCAAGTTTTAATTTACACTAAGATTATTGGGCAAGATGGTATATTTCCTCTTAATTTTTTGAATTTTTTAATAAATGGTATATCATATGTGTCTCTTGAAATGCAATTAAATACACCAACTATATCTGACATATCGATTAAATCATGAACTTTCATTTTTTTTCTCTAAATACATGAATTTTGGCAAGTGTTCAATTTTCCCACAATTTGAATTTTCACCCAAAACAGAACCAACGTGCGCTAATATGGCTAATGGCCAATGGCCAATGGGAGTGTGTCCTTAAATTTTCCAACCAGCAAACTAAACGGCGTTGTATCCCCTATGTTAAACGACATCGTTTTAGGGCCTGTGCCACCTCCTCGGCGCCGCCGTTCTGGCGGTCTTCCTCTTCTCCTTCTCTTTACTCCCCAACAAGTTCTTTTTCTCTAAATACCTAAATTGAAAAATCGACCTCTCCCGCCCTTCCTCAAGTCTCCCGGCATTGGCGTTGTTCGGTTTCTTCCGATGGGCCGCCCCGCTCTCTGTGTTTCACGGCCGACGTTGCCTCATTTGCCTCTCAACTCTCGTCCCCGAAGAGTCTTTTCAGCTCCGACGCCACTACGTTCCTGATGGGACCACTGTTGTCGTGCCCATGCCACCGTCACCCTACTGTCGCCACGCCAGCCTTGGGTCCTCACTGCCTCAGTCTTCTCCGACAAGCTTTGCCGCCTATCCTTCGTTCGTGCCGTTTCCGCCGTCGCGGTTCCGCAACTGCTGGTGCCTTCATACGGAGTGTTGATATATAATGCATATATATTGTTTTGGAACTCTTGACAAAAACTGTGAGATATATTATTTTGGAACTCTTGACAAAAACTGTGAGAGATGTAATGTGGTTTAAAACTTATTTATATTTCAATTTCATTTTACCTTTTTGAAGTAAAACAACTATTTTTGAAGGCAATTTCAGACAAATCTTGTTTGTCATATCAATTAAGAGGAAGCAAACAAGGTGTAGTCAATACAAGTATAAACTCCTTTTAAATTTGGAGGGATGTCCAAGTCCTAAGGCGAACAAAAAAAGACAACTCTGTATATAACATGGACTCCAGACTCAAGCAATTGAACTACAAATAGATTGAAGTAATGTGTGATAATGTTATTAGAGGTAGAAATAATGATGGTCATTGAAAAATCATCATATCAAATAATATTCGCTAAAACTTTTCAATTGGTTTACATTATTGAGTTTGACTACAAAGAATATTTTAGTTCAAACAGAACATGAAGATCGGATGAAAATTTTGATAATTTAACTTATATACACATACAGTTGGATATTTTAATAGTAACTCCTACAATCCAAAAATTCTAACTTTAATACTAATTTTTTAATTTTTTTAATAAATGGTATATCATATGTGTCTCTTGAAATGCAAATAAATACACCAACTATGTCTAACATATTGATTAAATCATGAACTTTCTTTTTTTCTTTCTAAATACATGAATTTTTTGGCAAGTGTTCAATTTTCCCACAATTTGAATTTTCTCCTAAAATAGAACCGACATTGCGCTAATGTGGCTAATGGGAGTGTGTCCTTAAATTTTCTTACAGGCATACAAGTATAAACTCCTTTTAAATTTGGAGGGATGTCCAAGACCTAAGGTGAACAAAAAAAGACGACTCTGTATATTATGGACTCTCCAGACTCTAGCAATTGAACTACAAATAGTTCTTGGAATAGATTGAAGTAATGTGTGATAAGAATGGAGGTAGAAATGATGGTCATTGAAAAATCATCATATCGAATAATATTCGCTAAAACTTTTCAATTGGTTTACATCATTGAGTTTGACTATAAAGAATATTTTAGTTTAAACAGAATATGAAGATCGGATGAAAATTTTGATAATTTAACTTATACACATATAGTTAGATATTTTAATAGTTTGAAATGTTCGAAATTGGATTTTGAATTATATTAATAAGGAATATTGACTATATTATTGAATTGTGCAATTGTACATGGTTGATTTTCACCACACATTACAACCTTATTTCGGAGGTTAATATAGTTAAAGTGTGTTCATTCCTACACTGTCACTAACTCCGTCAAATTCATGTCTTCCTTTCAACTTTAAATGCAAGGCCGGACTTGTGTGCGTGCCTTGGTCCCCAAGATTTTGGGGGCCCATAAAAAAAAAATAATTATCACTAGTATGTATTATTCTGGATTGTCTCATATAACAAGTTTCGTTTCCTTTTTTGGCAACAATTAACCCATATAACAAGTCCCTTTCCCCTTTCTCTTTCTCCATTGGTTATTGTGCCATAAAGTTATATGACTTGTTCAATGGGATGGAGGGAGTACATCAGAATGGACAAGAGAAACACAATCTTCCATTCTTAAAAAAAAATATACTAAAATCCAGCGTTGCGTCGATCCCGTTGCCCCAAAATTCTTACTCAACTCGCTCTTGGCTCTTGGCGCTCAAACCTCAAAGTCCAGGTGAGTTTCTAGTTTCTAGTTTCTACGATTCTACTTCTTTATTTTGTTTACATACAATGATATTAATGTTTAATGACATATTACTTTGAATTTTGTTAGGATTGATATTCTAAATTCTTACATTACATCATATCAAATTCTGCAAGTAACAAGTTCCTCTCAATAGTCATTCTTTTGAGCTCTCTTTTCTTTACGATTTCGCTTTTTGGATGAGATGATTAAGTTTTCAGTTTTCAGTGCTTTGGGATGATTGATCGTTGATACGGTTTCGTTCGTGAATATATGTAGCCTCCTTTGTGATGCTTGTTTGAACTTTAGACTGTACATCTGGATAGAATAATTCGTTGATTTTCGAATGAATTTGCTGATAAATATGATGGAGGGACACATGAATTGAAAATTGAAATCTAAATTTAGCAAGTATTTTGTCTCTTCTTGAAAGTTGAAACATAATTTTATTTGCTTAAATAAATTAATTTTATTCTTATAAAAAATGTCTCCTAAACATATGTCTAGTGCTCAAAAGAGGAAAACGAAATAAAAAGAGGATCAACTAACTTTAAGTCAAGCGAGAATATTGATAAATATTTTAAGTTTAGCCACAAAAATGAATCACATGAAGATGAAACTGTGGATCAACAAATCGAAGAGGATGAACAAGATAGAACGATTGAACATCTTGATTTGCACCCAATAGAGATGGCAATTTTCCCCACGGGTTCGGAGACTTGTCCCTAATAGGGAGGAGGCGGGTTTATATATCCCCGCCCCGTATCGCTTCGTACCTGCCCTGATAATTAAACTTAATACATATATTTTAAATTATATTTAAATTTTTGATAAGTTTAGTATTTAATTATTATTTTTTGATAAATATATTAAATTATTTACCATTCTTTTATTTATTTATATTATAATTTTAGATATTTATTATTTGAGGTTAGCTGGTCAGGTATCCGTCCCCCGGCGGGTATGGGGATGGAAAAGTAATATCCAACCTGCCCCCGACCCGTTTACATCCCTAACATCCAACTCAAGATGAGGTTATAATACACACACTCTTTTACAAGATCTTGCGAATTGGAAAAATATTAATCAAAAGATGAGAGATTATCTAGCTGAAAGAGGTCCACAAAGAACCGGTGGAATAATATATCCTGCCAACCTCAAATGTAGACACTTTGATTCTTCACAATATACAAGGATTTTGCCAAATGGACAAGATGGCTAGTCTATTCAGCTTCTTTGGATCATATCTTTTATTTCTGATCAACATACATTGAATAAGATTGAGGTTCTAGCTTCTGATGGATTATGTGATTGGAAAAATATGCACAGTCGACTCAAGAGCCATGAGGGGAGATCGGAAGATCGGCTTGAGAAGAAAACGACAAAAGATGAAAGTGTGCAATTACAAATCGACAAGAAAAAAGAGCATCTGAAAAAGATATTGAGAAGAATAATTATAATTGTGAAGCGACTTTTGCTCAAACAATGACATCTTTTTGCAAATGATATAAATGATGGCAGAGGTTGATCCAGTACTAGATGAGCATGTTCGACGTGCTCAAACACGTGAGATACAGTATATGTATCTTAGTCCTAAGATTCAAAATGAGTTTATCCAACTCTTAGCACGTGAAGTCAGAAGTGCAATCATAAAGAAAGTTGAACATGCAAAATATTAATCTATTATACTTGATTGTACTCCAGATGCAAGTCATGAGGAGCAAATGTCTTTAGTCATACGGCGCGAGGATAATTCTATGGACTCACCAACTTCAAAAGAATTCTGGATTCAATTTTTAAAGGTGGATGATACTTCTGGACTCGGACTTTCGTCAGAGCTCATAAATAATACACTTAAAAAGCTTGATATTGATATGAATGATATAAGAGGTCAATGGTATGACAATGGATCAAACATGAGTAAAAGACATAAAGAAGTACAAAGAAGATTATTTGAGTTGAACCTGAAAGCTTTTTATGTGGTTGTCATAGTTTCAATTTGACACTTTGTGATATGGCAAACAGTTGCAAGTAGCAGAAATGCTAGAAGCTTCTTTGGAGTGATACAACGTATTTACATAGTATTCTCTTCCTCTACAAAGCAGTGGAAAATCTTTAAAGACCATATTGTTGGACTCACGGTTAAACCATTATCACAAACTATATGGGAAAGCCATCTTGAAAGTGTTACGGTTATAAAAGAGCAAACCGTATAAATTCGAGTGCCCTACTCTTTTTAGCAGAGACGAGCGAAGATCCAAAAACTCAAAGTGATGCTGAAGCCTTAGCATCTAATGAGCTCAATAATTTTGAATTGCTGATGCTCATAGCAATCAACAAAGTAAGCAAAACTCTTCAATTTGAAGTCGTAGATATTGAAATTACTATTACACTTTTGCAAGGCCTTATTGTATTTTTCGATAACTTTAGAGAGCATGGATTTCAACGTGTCATGAATGGAGCAGAAGTAATTGCTAGTGAGTTGGGTGTTGAAGCTAAATTTCCAGAAAGACACATCATCTGTAGAAAGAAGCAATACGATGAAAAGTGGCAGTGATGAGGTCCAACAATTACAAGAGGAATCTTTCAGAGTTGATTATTTCCTCTATATAGTCGATCAAACACGATCCTCACTCCAAGAACGGTTTGAGAAACTCAAGGAATATGGACTTATTTTTGGATTTTTATTGAATGTTGAAAAGTTGAAGACCGAGTCATATGAGAGTTTGTTGAAGTCTTGCATAAATCTTGAATAATATTTGAAGCATAATGGGAACATAAACATTATTGGAGATGATTTATACATTGAATTGTTATGCTTGCAGCCGTATTTTTCAAATGAAAAGTCGAGATCAATAGATGTCCTGCGCTACTTGAAGAAGGTAAATTGCTTCCCAAATGCTTATATTTCCTACAAGATTTTGTTAATCATAGCGGTTATAGTTGTATCTGTTGAAAGATCTTTCTCAAAGTTGAAGTTGATTAAGACCTATTTACGATCAACTATGATGCAAGACAAGCTAAATTGATTGGGTATGTTATCAATTGAAAAAAATGGTTGATTAGTTAAATTACACATATTTGATAAATTCATTGCGTCTAAAATTATACGATGTGTTGTATTTAGATAATGTAAGAATATTTTCTCTATTTCAACTAATTATTATTATATGTCATACTAGTTTGTATCCCGTCGAAATTCGACGGGTATCATTTTATTGTATATTTATTAAGATGATAGTATTATGATAATTTGTTAAAAAAAAATGTGTATTTTAATATGTTGTACTCCAGTATTTATCGAAGAGTTGTACTCTGTTTATACCTATTAAAATCAAAAATAGCATGAAGCTCTGCCCGATCAACGGAAAATTTTGAAACGATTCTCATTATATGTCTAATTTATTGTGAAGTGTCTTAAATTGAAAATATACACTTTTGTTACAAAAATTTAACAATTATAGCTATCAATACATACTAAAAGAATATCAAAAATTTATCGACTGACGGGTCACCTCAAAATCAATTTTAATTATATATATTTATTTATTTATACATCCTATTCTCTTCCCGTACCACTACTTTTCACTTTCCTCTCCAAAATAGTGATGCTTAGTTTAGAGTTTGATTCCAACATCAAATTGCAAGAAATTTGTATATGATGTGCACATAATTGACTAAAAAATAAAAATAAAAAAATATTTAGATTTTAGTTAATTAATTTTTAATGGATACAATTAGAAAGAACACATAACTAATATTTCCTCCATCCCGTCGAAATGACCTGATTTATTAAATATATATCAGATATAAAATAAAAAATAAGGCTATTTCGGCGGGACATAAGGAGTATTATAATATTATATTGCTACAAAGATTATTAGTATTATACTATAACTTTGAATTGGCCCTAACACTATTTCGATTTTGAAGATACAAAATCCATTTTGAGATGGCCCATTGGCCAATAAATTTTGAAACCTCCCGTGAAGGTCATCGAACTTCTCGGTCATTGCAAACAACTCCAACTCTTTTTTGTTCAAGAGTTGTTGAAAGTCGATTGTTCTCCTTGCGGCACCGAATCAAAACTTTTTGCATTGATTCGTGGTTCTCGAGTAACTTTAGATGGTCCTCGAGAAGCTCACTTCTAATGCGCGAGGAATCTTCTTCCTCACATTGTTCATGTAGAGTGTTGGTAAGTAGAAGATGGAGTTGAGTAAGTGTTACCTCTTCCGCTTCATCATCACTCATGGCCATGTAGCCCATGTTGACACCTTACTCTGCTTAACCTATTAACATCGAAAATAGCATGAAGGAATTTTTTTGAAATAATTCTCATTTTTTGTCTAATTTATTGTGAAGTGCCTTAAATTGAAAATATACACTTTTGTTACAAAAATTTGACAATTATAGCTATCGATACATACTACAGTAAAATAATTTCAAAAATTTATTGGCTAATGGGTCACCTCAAAATTGATTTTGTGTATAATATATAGTTCAAGTGTTTTAACTTAAAACTATACTTTTTGTTACAAAAATTTGACAATTATAGCTATCGTTATATACTAAAAGAATTTCAAAAAAATATTGGCCAACGGGCCACCTCAAAATCGAATTTGTGTCTAATAATTAAAAATACCATGGGTATCGATACATACTAAGAGCATTTGAAAAACTTTATGGTCAGCGGGCCACCTCAAAATCAAAATAGTGTTAGGGCAAAAAAAATTCAAAAACTTATTATGCAATGGGTCACCTCAAAATCGAATAGTGTCATAGCTAAAAAAATCAAAAATTTATTGGCCAGCGGCCAGCTCAATAACAAAATATTGTTAGGGCCAAAATATTTTTTTTACTATAAAACAGTTTGCCAAATCAACCCGAACTGAAAAATAGCTTCAACCCGATAAGGATGGCCTGAAATCGTTGAAACAATGCTGATTTTATGTCTAATATATTTAGGGATGTCAATTGGGCCAACCCACTAAGTTTTAGGTCAGTCTTATTGGGTTTCGGGTTATGCAGTCTGGGTCGAATCGAGCTACAATTTTTTTCGGGCTAGAAATTTTCAACCTTAACCCTAAATATTCAGGGCGGGCTAGCTCATCGGATCAAAAAATTGACGAAAATAGAAAAAGTGTATAATTTTTTTTTAAATGGTAATTTTGTAAGAAATAAAACAAGTCATGTTATATCATCCAAGGAACTTTGCCTTATATTATTTGACTCCAACTTACATAATATGTAATATGTAACTATTTGAGATGTGAAAATGTGAAAAAAAAAAAAAAAAAAAATCATTCATGAGCGTAATAAGTGTAATTTTTAACAGTGTGTATAACTTAGCATATAAAATAATATGATAAGTACAACTTAACATATAAAATTGTAATATTTTTATATACTTCAATATTTGAAGCAAAGTAATGAACTAAGTAATGAAAAAATTTAGGGTTATTGAGTCAACCCGCCAACTTGCCGGGCCAGCCCTATCGAGTTGTCGGGCTATTTGGTTTGGCTCGTTCGGGTTGAAAAAAACTATTCGACCCTAACCCGTTGAAATAGTGGTAGGGTCAAAGTTTATTAATCTAATAACAGTTTAGCCTGGTCAACACGAACTGAAAATAGCCTAAGCCCGATACGGATGACCTGAAAATTGTTAAATATATTGCGTGGATGTGGGAGATCATGTGGTGTAGTGGTATTAGACATAACATATTTATACATATCTTGAATGTATATTTTTAAAAATATACACTTAATAACGTCCAATTATTAAATTCACAAACTTGAGATATCTTATTTAAAAAATCCACAAACTTGAATAATAATAATAATAATAATCCAATTATTTAATAACGTCCACTTAAATCCATAAACTTGAGACATATCATATATTGCAACAAATGCTTCGAATAAATATTTATTTTTCTAAATTTTCATAATTTTTGCTTATTAATCAATAATTTAATCAATATATACCATATATGAATCAAAATTTGTAGATATCTTATATTTCCATATCATATTATATTTCCATATTATATTAGGATTAAAATAAATAAATTATATGTGGTGTAATGGTATTAGACATAGCGTATCATGTGGGAGATTATGAGTTTGAATCCTCCAATCATCATAATGAAATTTTTAAATTTGAAAAATTATAGTGATAATTAATTAATATTAATATGTATAAATAATAAGTAATACCTATAAATATGTAGATTTTAGATAAATAAGAATGGAGTTTTTAAATTTAAAAAATTATAGTAATAATTAATTAATATTAATATGTATAAATAATAATTAATACGTATAAATATGTAGATTTTAGATAAATAAGAATGGAGGTCGTAGGTGATGCCACGTAGGCATATGAATTAACGTGATGTTCCATATCCGTAGCGGAACGTATATTATATATATTGATTATATATTTTTTCTCGCTTATTAAGGGCCTTTTTTTTATTGTTTTAGCCTAGGGCCCGACAAAGCACAAGACCAGCCCTGTTTAAATCCATAATGATTAACAAGAGTAAAAGTTGGTCTTTATCAGATGCGGGATTTTTTCGAAAAAAACCAAATTTACCAATGAATAATTATATCTTGTTCAGGAGTATAGAGCCAAAGTGGTTTGTAAATTTTGATACACGACCAAATATAATGCCAACAGTTCATGTTCCATAATTGTCATGTGCATAAAAGTCTTTCATGATTTATAAATTTATAAATTTTAAATGAAAATTCAATATGTGACATACCTTTTGTTTTTTTATTATTGTCTGATCATTGATTATTATTCACCACTCTCTACAACAAGCCACAAAACAATGACATCTGTCAAACTCACTTCATCATATCTATCTTTGACAGCCTTCATCATAGTTGTTACTATAACCATAATGATTCACTTTGAAAAGGAACTAATCACATTTGGTTCCCAGGAGGTCAGTAGTATTTTGTTTTCCTATTTATGTTACAGTAAGCTTTGGATTTTGCTTATCAGAAAAACAATTTGATGGCATCAGAGTTTCAAATCAAGATGAATGAAACAAGAGAAAAAAAAAAAAAAAAAAAAACATATCTCTAGGCTAAATATGGATCCAATTTTTCAAACAAATTTTCAATTCCAAGGGGCGATTCGCCGATTACTCAGCCAATATTCGAGCTATCTATTTACATAATCAAAAAGCTAAATATAAATCCCTAAATTTCAAACTTTCCTCCGATTTCCAGCACACCGTTGCCTCAACTGTTCCGTAGTGCCGTCGTTCCTATTCCATTGTCGCTCGACTTTGACAGCAGGAGCAGGGCAGAAACGCCCCACTGCGTCTCTCTCTCTCCCTCTCTCTCCCCCACCATATCTGTGATAGTAAATAAGTTACAAAATTAGCAATTTGAAATCAAGTCTTGATAGATAATCATCTTTTAATCACTTAAAATGAGGTTTTGTTGCACACAATATATGATGGCTTCCTTAAGTTCCGCCTTTCGGCTTTCCTTGAAGTTCCATAACTCAGCAACTGTATGGTCTCTAGTTGGGCAGTATTCGTACAGATCCTTGAGAGCTGCCACTACTGCACTGTACATCTCATCGCCCCAAATTTGCTTCAAGCCCCCAAGTGATTCATCCTCCTTCACCACTATCTACAACAAGCACGGAACCATAACAAGTGTCACACTCACACTAGATGGAGATTAAACATCAAGACTTACCTTTTTTATGATTTCTATTCTCAAAACATATACCTCTTGTGCCATACTTAGAGGTCAGTAGAAAGTCTACCATATTTGAAACTCGGTCTCAAAGGGTCAGGCAGTAAACTATAATTACACCTAGGGAAAATTGATCGAGAGGAAAAACCTGAAGCTTCCCATCATCATCTTCAACCGTCTCAAATGGACGCCATAGTGTGTTTTTGAGCTTTTCTTGCCATGCGGAGCATAGTGCAACAGCTGCAATCTCAACCTCGCTAGCTCGGAATATCTTACTGCAAACTCTCTTCACTACGTTCAAATCAATCTCCCCCATCTGCTTTATGCCAATTTCAGAACTATTGTCAATTGTCTATCCTTCAAAACCTGAAAGACACCCTTCAATCGATTTACTATACCAGTAATTCAGCGTTTGATAGAAATATTGATGTTATCCTACCTCTATTAGTTCTTCTCGCGCCCCTTCCAACTCAAGGTTAATTTTTGCCTCTCTTGCAAGCAGATTCCGGAATGAACGTTCCAAATCTCCCTTCTCCTTCATTGGATTCTCGTATGTCTCCTGCGTATGTATATGTTGCAGTGCACTTATATCATCAGAGAGCGTGTATAAGAATGAAAATGAATACACACAACTTCAGAGGTCATATAAAACATGCATAATATGAAGTGAAATAGCGATAATCATGTCTGCTTTAGTTAAAAGACACTTTGCTTTCCCAAGTATCACAAAATATTTTGAGTTTGAAACAGTAGACACAGTATTACCTTCATAGTCTCTTCATCCCTCTCCTCATCCTCCTCATCTGTGTTCATCTCCAATGTTTCTGAAAGCAAAGTGACTTATCAGTCCTTAAAAGGAACTTCACTCGAGCAAAATCAATATATCCGAACAGTTATGCAATAAGCAGCCCTAAGACTACTTGTCATCATATCTAGTAATCTCGAGAAACAACAAGCTGAAAGTCAAAAAAGAATGAATCTTTTAATGGGATAGCATGCAACAAGTTCATAAGCACAGACCGAATCAAATTGCATGAAGCAGAAACTAGAGACTCAAGCACCAACATATTGAAAGGAGCTATTGGATGAGAGAATGGAAGAGGCGAACCTTCCACACTTTCAGAGTCCTCTTCATCCCTTCCACAAGCAGGTGAAGATCTCGCACTTTGAGATTGTGATGGTTCATCATCTTGAGCGTCGCCGCCAGACGAGCCTTTTTCAATTGCATAACTTCGTAGGTCAATAACCAAGTATTTAACCAATGCAAAATGCTTTCCTCGCATCTCTGCATCCGAGGAGGAGCATTCGGCCACCATTAGAGCATGTCGAAGAAGATAGTCGTAGTCTCTATCTTCCTCAGTACAACAGAAGGGGCATCTAAATCCTCCAAGAGGGACGCTCACTTTGCAAGCTCTTGATTTCAATAGCTCATACATTCTTTCTTTGTGTTCATAGATTTCTGATTCTCTTGTGCAAGATTCTTCATTTGAGGTGCTTCCTGCATCTACACAATTAGCGAAAAATACAAACGATTCCTAAAAATAAAGCTCTACTCAAATCATCACAATCAAGATCATCCTTTTAATGCTCTATAGAGAATTTAGGGTACCTTTAACTGCTTCAAGGATACAGCTAACGACTTCATCAAGCTGCGCCTTCCTATTTGCTTCGAAGTTCCACGGCTCAGGAATAGCATAGCCTCCACTGGGATTGTACTCTAGGAGCTCATTCAGGGCTTCGACGAATGCATCATGAATTTGTTGGCCCCATTCTTCCTTGAGGACTTGTAATAATGGATCATCATCCTTGAGCAACCTCTACACGAGTAAAATGCACAAAAACATAAAAACTAAATCTTCAAAAAAGCCACGAAACAATAACATCTGTCAAACTCCATGCATATTTCTTTAATGTCGACGATTGTTGCTGCTTGGAAAAGAATTAGGAGGAATAAAAACCTTAAACTTCCCCTCTTCAACCTCAACCATATGAAATGGATACCATTGTGGATTTTTCAGCTTTTCTTGCCATTTATATTTGTGGTAGAGTGCAGGAGTTTTGATCTCAGCCTCATTAGCTGGGAATCTCTTCTTGCAAACTCTCTTGAATACGTTCACATCAATCTCCCCCATCCGCTTTATACAGATACCCGAACTATTGTGATTTTGCCAACCATTCAACCCCTAGATATCAAAGACCCTTTGATTTACTCTAAATATGGTAGATTTGAAAAACTAGACATGGCATCATAGGATGTATTGATTCTACCTTTATTAGTTCTCGTCGATCCCCTTGCAACTCAACATCTATGCTTGGCTCTACCGGGAGTCGACCAAGCATTACATGGTCAGAACCACCGTGTTTCATTAAGAATCTCTGTCTAGAATCTTTAATCTCCTCCATCATATCTTTCATAGCCTTCTCCTGCATGTGACGAAAATTGCAGGGATTTGATATCATCAATGCGTGCGTGTGTGCATCACAATGGAAAGGAATGGAGAAAAGTTATCCTAAATTGTGCATAAAATGCAAGAGAAAAAGAATTACAAAAAAAGAGAATACAAGATCAATGTGTGAACATGCACATGAACACTCTGCTCACGCAAGCATCACACAATATGTTGAGTTTGAAATACGGACATCATGTTCATACCACCATTAGTTCTGTGCGAACCCTTCGCAACTCATCATTACTCGAATGCTCTTTTGTAGTTAAAGCATTCATCTGGTCGCTCATCTCGTCAATCTTTCTTTCTAGCTCGCAAACCTTATCAAGAGCTTCCTTCTCGCTCTGCATATCATCAATGGCCACTAATACAAAATCAATGACCGCGCAAGCACGTGGAAAAAAAAATGAACAACGAGTTTAGCAGCATAGTTTAGTTTAGAAACTTGATTGTGTATAAGGCATGTTGATACACTCATATAACACTGATTAATCAAAACCAAGAATACTTTCTGCTACTATACATAGATTACACCAGAAAGTGAAAGATCATATATGTGATTATCTCATGCCTTTATTAATTCTCTTTGAGCTCCTAGCAACTCATCGTTACTTGTGACTAAATCATTCATCTTGTCTGTCTTCTCATTGAGCTCTCTTTCAAGCTGACGAACCCTATCAGAAACTTCCATCTCTCCCTGCATAACATCAATGACCGAACCAATTGCAGTAATGTAAATGCAAGACATTAGCTATATAACAAGATCAACGCGCACTTGGACAAGAACACTCTACTTAGGCAAGATTCACACAATATATATGTTGAGTTTGAAATTAGGACATCATACCAACGTTAGTTCTAAACGAAGCCTTTGCAACTCAGAATTACTCGCACGATCTTTTGTAACTAGAGCATTCATCTCATCACTCATCTCACTGATCTTTCTTTCTAGCTCACAAACCTTATTAAGAGCTTCCTCCTCCTTCTGCATATCATCAATGCCATGATGCATCAACAGGAGATCAGATATTACAAAATCAATGTGCTAACAAGTACATGAAGAAGAAGAACATAACAACAATTCAGCAGCATAGATTAAGTATATAAATCGGGTTTCGTAATAGGCATTTTGGTAAACAGATAATGTAGTCAAACTAAGGGTATCAAATCTTTCTTAGCTCGTTATTTAGGAATGTTTACGCACTCTTGTACCTTTGATTAATCAAAATAATAAATGTTTTCTGCTAATGACTATCACACCTTTATCAATTCTCCTTGAGCTCCCCGCAACTCACGAATAATTGTGACTAGGTCAGTTATCTCGTCTGTCTTCTCATGGAGTTCCCTCTCGAGCTGAAGAACCCTACCACCAGCTTCCATCTCTTTCTGCATAACACCAATGTCGACACCGAATCAATGGCAGTAATGACGTTTTGCTAAAAGTTTAAAAGTTCGATTTCAACTTCTTGAACGTGTGCATGATTGTAGTAATGATAAAAGAAAAACCTTCGAAAGCCAATCAGCTTCTGCTTTGATTTCATGGGCAAGGTCAATTGCTAGGTATTTAGCCATGGCGAAATGGTTTGAGATTTGCTTTCGGCTTTCGGAGCCCTCCTCACCCACTCGAATAGCGTGTAAAAGAAGATGAGTGTAGCGATTTTCGTTGTCTTCTTCGTAATCACAGAAGGGGCATCCGAAGCCGCCATTGGAGCACCTTAATCTATGTGTTCGAAACTGGAAAAACTTGTAACTCACTTCTTTGTATTCATTCACTTGTGAGTCGTTGAGGTCGTCGCACTCCTCATCTGAACTGTTTCCCATCTCAAAAGAAGAAGATAAAACGAAAAAGTAGAAGAAAATTGAAATAGAGAGAGAAAGAAAACTGAAAAATAGAAAGAAAAAGAGTTTCTTTGTATTTCGTGCTTTAGAGTTTAGATGGAGAGACGAAAGGTCCTCTCATTCATTGTTCTTTTGAAACTCTACCAGAAAAATAAAACTAAAGAAAAGAAAATAACATTACTCCATCTGTGTGTGTAGAATGACACCATGAAATTTTACAATATTATGAATAGTGATTTACGTTTAGCATTACCTTTTTGTACATTCTAAAAGCGTTACTTAGCATTTTTCAAAAGAAAAAAAAAAAAAAGCGTTACTGAGCTAATTGGTTACATACTTACATTCATATAATTGGCTGCATTGATGGTCATGGATAGGGCTGTCAAATGGGGATCCGGTATTCCGGGATTCCGGTACCGAACCGGAACCGGTACCGGATAACCTGATTCTGGTCCGGTAACTGGTTCCAGCTTCAAGTAAAATTCTGGTACTCGGGTAACCGGTATCGAACTGGGTACCGGTTAATATTTAATTTTTATAAATAAATTATATATTATATTAATATTAACAATTACTAAAATTTAAGATACCCTAAATCCTTAATTATATATTATTATTTTTATAAATAAATTATATATTATTATTTTTCTATGTTTAATTATTGTTTAATTTGTTTTAGGCTTTAAAAAGTAATAAAAAAACACATTTCAGTTTTTTTTTAAAAATCCAGTACCTTAACCGGTAATCCGGTATAACCGGTACCGAACCAGTACCGGAACCGGGAACCAATTAGCTTATCCGGTTCCGGTACCGGTTCCTAAAAAATGTGAATAACCGGTACCGGGTACCCGGATTTCCTGTTCCGGTTAACCGGAACCGGACCAATAGTCAACCCTAGTCATGAAGATCCTCAAAACATAACTTATTTATGTGATTCTTCTTTATAAATAATATTTGGAGAATTTAAGAATGAATAAATCAGTTAAAATGAGTCAAGCTAAATTTATAACATTCGAATCGTTTAACAATGGTTAATAGCTTCTAAAATACTTGGAACTTTTTTCGAATTCTAGTTTTGCACCTTTATTATAAAATCTGCATATGAACTTTTAAGTTTTAATTATTCTCATTTTTCTAATCTCTCAGCAAAAAAATTAACTGAGAATTTGAAAATGATGTGGCAATGAAATCAACATGAAATGTGTTAAAATGTCACTGTACAGATAAAAATGATGTCGTCGTTATAAATTCACATTAAAAATAATTAAAAATATAGTATATTTATTTCTAGGCAAGATTTCTAATTGGGGTACAAAATTATAATTTGGGTAAAGTTCAGAATTTAGTCTATTAGCCCTTTAATGACATAATATAGTGTAAAACTTTATTATCTTCCTTATTTTTTTATTATTTTTATTTTTAATTTAGATTTGTTTCCAAAAGTATTTCACTAGTAACAACGACCAAGGCGTATCTCAATTAATAATATACTTGCACTCCAACCAAGAAGTTGGGGCGTATCTCAGTTAATAAGATACTTGCACTCTAACCAAGAAGTTGGGGGTTACTAGTTGGGGTTACAGCAGCCAAACAACAAAATTAGAGACTGGTGGCCAATTTTAACTCTCAAAATCTATATACTACCTTCATCATATTATATTAGTCATCATTTGACTTTTGACTTTACCGCACGTGTTTCCATCGAAACTTAGGACGAGTTTTAAAATATAATTTTAAAGTATTTTTTCTTTTACGGGATACTATGAGTGTCGTTGTATCCCGTAAAAGAAAAAATACTTCAAAATTATATTTTAAAATCCATCCTAAGTTTCGGTGGAAACGCGTACCAAAAAGTCAAAAGTCAAATGAGGACGAATATAATAGAATGGAGGGAGTATTACTATTGGTATTAAGACTTGCATTTATCATTTTCTTTCACGGAGCAGACATGTTGATATAGCTCCACTAGTACTTCCTCCACTAGTCCCATTTGACTAGCCCATGAACCAATAAAAAGTTAAAAAAGTGAAAAAAGTACAAAATTAAGGAAAAATTAGGGGGGAAATTATTGTTCACAAAGGAAATATTGTAGCGCGATTTACTGTTCCTCATTAAACTGTTCACAAAAAAAAAGAAAAAAGAAAAAAAATTGAATATTACAGATTTGATGCCAAAATTTCATCTTGGCACCCTAAATTCAAAATTTCCCACTAAAACATGTACAATGAACTTTATAAAAGGTAAAACCTCTTAATTTCTATCCTTCTTCACCTCCTTCTCTCTGAAACTTCACCTCCTTCTTTGTGAAAGTACTACTCGGCTGCAACATAATTTAGTGGCTATGGGCAAGATTTCAGGTATCCCAGATTCCATGAGAATGCAAATCATGTAGTTTATGTTGTCCAGCTGCAGAAATGGAAAGCCACAATATGGGAAGATGACTGAGGTAGTTGGGAGATTCCATGTTTACAAGAAGACTGTGAAGAGAATCTGGGCTACTGCAAAAGAACAAAGAAACAAAGGTGAAATTATCAATGTTTCAAGCATTAGATCAAAGGTTATCAGGAAAAAGAAGCATGAGATAAATTATGAAGCAATTCAGCAAATTCCACTTGAAAGCAGAGGTACAATCCAAGCTTTATCTGATGCTTTACATGTTCCTAAAAGTATTGTGGGAAGATGGAATACAGCTCATCTGCTCAGACCTCACACAAGCTCCATCAGATCTCTATTGACAGCTTCTAATAAGCTAGTGAGGTTAAGCTTTAGTCTTCAATCCATACACTATGATGCTCAATTAAATGTTCTTAAATTCAAGCCCATGGAAAATACAATTCATATAGATGAAAAGTGGTTTTACTTAACAAGGGATACATGCAAATACTACCTCACCCCAATGGAAGAAAATCCTCTTAGAGTATGCAAATCAAAAAGTTTTATCCCAAAGGCCATGTTCATGTGTGCAGTATCTAGGCCAGTGTTTGGTATGGTAGTGTCTTATTTGATGGTAAGATAGGAATATGGCCATTTATTGAAGAGGTCACAGCAAAAAGGAACAACATACATAGACCAAGAGGAACTAAGGAGTTGAAACCCATGCAGTCCATAAACAGACGAGTAATCAGAGACACAATAATCAATCAGGTACAATGTTTCAGTTGCTATTCATGTCATAAGTATGCAGAATGCAGATAATATTTTTAAACTAATACATTAATTGTTTGCCTCATTACATGTCAGCTTATTCCAACAATCAAGCTGAAGTGGCCATATGAATTTCTAAGTTAAAACTTTCCTTATTTAGAAAGGGGACTAATGTAATGGGATGAACCAAAATGGAAAGGGGACTAATGGGTTGGAATGGAGGTAGTATTAATTAATATCAACGGTAAGCATATCATTTTTTTTTAAAAGAAATACTAGATTTTTTCATTGAAAATGAGGATGTCTTAAACACGTCAATCAATATATATATAATACGAAAACGGATCTCCATCCTACGTGGAATTATGTAGAATTTTCGTGATTATTTTCCTAAATTCTCGTGGCTTTGGCTATATTAGACAATAATTTAATCAATATAAGTATATAATAATATATCTCCATATATATGCATATTATATAATATTTTCCTAAATTTTCATAAATTTTCATCATCAATCAATTAATATATAAAAAAATATGATATTAATTCATACAAGATATGCATCATTAATAAAGATATTCTCCTATATTTTTTAACTAAATAAGTATTATACATACCACGAGTTAAATTTATTCATCATTAAATTCATTTATCATTAAATTTATTCATCATTAATAATCTCATCAATCAATATTTTTTTATTTGACATAAAGTGATTATTGTCGAAAAATGTTCATCATTAATCTATTACACATATAACGGGTGCATTGACATAACAAAAAAATTGAATATGTTCGATTAGTCAAGAAATGCTATCCTCATTAATCTATGTTTTTTTTATTATTGTGAATAACGAGTGAGTTGATGTTCAAAATTTAATGGGCGGCTAGATATTTTATCATTCGATATTTATATCAAACAACGGGCAGGTTTATACCTGAAAAACATTATATCTTTGATCGGTAATCCAAACAACGGGTAGTTTCATATTCAAAATGAATATAACTATATGCAACCCAATAAATGTTATCCCTCAAAATAGTTGACCCGTATCTCCAATGGATAATCCAAACAACGGGCGGCTTCATATTCAAAATGAAAAAATGAACATAACTACTCGACTTGAGAAATGCAACCCAACAAATATTATTGCTCAAAACCATTGACCCAAACTACGGGCAACGTAGTTTTCAAAAAATATTACATTAAAAATGAATACAACTGCCAAGAAATGTTACTCTCAAATGGTTGGACCAAATAACGGGCGGCTTGACATTCAATATATATATAAATACCCGAGAAATATTATATCTCCAATGGATAATCTAAACAACAGACGACTTCATATTCAAAATGAATATAATTACCCGAACAAATATTACCCTCAAATGGTTGAACCAAACAACGGGGGGCTTGATATTCAATATGAATACAATTACCCGATAAATATTATATCTTCGAAGGATAATCCAAACAACGGGCGATTTCAAGATAATCCAAACAACGGGGGGCTCGATATTCAATATGAATACAATTACCCAATAAATATTATATCTTCGACGGATAATCTAAACAACGGGTGGCTTCAGGATAATCTAAACAACGGACGGCTTCATATTCAAAATGAATATAGCCACTCGACTTGAGAAATACAACATAACAAATGTTATCCATCAAAACAGTTGGTCCAAACAACGGGAGACTTTTGAAATAAATATAACAACTCAAAAAATATTACTTAAAAATGCATACAACTTTCGACAAATGTTAACTTCAAATGGTTGAACCAAATAACGGGCAGATAGGCATCAAACGAAAATGCTTGAAAAATAATATCACTATTAAATCTATTTTTCTATTACATGTATGACGAACATTTTGAAAAAAATAAAATTTGAATAAATAGGACTACTCGAAAACTTTTATTAATCTAATTTTCTATTACCGTGAAATGGATGGCTTGATATTGCAAATATGTAATGCTAAATGCGAAATATTGTCTATCATTCACTTTTTTTTTTTCTTTTGATATAATTTCATATTATTATTTTAAAATGAACTTTTGCTTTTTTATCAATTTAAAATAAATAATTGGATTATCTTTTAAATTTTACTTTAAAATTACAATATAAAATGATCCCGTCGAATTTCGACGGGCAGTACACTAGTTAATTTTATTCAATTCGATGTTCAGAGTCTTCAGACTCAATATTGTTTGTTGATTAAAATTCTCAAAAAAAAAAAAAATTGTTGATAAAATTATTCAGGAAACAAAAAAAGAGAGAAATGAGGATGATTTTTTTCTAGAGAGATTTCATAATTTGCGTTCCTTCTAAATCTCTTTCTCACGTACACTTTTGTCACTTAGTTTCCATCACAATCCAACAAGTTACCTAACAACCAAATTTATAGCAAAATAAGTTGCAAAATTAGCAATATGCAACCTAGTCTTATATATACTCAGATAATTCTTGATCACTTACTTAAGGGGAGAGTTTTGCTACACCTCTGCTACTAGCTGTTACATCTCTGATGACTTCCTCGAGTTTCGCCTTTTGATTTTCCTTGAAGTTCCATAACTCAGCAACGCTATGGTCTCTAGTCGGGCAGTATCTGAACAGATCCTCAAGAGCCCTCACAACTGCATTATAGATTTCATGGCCCCAGATTTGCTTCAGGTGCCGTAGTGAATCGTCGTCCTTCACCACTATCTAAAACAAACATATGGAACCAATAGCAAGTGTCAACACTGTATTATGGAGATTAACTACGGTTTGTGGCGTGAACTAATGGCAAGTTTCAAAATTGATCTTTACCTTCAAAGTATTTGCAGAAAACCCAATTCAAAACAGCCATATTTATCGACAACCATAATCATCCATTAAAAAAAATCCACAGGAAGATCGAGAGAGATCACCTGAAGGTTCCCATAATTATCGACAACCATCTGAATTGGTCGCCATCGTGGATCTTTGAGGTTTTCTTGCCACTTGGAGCATAATGCGACAGCAGCAGCCTCAGCCTCAGCCTCAGCCTCGGCCTCGCTATCTTGGAACCTCTTCATGTAACTGCAGACTCTCTTGATTACATTTAGATCAATCTCCCCCATCTGCTTTATGCCGATTTCAGAACATTTTTCACTTTGCCAATTGTTCAAAATCTGGAAAGACAGTCACGCACCCTTCCAATTACCAAACCAGTAGATCAACATGTACTATAATTATAGATATCATCCTTACCTTTATCAGCTCGTTTCGTGCCCCTCACAGCTCACAGTAGCTTTTTTCCTCTCTTGCAAGCAGATTATGGTATGAACGTTCCAAATCTCCCTTCTCCTTCAACAGCTTATTGAATGCGGCCTCCTTCGTATACATATGTTGCATGCATGAACACTATGCTATGACGAGTACCTTTTGAGCTTGAGGCCTAGACGAAGTACTATTACCTTCCTCGTCTCTTCATCCTGTATATTTTTCTTGTGCTGTGTATCCTCCTGATCTGTATTCATCTCTTATGTTTCTGAAAGCAAAGTGAGCTATCAGACCTAAAAGGACCTTCACAAAAGCAAAATCATTAAATCCATAAGGTTAATACACTCGATATCATATCTAATAACCCCAAGCAACAAACTGAATGTGGAAAATTTTAATGGAATAGCATGCAACAAATTCATAAACACGAAGTAGATCAAATTGCACGAAGCAGAACTAGTGACTCAAACACCATCAACTAGAAAAGCTCTTTGCAATCACTTCCAGTTTGTTTATGTCGAATAAGAGTACGAGAATGGATGACAGAATAGGAAAGGCAAACCTTCCTTAGTTTCATCTTTACAATTTCCTCGAGCAGCAGCTATTAGAGATGGTGGCAGTTTTGCACAATGATGAAGGTCATTGACCAAGTATTTAGCCAAAGCAAAATGGTTTCCTCGCATCTTTGCATCCAAGGAGGAGCCTTCAGCCACCATTAGAGCATGTCGAAGAAGATAGTCGTACCCTCCATCTTCCTCAACATGACAGAAGGGGCATCTAAGTCCACCTAAAGGGACACTCACTTTGTAAGCTCCTGATTTCAATAGCTCATACATTATTTCTTTGTGTTTTTAGATTTCTGATTCACTGGTGCAAGATTCGGTGCTTCCTACACCTGTACAACACACGAAAAATACAATAGATTCCTCAGAATATATAATAATCTCTACTCAAATCATCACTATCGAGATCTCAGCGTACCTTTAACAGCTTCAAGTATGCAACTAATGACTTCATCAAGCTTAGCCCTCCTATTTTCTTCAAAGTTCCACAGCTCTTGGACCCCATAGCCTCCACTCGGATTGTAATCTTGGAGCTCGTTGAGGGCTTTGACGACTGCATCATGAATCTCTTGGCCCCATTCTTTCTTGAGGCCTTATAATAATACGCCATCCTCCTTGAGCAACCTCTACACAAGTAAATGCACAAAAGCATAACAACTACAAACTCGTCTTAGGTTCCTAAATCTTTGAATGTTTACAAAAGCTTAAGAAGCAGATCAATGATTATCCAAAGACATAAGAAACAACCTGAGGTATCCCGATATCATCTACGAGAATTGTATAGGGATGTCACTGGGGATTTTCGAGATTTTCTTGCCACAGCGAACACAGCTCCACACCTTTCCTTGCAGCGATTTCTGGGGAGAATCTCTTTTCCATTTCAGAGATGAAGACTTTGGAATCAATTTCCCCAACATTCTTTATCCCAATTTTGACATAATTGCCTCTCACAATATCATCTAAGCCCTAAAAACAATTATATGCATTCATGTAACATTGATTAATCAAAAAGCATGACCGTTTCTGCAACCATAACTACATCAGAAACTGAAGAGTATATACTACATTACCTTTATCAGTTATCTTCGAGCTCCTTGCAACTCGTCATTGCTTTGTCGCTCTTTTGTGATTAAACCATTCATCGTGTTGGTTTTCTCATGTAGGTGAAGAACCATATCAGCAGCATCCTTCTCTCCCTGCGAAACCTCAGAATTGAAATAAGGCATAATATGCATCAATGGTTGTAGAAATTAAATGGGAAACAAGAAAAGGAACAACCTTTGAGGTATCTTCATCAAGTCTAGGTCTTTTGAGCCTCTTCTTTCCTTCCTCGCTCCGTGAAAGTCGATTGGCTTCTGCTTTGATTTGATGGGCAAGGTCAATTGCGAGGTATTTGGCCATGGCGAAATGGTTAGAGATCTGCTTTCGGCTTCCTGAGCCCTCCTCGCCGACTCGAATAGCGTGTAAGAGGAGATGAATGTAGCGATTTTCATGATCTTCTTTGTAATCGCAGAAGGGGCATCCGAAGGCGCCATTGGAGGACCTTAATCTGTATGTTCGAAACTGGAAAAGCTTGTGACTTAGTTCTTTATATTCATTCACTTGTGAGTCGGTGAGGTCGTCGACGCACTCCTCCTCGTTTGAACTGATTTCTATCTCAACATTTTTTTGGGTTTCTTCTCCTTCCATCTGAGCAGAAAATGGTGCCAAAAGCAAAAGCCTTGGCAAAAAAACAATTCATACCAGTCAAAAAATTTGCAACGGTGCCAGTAGCAAAGCCATTGGCAAACATTTTTTTTTTTTAATTTTTTTTTTCTTTTCAATTCTTTTTAACAATAATTATTTTTTAAATTTTATTTAATTCAAATAAAATAAAAATAAATTACATTAATTTTTAAATTAAGAAATATAAGATGAAATTTAATTTGGATCGAAGCGTGTCCAAATTTCTTCGATCAAATCATCTTACAGACGGTCGTGGGCTCGAGTATCACGAAGACCGGCTTTTCTTTTCAAAAAAATTGAAAATCTTCGGGCGCTCCCGTACCACCGTTGGTGTTTGACGAGCTCGATGCCTCGTCTTCTGGGCTCCAATTAGTCACTTGAGCACCTTCGTCTTCAACAATCATATTATACAAGATGATACAAGCATATATGGCCTCGGTGATGTGTTCTAAGAACCGTAGTCGCACCGGCCTTTCTATTATCCCCCAACGAATTTTAAGAACTCCAAATGCTCTTTCGACGTCCTTTCGTGCAGCCTCTTGTTTCTTTGCAAATAGAAGTCTCTTGGGATCAGTCGGGCAAGGAAGAGTCTTCACAAAAGTTGGCCAATTGGGATAGATACCATCGGCGAGATAGTAGCCCATCTTGTGTTCGTTGCCGTTGGCGTAGAAACTGATTGCTGGAGCTCTACCTTGCAGAAGATCGCTAAACACATTGGATTGATTTAACACATTGATATCGTTGTTCGAGCCCGCTACGCCGAAGAATGAATGCCAATTCCACAAATCATGTGAAGCAACTGCCTCGAGCACAATTGTCGGTTTACCCTTCTTCTGGTTCGTGTAAGCTCCTTTCCAAGTTGTTGGACAATTCTTCCATTGCCAATGCGTGCAGTCGATGCTTCCAAGCATGCCCGGAAAACCGTGTCGATCTTCATGCATCTGGAGTAGGCGAGTGCAGTTGTTTGCCATCGGCATCCTCAAATACTCCGCGCCGAAGGCTGCCACCACGCCTGGCAAAATTGCTTCATTGATTCGCGTCCAGTAGAGTCACCCATCCTTATATACTCGTCGTATTGGTTGGCGGCGGCGCCGTGTGCAAGTTGTCGCAATGCAATAGTGTATTTCTGAAGAGAAGAAAGGCCCATTTTTCCGGTTGCATCCGCACGTTGTTGAAAATACTGCTCCCGCGCCTCCAACATGTCTTTGATTTTCAGAAAGACATGTCTCCTCATACGAAATCGGCGGCAGAAAACATCGGCGCCCCAAGTTGGATTTTTTGAAAAATAATCAGCATATAGGCGAGCATGAGCCTCCTCACGGTTTCTTTCCACGATGGATCTCTTTGGTAGTGACATTCGCTGGTCTTCTTCTTCGCTTTGTATCTCTCTATACAAACGTCATGCTTCTTCGGCGAGTTTGCACCTTTCTTCCATTATTTTTGCAAAATTGATCCACATGATTTAAATTTTTTTGGAAGGCAAAATAATGAAAAAGAGATGAAAATGAGAGAAATATGAGAAGATTGGGATGAAAATTGTGTGAATTTGATGTAATATTTATGGTTGAAAAATTGAAATAAAATAAAATCAAAATAGCCAACGGCTAAAACCATTGGCCAATAGGAGGTTGACACATTAGCCTTGCCATGGCTCGTGAGAATGGCTCAAATCCGCCATTTCACTCCGCCAAGCGCCAATCTACTTCGGGCGGCAGCGGTTGTGCCAGCGACATTGGCTGGCAGAGGCTTCTTGCCAGTGGATAAATTGGCACCACTGGTGATGCTCTAAGAAATTTACAGATAGAGAGAGAAAGAGAGCGAGCGAGGACTAGAAAGTACAAGTTTTTCTGCGTTCTTGCATTTACTGGTTTAGACGCAGAGACGAAAGGTCGTCTCCTCTCATAGTTGTCTTTTTGTTTCTTTAGGGACTCTCATGGCTGTCTTGGAACTCTACAAATTTCTGCGATATTCCCTATTCGTGCAATTCTTGAAAAATGTATCAAGGTCCATGCAATAAAGTCAAAAGAAAGGAATATTTTGCATCTTTCTTATTATTAAAAGTGTTAATTAGCTAGTAGAAATTGTTTCCATTCAAATATTACTAGTGATTGACACCGGTTGGGGCGAAATGAACAAGACAAAATTTCCAATATTTAACAAACAAAGGCTGGTTTGGTTGATAGGTTTCTTCAAGATAAGTTTAATAATCTTGGTTAAATGGGTGTTTGGTACCCAGAACACATAAATTTGGGAGCCGTCATTATATCAAAGCCCAGGCTTCTTTCACTATTTTGCCTAGATAATTAATCCGACCATTTTGGTGGGATAACTTGTGATGCTTCCAACAGTAATCAAGATTAGGAAGCAAAGTTCCATTTTGCCCTTCTATATATATAAATAACATTTAATAATATATATAGATAATATTTAATAATAGATATAAATTCCACTTTCCCTTATAAATAATGTTTAATAATATATAAAAAATTAAATTAGACTACAATATGATTAACACGTATTTTATGTGCATGTCAAGTGTATTTTGCATGTGTTTGAGTCTCGATTTATGTGCTTAAATGTTAGAAATGCTAGAGTTTCTTAACTTGTAGCATACTTTATACTTTTTCTGGTTTTCTCTCGGTTTTCGATCTATTTTTGTAAGAATTGGAAAGAGCATTCAAGTAGCTAAGGATCGAGGGCCGGAAACGAGGAAGAAACGAGCTTAATTAGAGTGAAACTTATGTTCAAAATATGGAATTTCAAGTTATATAGCTAGGGTTTCACTAGTTTGATTCCATTTATGTTTTCATCGTTCTCTCGAGTTTCTTTGTGCTTTTTGAAGGAATAATGAAGAACTTATTTGGCCAATTAAATTACTCCACGTCGAAGAGGAATTCGTTAGGAGTCCATAGAAAAAAGCAAATCGAGAATCGGAGTTCGGACGAGAGAGAACAAGTGAAAATGGCAAAGTCGCGCAAGATGAAGAAACCAGTGAACCGGTCAACGCACAGAGGACCGGCGACCCATTGGGCCGCCGCCGGGGACAGAGAGGACGGCGACCCACCAGGCCGCCGGTGGTCCTCCTCCAGGCCGCTGGTCGCGCGAGACTTCACTTAAGGGCGAGTTCGGCTCGCCCAAACTCGCCCGAACTCGTCCCGGTTCGCCCTATTTCGTCCCAACTCGACCCAAATCAGATTTTTTATGTATTTAACCCCCTATTTCTTCCCCCATTGGTGTATCTTTTTCATACTTTAACATTCTTAGAACCCTAAAAAATGTTTCCATCTTTCTACTTTGGTATTTTCATTGATTGTTGGAGAAATACTTTGAAGATTTGAAGATCCTTCCACTATTTTGTTCCTTATTGAATTCTCTATCTTTTGATTATGGTTTTATGCATTTTCTATGGTTTATTTTCCTTAATCATGTCTAGCTAGTTCTCTTTGTGATTCCAATTATATGTAGATTAGGGATAAGTGATGGGATTAGGCTCTCATTATGAATTTACCTTCTAATTTCATATTCATTTCTCTTGGGGCTATGTTTTATTATGTAATTGTGATTGATCACCATAGTTGCATATCAAGTGTTTGATCTAATACTTAGGAGGCTTAGATTAGATGGTAGGATCAAGAGATTTGCATGCTAGAGAATAGTAGGGCTAAAGAACTCCATAAGTTATTGAGAGTTAATGAATTGCTTGATATCTTAGTAGGCGTTAAGTTTTTCATTAATCCACTTGATTTCATTACAATGAGAGTTGAGTGAATCATACTTAGGAGGTTTCCCACATGAAATTGGATTAAAATAGCTAATTCTAGTTAGAGTGTTACGTCCCCATCACTTAAGCCTAATCGAAGTATAATTGGAATCACGCTTGTTTCTTATTGAGTTTATATCCTTTGTTTACTTGTTAATTCATTTGTTTTAGTTTGAAGTAACTAGTCATTTTCATTCCTTAGTTAAGTAAAAAACACAAAAACATGTTATTCGTGAGCTTGGATAGTGATTAGGTAATCGAGTTACTAGTTGAGATTCTTACGCCTTTAACATTCCGTGTGGATTCGACTCGATACTTATCGATTATTATTGCATTCTTTCACCCTTAAAAATGAGAGCGATCACAATACACAAAAAATAGATATGTAAATAAAAATTAAACTAGTTTATACAAAAAAAATAGATATAAAAAAAATATTACAAAAAATAGGTAAAGTGTAGATTTATTTTGAAGATGTGTTTGTCTAAATAAGAAATAGAAGGTTATTTCTGTAAATTAGCAATTTAATCTTAAGTTTTGTTCATTATACCAAACATGTATTTATCTTACTTTTTAATCTTACCTACCAAATACTAATATGGATAACTTATCTCACTTTCTATTTATACAAATAATCTCATGTTTATTAATCCTACCAAATCCTAACTTTGTACCAAACATAGCCAAAGGTCATTCTAATTTTTCCTATTTTTTTCACTTTGACAGCTGGCAAGTTTTGATTAGTGGATAGGATATGATTTAAAAAAACTAAAATACATATTTTACGTAAGATAATTTTATTTTTACAACTATAAAAATTATATTAAAAATTTTATCTATTTTTTTGGCAATGATAATAAAATATATTATTTGTATTTTTTTTCATCTGTAATTTAATATTTCATACATTAATT
This sequence comes from Mentha longifolia, assembly GCA_001642375.2. Lineage (NCBI taxonomy): Eukaryota > Viridiplantae > Streptophyta > Magnoliopsida > Lamiales > Lamiaceae > Mentha > Mentha longifolia. The sequence goes on from CM038111.1 coordinate 34,254,179, forward strand.
GGTAGTAACTTTTTTTTATTATGAATGTAAATTTAAAATATAAAAACATTTTTTATGTAATAATTATCATTTTTTATGTAATTTTATGTGAAATATGATAAAAAAACATTTTAAAGAATACACAGACAAATAAAATAAAATAAAAAGAAGGATGTATGAGGTTGGGTTGGTATCATTAATGAGAGTGGATATTATAATAGGTTGAGAGTTGTATACGTTAATGAAAAAGAAATGTATATTTTATTAAAAAGTAGAATTAGGTTGGGTCGGATGTGAGTTAAAACTGGAGATAGTCTCACTGCTTATTGAGTTTTTTGGGACTAAGTCTAATTTTCGGTTCGAAATTCTATCTTTTTTTCCTGTTCATTTTTTTAGATCGATAATAATTTTGTTGAGGCAACGATGTCATCTCTGTAGCGAGACCATCACAGATGGTCATGACCACAAGCATTACCAGAAGCATCAATCTCTCCCTGCACAACATCAATGTATTGATGAGTTAGTGCAATTGTGAGACTCAAGATTGGAACTCTTGAAGTAATGATGGTACTATGGAGCAACCTTTGAGCTAGCTTCATCTCGTCTCGGTCTCTTCAGCTTCCTTCCATCTTCACTCCAATTCCATGAAAGGAGACCAGCTTCTGCTTTGACTTTATGGGCTAGGTCAATTGCAACTTGCAAGGTAACCCATAAAGGCAAATCAAGTCTTCAACCGAATAAATTGCAGTTTAGCAAAAGCTGTGGAGAAATTGAGCAAAGCGTTGAGTTAGGGAATAATAGTGAGGGGGAAGAGAGGAGAGGGAAGATGGAAAATTTTGGATTTTAATCTCGAGTAGTATCAATTTTCTCCTATTAGTTGCTCTGCTGGACCCCATTACCATAAGTTGCAGAGCTTAAAATTTTCTAATTTCTTTTATGCAGAAGCATTTTCATTTCCAATCAAAACTGAGAGAATTCATGCATAAGCATTCAAAGTAATTTCCACTAAATTACACACATGTATATATGATTTAATTAACTGATTTATACATCAGTACGCCGCCAACAACAACAACAGAGAAAGAAAAGAAATCAAGAACGTCTCAAACTGATTGAATGATGTGGATTTAAATGATAATTTTGGTTTTTTTTTTGAATTTTAATAGTCAAAAGTACGTCGTTTTAACAAGAGGTGCCACCGAAATACCACGTTGGTTTCAATTTGGTCACTTCAGATTCAATTTTTGACCAAATTTAAATTTATAAAAAAAAAAAGTGGTACAAATTGAAAATCTGTGTATTTTCTTGACATGGTTTTGTGTATGTATATGCCAATAACCCTTATTTTAGTTATTTTATGAACTTTGTTAGTTTAAATTCATTTATAATTATCGGTTATTTTTTAAGTCTAATTAAAGAATTATTTCCTTTTATATTAGTACAATCCATGCATAAATAATTTGTTCTTACCATATTAATGGGTTTTTAATCATTTAAGAACTGCCGAAAAATTAATCTCAATTAACTTTTTGTTCTATAATTAGATCAAAAAATATAAACAGCTGAAATATGTAAAAATAAAAAAATATTCACATGACGTTTATATATAGTCTTTTATTTAAAACATTTATATGTTATTCCTTCGCTATACGGGTTCAATTCTTAAATTCTTCTCTACTCTTCTTTTATTGCTAAAAAGAAAACATTAATTTATATGTTATTCTCCTTTTAACAACTAGCGGAGAGTATACCAAGATCCACAACCACAAATAAACATTATTAGTAGCTAAGGCAGAAATGAGGATTAATAACTTGTAAACAGATCCAGGATGATTAACATTAGATGCCCAAAATTAGCCAATATGTATATACCAAAAGATGATGCCCAAATTCTTCAGCAGAACGAGTTAATCATACAAAAAGTAAGCAAATTTCACAAAATGTAGATATAGATATATAGTCTTAATTGGCCTTCCGTATGAAGATCATCGAAAGAGGAGAGTGGATACTTGGCATTCGTTGAGAATCGATCACTTAATTGAAACGACAACTTTACTCGACCCCAGTAGCTCTTTCCTCCCGCTTTTGAGCCAGCTGATGACTTCCTCAAGTTTCGCCTTTCGATTCTCCTTGAAGTTTGATCGATCGTGGATTTTGGAGTGTTTTTATGATAGTGAGATTTATAGGAAAGTTAAGAACACAAGAATTTACATGGTTCGATCTATGGGTAGATCTACGTCCATGGAGGAAAAGATGATGTTTATATTGAAGTCTCTCCTGCTACAAAAAATACAGTCCCCCCTCTTATCTTACAAGATAGCTCTATTTATAGAGAATTGAGGTCACGGGCGTTTTATGGATGCTGCTCTCGCATGTCCGTCCGTACTCTGATCATCGCGGGTGGTTGAGAAATCGTGAGGCAGTTGGCTGACTTTGTTGACTCGTTATTGGGCTTCAATCTGGGTGGGCCGAGCTGATCTTGGGCCTCTGGGCCACATCCTATCACATCCCCCCCCCCCAAAAGGTCGGAGAAGCGAGGTCATTGTAGAGAGAGAAAATTGCCCCGTGGGATTTCGACGAAGTTGAAACTGCACACCGCCTCATTTTGATGAGGTCGAGCTTGAATTGCATTGCCCCGTCGAAAATAAGATTTTGACGAAGTCGAACTTCATACCGCCTTGTTTTGACGAGGTCGAGCTCGAATTGCATTACCCCGTCGAAAATAAAATTTTGACGAAGTCGAACTGCATACCGCCTCGTTTTGACGAGGTCGAGCTCGAATTGCATTACCCCGTCGAAAATAAGATTTTGACGAAGTCGAACTTCATACCGCCTCATTTTGACGAGGTCGAGCTCGAATTGCATTACCCCGTCAAAAATAAAATTTTGACGAAGTCGAACTGCATACCGCCTCGTTTTGACGAGGTCGAGCTCGAATTGTATTACCCCGTCGAAAATAAAATTTTGACGAAGTCGAACTGCATACCGCCTCATTTTGACGAGGTCGAGCTCGAATTGTATTACCCCGTCGAAAATAAGATTTTGACGAAGTCGAACTTCATACCGCCTCGTTTTGACGAGGTCGAGCTTGAATAGTCGTGATATGAAAAGGCACGACTGTTGGTGTCAGGGTAGGTAGGATACGTGTCGCTCTTTTGTTGGAGCAGGCGGAGAGGCGGGATTTGAAAAGGCGTGCCTTTGCTTATAAAAGCTTCCAGTGTACGCTAAAAAATATTTTTCCCCCTCAATTATTTCCAATTGTCAGCGAGAGAGAAAACCCTAGACCCAAAATTCTGCAACCGCCGCCGTCCCGTTCAATTTCCCGGTGATTTGTAGTCGGAAAAAGACTTTGACAAGTAAGTACTTTCCTTGTAATGAATTCTTCTTCTTTTCCCCAAGTAGATACTGGTAGGGCTAGCGCACAGATTTCGCCCTCGCCGTCTAGGGTTTTTCCGGCGAGGGTTTGGTTAAATGTACATACACGCACGCTAGTTCCACCGTCGTTTCGAGAAATCGAATTCCCGCCGGTGGTCGGGTCTAGTGCCTCACTGGCATGTGCCTCGACCATGTCTGTGTCTCATATGCAGGACTTGGCTCGGCGTTTTTTGTTTCCTGAGTCAGTGGAGCTGCTCCTGCCTCGTGATGTCGATAGGGGTAGTTCGCCTCCCGTAGGTTTTTTTACCGTTTATGAAGATTATCTTCATTTTGGTCTTTGTTTTCCTTTAAATCGTTTTTTTGCCGAGCTCTTAGAAGAGCTCCAACTGTCGTTAGGTCAGTTGCAACCTCCTTCCATCAAGCAGGTCGTTGGTTTTTGTTTCGAGGTTAGCCGCCGTGGTGGTACGCCTACTGTGGATTCTTTCCTTAGGTTTTTTAGACCTAAGCTTGGTCCGACGGGGTGGGCTTACCTTTCCCCTATTAGTAGGTTCAAGTTAGGGACTCCTACTAAGGTGACGAACTGGCAGAAGAAATTCTTCTTTTGCCGGTGTGAAGGCGTGCCGTTGTACCCTTGGACCACGGCCAAGTTCGTACTTCGAGACACTGGGAAACCAACCGGTGAGCTTGAAACGAGCTTGGTGAACCTCGGCCTCATTGAGAGGGATTATGCCGAGGCCGAGCTCGCAAATCACGGGTTAAGCCCATATAACTCCGTGTCCGATGTGGACTTGGGTGAGACTCTGCTTCACTGATTTGTGTCCTGTGGTCTCTTTCATTTTTACTGATGTAAATCTTTTTTCTTTTTTTTTTTTGTAGTGGACGCTCAAGCTATCCGGGCTGCTCTTCAGAACAAGAAGAAGAGGAAGAGGCAGAAGCCTTCTGCTTCGGTGGTGGAGAAGACGACTTCGGCGACGTCGTCGGAGAGGACAACCGACCTTGGAAGGTCGGTATCCGTGAGCTCGCAGTTGGACGCTCCCGTCCGAAGCTCCTCTCCCCTGCAGCTGGTGGGCCGACGACCTCGACGAACTTTACTCTTGTTGGATGACGAAGTGACGGTCGTCGAGAGTGGCCCGACCTCGGGCCAAATGCATGCACGGGAGATGTCATTTCCTGAGGTAAGCGTCAAACTAGAAATATTTGTATATGGTGATTTGTACCTTCTACTAAAATCTTGTCCCTTGGTTTTGTGTTTTAGGAGGCCGAGGCGGCTTTAGATGGGTTGCAGGGCTTGGCGAACTTCATTAGAAGTGGAGTTGCCAAGTTCCAGACAAAGGCTGCCGAGGCTGCGGCGGTGGAAGATCGGATAATGGCTAAGATCTCTGTCGCCGAAGCCGCGGCACAAGCAGCAGCGGACAGGGAGGCGACAGCTTTGGCTGTCGCCGAAGAGGAGAAGAAGAAGGTTGCCGATCTTGAGGCAGAAGTGGGTCGGCTGAGGACCCAAGTAGCCGAGGTGGTAGCTGGCCAGGGAGGCGTGTTCCGCGCGTTGGTGGAGCGATTCGTTCGGTCTACCCACTTTTCCCAGATGGCTGTTCAGCTGGTGACTGCCATGAGCACCCCAGTTGTCTCAGCGGTGATCGATGATATCGCCAAGGACATCCCGGACTTGGACAAAACCAAGTACGGGTATGCTACCATGACGGAGGAGGAGACACTGCGAGACTTCGCCGAGGTGCTTCTGGAGCATACCTCTTCCATTCCGGTTGTCGAGCGGCTCTCCGCACAGAGGAGTCTGCTAAATGAAGATGTGATTCGGCGGTGTCCTGTTGACAGGTACGAGCTCCTTGAGACGGTCATTGCCGATTTGCTGAAGACGCCGGTTGGGGAGGGGACCACCGAGGAGCCAGCTCGCGACGACCCCACGGAACCCGAGGTTGAACCAGAGGTCGGCATAGAAGGAGAAAATCGTGATGGAGTCAATTGACACTTTTCACGATTTTTGGCTTCTTTACCCCTCTCCCCTTTTTTTTTTTTTGTAGCCTTGTACTTCGTCACCATTAGGGTGGCGTTTCATTTGTCGTGTTCGGCTATAAATAAAAAAGGCTCTCTGTTAAACTTTGCTTGTATTTATTCTGTAGTCTGTCCCTGAGTTTTATGATGCTTCCCACCTTGTTAAAGAAATATCCGAGCTTCGCCGAGCTGTAGAAGTAGCCGAGCTCGATGCTTCGGGCTGGAAGAAGCGAGCTGATAACATCGAGATCGAGGCTGAGGTGAAACTTCGGGCCGCTCAGGAAAAACTTGATGAGATGCATGCCACATATATGGAGCTTGAAGACCAGTACCAACGAGCTCGGGACGACATCAAGACTTGCAAAGAGATCGTCAAAGAGCATATGGAGTACGAGACCATAATTCACCGAGTTGGGGGATCCATGATTTCCGAGACTTACGATAAGGTGAAGGAGCTCCAGGCCCGATGCCGAAGTTACAGGGAGCAATATGGGAATGAATCCTGGCAGGTTAGAGGTGAGTTTGGAGAGCTCATTCGTGTGGCGAGCATTTATGAGACAGTCCTTGATCGCTTTCCGAAGTTGAAGTGGCGTCTGTCTTTAGAGGCTGGTTCTGCGACTTCAATTTCTTCCGATCCGGATCCGAGGTCGCTCGACCGTACTTCTAGAGAATTTTTGGAAGGTGAATCTTCGAGGTCTGCTGACCCGGACCCGAAGATTGTGACACGTCATTCTCGAGAAATTTATAGTCAAGAGCGGCGATCGGCTTCGGGATGGGGTCGGGGTCGGGCGAGCCAGAATGTACGAGGTAGAGGCCGAAGTTCGGCTTCTGGACGGGGTCGGGGCAGGTTTAGTATAGACGATGTTTTGAACTTTAATTCCGGCAGGGATTTTGCTAGAGATTGGCTTAGCTTTAGTAAGCCAAAGCCTCCGGGTTCCTCGTCTTCTTAATGTAACAATTGTACATTTATTTCTATTCAAATAAAACAGAAATTTTTTGCATTTGTGTTTAAGCTTTCTATCCTTGCCTTTAACCGAGGCAGGTTCCCTTGTATTCAACGGAGGCAGCTTTCTCATAGTCACTTCATCTTGTGACGGAGTTTGGGCTTTCGGTCGACCACTTCGTCCAGAGATGAAGTTTGGGCTTTTTAGGCAGCCACTTCGTCTAACGACGAAGTTTAGGCTTTCTAGGTAGCCACTTCATCTAACGATGAAGTTTAGGCTTTCTAGGTGGCCACTTCGTCTCACGACGAAGTTTAGGCTTTCTAGGTAGCCACTTCGTCTAACGACGAAGTTTAGGCTTTCTAGTTAGCCACTTCGTCTCACGACGAAGTTTAGGCTTTCTAGGTAGCCACTTCGTCTAACGACGAAGTTTAGGCTTTCTAGTTAGCCACTTCGTTCGAAGACGAAGTCTAAGCCTTTTGGTTCCTTATTTGTCGAATTTATCGATAGGGGTGGTCCCCTTACGCGCGTTTAGGTATTACTCCGAGACGGAGTTTATTTGCGTATCCTCGTCAGGATTTTAAAATCGAGATACTTAGTATAAACGAGAGAGAGAGAGAGATGCAAAATGCATGCAAATTATTTAAACGAAAAAAAAAAAGTTTTACGAAGTCAAAATAAGACAAAATTTTTACGAAGTCAAAATAAGACAAAATTTATCAAGACAACTCGATTCCTACGACCTAAATGAACTTGGACATCACCCTCTGTTTATACAAAGTACCTCTTCAAGTGGGTAATGTGCCATGTACGGGGTATGAGTTCACCAGATAGGTGGGCGAGCTTGTACGACCCTTTTCCGAGGACTTCTTGAACTCGGTACGGTCCTTCCCAGGTGGCTTCTAATTTGCCGAGCTTCTCCGCCCTGCTGACCTCGTTATTCCGAAGTACGAAGTCGCCTACTTGGAGCTGTTGATGCTTCACCCGGCTGTCATAATACCGAGCTACTTGCTGTTTGTATCGAGCTTCTTGTATGTAGGCTTGTTCTCATTTTTCTTCTAGCAAATCCAAGTTAGTTCGAAGTCCGTCTTCGTTGTCTTGGGCCGCGAAGTTAAGTGTTCGGGGGCTCGGCAAACCGATCTCTACCGGGATCACCGCTTCGGCTCCATACACCAAGCTGTATGGTGTTTCACCATGTGATGTCCGCGGGGTGGTTCGGTATGACCATAGGACTTGGGGTAAGTTCGCTGCCCAGTCTCCTTTGGCCTTATCCAGCCGGGTTTTTAACCCCTTGACTATCGTTCGGTTCGTAACCTCGGTTTGGCCATTTGCTTAAGGATGCGCTACCGAGGTGAACTTTTGTTGGATGTGGAGTTCGTCACACCATTCTCTGAATGTCCTGTCTGTGAACTGGGTTCCGTTATCTGAGACGAGGACATGAGGTATGCCGAAGCGACAAACTATGTTCTTCCAAACGAAGTTTAGGGCATTTTTACTTGTGATTCGTGCTAATGGTTCGGCTTCGACCCACTTCGTAAAGTAGTCGATTGCTACAATGAGGAACTGTAGTTGGCCGGGAGCTTTTTCGAATGGGCCAACGATGTCAATTCCCCACTGCATGAACGGCCAGGGGCTTTGCATGCTGGCCAGTTTGGTCTGTGGCAATCTCGGAACCGTCGCATGGATTTGGCACTTCGGGCATTGTTTGACGAGGTCGGTAGCGTCTTGGGACATAGTGGGCCAGTAGTACCCCCACCTCATGACCTTTTAGGACAGGGCACGGGCTCCGATGTGACTGCCACAGGAACCTTCATGGACTTCGCGCAGTGCGTAGTTCGCTTGGTTGGGCCCTACACATCTTAGGAGAGGTTGGAGGTAGGATTTTCTATACAGTATTCCCTGCTCCAGGACGTACTTTGTGGACTTGGCCAGGAGCTTCCTAGCCTCGGCCTTATCGGTTGGGAGTTCGCCATTTAACAAGTAATTACGAAGTGGAGTCATCCAGTTCGGTCCATCTTCGTTTACTACGTTGACTTCGGCGTCATCGATGCTTTGGAGTTGTACTTCTTCTACCGGAGAGATAGTTGATGATGATACGAGTTTGCTTAGTGCGTCAGCTCGCTCATTATCTCCTCTTGGGATTCGCACCAACTCAAAATACGAGAAGCTTTGTTGTAGGATCTTGGCCTTATGGAGGTATTTCTTCATTCGTTCTCCTTTGGCTTCGTATTTGCCTAGTATATGGTTCACTATGACTTGGGAGTCGCTGTGAATTTGAATGGCCCTTATTTGGAGAGCTTGGGCTAGACGAAGTCCAGCGATTACGGCTTCGTACTCCACTTCGTTATTTGTGGTCGGGAAATTGAACCGGAGTGCGTGGGTGATCTCCTTTCCTTCAGGGCTGATGAGTAAGACTCCGGCTCCGCTTCCTTTGTGACCTGATGCCCCATCGACGTAGACCTTCCAACGGTCTTGTGGTGGTGGCATCGGCGCCTCAGCCTTTAATTTATCCTTAGTGGGTTCAACGGATTGTTGTGCGTCCGTGAACTTGGCTTCCACTAAGAAATCAGCCAAAGATTGCCCTTTAATGGCATGGCGAGGTACAAAGGAAATCGTGTGCTCGCCGAGTTCTACAGCCCATTTAGCGATTCGCCCGGACGCTTCTGGTTTTGTAAGCACTTGCCGAAGTGGGAGGTCGGTTAGCACTTGTATCGGATGTGCGTGGAAGTACGGTCGGAGTCTCCTTGCCGCATTCACCAATGCAAGTGCGACCTTTTCCAGAGGTTGATACCTCGTCTCCGGTCCTTTTAGGGCTCGGCTTATGAAATAGATGGGTAGCTGATGACGTTTTTCTTCTCGTACCAGGACTGCACTGATTGCCTCGTCCGAAGCGGCGAGGTACAGGGAGAGATCCTCGCCCTCTTTTGGTACAGATAATGTGGGGAGATTTGCGAGGTACGTCTTTAAGCTATCAAAAGCTCCCCTGTGCTCGTCGTTCCATTCAAAGTTCGGCGCCTTCTTTAGTATTTTGAAGAATGGGAGTTGTTTTTGGCGGCCTTGGATAGGAAACGACTTAGGGCGGCTAGGCAGCCCGTCAGTCTGTGCACGTCGTGAATTGACTTCGGCGCTCGCATTTCTTGGATGGCTCGGACTTTTGATGGGTTAGCTTTTAACCTTTCGCGTGAAACCCAACACCGTAGAAATTTTCCAGACCGGACCATGAAAGTACACTTTTCTGGGTTTAATTTTAGGTTCACTTTACGAAGTAGGCTAAAAACAACTTTAAGGTCGTTTACACAAGTGGCAATTTCCTTGCTTTTTACGACTATATCGTCTACATACAATTCGTCAATACTACCGATGTGGTCTTCAAAAATCTTGTCGACCATCCTTTGGTATGTAGCTCCGGCATTTTTCAGCCCGAAGGGCATCTTTTTGTATGCGTAGACGCCGAAGTCTGTGACGAAAGCGGTCTTCGGAGCGTCCTCTTCATTCATGAGGACTTGGTGGTACCCCTTGTATAGGTCTAAGAAGCTGAACGCCTTGTGGCCAACAAGAGCTTCGACCTTCTTATCAATGTTGGGGAGGGGGTAGCAGTCTTTCGGGCAGTGTTTATTGAGGTTAGTGTAATCAATGCACATCCGCCACCCGCCTCCTTGCTTCTTCACCATCACGGGGTTGGCCAACCAGGTCGGATATTTTACTTCGAATAAAATATCGGCCTTCTGCAGTTGGCGGACCTCGTCATGGATCACTTGATTCCTTTCAGCTGCGAAGGCTCGCTGCTTCTGCCGAACTGGTTTCACCTCAGGATCGATGTTGAGGTGATGAGTGATGACGCTTGGAGCCACCCCGGTCATGTCTAGTGGCGTCCAAGCGAAGACATCTCTATACTCCCGAAGTAGCCGGATAAGTTGATTTCGGAGCTCGTTTTCACCGACGAACCCTACTTTGACGACCTTGGTAGGGTCATCTTCGTATAATGCGACGTCTTCTACCGGCTCGACGGATGGATGCGACGTCAGCCCTACCTCTTCGGGTTTCTGTAATTGCTATGCTTGGGGGTGTTGACTCTTAACACCTCGGAGTGCGACCTGCATGCACTCCTTAGCCTGTTGCTGGTTTCCCCGAAGCGTGATCACTCCGTCCCTAGACGGAATTTTAATCATCAGGTGGTAGGCTGAGCAGATCGCCTTCGTTGCTATTAGCCAATCCCTTCCTAAGATGATGTTATAGGGGGAGCTGGCTTTTACGACGAAGAAGTGGATTATTTTCGTAGTGGACAGCGGGCTCTTTCCAACTGTCAAGGGCAGTGAAATGATGTCTTCCGTCGTCGCCTCTTGTTGCGTGAAGCTCCTTAGCGGCATGGGTGTTGGCCTTAGGCGTGCTTCTTCAATATTGAGCTTATCGAAGCAGTCCTTAAAGAGAACACTCACAGAGGCCCCACTATCAATAAATATGCGGTGGACCAATTTGTTGGCCACTACGGCCTCGATTATGGTGGCATCTTGATGAGGTACCGCATGGGGAACTGGGTCGTTGCTAGAAAAGATGACGACCTCTTCCCTTTTGAACCTTTTTTGGGTGGGTTCTTCCCGCTGTTGACTTCGGGCCTCGGCTTTCAATGATGACCTCGTCGTACCTTCGGGCAGTCCGGTGATGGCCGTAATGACTGCATCATATTGAGGCTGATCTTCATCCTCATCCTCGTCATCGTGCTTTGGCCTTTTGTCGTTTTGGGGGGTACAGTTGTTGCCTCCCCTGTTTTTCTTTCTCTTGCCCTTCCCTTGAGGTCGGGCCTCTTTCTGGTTGCGACTTTGGTACAGTTTAAGGGTACCGTCGCGTACCATGTGTTCTATGTCCAAGGCGAGGTCCCTGCAGTCTTCGGTTTCATGACCGTAGTCATTATGGAGCTTGCAGTATTTCTCCTTGGATCGGCATTTCGACCCACCTCGGGATAAGGGCGGTGGTTTCCCGAACAAGTTTGAGTGAAGCTCGTATATTTCAGCCCTGGACTTTGTCAGTGGTGTATACTGACTACGGTCTTGGTGGGGCCGAGGTCCTAAGGGGGACTCGAGAGGTCCTCGCTGTAACCTTTCGAGGGCACTTCGGCGACCTTGCCCAAGGTCGGCGCGCTCCTCTTTTTTTCTCTTATCGTTGTTTTCGGGCCGGTCTGCTGCCCGCTTTTTCCGATCGGCCTCATCCGCCTCCGCGAATGCATCGGCAATCCTCCATAGCTGCCTGGAGGTTGTTGGGCGTGCCTTTACAAGCTCTCTAAAGAGAGTCCCGGACTGAATGACATTTTGGAATGCCGAGATGAGCACGTCGTCGGAGAGACGATCGACTTTAAGGCTTTCGTTATAAAAACGGGCCAGAAAATCACTGATCGTTTCTCCCCGCCCCTACCTTAAGGTTAGGAGCTGGGCTGGGCTGATTTTTACCTTGGTTTTTTGAAAAAAGCGGCGTTCGAAAGCGTCAAGTAGGTCGGCATACGACCCTATGCTGCAATTAGGGAGGCTATCAAACCAGCTCCTAGCGTTATCCACTAGCAGCTCGGGGAAGACTTTACACATGTAAATATCTTCGGCCAATCCCTGGTTCATCATGTTGTATTGGAACCGGGATAGGAAGTTGCTGGGGTCTTGTGACCCGTTGTAAGGCGGGATAAGAGACACTCTATACGTCGACGGGAGGGGAGTATAGAGTATCTTATTAGTGAAGGGAGTCGAGATTCGACCGTACACGGTGAATCTTCCCTGGTAGGCATTTCCTTCGTCACGCCGAGGTGGAATGGCGTTCTGACGAGGTGACGTTGATCCGCGCCGAGGTGAAGTGCGGTTGTTCCCACGGCGATTGTCCTGTCGCCTTCGGGGAAGTTCGGCCTCCCTGTCTCCAACGATCTGGAGACTTAGGGGTCGCCTTTGTGACGGTTCGACTCCGTCTTCTCTGTTTTGACTTTGTTGTCAATGTTGATCGACGAACTTACGAAAATCCTGCTCGTGGAGGTCCAGGTACGCCTTCAGTGCGTCTCCAAGCTCGGGCTGGAGTTCGGTGTTGCCGCGTCGGCTGCCACCTTGGTTGGGCCCATCGCTACTAGCTGAATCTCCAGACGGAACATCCTCCAGGTGGCCTTCAGGAGTTCGGCGAATGGGCTGTTGGTCACGTCGGATTTGGGAAGCAGTTTTCTAGGCTTGACTAACGTCACCCTCTTCCTCATTGACCGGAGTGTAAGGCGGATTGGTGAAGGGGTCAGCTTGCTTCTGTTTTGCTTTGGCGGCGGCGGCGGCAGTGGTGGCGGATCGGGTTGGTCTCACCATCGTATCTTTACTCAAAACGCGCTGATCGGTATCATAGAATTTCGTTTCCCACAGACGGCGCCAGTGATCGATCGTGGATTTTGGAGTGTTTTTATGATAGTGAGATTTATAGAAAAGTTAAGAACACAAGAATTTACGTGGTTCGATCTATGGGTAGATCTACGTCCACGGAGGAAAGAGGATGTTTATATTGAAGTCTCTCCTGCTACAAAAAATACAGTCCCCCCCTCTTATCTTACAAGATAGCTCTATTTATAGAGAATTGAGGTCACGGGCGTTTCATGGATGCTGCTCTCGCATGTCCGTCCGTACTCTGATCATCGCGGGTGGTTGAGAAATCGTGGGGCAGTTGGCTGACTTTGTTGACTCGTTATTGGGCTTCAATCTGGGTGGGCCGAGCTGATCTTGGGCCTCTGGGCCACATCCTATCAATGTTCCATACCTCATAACCTCTAACGCCTCTACTTGTGTTGTAGTCATAGAGATCCTTGATAGCAGTCACCACTGCATTGTAAGCTTCGTCACCCAACTCCTTCTTCAGCCCGACCAGTGATGCATTCCCCTCGTCCACCACCCTCTACCACAAGCATACAAGAAAACAATAAAAGGAAAGTGTCAGCAGCACTATATGGCCATTTCATCATATAAATATAAACGGATTAAATTAGAAAATTTTGGAAGAATTTGAAGGAAACCTTATTATCAACCATCTGAAATGCATTCCATGACAAACTATTCAGCTTTTGTTCCCAAGTGGAGCAGAGTTCAACACCTCTGATCTCAGCCTCTTCGGCTGGGAATCGCTTCTCACAAGCTCTCTTGAATACGTTCACATCAAGCTCCCCAATCTTCTTCACCCCGATGCTTGAATTATCGCACTTTTCCCCATCTTTCAACTTCTTGTTCTGAGCCTTCTCCTGAAGATCATAATATATAAATTTTGCACTACATTATTAATTAATATGATTGCAAGCCAATAATTAATTCTCGCATAGAATAAATCCGGTGTACATATATTTATGTATTACAAGAACAACGATTCGGTAATGCCGAGGGTTAACTTAAGCCTCCACCAAAAAGAAAAAAAATATACTTTATAAAATTCATGAAATTATTGTTAATTTATGCAGATTATAGTGTAAAAGCCCTCACTATCAAACCAACAACAAGATAATTTTTCTCAAACTCAAAATTTAGAAGACATCGCCACTACTGAAAAAAAATTAATTCTGGATCAATGTGTAAGTTAAGTTTGAAGTGAGGATATGAGTATCATATATACCTTAGCCAGTTCTGTGCGAAGCCTTTGCAACTCATCGTTGCTGGTACGCTCTTTTGCGATTAGAGCATTCATCTCCTCTCTCATCTCATTCATTACCTGCATATATATTAACAATTTATTTTAAACATATGTGCGTGTGTGTGTGTGTGTGTGTGTGTGTGAAGAGAGAGAGAGAGAGAGAGAGAGAGAGAGAGAGAGGCAAAACCATTTTTTCCAAGGCCGCATTCAGGGCGTTGGTAGGATCAGCTTAACCGGTAGAATTATTATTCTGAAAATCAACAAATATTAATAATAAATTAATAAGAAATTAACGCTAGCAGCTGCACAAATTAATAATGGAAACGAACAACCTTGGGGGTTGTGGTCTCTGATCTTGATCTCTTTCGAGGCGCCGCCTCTACCTCCTCTACCTCCGATGACTGTTCGTCTTCTTCTGCGGAGTCATCAAAGAGAGCGAAGGACTTGGGCTTAGCCACGGCGGCGGAACGCTTTGGTCTCGTCATGGTCAACACGATTAATTTCCCTTAATTATTAATTAATTTCTGAGAAGAAAAGGGGAAGTAATTTCATCAAATATCAGACCTCAGACTCCTACAAAATTACAAAATTAATGCATGCGCGAGTTCCAGAATTAATGAGAATCTAGCTAGGTTCAAAAGCTCTACACACACACAGTCATCATCACGAAGAAATGTACACAGTACTCCTCACAGTCGAACGAGTGAACTCGTCGTGTCGGCTCAAAAATCATGCAAAAATCAAACGAGCAAAATCGAATAATTTTCGGATACGGAAAACGATTCAATATGTATATAACAACTTTTTATATTCAATTATACCGCCGGCGATGATAGAGTTTTTAAACATACGCGTACCTTGATCGGAGTAAGATCTGCACGGAGGAAATGCGAATAGGGAAGAAGAGATTTATAGATATAGGCGTATTGATTAATGGGGACTAGGGGTTTAGGGATGGCAATCGGTCCATGGTCCAGGTCCAGATTTGGAATTTTAACTTGAAGTAAAAATTCGGCTCAAATCTAACGGCCAAATCTAAATTCATTGGATCGGACGGATCTCGGGTCTACACCCGGATCCGTGGTTATTACCCAGAAAAATGTATTACAAAAATTAATGTAAAAATAATTAAAATATCAACCATTAATATAATAATATATATTTGCACTAGCAATAAATGATTTTTCAGACACCGTATATGAATAATTTTCCTCACCAACAATCCACTTGCTAATAAGAGTATGATTCTTTAAAATATATCCAAAAAAAAATGAAATGTATTTAAATTTATTAGAATTTGAGATTTAATTAGAAAAGATAATTAGATATTTATAAAAATATTACTATAATTATATATACATACGTATATATATATATATATATATATATATACATTGCAGGTCCATATGTTGGATCTGAATCTCAAAAATTTAAAATTTAGATCCAAAAATTTAGGGTGAAGTCCGGATCCGACCCGGATCCATTAGATTTAAATTTTTAGTACTCCAAATCCTAAAAAATGGATCTAGATCCCTGGATCTGGATCGGATAAAGGATCCAATGAATTTAGGACCGGTCCAGATTCGGTGAATTTGGTCCGAAAAATCGGATCTGGACCTTGCAAAATTTAGACCCGATGGATTTATATATATATATATATAAGCTCAATTATTTAATGAAGCATGATATATAATAATTTAAGAGCATGAAATAATCAATGAAAATCAATATATATATATATAGAGATATATATATATATATTGAACTATGGTATTTAAATTACATTTTGCATCATTTACTTAAAGCACGTAGTAGATATACACGTAAGACTGAAATTCTTTTGATTTAAGCACGTCAGAGGGCGACTAAAAGCATTAAATGTAGTATCATGAACGAAGCTTAGCTAAAACAAAAATTAGGAGACCTTTAAATTAATAGCAAATTAGGAGATATTTTTTCTTGCTTGGAATTATGGATAAAAGCACAAAAATTTTCACGATTCCTTTCTAATTTCCAGCCATAATTGCCGGACGGTAATATGTGGTGAGAGAGTAGATTACAAAATCTACCTATTCTACCCTCTATTCATATAAATTGGTGCTTATAGTTATTTCTTTTTAATTAATCTCAGCCACTAACTAATGTTGAATTAATGGACATGATGTATTCCTATTTCTCATGTAGGAATTTTTTTGCATAGGCTCCACTCCCTATATATATATATATATATATATATAGGGGATGGATTTTATGGGAGATAGTGGGAATGTTGAGAACTAGGAACTAATCCTAGTCATCCTTTTCTTACAATCTAATGGTGGAGACTTAATCTTAAATTTTGAATTTTACTGATTTAATGCTTTTATTTATAATTTTAAAGGTAGTTTAGGAAAACAATAAAAAAAATAAAAAAAACGTGTGTTCCTATAATACCGGACACGCACTTCTACAGATTCTATAGATTAATGTCTATCTTCTTCAACCGATATCTGCTTCTACCGATTCATGCTTATCATGTAGAAAGTTAATATATTCTCTGCGCCTAGATTCTACATCTCTCACGAAAAATTACAGTCAGAATTTGAAATTGAAGAAACTCGATGGCAGGAACAAAATCTAGTGAAAGTAAGCATCTTGTTCGATCGCAAATTTTCGATATGCATGCATCTACTTCTAATAATCACGGCTGGAAGTTTTAGTTGTTGTTCTTTCACTTTTTCGTTGTTTGATTTCCTCTTTTTTCATAATAAGTTAATCGTTATTTAAACAGGCACCATAAGAGCATCTAAACGTAAGAACCAAGAATCCGATGATGATTTTGTTAATTCGCGACCAATAAAGATGATGAAGGAATCTCGTTCTGCAAATTAGGAGGTGCGGTTAATTTAATTGATTGAAGATTACAATTATATCCCTAATTAAAAATAAAACTGTCAAATCTCAACATTTAATTTCAACCACTCATCTATTAAAATGGATGGTCCATATGGGTTCCTAGTTCACGAGTTTTAAAAGAGTTCTTATAATATCCAATCTCTCTCTCTCTCTCTCTCTACATATATATATATATATATATATATATATATATAGGGACTTAATGAAATACTCCCTCCATCCTTCATTTATGTGTGAGTTGACTTTTACACGCATTTCAATATATCAAAAAATGAATGTTAAAAATAAAATTTGAATCTCACTTGATGTAATATATATACACTATATTAAGTAGAATAATATAATATATCAAGTAGGACTCAAATATTATCTTAACATCCATTTTTTGGCATATTAAAATATGTGCAAAAAGTAAACTCACACATATATGGGGGACAAAGGGAGTAAAAAGTAAGAGTATAAAAATTAAGGACATGTTTTGCCTTATTTTATATTATGGGTAGGAGTTTTGGAACTATACTTTAAACTCAACCATCTATTTAGGCCATATATATATCAAACTATTTCTGCTTTTAATGTATACAAGAACTTTATTAATAGTAGGTTGTTGACGGAAAGTAACATACGTTATTCATGCATATGACTCAGAAGATATTCGTTCTCTCACATACAAATGGGCTTGAGGGTGGATGCAATGAATAATTAATCTCTTTGAATTGAGGTATAGAGGTTTGGGTAATGGTGAAATTATGAGGGACGTGTACAATATTTATACTATGGAATGAGGTTGAGGGTCAGGTTTTCGCTTCTAAGATGAACTTTGGGTTAAGCGAGGAGTCATTCTAAAAGATAAATTTTGTTGATAGTTTAGTTTTTCTTTCTAAAAGAATGTAAAGCGAAAGGAATGTGAAGTAGAAAAGGTAAACAATTTGTGTGAGTGTGTTGGTCTAGCGGTAGTGAGGTTAATGCTAAGAACTATGCGGTAAATGTATCTCAAGTTTAAAACCTCTGTGTCGTCATTTTTAAATTAGTGTAAAAATTATTCAAACAATAAAGATAACTCTTGTTTCAAGGTGTTTAGTTGGAGAAAACTTTTAACAATTTTTTTTTGACAAACTTTTAATTCTATTGAATTTAAAAGAATTTTTAGAATTTAATTTGGAGTTTTCTTTGCATGTATAAAATGAACATTTTAAAGCTAGACTCTTGCACATGTAAAAGCTTAGACAATTTTTTTTTTCCCAACAAAAATGACGATATTTTTTCAACAACATTAATATACAGTTCACATTTTAAACTGAACTTTGAAGAGAGATAAATTAGATGTTGAAAAAAAAGATCATCATATTAATTATTAATATTAGTAATTGTACAACTTATAAAAAAAAAAAAAAAAAACCTTATTCTTTAAGTATATTAATATTTGTAATAAACTAATCATATTACATAAAATATTAATCTTGTTATAAATAAACTAATCATATTAAATAAAATATTATACTTGTAACAAGATTATACGTGCAACGTAATCTCTGCTAGTCAAATAAAAATAGTGAATAGTGGAATGAATTTTCTTTTAGTTAAATTCTCTAGGCCGTTCCAATTAATTAATTTAGTGGTTACTTACGTAATGTTGTTATCAAATACACCCTCAAAAAACATCCTAAAACAACATGATATCAATCGCACGGTAATTTTAAAAAGCATAATTAAATCATGAACATCGGATACAAAAATTATGAAAGAAAATTAACTACCAAACTACTTTAAACTGCGAAGAAAATTAACATTAGAGGCACAAAATTAAAGCTGCCAAGAACAAAAGATAATCGATGCACCAATCAAACCAGCAGCTACAAAATTATTTTATTATTTTAAAACACTCATATATTCAACAAAGGTGTCAAATGAAAAAAAACGGAGGGAGTAACAAAATTAGCAAATATTGTAGGTACGCATAGATAGATAGTCTTGGTCTTCTAAATTGGGATTACTTCATGTAACATGTTGATCACATTATTGAAACAAGGATACGTTTCTGCTCCAGTAACTCCACTCTTCTGCTTTCTCTGAGCCAGCTGATGGCTTCCTCAAGTTTCGCCTTTCGATTCTTCGAAGTTCCATATAATCTTTCCACTATACTCGTACTCATGGAGATCCTTGATACATGTCACAACTGCATTGTAAGCCTCATCGCCCCACTCCTCCTTCAGTCTGCTTAGCGATGCATCCTCCACTGCCTAAGTACAACAAGAAGCGTAGAACGATATTTAAACATGCATGCCATATGCAGATTTTCATCAAGATTTATATTGAACAAGACGGTGTATATTTGGAAAATTTATGAAGAAGATTAATTTAGAAACCTTAAAGCTCCCCTCATTATCATCAACCATCCGAAATGGATGCCATGACGGATTACTCAGCTTCGCCTGCCACATGGAGCAGAGTTCAACACCTCTAATTTCAGCATCTTCAGCTGGGAATCTCTCTCGACAAGCTCTCTTGAATGCGTTCACATCAATCTCCCCAATCTTTTTTATGCCAATGATGTTGAACCAATCCTTCAAGCCCTGGAAAGATCGAAAGAGTTCGTGAGTGATGAAACAATCAGTTCTAAGGGTGCCAAATATGGTAAGAATTGAAATCCTACATCCATTAGTTCATCACGAACCTCAGCATGACTTCTTCCCTCTCTTGCTGCAGGCAGATTCTGGTACGGAAACTCCAAATCATCGTTCTCTTTCAATCGATTACTGAGAGCCTTAGCCTGTATATAATAAATTGTTAAAGTTTGTGACTACATAATAACCTTGAGTAACATTTTAGACAACACTACAAACTTAATGAATAAATCCATATTATCTGATTATTAATCTGTTCTTCCATAGTACTATTATTTATTTTTTTAACTATACTCATTTCATAACTTTAAAAGTGTAAATACTTAAAAATTATTTTATCCAACAGTCTCTTTTTAGTTTTATTTTACGCACTGTATTTATTTAAATAAAAGAACTGATGCGTCAAGAGTCATGAATAAAAGGATCGTGGCACGTTTCAGTTTCAAGCAATAAAAGGCTCAAGCACAGTATATACTCTCTACGTCATTCTGCCTAGTTTTTACATGTTATGCTTGTTGTACAGATTGAGAGAAATAATCATGATGCTCTCTACGTCATTCTATCTATTTTCAAAGTATAGACTCAAGTTTCTTTGTGACTGCACTTGTGCAAATAAATTCAGTTTAGAAGATTGAGAGAATCACACATTTCAATCGATAGGTAGTTTAAGTTTTTGATCAATCATTCATATGGATTGATATATGTTTACGGTAAATTTAAATTTAGTTCTAGTTCTAGTAGAATTAAATTAATACTTGTGTTTCCAATGTTAGGCAGAGATTCTAAACCGTAAATTTTTGTATCTTCTTATCACTCGTGCATGTTGTGTAGTTTAGGTATTCAACATAGTGTAAATGAGCTTTGTATTTTCTATGTTCAAACATATGATATGCTGATATAATTAGAGAATAAGCTTACTATCAATATTTCAAACATTGTTGTAAACATATTCTCTGGTAAAGTCTCAGTGCATTGATATGATTACACAACATTATCTCAATATTATCTCATGTATAAGATTACATGATCAGTGTGTGCACGAGTTGAGCATACCATACCTCGATTAGTTCTGTGCGAATCCTTTTCAACTCATCATTGCTCTGGCTCTCTTTCGAAATTAGAGAAATCATCGTGTCTCTCATATCAGCAATCTTTCTTTCGGACTGCTGAAGTTTGTGAAGAGTTTCCTGCTCCCTCTGCATATCATCCATGTCATGTAGCATTATGCATATACATATAGATGTAGATATAGAAATTCAAATAGGGATATCATCATACTTTCATTAGAGCATAAATACGCATACGCTCTTTGGTAACCAGAGCATGCATATTCTCCCTCATATCACTAATCTTTCTTCTCAACGCCGAATCGTTTTCAAGAGCTTCCTTCTTCTTCTGCGTATCATCAATGTCATCATGAATTATCCGAAGTTGAGCCAATATTTAAACACACAAGTCATGATCAGACACAAATATGTATAGAGGTTCCGCCATACCTTGATTAGTTTTGAGCGAAATCGTTGCACCACATCATCATAGGAGCCCAGTTTGTTGATTAGACCATTCCTATCGTTTTGCATCGAATTTATCACTGCTGGCAACTGGCCCACCTTGTCAATAGCCTCCTTCCTCCTCTGCAATGCCATGCTCTAATCAAGAGAGACAAGATTATGCATATAAATGTATATATTAATACTACTATAATGTGTTTGGCCCATCTTTAAGCGGTTCTTCAAACTGCCTTGAAGAATATTGTACTAGCAATCAATGATATAGCATCAACATAATGTAACTAAGACACGCATAATAGACTCAATTTTATTAAAACAGGCTCTTTATAAACGGGGCGGAGAGCTTATTTGATAAAAGCTCTTAAACAACACTAGAGAAGTCAGAGTTATTTTGAGAGCGAAGACTAATTAATTGCTTCTCACATAAACATCAGAAACAAGTAATGGAGAAGAATAACCTTAGTGCTAGAGCTGTCTGATCTTGATCTCTTCCGGGAAGTTTCACCGGAGAAGTGCGCGTTGAGTTCAGTCGCGAGGTCAACGGCGAGGTATCTGGCCATGGAGGCATGCTTGGGCCTATGCTTCCAGGCCGTGGGGCCCTCCTTCGCCTCTCGAATAGCGTGCTGGAGAAGATGAGAGTAGTCATCTTCATCTTCACCTGGACAAAAAGGGCATTTGAATCCGCCATTAGAGGTCTTCACTTGGAAATGTCCACGCTGGAGAAGCTTATAATTTAGTTCCTTGCATTCCTTCACTTCGGAATCATTCATGTCCATAGCTTAATTTCTTTCTTCAAAAGTTTATAGCCTGAAATGGAAAAGTAACTAAATTAGACTGAGACAGATTTGCTGAACTCAACTCCCAAAACTGAAGACACACACACACACGCGCGCGCGCGCGCGCGAAGAAATACAAGTGAGTCCACCCAAAGGAACCTTCATACTCGTGGATCTAAGTAATTAATGTACTCAACTAAACAAATATTCTCACCTCGATCGGAAAATTTGAGTAAGATCAGCAGAGAGGGAATGCGGATATACTGTAGTATTTACGAGGATGGAGAGAGAGAGGTGAGGTAATAGTAGGTGTATATGAATAATGGCGTTTTCTAGCTCTGTAATTCCAGCATTTTCGGTAGAGACGTCAGACGAGTCCTTTCAGTTGTCAACTTTTACGATCTTCCTGCAATAAAAAGATTTACTTGGAATTACACGCAAAAGATTTCAATGATAGCCTACATTAGGGCATGTACTCGGTACAATCGAACAGCTTAAAATGGGATTCTTAAAATTGCTACTTAGATTTGAACTCAATTCTTAAAAATTAAATAACGGCCGGAATTCTTAAACTGATGCTGTTAATACTATTCATAGGTCTTACATATTATTTTAATATTATAATAATTTCATTATTTTTGTTTTATTTAGTATATATATGTCTTTGTAAAAAAAAATTAATGGGTGTTATGAATTATATTTGACGATTGTTATTTGAATTACTTTTTATTTCATATTTGTTTTATTTACTATTGGTGTTATGAACAATATTTGACGATTTTTTTAAAAAATTCAAATTATCAATTCGAAATAATATTTAAAGGGATTAAATTTGGGGGAAGTTTCAAGAATGAAACGGTTAATTTTTTTGAGTTATTTCTTAATGCATGAATTGAACAAGCAAAAGAAAGATAAAAGAAAAATGAAAAAAAAAGAAAGAATAAGTGCAAGAAAGTTCAGGAGAAAGAAACAAAACAAATAAAAAATTTGGTTGAAAAATCAAAGTATGCAGCTCACTTGCTTACCAAGGAGCGTGAATACCACTTACCCTTTTATTGGTTGTTGGGCAGCTGTAATACACACGATCTTTTAAAAAAAAATTAAGAAATGGAGATCTTATATTAGAGTCTGAGCTCTTAAACTTCGGCTCCCCAATGGTGGATTGAATTTAGGAGCCGGTTCTTGTTCTTACCACATGGACAAGAGTCCTTCCATTGGACATGCTCTTATAACTTTAGTAGGTCGTCAAATACGAGTATTTTAATGGTCAGTTTCAAGAGGAATGATACGCTGAAACCCCAATCGTGAACAATTTCGTAGGCATCGATCGTTAATTGATATTTTACCATTATTATGTTCAATTTTTTTAATTACTACCTCTATCTCATTGATTTAGTCTCATTTATCGTTTCGGTCCGTCTCACTTATTAGTTCTATTTTTTTAAATGGCAAAGAATATTTGGTTACAATTAACTTTCTCTCCTCAAAATTAATTATATCCATATATCCCTTTTTTTCTTGGTTCTTATGCCATTTGGAAATTAATTATATCTACATATCTACATATCTTCACGTCCCTCATATTCGTATGCATATTACCCGTTTGGGACGTCCTCCATATTCATGTGCATTCCAAATAGGAAAGATTCTCTAAGCAAAAATACATATTCACCCTCTTTTTATTATTACTTTTCTCACTTTCTACTTATTTTTCCCACTTTTTCCATATTTTATCTTACTTTTCCCACTTTACACTAATTTCATCTTAAACTGCGTGTCGTTTCTCTCAGCACACTAATATGGGGGACGTGATGGAACTGCTGCTTGAAAGCATTCCTTTTTCCCACTAGATCTTCGAATTGGATGTGATAATTTAAATGCAACTAAATCACACAAATGAGTTTAACGAATTATACCTCAGATCTGTGCCGACGGAGTAATCTACAGGTCTATATTACTGAGGTGTGATCCCTTTCCTCGAAGTTCTTCGACTTTGTGGGCGTCTAGGAACTTTGGACCGGAACTCTCTCTCTCTGCAGTATAGGCGTCGATCTCTCCCTCTGCTTAAGCTTAGGTTTTGATAATCTCCTTCTCCTTATTTATAAGAGGAGTGGGCGCCTATTTCCTTGTCCACTAAGTCACGAGCTTTTAAAGCCCGGTTTAATTAATAATTACTGGAATAAATTCTAATTAAATATATAATTAGAATTAATCCTAATTATTATAAGGAAAATAATATATATAATTATTAAATTAATTATCTAATTCCTTAATTAAGAATAAATCTTAATTAATTAGATATTAATTTATTCCACAATTATATAATTAACTAGAGTGCAATTATTGAGATCAGATGACACCAGAAGAGGAAACTGGCATCCCCTACACTTTAGTAGGTGCCACATTACTGGGCTCAAACTCATAATGCCTCTTTTCAGTCCAAAACTGGTATCCCTCAATAATACCTTGAATTTTTTTCCTGAAGAGCTCTTGGGCCACCCCAGGGATCTATGTACCAGACAGAGTTTTAGCCTTACCTAATGAAATAACTATGATCAACCCAGAACATTTATTTCATTAGAGCTGTGACGCATTCCACTAAAGAATCACAACTGAATCACCGCTCTGTCCCAATTTATAGATTGGGGTTGATACATTATTTAGAGTAATCCCCGTGTTTCATGACTCTGATATCCATTAATTAATTAGAGCTCCTCTGACTGCTTATAATTAATTAATATCTTATTTTACTCAAGTAGTACCCGTTCACCCCTTATTATTATACCTGAACTTAATCAGCATGCATGACTTGGTATAATAAACCTTGTGAACTTCCTGAGGGGATATCTCTCAACCTAATATGGACACGGTGTCTCGATATAACTAATTAGACATACTATGTGCCCTCATGCCAAGAGGCAAGTCATCAGGGATGCTACGATAGAC
This sequence comes from Mentha longifolia, assembly GCA_001642375.2. Classification (NCBI taxonomy): domain Eukaryota; kingdom Viridiplantae; phylum Streptophyta; class Magnoliopsida; order Lamiales; family Lamiaceae; genus Mentha; species Mentha longifolia. The sequence goes on from CM038111.1 coordinate 34,278,850, forward strand.
CCTTATCTTGCAAATCAAAGTAACAGTGAACAACACATATATCTCGAATAACATATCGAGATTAAGATCATATCTCTAAATCCCGAGATCTCTAGTTCTTCACCTATTGCTAGGGTCAGTATCAGAAGAATCTTATCTCACTCGATCCTGTCAATACGTTCCACCGTACCAACATAACTAGCGACTGAGACCCGCCACTACCGTTATGTTGCAGTCTAAACCGATAGTTTTCCCAAGCTATCTCGACTGTGACACTGTTTATGTCTCATAATTATTATCGAACGCTGCGTGATCTCCCTGACACCCGAGCCATCCACGTGTTCTAAAACATGAGATATAGGGCTATTAATATATTTATTCAGATAGGTGATTGTTACCAGTGGAATACATGTCGTATATACTAAAACACGTTTTTGCTCTAGCTATACACAACAACCCCAACAGGACGGAGGGAGTACTATAGTACTAGGGGTAAGCATCGATCGACCGAACATCAAAAAATTGATCCGAACTAAAGGAATCGGTCAGGTTGTGGTCGGTTTTGAACCACTTGTGGTCGGCCCTTGGCCCAATTTTGAGAAAATTGTCGGTCAGCGATCGGTTGTCGGCCCGAATCTTAAAAACCAACATAAACCGACCGACCGATGAATGGTCCATATTAATTATTATTATTTATATTTATTCTAAAATGCTAGTCAATAGTCAATACTCAATAGCGTGTTTCTACATAAGCAGAACGCGATGTCCCATTCTCTTCTCTTCTCCTTCTCCTTTTCCTTCTCTTATTTGCGAAACCCTAGTTGTTAGTTCTCTTCTCTCACATCTGTCGCTGCCCGCCTGCCCGTCATCCGCGGGTTGCCGATTGGGATTCACAAATCAGAAAACATCAAACCTTAAAGAGGTAAATGCTTCAACTTCTCAATTTCAAATCAATTTCGAACCCTATTAATATAATTGTTGTCAATATGGCGTGACAAAACATTAGATATAATAATTTTAAGTTGATACACAAGTAACACAACATCATAATAAAATTTTGTCATGAAGTGGGGCTTATTATGATTTGAAATGTCTAAAAGAATTTAACTATTTTTTGGAACCAAACAAAAGGACTGCACGAAATTGCTTAGCTTTGATGATGAATTTCTAGCTAGTAGTCCTTGTTAAAACTGAAATTCAATTGAAAAGTAATGAGCTATAGTTTTTATTTTTATCGTGGTACAAACAGAGACTACCATACCCTTATTCTTGCCATTAATTACTTCTACTAGATAAGGTAGGCAGAAATAATCATACATATTTTTTTTGGGAGCAAACAGACTTTGTTCTTGTTTATGTTATATTTATCCATGCTTATCTATACCATACCAATATATAAAAGAGCCTTATTTTACAAAATATGTGTTGCCTATTATATCCCTATTATATATTTTAATTCAAGGACAATAGTGTAATATGCATACAAAATCAATTTGATATACTATTACGTATATTATTTTAGTTACCTTAATATAATCAATTTTACATAAGGTAAATATTTATAAATAGATCACTACTCAATCCAAGTTAAATTAATTTTTAAATGGACTCTCTATTTTAAGTTTGTCATAAGCAAAACATTATATATCCCAGAGAATCATTGTATGTGTGCAGTTGTTATTTCACCTTATATATATATTTAGATTAATTTAATAGATTCTACATATGGTAATATATATAGTGAGAACCAAAGGTCCCACTTCCACAAATTTACATTTTTGTTTTACAAAAAAAAACCGTATATTTATTTGAGAATTTTCTTAATTTTCCTTTTTTAAATTACGTATTATTCTTAAGCTATTATTTAAGTTAAATATTTTGTGAATTACAAGTTTAAATTACTGTAATTATATTATTTTATCAACTAACATTTCAAAGTTATTTGGTCCGTATGCATTTATTATACTTCGTATATGCATGTATATTTATACTAAAAATAATTTTTGTGGAGAAGTAATACTTTTAATAATATGACATCCATATCTTCATAGAAAGATTAATATTATATATATTTTTTCAAACTAAGAGCAATGTTACTGTTACTTTTAGTTCTAATAATATAAGGTGAACTTCCAATTTTAAGAGAAAATATAGTCATCATGTAGCATAGAGCGATATTAATAAGGGTTTGTTTTGTGTGGGTGTGTGTGTATGTGATGGTCTACTAATTTTAAGTAAAAACTTTGAAGGCATCTTAACCCAAAGTGTATACTTTTATCTTTCATTGCCAACTTTAGGCATGCATGTACTTAGTTTATCTTTAGTTATATTTATTGGACATTTAGTAACAAAACTACATCTAATAGTTGAAAAGTAAATTATATATCAACAAGAAATATAATTATAATGAAATGTTGTCGTTCTTTCTTATTAAAACAAATTCATGAATACTAAACTTTATATTGTTTGAGAAAATGTTTGCCAAAATGTTCATAAATGTGTTAATAATATCAGTATTACAATAATTTAAAAGTAATAATATAAAGTACAAATAATATAAAAAAATAATAATAATATAAAGTACAAATAATTATCTTTCTTATTGAATGTCATATTTTTAGAATGCAATTTGGTCAGAAATAGGTAAAAATTAGTCGTAAGAAGCAAATTTCGTTGGACATCTATGAAGAATAACGTAAAATTTAAAATAATGTAAACTACTCAAATTACTCAAATGTGTTAATTTTATTTTAGATGGTAACCATATTAGGAGTATATATTATTTAAGATACATGTCTTACAAGTTGAATAGCATAAAAGATATAAACAAATAAATAATGATGAAATATTATTATGGTTGATTAGGAAAAAGAAGTAATGCTCCCTTTGTCCACAAAAAATATGAACGGAGTGTATCGGCACAATATTTTATGCGATTTGATATAAAATAGAGAATAGTTAAAATAAAATGAATATTATAGTGGATGTTAGTTGACTCTTGAGTGTAAAAATGATTCATGGATATTAATTGGGTGTAAAAATGATTTATGGATATAATGGTCACTGCTAAAATAGAAATGTCCACATTTTTTGTGGAGGGCCGAAAGTGACAAAATGTCCACGTTTTTCGTGGACGTAGGAAGTATACATTTTATAATGTTTTAGATTTAATGTTAAAAAAATGCCTTTTATAACCTAAACAAATATGGAGTAAGTTTTTAGGGTTATTTAGAGTTTATGGCCTAAATTTTCACCATTTTTTGATTTGTGGCATGAACTTCATTTTATTTCTTAAAATGACCTGAACTTTCAAATTTTTTTTTAATTTGTGATTGTTCACTTTCTTTCTAAAATGACCTAAGTTTTCCAATTTTTTTTTATTTATGTCTGCGTTTTGAAGTTCGACATCGCTTATATGACTCAATTCACAGTTGAGATGAGTTATACTCCACCTCAACATCGCCGTTTCAAATATCAAGTTTTTAAATGAACCATCAAACTCTCTCATTCATCTATAAAAATTTTGGAATTTCAAAAAGATTAATTCGAAATAGGTAAACTATAAATATTACTCCCTCTGTACTATTCTTATAGCTATTTGAATATTATAATAAATTCAGTATGATTAAAATTAGCTCCACTAGAGTATAACATGTGGAGTACTATTTTAATAAAATAAAATATGAAAAGGATCAAAATTTATTCAATAAAATACAAAAAAATCATTCGCATTTACGTGCGAATGCATGTTGCATTTACTAGTAACTTATAAGTGGCTAAATTATGTATTTAGGTAAAGTGGTAAACCATGTCTGAAGGTGGAGGAGAAATGTAACCCATCCAACACAAATGATATTGCTTCCACTCAATCAACCGCAAAGGTTCCTAAAAGTGAAAAAAAAACCATCGGTGGTGTGGGAGCACTTCACAAAATTCAAGACTAAAGAAGGGGAAGATAAGGCTAAGTGCAATTAATGCCCAAATGAGTACTTTTGTCACCCTAAAAGAAATAGTACGTCATCTCTTAATTCACATATGACTTCTTGCAAGATGTTTCATGTTAGTAGTGGGGATACAAGTCAAACACTACTAAACATGCAACCGAAATTTAAGGAAGGAGAGGGTGAGTGTAATGTAGTTGTTACTCTTGGAACTTGAAGATTTGATCAAGAGTTTTGTAGGAGGAAGTTGGTTGAGATGGTACTTAAAGATGAACTTCCTTTCAAAATTGTTGAGGGTGAAGGGTTTAAGGAATATGTTGCTGCATTGCAAGTTAAGTTTAAACTTCCTTCACGTTGGACCATTGGTCGAGATATCTATAAATTGTTTGATAGTGAAAAGGAGAAGTTGAAGGGTTTTTTTAGGAGTTCCAGTCAAAGTGTTAGCATTACTACTGACACTTGGATTTCTTTGCAAAAGATCAATTATATGTGCATTACTGCCCATTATATTGTGATGATTGTAAATTAAATAAAAAAATCATTAACTTTTGCACTGTTGAGAGTCATAAGGGTAAAATAATGGGTAAACAAATTGATGCTTGCTTGCGTGAATGGGGAATTAAGAGAGTATTTTCAGTCACAGTTGATAATGCTTCTTCTAATGATACAACTATTAATTATTTGAAGAAGAATTTAGTTGCTCGGGGTGGTTCTTTTGTTGGGGGGAAATATCTTTACATGAGATGTGTGGCTCATATTGTGAACTTAGTTGTGAAGGATGTGATGAAAGAACTAGATTCATCAATTCAAAAGATTTGGGATGCGCCTATATTCATTAGGCATTCACCGGCTAGACTTGCAAGGTTCAAGCAATTGTGTAAAGATGAAAAGATTGATTCCAAGAGTTTCTTATGCCTTGATGTACCTAGTAGATGGAATTCAACTTACTTGATGTTAGAAGTTGCTTGTAAGTTTGAAAAAGCTTTTCAATTGTTTGAAGTTAGAGATCCCTTTTATGTGACTGAATTTGAAGACTATCCACCCGGTTTTGTTGATTGGGAAAATGGAAGAAAGTTGTGTAAAATTTTACAAACTTTCTATGATGTAACCAAGAGGGTATCTGGGTCATTGTATGTGACTTCAAATGTATTCTTCCATGAGATCACTAATAAGTTACTTGTTGAAAGAGTGGGTAAATAATTCGGCTTTAGATGTGAGGGAAATGAGGGTCAAGATGAAAGAAAAGTTTGATAAGTATTGGGGTGATCCAAAAAATATAAACAAACTCATATTTTTGTCGTTGTTGTCGATCCTAGACATAAGTTTAAGGTTCTTTCCTTTATACTTGTTGAATGTTATGGAGTAGACATTGGTACATCGATCAGTATAAAACTGAAGGAGGAGTTGTATGGATTGTATGATGCTTATAAAGCAATATATCAACCTTCAAGTGATATGCCCCAATCAAGTCAAGTTTTGCATGTCTTCGAATCATCATCAACATCTCCAACTCCTTGCCTCTATCTTGATAAATTAAAGAAACAAATAAAGTTCTTGATAATAGTACTTCAAATATTAATATTAAAATAATTAGATTTACAAAATATATAAAAACTATTGAAAATCAATTTGGTTTTTTTTTCGTCTCTAACTTCAAAACAATGAATAATTAGATAAATCGAACTTTAATTTTTATATTTTTTTAATTTAATAATTCCAATATTAATTTTTAATATAATAGTATAATATAAAACAATTGAAAAACCGAACAAAATAATGATAGAGTGAACAAACAGTGATAGATGCTCATAAAAATATTCACGGTTGGAGGTGCGACATATCATCCATCTTAGTTCCAAACTCAATAGAAGGTTTTTTCTTTTAATTATTATCTTAAGTGCATGTTTGCTAGGCAGGATTAGGCCCATATTAAGATTACTATCTGTTTGCTTGGTGAGATAGTAATTCGTGTGGCCCGAGTTTATAATCTGGGCCTGGAGAAAAATCACTGTAGCCCTTTGTATAAGGAATCGGGGGTAAAGGGTCTGATTATAATCTTGGGTCCAGAGAAAAAGACTTGTACACCCAATTACCCCTTCACACTCTACCGCTTCTCTCGGCTGTGGCGGCGGCGGTGCAACCGAGGAAACGAGTGAAATCTGAAGGTTTAGCCAACCGGCCGCGGTGGCCGCCGGGGAAGAGCCAGCGCACCTACGCCGGCGACAAGAACTGGGTGACAGACGGCGGTGGATCTAATTCAGAGCTCCAAGTTTCTCCAACAAGTTTCTCCCATTCGGCGGCTCCACGGCTACGGAGTTTGATTTTAGCGATATTCTAATTCATGGATTCGCGAGTGTTGATTGGTTTTGGTTGAAATGCGAAGAGGATGAAGTGGAAAATGATTTATTTGATTTGAGCGGTGGAGAGAAGCTGGACGGTGGCGGAATGGAGTCTGTTGTGACTGTGGCCGAATTCATGGTTGGATTTGGCATGCAGGGAAGGAGTGAGGAAGGCATCAATGGGAATATGGGAATATCGCTTCTCTCTCTTCTCTCTCTCTCGCCGTCGAAGCCATTACCGGAATCCGACGGTTCTCCGCCGCTGCAGATCCAGTTCACCAACGACGGCACTTTCCTTCTCGACATTGATGGATTGATGGAGAAGGTTCCTGCATCTTCTTCCCCAATTTTAATTATAACCCTTGTGTAAATTATTGATTTGTAGAGGGTTAAAAGAGTAATTTTATATTTTAGTCATGATCTTAATTTGGCCTACCAAAAAAATAGCAAACACAATGATTGAATTACAATCTTAGTCAAGGTAAGATTATAATCACGATTTCAATCTTATCTAGACTTATCTTATGCAGTCTAGCAAAGAAGCACTAAGAGTTTTATTAGATTAGAGATTTTATCCACCTTAATGGGGTAAATTCTACTGTTCGCAATGACACCAAGTTTATCGGCATTCATATTTGCTGACAAATTTTGATAAAATAATTTTTGTGTGTTGTTTCACTTGATGTATTAAATTCAATATCAGCAAGTTTTGCAATAATATTATTATTTTAATTATTCAACTTTTAACAAAAATTGAATAATACGGAGTTATTATTTTGAATTCATATACTCCCTCCGTCTTATGCTTTTAGTTAATTTTTCTCTCATTTGGATGTCTCATTTAATTGTTCCTCTTACCCAATATGGTAAGGATTTGCACCTTTAAATTCATTATCTTCTTACATGGATTGAATGTGACATTCCCTTTGAGGACTAATAGCATGGGACGAAAGGAAATATATATTTATATTGCCGATATTTGAATCTAGTTCATTAAGATGTAAAATTTATTTTTCCGATTTATAATTTTTAGCAAATATGATTGGCAATGTGAATTAATTAATCTTTTTGCCAATAAACTTGGTGCATTGCACCAGGATGGCCACCATCTCATAGTACTCCTTCCGTAGTTCCACCATCTTTAAACATAGATGGTGCGATGCATGTTTTAATGCATTGTGACAATGTTATAAATTGAATTTTTGGGTCTCATCTGTTGTACAAGATTATCTTTTCTAATTGTGGAGTATTAATTTATGGCGAACAAGAAAGAAATTAACCATTTGATTCATAGTTTTCATCGTTTACAGATGCAACTTTCCCTCGACGTAAATTCTACATTGCTTCAGCAAATGATGAATCTGACACCAAAGCAGCTAAGTTTGCTATCACCAAATCAGCAGTAACAAGTTATTCAACTTCAATTCTTCAATAGATGCTCAGACATGCTACAAAGTATTTAGTGCATGTTTACTGGGCCGGATTAGACCTAGATTAAGATTACTATCTGGGCCTATCCAATGTTTGCTTGGTGAGATAGTAATTCGGGTGGCCCGAGTTTATAATCTGGGCCCGGAGAAAAATCACTGTAGCCCTTTGTATAAGGAATCGGGGGTAAAGGGTCTGATTATAATCTTGGGTCTAGAGAAAAAGGCTTGTACACCCAATTACCCCTTCACACTCTACCGCTTCTCTCGGCTGCGGCGGTGCAGCCGAGGAAAGGAGTGAAATCTGAAGGTTTAGCTAACCGGCCGCGGTGGCCGCCGGGGAAGAGCCAGCGCACCTACGCCGGCGACAAGAACTGGGTGACAGACGGCGGTGGATCTGATTCAGAGCTCCAAGTTTCTCCAACAAGTTTCTCCCATTCGGCGGCTCCACGGCTGCGGAGTTTGATTTTAGCGATATTCTCATTCATGGATTCGCGAGTCTTGATTGGTTTTGGTTGAAATGCGAAGAGGATGAAGTGGAAAATGATTTATTTGATTTGAGCGGCGAAGAGAAGCTGGACGGTGGCGGAATGGAGTCTGTTGTGACTGCGGCCGAATTCATAGTTGGATTTGGCATGCAGGGAAGGAGTGAGGAAGGCATGAATGGGAATATGGGAATATTGCTTTTCTCTCTCCTCTCTCTCTCGCCGTCGGAGCCATTGCCGGGATCCGACGGTTCTCCGCCGCTGCAGATCCGGTTCACCGACGGCACTTTCCTTCTCGACATTGATGGATTGATGTAGAAGGTTCCTGCATCTTCTTCCCCAATTTTAATTATAACCCTTGTGTAAATTATTGATTTGTAGAGGGTTAAAAGAGTAATTTTATATTTTAGTCATGATCTTAATTTGGCTTACCAAACAAGTAGCAAACACAATGATTGAATTACAATCTTAGTTAAGGTAAAATTACAATTTCAATCTTATCTAGGCTTATCTTATGCAGTCTAGCAAACAAGCACTTTACCTTCTTAGTCTTAGAAATACGGTAGGTTTATTTAAATTCTTGTTTCACCAAGTGTTGCAATATTTTACTGTATTAACTTTACGATGTAAACTGTTGTTAGGTGTATACTAAATGCACGAGAGTTGTAACATTCTCTTAGTTACGAGCTTGTTCATATATTGGGATGAACACATTATTGAAATGAGAAGAAATTATGGCGTATGCTATCAACATTAAGGTTATGAATTTTTATTAATCATGTATGATTTGTGGTTGGTTGTTGGTCTATGTCGTCTCTCCCAGACATTTGTGATTAGTGATCCTCTAATGTTGTAATAATCTGATTCTCAAATTGTTGAAACTGAAGTATATAATAAAAGGCAATGTTGCAAAATTTATTCTTAACATCATGTTTTTCAAAGCACCTTCTAATTTGTTCATAATGGTATTTTTGTCATTTTGTATTTTAATCTAGAGTTTAATTTTACCTACCAAACAAGAGTTTAATTTACCTTACTTTTTATTCATATCACCTAACACCAATATGGCAATATAGATAACTTATCTCGCTTCCTATTCATGTTAGTTACGTAGGTTTTATTAATCCTACCATATCATATGTTATCTATCAAACGCAGCCTAGTACTCTTTCCATCGTTCCACCATCTTTAAACATAGATGGTGGGTTACATGTTTTAATGCATTGTGATAATGTTATAAATTGAATTTTTGGATCTCATCTGTTGTACAAGATTATCTTTTCTAATTGTAGAGTATTAATTATGTTTATAATTTTTTGTGTTGATATAAAAAATTAAAGACATGGCAAATTAAATTAGAAAAAATAACCGAAAAAATTAGATTAAAAAAATAAATTTGAAAAAATGAATTTGCCAAAATAGGAATGCGAACAGTACACGGGAATTTGAGCTCAAATTGTGTTAATTCATTATCTCACTAATTTTTAACACAATAACAAAAAAAGGGAAATTGTTCTTTTCATCATCTCTATTCTCTTCTTCCTCTTTTTTCTTCACTAACTTTCTTCTTTCTTCTTTTTTTTCTTCACATCATCTCCTCTTTCTGTAAAACCTGCAAAATCAAAAAAATACGAACACAGCCAGAAACAAATCAAGAGTTCAGGGCCGTTCCTGAGGGTGGGCCAGCATGGGCGACCGCCTAGGGCCCACCCATTTCAGGGGCCCAAATTTTTTTTTATCAAAACTATTACAGTATTATATATTATATCTGTTCACAATTTTTTGGACTAAAATTTTAGGTATAGAGTTTAATGTGTTTTGATAATGTGTTAATAAATTAAAGATTAAAGTGTTAATAATTGTGGGCTCATCTAATATTTTTAATATTATAATGTGTTAAAGTGTAAAATATTAAAGTTCTAACATGTAAAAATGTACTACATCCCAAATTAGAAAGAGTCAAGAAATCGTGACGTCTCAATATAGTACTGGTGTCAAGAAATCTTGGATGGAGGGGAGTAGTATATGTGTAATTTTTGAAAAAAAAATATCTATTATATGTCCAGTTTAATATTAAGGGACCCTAAATAAGAAAAATATTTATATGTGCAGACCAAAAATACTATTTTTGCTATAGCCCAAACCCATTTAAATATCATAATTTATTCAATTAGAAAACCGCGACATGTCTAATTTTTTATTTTTTTTGCATCTTCTTGCCCACGCTACGGCGCCAGGCGTGAGGGTGTCTCTCCATCCTTTTCTTTCTTCTTCCCGCCTTGCCACCGCCCAAAAATTTCAATCTCAAATATTTTTACAATTGAATAATGAAAATAATTAGTGATGTTGCACTTTTATATATGTGCACTTTTATATATGGATGTATGCATTGATTTTTTTAAATAATAGAGTCTATTTTGTAGTTTCGCCCAGGGCTCCCTTTAGGCCAGGAACGGCCCTGCAAGAGTTGAATTTTATCCAATAATAAAAAATCAAGAGTTGAAAAAATCCAAGTGGCATAAGAGCAAATCTTTGCTGAAAGAACTATGAAATCAAGAAATTAGAAGATCTACACTAAAAACAAATTACTAAAACAATTTACCAGCTACAAAAGTGCCATAATTATCAGCATCCACAGTCACACAAACAAGATCCCCATTGTTCCAAAAAAGACTTGATTATCGTCTCAAAACACACAAAGCACACAGCACCTTAGCATGAAAATGAAAATTCTTGGCTACAAACAAAGTCCCAGAATTGTCCATTACACCAAAAGGATAAGCACCCTTCAAGTTAAGTTCAGTCACTTTCATGGTTGGCCGTAGGTTAATCATTTTAGACAGCGGTATGGTTGGCTGATGTGGCGTACAGCTTCATCGAGTGTAGCCTTCCAATCTTCGACGAAGTTCCATAGCTCAGGAACAATGTAGCATCCGCTGGGGTTGTATTCCCGGATTTCAGTTAGTGCTTTGACGACTGCATCATGAATCTCTACCCTCCATTCTTTCTTGAGCGCTACAAGTGTTGCGTCGTCTTCCTTGATCAATTTCTAAATCAAGCAACCAGAAAATACATGTATAACATTCCACAGTAGTTAAGGAAATTACTGTAAATTGATCATTCAAAAGGCAATGCGTATCCACCTGAGGTTTTCCATTGTCGTCTTCGATAATGTGAAATGGATGCCAATTGGGGTCTTGGATCTTTTCTTGCCACGAGGTGCAGAGCTCGAGACCTTTGGTCTCAATGTCTCCAGGTGGGATCTGCTTTTTACGTCTCATTTTGAGTCTCACTTTGTCGATGAAGACTTTGGAATCAAGTTCGCCGATTCTTTTTATTCCAATTGTAGAAGTAGAACCATGGTTATTTTTCATCAACTGATGACGAACGGGCCAATTTCGCAGCACAAATAATTGATTAACAACCTCATCAATTATGGCATATACTACCTCTGTCTCATATAATTAGGGACGTTTACTGTAGATCCAATAACCAAGAGAGTGGGGAATATGTGGTTGTAATTAATTCTGAAGAGAAAGAGTTAATTGTAGTCAAGTATTCTTTGTCATTTTAGGAAATGTATCTAATTGTTGAGACGGACCAAAACTAATACGTGTCTAATTATATGAGACAAAGGTAGTAATTACTTTTGATGTGAAACCGAAAGATAAGATTTAAAACTAAGGATATGGACATCATACCTCCAATAGTTCCTTGCGAGCCTCTTGCAACTCATCATTACTTGAGCGCTCTTTCATAATCAGGGCATTCATCTCATTTCTCATCTCATCGATCTTCGTTTTCAACTCATCAACTTTACTAAGAGCTTCCTTCTCCCTCTACATATATATCATCGATGTAATTAATGGTGAACTAGCAGACATATTCAACTTCATAAATTCATGCATGATTGTAGTAATGAGGAAAAAGAGAAGGAACCTTTGAGCTATCTTCATCTAGTCTAGGTCTCTTGAGCCTCTTTCCATCTTCACTCCAAGAAAATCCATCAGCTTTTGCTTTCACTTCTTTCATCTCGTCTCTCATCTCATTGATCGTTCTTTCTAACTCATGAACCCTAGAAAGAGCCTCCTCCTCCCTCTGCATATCATTAACTAATGTCATGGTGAATAAACAGACACATTCAACTTCACATGATTATAGTAATGGGGAAAAAAGGAACAACCCTTAAGCTATATTCAGTACTCCACGAAAATCGATCAGCTTTTGCTTTCACTTCTTTCATCTCGCGCCTCTTATCTCATGAATCGTTCTTTCTAACTCATGAACCCTAGAAAGTGCCTCCTCCTCCCTCTGGACATCATCAACCAATGTCATGGTGAATTAATAGATACATTCAACTTCGCTTTGTCCTTGTAATTACAAAAGGGGCATCCATAGTCGCCATTGAAGCACCTTAAACAGTACTATATTCATAGAGTTGTGAGTCGCTGAGGTCGTCGCACTCCTCGTTCGGACTTTTTCCATCTCAACATCAACATTTGAAACAACATATGGGTTGGTTTCTCCATCTGAAAAGCTTCCCTCCTGAGAAGTAAAAACAGAAATTTAAAGGAGTAGCACCCTCACTAACATCGTCGTTTTAGGCTATCCACGCAGTAATCAAACAAATGACGACGTGATTCAACCAATTTAACAGCATTAAAGATGGAGATTCCGTTGATCAATCAGCTACAATTAAGATTAAATTAGTGTAATTGGTGCTGTAAATAAATAGGGGGTTATTATCTAGGAAAAAAAAAAAGAAACAGTAAATCATATATGCACCATTATCCACAAAATTGCACCAATGTACACAAGAACACAAACCTCAAAACCATCAACTATTGCTCCCTACCTCAGATTTCCCGAATAAAACACCAATTGAAAAATTAGAAGAAATAAATAAATGATTTAAGACAGAATTAACCTGTGGAAGTGGAAGTGAAAGATAATCTAAACCTTCTTCTTCGTAAACATAATCACGATCACGCATCGGGCTGGGGCTTTGAAAATCAAGTCCAGGACTTATTGTCCAAAGACAGTCCTCCTTCTTCTCCTCGGACTTCTGCTTCAAACTGCCTTCCATCTTAAGACGGTATCTCTGAGGAGTAATCCCAACTTGAAATCAGGCTGAGATAAATAATCCTTTTCTTTTTAGCAAAATGGAGATTTTATAAAGTAGAGAAGGTGTAACGCCCCATAATTTTACTTAACTAATTTAGTTAGTTAATCTTGATAGTTGAGATATATATATTATCAACTTGTAGTATCCGAGAATCCCAAAACAGTTGCTTAGAGAGCAATAATAGAATCGAGTAGCAACTCGACTTCTACAATCTTATTATCAACTTCTATAATTTTATTATAGACTAATAATCGAGTAAGCGCTCGATTAAATAAGTGGTTGATTAATAACGTCTCTAGTAGTTAATGTTGATCGAATTATAATTTGCTCGAGTATGTATTAGTCATCGACTTCTTGTTTAATTAATTGGGCCAAGGCCCAATTGATTAACTAGATCAGGCCAAGCCCACTAATATATTATTGAGTGGGTTGAAGCTCATAATGATTTTGGACGGGAACCCAGCGAATGGTGTTGGGGCCAAGACCTTCAAAATCTAACTACTAAAGACAATATTAAATAAAAGAAACATACTTAATATTGAAAGCTATTTTGAATGTTACAAGGGAGGAATCGTTTTATCCAGATTGTACTTTGGAGAATTTTAGCTAGAATACAACTGTATATATTATGCAAGTCTTGAATCAGTACAACAACCAATTAAAATTTCAGTCTAAAAATAAAGAGGAATCAGCCTTCTTAGGGGGCGCCGATTCCCAGCAGCATATGCTATAAGCAACCTGCAAAAGGGGGAGAAAAGGAAAGGTCAGCTGCTGTATAAGAACAAGGAAGATAGACAAAGAGACAAATTTCCTAAACTCTTAGCCTCTAAAAGAAGAAAGAGATCAGTCTCTTGGGAGCCGCTTTTCAGCTGCAGGGGCAACAACTTCCCCAAGTTTATGTCTGCAAAAGGAGAAGAGAAGTCAGCTAATAAAACAAAGAAGGGAGGGCTTCAAAATCTGTCAAGTGTGAACCAAATAAAAATCTATAGAAATCTCCTAATTAAACAAATAGGGAAGAGAGTGTAAGACCTGCAACATGGTGACAAAACTGAACCTGCATACAACTTCCAAGAAGGGACAAGAGAAACATGGAAATGGAAGCGTTGAGAGACTACAACTCAAAAGCCCATAGTCAACTTACCCTCCTCTAAACTACAAAGAGGTCGAGCTCTTTATACACACCCTCCCTCACCAAATCAGCCGCACTTCTCACATTCTCAAAACACTTAGAGAGAGAAAATAGGAGAGGAAAGAACCGAGAGTGGAGAGAAGCTGTAGCAGCTAGGAGAGGAAAGGAAGGAGGAGTAAGCCACCATTCATCCATTCCCCTTCAAGCTTCAGACCACTCATCCTCTTTCCTTCTCAAGGTAAGCAATATAACTTAACCTCTAATTTCCTAAGCATGATTAGTTAATTTCCAACTATGAGATTAGCATGCTCATCACACACACACACATCCTCAAGCTTCCCAATAACTAGCTTCACAAGCATAAGCTACAACATCCATAACAAGAATATAGCATGCTTCCCAAGTATAAACACAGAGCTAGAAACAACCACTGATTTCATAAATCGAAGTGGAACTATAAGAGATGCAGGCATTCAAATTCTATAAACCAAGAAGGCAAGTAAAAGATGATATCTCAACCCCTAAATACCAGTCGACAAACCAAGTACGTAGTAGATGAATAAAGCATAATTTGTTTCTCTAAATCAAAAATCCAGAATCAGCACGGTAATACATATACTCTAAAATTCTGAGAACTCCAATAATTATTCGAATAAAAGAATATGGAACTTAGCTTAATCGAACCTCCGTCGAGGCACGAGGCCCCAACGGCAGAGGAGCCGGGCGGAGGTAGGCACAGCGGTGAGAGCAGCGGGCAGCGGCGGCGTTCCGTCATCGCATCGCCGAAAACTGCAGACAGAGAACGAGTGATGAGGATCAATGACCTAGGTTAACTAGAATTGAACGACGAAATAAGAGAGGGACAGCGGCGGTGGTTCTTGCTGCCGCCGAAATCATAAATGAGAGCGAAGCAT
Source organism: Mentha longifolia (assembly GCA_001642375.2). Lineage (NCBI taxonomy): Eukaryota > Viridiplantae > Streptophyta > Magnoliopsida > Lamiales > Lamiaceae > Mentha > Mentha longifolia. Next base: position 34,294,189 of record CM038111.1, read on the forward strand.
CGAATGTCCCCTAATCTTTTCAGATTAGGGCTTTTAATATAAGGGCATCTCGATAGAAGTTGCCGGAGGGAGGGAGTTGTGCCGGCGAGAGAGTCGTCGGGTCCAGGATGAACGCTGGCAGAAGCAGAGATCGACGGAGTCCGGGCCATGGTTGCCGGATGACATCCCGAAGCCGGCACCATCTCACCACGCTGACGAAAACTTGAATCGAGGGAGAATTCGCCGGAATCGAAGGGTGGGGTCTGCCCAAACTTCTTGAACTAGGGTTTCTCTTCAGTTTTAATTTGGGGAAAAGAATCCCAAGAACAGAGAGAGAGAGACGGATAGGGAAGGGAGAAGCAAGAATAGACACCAACCACCGTTACCGGAGAGGATGACCGGAGCAGAGGAAGGAATCAAGAGACAGAAGAGACGAGCGAGAGTGAGAGCTCAACCAAGAAAGGGTAATCGCGAATGAGGAGGAACGGGGTTGGTTTTTTTTTTTTTTTTTTTCTGCCGGGTCGGGCCTTCGGACCTGGCCGAGGGCTGTGTTAATGAGCCGGGCCGACTGAGGAACTGGGCCAAGTCCAAATCAGCTGGGCCGTGCTACTCGGCCAATTGGGCCCAAATTTGCTTGATTGATTTATAACTTAATCCCTAATTTATTAATTGTGATCTAGATATCAGTAATTAAGTTATACTCAACTCACAATTAGACCTTAATAATTCGTAAAGAATTATTTTCGCGATCTCAATAATTAACTTAAGATAAGTTAATTAACCGAGAATTTATAAATTTAGAATAATTGATTTAGCTAATCAATTACAAAATTACAGACAGATATTAGCTCAGTATAACGATACCCAAATAATGAGTTACTAAGAGATTAAGACTTGGAAATTCTTAAGTAAATCATTAACTTATGGTAATAAGTTAATTAATCAGGATTTAATAAATTAATCATAATTGATTAAGCTAATCAAATACGCAGATAGAATTAATCGAGTTCAGCAATAAATCAAGTTGATTTATTAATAGAATTTTACATGAACCGTTCACATGACGGGATTCATAACTCGAGCATAGATCACAGTAACCACGTTACTGAGATTAGAATAACCTCCAATCAGATTAAAAACAAGAATCTTAGATAAGATTTTTATTCGTTAGATACGAATCTTACCTCGATTTTAATCAAAGGTTACGTGAAGGAGGAACAGTAGCTGAGGCAGAGATCAAGTCTCGTAGCAGTTGAGAAAAGCAACGAGGTGGGCTTTCTATAAAACAAAGCATGTTTTATTAGATCAATAGCTCTTTTAAAAGTATTGTCATGCCATAAATGTTTTCAGTTTTTGTATGATGCCTATCTGTTATGGCCAAGGCCAATTCATAAATCGAATTCGGGTCCTTGAATGATCAGCTATTATTCTTGGACTAGTGTACACATCGATCGTGTCATTCCAGATAGTGACCGATCACGTGACCGAGCGAGGTGGCCACCTCCTCGGACACAACAAACTCAGATATGGTAGAATACTACAGAACTTAGTCTGCAGACGCTTTTAAGATAACTCAGTTTTTGTGAACATAGGCCTTTCAAGAAAAACCCTATGCTTCACGATGAATGGCTTGACAATAAAATGTTTTGGGCATGTGTCCACTGAGTACCTAGTACTCACGCCCTGTACATTATTTCTAATGTGCAGGTTGAGCTTGATGAAGGAAGGGTGACCGGTGATGCTTTTGTCAAAGTTAGAAAGTAGTATTAGTTGAAGATTTCTCTTGGTAATACATGTCCCCATACATGTATTCTTAAACACATTTCCGCTGTGTACACTCTTATAATTCTAATCCTTCGATATGGTTGTAATCCAAGTCAGAATTTTGACATGTGGTTTTGCACTCGCTCCGTCTATTGTGTCCATCTATCTGTGTTTGTCCTATAATACGTTTGTATCAAACTCCTGAATTTCCCATCTTTTTTAAATGATTCATTAATTTCCACCATAGTCACGAATCACCGAGCTTAGCTATCAACTAGCAAAGTGCGGTCGTGACAGAAGGAGAAGAAGCTAGGTTGGAAAGCATGACCTCCCAAAAACTAAAACACACATGCAACACATCTATTTGACTATCCAAATTCAACAAATATTAGAGACTAATTAATTAATTTTTCTCTTATCAGATTTGTGGCAACTACATTTTGTTACCTCGATCAGAGTATTTGAGACGACCTGCACTGCGTCACCATCGGAGGGGAAATGTGGATGGCCGGAAGAAGGGAATTAAGTACTGACCGTCGTAACTTTCTCTCACTTGAAGCTGTAAATAGATAGAAGAAGTTAATTTCAAACGTTTGTGCTGCATGTCTGCATATTTATTAACAATAATGATATTTGGCCATTTACATTCTTAATTTCACTTGTCTTGGAACTGTGAACAGATTTTTTGGCTATACTTGGTAACCAACAAAGTTTCTTTCGGAAAAAAAAAAAAAAACAAAAAAAAACAAAGAAAGATGATTTATCCTTTAAAAAAGATTAAAGGAAACAAAAAAATGTTGAGGGTCCAGCTGTACATGCAGAGATCTTCCCAACAAAATTGAACGCACTATTTCCCAATTAAATATCTTTAACCACGAACTATACTTCATCTGTCTCCTAAATATAAGAAAGTAGATAGTTTCCTAAGTCACTATCCCGCCAAAATTATAATTAATTTATTAGATTTCTAATTAATTAATTTAATAAATATATTAAATAGTACTTTCCTCCGTCCCACTTATATAGGGATAGTTGACTGTCTTTTTGTGAGACAAAAATACAGTCAACTATCCCTATATAAGTGGAACGGAGGGAGTAGTTAACATAGTCGGGCCAATTCATTTCAATAAATATATATAATAATTACTCAACATATATAGTCAATGTTGGATTCAATTCTAATTTCTAATAAATCATACTATTAATTTTGAAAATCGTGAAACTTTCAAATAATTAATGTCTCCTTACAAAAATAATCATTTTCAAATAATTAATATAATAATGAATATATATAGTCAAATATCAAATTCATTTCTCTATGAGGCTTCATTTCTTGAGTATTGAAATAATTAAAATTATTAAACTCGGCCTATTCACTTTCAATCTCTTCATTATTATTATTATTATTATTATTATTATTATTATTATTATTATTATTATTATTATTATTATTATTATTATTATTATTATTATTATTAAAGTAAAATAGTCTATTTAATTTTTTTCCTCCAAAATTAAAACTATTCATTAATTAGAACATAAGAGTAGACACCAATTTCAAAAAACTATTTGCATTGATGAATGTGTCGAGCATTCTTATGTATACATTGTAAATCAAGAGTATAGTATAAAAAATATTGTAATTCAAGAGTGAACAGTATTAGTTGCCATATTACTCAATCTGAAAATTTATTTTATTAGTTAAAATTTTATAATTAACATGTTAATTGAATTATAAAATGATTAATACATGAGATTATATGCTTTGCTAGCATTCTATGACATGTTTAAATAAGTAAAAATTATAAAATATTTCATTTTATTTATTTATTTTTTGAATATATAAATATTAAATTGATACTTTTTTTTATATAAAAAATTTATAAATTATTTCTCGACAACGCGGGAGTACAATTCTAGTAAGTGTCTTGAGCCACAACACACAAACCAATGAATTATGTGAAATTATTTAATTTACTTGTAATAATTACATAGAAAATTGAAAAAGTAAAAAAATTGAATAATTATAGGGACATATTTAATAGTTTAAGCTAATTTTTATGTGATATAACACTTATTTATTGGCTGATGGAGAAAGTACATACAAATAATAATAAGTAAGTTTATCATTCTTACCTCTAATAATGATATAGATAAAATAAAAAATATCTAGTGATAACAAGAGTAAATATGATAGTTTTAAACTGATTCGGGAGAAAAGTTGGTAGGACCGGAGAGCTCTGAAGGCGTAGGTTAGTGGCTTGTTTCTAACGTGCGCCGGAAAGCTTGCTGATGACGAAGGGCTGTGGCCGAGGGAAGGGACGGCCGCGGAAGGTGCCTCAGCTGGTAACTATTCAACCGGCGATTACTCCGGTGCGGTCTGATGGTGCTGAATGCTCGAAAATTGCGGAATCACGGAACAGTAGCTCGTCGGAGCTCGGCGAAGTAATGAAGCCGAAAATTGAACTGGAATCTCTTATCTCAGCTGCAAATGATACTACTAAAACTGAGGTGGAGAAGGAAGTTAGGGCGAAGCTAATTGAAGAGGGAACTGTTCCTCCGATGCGGAAAAGGGGGATGAATCTCGGCTATGTTGCGCCGGTGCTTAAACAAGGTATTCCCACAGCGAAATTGGTCATTTCTGAGATTGAAAATGAAGCTGCTAAATGGAAATCTGCTATTATTTTCTACGTGCTTGGGGATTCTCCCACGATTGCTTATCTTACAAAATTTCTTAAACAGCAATGTTGTATTGAAGGAAATTTTAATGTGTTCTATCACAATGAGGGATACTTTGTGATAAAATTTGAGCTACTAGCTGATAAGGATAAAATGCTTTTTGAGGGACCATATATGATAGCTAGTAAACCTGTTATTGTGAAGGAATGGACTGCTGAGTTTTGTTTTGAGAACGAGGTATTGAAGGAGGTTCCATTGTGGATTAGGCTTCCCAAGCTGCCTCTAACCTGCTGGAGTGGGGATTCCCTTAGTAGGATTGGGAGTGTGATAGGGAAACCTATCTGTGCTGATGAATGCACCTCTCAACAGCAAAGGATTTCGTATGCCAGGCTTCTCATTGAGGTTGATATTACTAAACCACTAGTATATAAAATTCAGATTGAAGGGGATAAAGGGGCTGTGATGGAGCAGCAGGTATACTATGAATGGGCTCCAATTTTCTGTCAAAAATGCCATGTTGTAGGGCATATATGTAAGGATAAGAAGCAGGAACCTAAGCCTCAGAAGCAACAGTGGCAACAGAAAGAGAAAGGAAAGGAAGTGGTAGAGGAGATTGCTAAAGAAGAAGAGGGCTGGAGCAAACCTAAGCAACCAGTTTCTGTTTCTATACAGGTAGGCCATCTCCATATTCCAACTGGGAATGTATTCCAGAATTTAACGGATAACAAAGTTGAAGAGGGCGGGGACCTTATCCCCTTAGTTGGGACATGAGGATGTTGATATGGAATGTGAGAGGCTGCAATAAGCCTTTCAAGCAGAAAGAGATCAAAGTCTTTCTGCAGTCTAATAAATTGGATATTGCTGTTCTCTTAGAAACTCGAGTTAAACAAGAAAAGTCTCAAAAAATAGTAGAGAAGTTATGTCAAGGATGGAGTCACATTAATAATTATAATACTGCAGTAAATGGCAGAATCTGGATAAACTGGAATCCTAGGGAAGTGCACATTACTTTGGTTGAGGAACATGAGCAGGTTCTCTTATGTGATATGTTTCTTGTGAGAACTGGTCAGCGGTTTTTTTTCCTTGCTGTTTATGCTTTAAACACAAATGAGCAGAGGAAAAGCTTATGGAAGTTTATTGATCAAGTGGTACAGAGGTCTCAAGGTCCTATACTAGTGGGAGGGGATTTTAATGCTGTTCTGTCCATTGAGGATAGATTCCAGGGAACTGAGGTACATGCAGCTGAAGTAGAGGATTTCCAATCCTGCATTACCTCTAATAGCTTACAAGAAGTAAGAGCAGTGGGGCCTTCTTTTACCTGGACCAATAATCAAGAGGGTATTCATAGAATATGTTCTAACATTGATAGATGTCTTGCTAATGGGCAGTGGATGGCAGATTTCTCAAATGTAGTTGTCGAGAGGGTGGAAAAGAGTGTGTCAGATCATTGTCCACAGCTACTCAGGTTTGAGGTTGGGGAATCTAGGAAAGGTTTGTTTAAGTTCTACAATGTGATGGCTGAACATGAGAGGTTTGGGCAGATACTGGTGGATAACTGGGGGACAGGTCACTCTAATTGCTTGTTGAGAGACATATGGATGAAGTGTAAGAAGCTGAAAAGCCCTCTAAAAGAGTTGAATTCCCAGTGGTTCTTGAAAACAAGAGAGAGAGTTAGCAACATCAGACAACATCTAAGCATAACTCAGACAAAACTAGAGTTGGATCACACTAATGTTGATCTTATACAGGAGGAGAAGCAGGTGAGAGTTGAGCTGGAAAAATGGAGTGCTATAGAGGAGAAAATTTGGCAACAAAAGGCAAGAGTTGACTTGCTCAAGTTAGGAGATGGCAACAGTAAATTCTTTCATGCATATGCCAAGATGAGACAGAACATAAATGCAATCCACAGATTAGTGAGGGAAGATGGTACAGTATGTATTGGACAAGCTTCGATAAAGAAGGAGGTAAGGAATTTCTATCAGAAGCTAATGGGTACAGCAGCTTTGGAATTGACCAGAGTTGATAAACTCATTATGGAGAGGGGTCCAAAGCTGACTGCTCCACATCAGCATTTGCTCAATGCTGATTGCACAGAACAAGAGGTAACTGATGTTTTATTTAGTATGAATTCAAATAAAGCGCCTGGTATAGATGGATACAATGTGTTTTTCTTTAAGAAAAGTTGGCCTGTCATAGGTTCTGAAGTTGTTAAGGCAATACATCAATTCTTTGATACTGGGTATCTCCCAAAAGAACTGAATGTAGCTCTTTTGTCCCTTTTGCCAAAGTGTGATAATGCTACTGCAGTAAAAGAGTTTAGGCCTATTGCTTGTTGCACTGTTTCGTATAAAATTATATCCAAAGTTCTAGCCAATAGATTGAAGGGAGTATTAGACTGTGTGATCAGTGGCAGTCAGTCGGCATTTATACAGGGTAGGATGATTTTTGATAATATCATCCTCAGCCATGAGTTAATAGGAAAGGGGTATCTCCTAGGTGTATGGTGAAGGTTGATATACAGAAAGCATACGATTCTGTAGAATGGCCATTTGTAAGGGATATGTTGATAGAATTGGGCTTCCCTCACATGTATATCCAATGGGTCATGGTATGTTTGACTACAGTAGAATATGTTATTAATGTGAATGGGGAGTTAACTGAAGGTTTTGAGGCAAAGAAAGGACTCAGGCAGGGTGATCCAATATCTCCGTACTTGTTTGTGATCTGTATGGAGTACTTGAATAGGTGTTTGCTGGGTTTGAAGATGAACAAGCATTTTAAATTCCACCCTAGGTGTAAAAGAATGGGCATCACTCATGTGTGTTTTGCAGATGATCTTCTTTTATTTACTAGGGGAGATGTGGAATCTGTCCAGCAATTACTTAAGATACTTGATCAGTTTGCTGGGGCTTCCGGACTTCATGCTAACCAATTAAAGAGTAGTATATATTTTGGTGGTGTTGCTGATGGAATCAAACAGGAAATCTTGAATATGTCAGGTATGAGGGAAGGTTCATTACCATTCAAGTATTTGGGAGTACCTCTATCCTCCCAGAAGTTAAGTGTTATGCAATGTCAGCCACTAGTTAATAGGATAATGCAGAGAATTACATGTTGGGCATCTAGACTTCTATCCTATGCTGGAAGAGTCCAACTCATCAAATCAGTGGTGTTTGGGATACAAACCTATTGGAGCCAAATCTTTGTGCTACCTCAGAAAGTCTTGAAATTGATACAGCAGGCTTGTAGAGTTTTCTTATGGACTGGAAAAGCTGCAGTGTCTAAACGGGCTCTAGTTGCTTGGGAGAAGGTTGAATTACCTTATTGTGCAGGTGGACTAAACATAGTGAACCTAAAATGGTGGAATAGAGCTGCGATATGCAAGCTCTTATGGAACCTCAATAAGAAAAAGGACAGATTCTGGGTTCAATGGATTCATGGCTACTATGTAAAAGGGCAGGACATCTATGACATGCGGGTTCCAGCTCAATGCTCATGGATGATCAGGAAAATTATGGGGGCTAGGGACTATCTGAAACAACTGGATGATGGGGGGGATTGGCTACAGCAGGAGCAGATATCTATACAAAAGCTGTACAAGAAGTTTAGGGGAGAACCTCAAAGGATACCATGGGCTAAATTGATCTGCCAGAATAGTGCACCTCCTAAATACAAATTCATTGTCTGGTTGTTGATGCATGAAAGACTTGCAACTTGCAGCTACCTTCAAAGAGTAGGTATGCAGGTTGACCATTTCTGCTGTCTATGTGGAGAGGGAGATGAGACTCTTGACCATCTTTTCTTTGGGTGTGATTATACTTCCAGAGTTTGGAAAGAGCTAGCTGTATGTTTGCTATTGTTGTGTACTATATTTGGAAGGAAAGGAATCAACGGAGACTACAAGGAAAGAAAAGCACAATGGAGAGTGTTCTCAAGCAATGTAAGGTGGTGCTAGCTTGGTGTGGGCAACAGGATAGGAAACTAGCTAGAGGTTTGCTGTTGTAGGGTTCTTAGTTTGAGCTAGGCAGAATGCTGTGTTGGAATTTGTATGGTTATTGTATTGTGGAGGTTTGAATAAATATATTCACTTTCGTACCAAAAAAAAAAATATGATAGTTTGACATAATTTTTATATAAAATTATACAAAAATATGTGGTCTATAATTAGATGTAAAGAAAGTATCATAAAAATATTCAATGGACTTCATTGTGAGTACGAGTTAATGCAAGTGTTTCCCAAAAAATATATATATTTTATGTATGTACCCTCATTATATTCCAATTCTAACAGCTAGTACGAAGTAGAATTAATATAACCAAACAAAACTAGCTAGTTTATGCGGGACCACTTTGAACCAAGAATTTGTTGAGAAATCTGTTGTTTTCAGACCCAACATCTGCAGAGGCTCTAGACTGAGGATCACTTAATGCTTGCAGATGAGTCTTCTTCTCTCTCTTGCAGGAAAAGGAAGATTCTGGCATCATTCTCTAATTCCAAACGATTTTTTATATATGATAAATGTTTTAAGTGCACTAATATATTACAACATTAGACTTGGGCATAATTTGCTTATTGAAGGTGAAATTGATCATTACCATCAGAACGTGCGAAAACAACAGCGTCTGGATTAAAACACAAAATGCAGAATATGAACCTTAAAACTGCGACTGCAAATTAAAAACGAGTGACAAAATTAGCAAAATGTAGACTTATACATAATAGTCTTGATCATCACTTAATTGAAACAAGGATATATTTCAACTCCACTTGGTCTTTCCTCCCGCTTCTGAGCCAGCTGATGACTTCCTCAAGTTTCGCCTTTCGATTCTCTTTGAAGTTCCATACCTCATAGTTTTTAGGGCATATACTTGTGTTGTACTTATGGAGATCCTTGATACACGTCACTACTGCATTGTAAGCTTCCTCACCCAACTCCTTCTTCAGGCCGACCAGTGATGCATCCCCCTCGTTCACCACAGACTACCACCACCATATACAACATTTTATAAGAAAATTGCAGCTATTTGGTAAATTAAGGGATAGGAAGAAGAAAAACCTTACCTTATTATCACGAACTGTCATAAATCGATACAATGAGGAGTTGAGCTTTGTTTGCCATAGTGAGCAAAGCTCAAAACCTCTCATCTCAGCCTCTTCAGCTGGGACTGGGAGTCTCTTCATGCATGCTCGCCTGAATACGTTCGCGTCAATCTCCCCAATCTTCTTAATACCAATGCCAGTGCCACCACTATTATTATTCACACCTACACCTTTCTCCTAAATATATATATATATAATACATTTTGCACTACATTATATAAAAATCGAGTTAAAACTTATTTAATTTAAGGATATATATCGATCATACCTTCATTAGTTCTGTGTGAGCCCTTTGCAGTTTTGTGATTAGAGCATTCATCTCCTCTCTCATCTCATTCATCTTTCTTTCTAACTCGGCCTTATTTAGAGCCTCTTTCTCCCTCTGCATATTATATTGGTATATTGGTACTACTTAAAGACACAAGAAATATATAAATAAATGAGTGTGGCCACTGCACACCTTTTCGGCCATGGCCATGCTGGCCATTCTTGTTGTAGAATTATTATGGCAATCAATAACATATATAGCATCAAATAGTGCAGCCATGCATGCAACATATATATCCAGTAATATAATTTCAATAAAATCTGTTGAAGAAACACGAGCAATAGATAAATGTGTGTAATGGAAAAGAACAACCTAACCTTTGAGGTGGCTGATCTGTATCTCTTCATAAGAGGTACAGAATCTGAATCTGAATCTGAATCTGAATCAGAATCCGAGTATTGTTTGACTTCATAGTCAAGGTCAACGGCGAGGTACTTAGCCATGGCGGAATGCTTGGCTCTCTGCTTCCCGCTTTTGGAGTCCTCTGCAATATAAACTGCGTGTTGGAGAAGATGAAAGTACGTGTAACCATCTTCGTCTTCACACGCGCAGAAGGGGCAGCGGAATCCGCTATTGGAGGAATCCGCCCTTACTTTGTAATCTCCACGCTGGAAACGCTTATAGCTTAATTCCTTATATGTCTCCACTTCCGAATCTTTGATTTCCTCGGATCGCTCGCTTCCCATCGATTCCCCTTGCAGCTTTATTTATTTCTCATCAAGTAATTAAGAAAAAAGTTAGGATGAAAAAGGATTCCACAAACAATTTAATATTCTATTAAACATATTCTCACCTCAATCAGAATAGTAGAGTAAGATCTGCAGAAAAGAATTGTGGTAGGGGAAGAAGAATAGATTTAAGAGATGAGGAAGGAGATATATATACTGCGGAGACGACTCCTTTTTTATCTTTCAAAACTACTTTTTATCTCCTTCCGGGCGCCACCCTAACCCCCCCCCCCCCCCTATACCGCTATTACACAAAATTAATTGCAATAATTATCTTCATAATGAGTATAAAATTAGTTCTCCTAATATTTAAAAATATCCTTTAAAAAAGGAGGTATGTAGAAAATGTCCTTTTTTAGGACACAAGTAGAAAAAAAAAATCAAATATTTTGATGAGATGGATCTCATTTTTGTTTGAAATGTTGATTCAACTCTTTTACTATTAGTTTAACTAAGACTGTATACTTTTGGTTGAAAAAGTAATATAAGTATAAATCGATAATCTAATTAAAATTATACATGAAATTTAACGAATTTTTTTTTATAATAATTTTGACATACAAACTGCCAACCCCTTTAAGCCGGAAAGTACTCACCGCAGGCTATGTGTTGTCGGTGTCGCCGAAAAGTGGGGCAGTTTGCATGTAAAAATTGTTACATATATAATTTCAATAATTTGTGTTGATAAATGATTAATGAATATTTAATTAGGTTAATTAAATTGTCAAATTATACTTGTATTATTTTGAAGATACTTATATAGAAATCATTTAGTAAAATAAATTAAAAATTTTGACATATAAACCGTTCAACCTTTTTTTGGCCAGAAAAATGAAGATGTATTTATGATTTCCCACATATACTTCTCTTCTTGGGTCACATTTATTTTCTTCTTTGGTCTTCATTCATACATATCGATCAACGGCCGGGCTCAATATTATTTGTATAATTGAATTTTATATGAACAGATTTTATATTTCATTGTAGAAACAGAATATATATAGGTGACACTATATATATATCATGACAAAAACTTGTGTCAGCCGGAGGCACCGTGTGGTCGGGCTCAAAGTGTCAATCTTTATACAGAAAAGTGTCAATCTATATGAATAAAAGTGTCAATCTTTAACATAATTATTTTACGAATAAAATGACAATTTTTAAAAGTGTCAATCTTTATACAAAAAAGTGTCAATCTATATGAATAAAAGTGTCATTGTTTTAGCCCGACCGTACGGTGCCTCCGGCTGACCCAAGTGTGTCCCATATATCATTCAATTAATTAGGTGAAGGATAAGTTAAAAGCGTATTTAAACTCCAATCTTGTAAATAAAACAAGTTTTCTCTCTCAGTCCACAAAAGTACGCTATATTTCTAAAACACGGGTCGCATGTAAAATAAATAATTAATTTCGGCTGATTGTGCAAGTTTTAACACATGCGTTCTTTTTCTATTTCCTTATTTGTTAGAATGAAGAGAAGATATGTTAATTCACATTAGAGCCGCAGAAACTACCGGGATCAAAATATGATGCAGCATTACCTAATAAAACTTTACAATCATAACAAAATAAGCTATAAACTTAGCAATTTGTAAAGTAGATATATACTGTACCATTTGTTGATCACTTTTGAGAGAGATTTGTCACACCATTTCTTGTATTTGTGAAGAAATGTCCGATGATCTCATCAAGTTTCGCCTTCCTATTTTCGTCGAAGTTCCACAGCTCAGGAACAGCATAACGACCCCTCGGGTTGTATTCACGCAGTTCCTCGAGAGCCCTCACTACTTCACCGTAAGCTTCATCGCCCCAATGTTGCTTCAGGCCTCGAAGCGATTCATCCTCCACCTTCACTTCTCTCTACAACAAGGCACAAAGCAAATACTAGCAAGCGTCACATTGTGTGTGGAGATGTATAGAAACAAAAATGCTCTACGGTATATTAAAAATTGGATAAACACCTTAATCTTCCCATTATCATCTTCTACCATCTGAAATGGATCCCAATTTGGATTTTTCAGCTTCTTTTTCCATGCGGAGCATAGTGCAACGGCTCCGATTTCAGCCTCACTAGCTTGAAATTTCTTACTAAAAGCTCTCTTGAATACTTCCACATCAATCTCTCCCATCTGTTTAATGCCAATGCCACGACTATTGCCATGTTGCGAATAATTCAAAATCTGGGAATAAAGTGATCATCACACCCTTTGATCAGCTGAGCCAGTGTTGAATGCACCGAAAAAGGTAGTTGAAAGACTAGATCAAAAATTATGGACCTTTAGTAGTTCTTTTCGTGCCTCCTGCAACTCGGCATGACTTTTTTGCTCTCTTGCCTGCAGACTCCAGTATTCACGGTCTGATTCTTCCTTCTCCTTCAACAGATTCTTTTGAGACTTCTCCTGCGTATATGGATGTCAAAGTGCATTAATATCATCGGAAGGCGCATGCCAGAATAATAATAAGTTCAAAAGAAATAAGGTTGCAAGAAGACCTGTGCATAAAAATGCAAGAAAATGAATCTATTGTGTGAATTGTTTATAAAATTAAGTAGAAAATCAGCTAGCACAAGCTCAATATGTCATATTAATAGTTTAATGCATGCACATGAACACTCTGCTTAAGCAAGAAATGCACAATATGTTGAGTTTTACTTAAGGATATCATACCTTCGACAGTTGTTTACAAACCCGTTGCAATTCATCACTACTTGAGCGCTCTTTTGCAATTAGAGCATTCATCTTGTAACTCATCTCATTGATCTTTTTTTCTAACTCCCGAACTTTATCAAGAGCTTCCTTCTTGTTGGTATCCAAGTGGCCAGATAACGCACAGAGGTGCTTTCAGAGTTTGCTACAGAGACAAACTCAAAAGCACAAACGCAGCGGAATTAAATTGCACGAAAAACAGATCAAGAAAAATAAGAACACAAAAATAATTTATACAAGATATCGTGAGGAAACACACAGAGGTGTTCACTGTAAGCAGCTCTGTGAGTGCTACAATGAACACAAACGCAGCGGAAAAGTTTGGATGAAAAATTGAAACAGAAAAACACGAACCCAGAACTGGTTTGCGCAAGATATCGTGAGGATATCTTGCGTGCCTCAAGGCGAAACGATTTACAATAATTCACAAAGAATTACAAACTAGAATTGAGGAAAAGAACTATGAAAAATACTAACCCTAAAGCTAGTTTACTCAATTCAAACGCAGCTTTTTGGATCTCTCTCTCTATTCTATGATTCAATATTCTCCTCTCCAAAAAGCGTGAAGATCTTCTCTTCAAACACGAACTATATAGATCGATCTTCTCCATCTTCTCCATACTCCACGATCGAGTATTCCACGTTCTCCAAACAACCGCAATCCCGTAGCTCTAATCCACGTCACCCATGATCTTTTAGTTGACCTAGTCCATCTCTCCACTTATATAGGGTTGATACAACTAATGGGCTTCTTGCTGTAGATCCAACAGAACTGAGGCCCATGGTGCTGAAGCCCACCAACTGAATCCAGCTTTGCTCCCCCTTGCTTCAGCCTACATGCTGAAACCGAAGTCCAACTCGCTGAAGCCTAAGTCCAACACGCCGAAGTCCACTCCCCCTTACTTCAGCCCAAGTGCTGAAGCCCAAAACCTTCTATCTTCAAGTCAGCCCAATTAGCCCTAAATCAAATCATGCGCACACAAATATAAATACAAACAAGCAAGTGAAGAAAGACAAAACAACCAAGGAAGAATATCTTTCAACAAACTCCCCCTTTTTGTCTTTCTTCACAAAACCAACAGCAACACACATTATGTATGAGTGCTGAAAATCAAATGCTAAAACCAAACACACAGTTTATAGCATAAAACATTGTTAACAAAACTGTGCAGCAGTAATATCAATCTAAGTCATCAAAATCACAAAACACGTAGAGATAAACAAAGTGTCTAGCACTTTAAACAAAACAGCCAACTCTGCAGAATACACGGCTGGATCAACATCTCACTTCATCAGCATCCTTGTCTTCATCATAAACATCAACCAACTCTTCTTTAGCATCTGCATCATCACCATCATCTCCCCCTTTTTGTGAAGAAAACAGAAGACCAAGCTGCTGGTGTTGATGTTTATCAGGGGACACAGCAGTGTTGGTGACACAGTGATTGTGTCTTTGCAGAAGACTGAGTGACATTGACATTGGGGTTGACCATCAATAATTCAGAGACATGGAGTCTAAATCCGGATGTTTGATAGAGGACAAAATGGTTGAAGAATCTGGCTTGTGGAGTGGAAGGTAAAGGAATCAGAGCAGGATTTGAAGTGATTTGGGTTAATGTGGGTGTCGATGTGAGCGTTGCAGAGAAGATAAAGTAGACTGATAGAGAGAAAAGGACACACACACAGATTTTAAAAAGGATAATATGAGAGACCTCGTATCAAAACCTTTAAAATCGAAACCAAGATATGGAAAGAGAGAGTACAGAATAATTGAGATAAGTATAAGTGAACTATTTTTCAAACTTTGAAATATATCCACTATATCCCATAAAAATATTGAGAGATCCAAACAAAATAAACTTTCAAGGGAAGTGTTCCATCACACACCCCAAAACCACGTTGTTGAGCTCTGCACTGTAAAATTACGAACTATATCTGGCTAGATGTATTTATAAATATTTTTTTTTTTTTTTTTTAATATTTACATTACCGTTTTTCAAGGAGGCACTTATGCAGAATCTTTGAGACTGACTGTGCTCCAAGTTATACGGTTTTTTTTTTTTTTTTTTGTTTTTAATAACAAACATACTAGCCAGAATTTCGTTAGTTGCAAAAGGCAGAATGCAGAGCAAGCAAGCAACATCCACCTACTTTTCAGAGGGAACACATTCCGAGAGAGTTTCTAAGTTTAGAAAATCTCTCAAAATCAAGGGGTTTTGTAAATATATCAGCAATTTGATCCATAGTTCGATGATACTTTACCTCGATTATCTTCTTCTCCATCATGTCTTGAAGGAAGTGATAACGAGTGTCGATATGTTTGGTGTGATCAAATTTGACAAGATGTTCAGTGATGTGTACGGCACATGTACTGTCACAGAAGACAATAATACTCTCCCCCTGAAGTGTATAACCCTCTAACATCCATTTCAGCCATAGAAGTTGTGTGGCACAACACCCAGCTGCAATAAACTCAGCCCCTGCAGTTGACAATGTCACACACTTTTGCCTTTTGCTATCCCAAAACAAAGTGTTGTCCCCGAGATAGCAACATCTAACACTAGTACTCTTCCTTCCTTCCAAGTCTCCTCCCCAATCTGAGTATGAATTAGCACGAAACCTAGCACAAGGATAGACACTAAACAAAATATTAGGTCGAGCTGAAGTTAAGTATAACAGACTCCTTATCATTGAGCGGTACACATCAGCATCCACTTCATGTGTCAGAGTTCCTCCAATAGGTTTGAAATGTTCCAGCAACTCACTTGATCTGGTCATGTGTCGAGAGCAAGCACAATCAAAATACCAGGCTCCCCCTATCTTTGTACACGAAGCAGCAAAGACAACATTGCACACAGCTTTACTTTTACCCTTCGAACTAGTACCTTTTTTACCTTTACCTTTGAAGGGGGTCCCACTTCTCATTTCCTTTTCTTTGAGCATCTTCCTTTTTTGCTTTTCCTTCATCCATTCTTTACAGTAAGACTAGATGTGACCAGCTCTGTGGCAGTGATGACATTTAAAAATCCTTCTTGATGACTTCGCCGGTTCATTTTCCTGCAAGTCAGATTTTGATCTAACAAATGGCCTCCCATTTGTTGATAGCACATTAGAAACAGCAGGTTTTGTTACCTCAACAAATCCCAAACCTTTAGACCCTATATTTGGTAACGCAAGAATTTCATCTAACTTTGAAGAGCCAGTATTCAGTTTGTGAAACGTTTTCTCAACAAGATCAAGTCTAACGGCTTGCTTACCTAACTCAGAATCTTTTTGTGTGAGCATTACTTCTAATCTCACAAGCTGAGTCTTGAGCTCATCATTCTCCTTTGTCAGGACCTCATTTCTTCTGACTTGCTTCTTGAATTTGGTCAGCAACTCATCGTACGAACCTTTGAGTTCCGTTAACACCTGGAGAGAATCATCAACGAGTTCCAATTCCTCACGTACTTCCTGTACAGGTTCTACAATACTCGTTAGACAAAACAAATCAGAATAATCACTAGAATCATCAATGATCGATGATACTGTAGCCATCATTGAGGGCTCCTCTATGATCTGTTCAGGAGTCTCTGAAGCAGGTTCAGCTATTTCATCATCACTTAATAATATGAAATTCACAACTTTACCTCATTTCCTGAAAGTGTTAGCACACTCATTTGCATAGTGTCCGTACCCTCGACATTCATGACATTGAATTTTGGAAAAGTCTCTCTGCTTGAACTGCTGTGGGTCTGAAAAATTTCTTCTTGGGGAAACAACATTCTGTTGTGGTGATGGGGGTTCTCTAAGGACTACAGAGTTGCCAGCTCTCCTATTTGGATCCGAATTGTTTTGAACCATTCCTCTACCTGCAAACCTGTTGAAATTTTTTACCAAAGCATTTACCTTTTGAGTTAAAAGTTCCATGCTTGGTTCCTCCATGTCATCAAAGATGACATCATCATCAGCTTGTTCAGATGGGCTTGCTCGTGGTGGTGTGTACACAGAGCTAGATGATGAGGCTTGAAGAGCTAGACTTTTCTTCAGTGTGTATCCTTCTGATGCTTCCAGAACCATTTCGAACATTTTGAGGTTGTTCATCACTGCAGTAAACTCAAGGGCCCCAACATTCTTCATCGTAGTGATTGCTGTGATCTTTTGCTGGAACTTGGGAGTTAATGTGCGCAGCGCCTTTGACACCATCAACTTGTTGGGAATGGGTTCTCCAAGATCCATGCACTCGTTGGCAATATCCAAGATTTTGTTGCAGTAATCACCCACCGATTCGTCATTTTTCATCCGAAGATTCTCGAACTTTGTGGTGAGAATACGTACCCTTGTGTCCTTGACAGCAGTGTCACCTTGACAGTGGAGTTCCAAAATATCCCAAGCCTCTTTTGCAGACTCACAATTCTTGATCAACTTGAACATGTTGACATCCACCGTAGAGAAGATAGCATTTAAGGCTTTGTCGTTGAACGTTGCAGCCTCATTCTTGTCCCTTGTCCATTCGCTTGTTGGCTTTCGAACAGAGTCTCCCTCTCCGTCCGTCTTCTTCGGATGTGACCAGCCATGAAGAACATGAGACTATGCTCTAGCATCAATGGATTTGATGTAGTGTCTAACCCTTACTCTCCAAAATGAGTAATTCAAACCGTCCAACACTGGAGGTTTGTTGAACACCGTGCCGGTGAGATCCATCTGGCCGTACCAGGACCGTCACTCAGTGTATCGAGTGTCGGCTCTGATACCACTTGTTGGTATCCAAGTGGCCAGATAACGCACGGAGGTGCTTACAGAGTTTGCTACAGAGACAAACTCAAAAGCACAAACGCAGCGGAATTAAATTGCACGAAAAACAAATCAAGAAAAATAAGAACACAAAAATAATTTATACAAGATATCGTGAGGAAACACACAGAGGTGTTCACTGTAAGCAGCTCTGTGAGTGCTACAATGAACACAAACGCAGCGGAAAAGTTTGGATGAAAAATTGAAACAGAAAAACACAAATCCAGAACTGGTTTGCGCAAGATATCGTGAGGATATCTTGCGTGCCTCAAGGCGAAACGATTTACTATAATTCACAAAGAATTACAAACTAGAATTGAGGAAAAGAACTATGAAAAATACTAACCCTAAAGCTAGTTTACTCAATTCAAACGCAGCTTTTTGGATCTCTCTCTCTATTCTATGATTCAATATTCTCCTCTCCAAAAAGCGTGAAGATCTTCTCTTCAAACACGAACTATATAGATCGATCTTCTCCATCTTCTCCATACTCCACGATCGAGTATTCCACGTTCTCCAAACAACCGCAATCCCGTAGCTCTAATCCACGTCACCCATGATCTTTTAGTTGACCTAGTCCATCTCTCCACTTATATAGGGTTGATACAACTAATGGGCTTCTTGCTGTAGATCCAACAGAACTGAGGCCCATGGTGCTGAAGCCCACCAACTGAATCCAGCTTTGCTCCCCCTTGCTTCAGCCTACATGCTGAAACCGAAGTCCAACTCGCTGAAGCCTAAGTCCAACACGCCGAAGTCCACTCCCCCTTACTTCAGCCCAAGTGCTGAAGCCCAAAACCTTCTATCTTCAAGTCAGCCCAATTAGCCCTAAATCAAATCCTGCACACACAAAAATAAATCCAAACAAGCAAGTGAAGAAAGACAAAACAACCAAGGAAGAATATCTTTCAACACTTCTCTCTCTGCATATATCATCAATATTGCCACAGAGCATTACCACTTATTAAGGATATCATCGAGCATGGCATGCGGACTTTGATTGTTAAAAACCCCCAAAGTGAAAAGTATTGCTAAATCATCGCCATGTATGCATTAGGATCACAAGAATAACTAATTACGCAACTGCCACTGAATAAAGCAGTGCAATAAATAAAGCCAAGATCAACAAGAACTCACTGTTTTAATGCATCTACTAACATGGATGGAAATTACCAATTCAACAGTATTCACTATGCATGGCACATCTAAGAGCAGTGGATAGAACACCTCTAAAAAAACTGCTCTTAATACTTTTGGCTATATAAATTGTCAATATAAACCACTATAAATATTAGAGAAAGAGTGCACTAACACAAAGGATATCATACATTTGTTGCTTCTCTAGCAACCCTTTGCAACTCGTCAATACTAGAGCGCTCTTTTTTGTGATCACAGCATTCAACTCGTTGATCTTTCTTTCTAACTCGGAAGCCTTATCGAGAGCCTCTTTCTCCCGCTGCATATCATCATAAACCTTACCATAATTACTCATTTCATGATCAACTGTGCTAGCTACACAATTAATGAAGGGCACCATATCATTACCTTCACTAGTTCATGGCAAACCCCTTGCAACTCCTCATTACTTGAGCGCTCCTTCGTGATTAGAGCATTTATCTCGTTTGTCATCTCGCTGATCTTTCGTTCTAACTCTGAGATCTTATCGAGAGCCTCTTTCTCCCTCTGCATATCATATCATCAAGAACCTCATTATCAAGACCATTCATTCATTTGTAATTAATTATGCAAATATTAACATAAGATAAGATAAGAGAAGAGAGATCAATCAAGAAAACACTTGTTGGTGGATTGGACAGTAAATATATGCATAATGGTAAAAAGAACAACCTTTGGACTGCTATCTGGTATTGATCTTGATCTCTTCTGAGAAGTTGAAGCTACCCTCTCTTCATGTGAAAAATGTTTGTCTTCTTCTGCGTTGACTTCATTCCCAAGGTCAACAGCGAGGTATCTGGCCATGGCGGAATGTTTGGCCCTCTGCTTTCCGCTAATGGAACCCTCCGCCAATCGAATTGCGTGTTGGAGAAGATGAGCGTACTTGCAATTGTCTTCGTCTTTACTCTCACTCGCACAAAAAGGGCATCGGAATCCGCCATTGGAGGACCTTACTCTGTAATCTCGAAGCTGGAAAAGCCTATAATTTAGTTCCTTGTATTCTCTCACTGCAGAATCCTCGATGTCGTCCTTCGTATTGCTTCCCATCTCAACGCAATTTCCCCTAGCTTTAAGGAATGTGAAAAAGGAGAAGTAAACCTCAACAAATATGAACTCAGAGAATGGGTGAAAAACCAGGCATGGAGATCGGAGTTCAGCCGTACAAAGTCGCTGAGTCACTGAGTCGATCGAGTTAAGTCGTGTCAACTCTACAAACACACATGCAAAATCAAACGAGCCATTTCTTTTAATCACCAGCTACGAACGCTGATTCCACGGAACAACGCTAGCGTTAACTTTTGAGATTTCTATTTTTTTCTACCACCGGAAATTAGTCTGAGCCACGACAAAACAAAGTAGAGATTTAGAAATGAGGAAGGAGATAGATGTGAAATAGGAGTACTATAATTTGATTTAATGGCTTTAATTAAAAGTTCCTCCATGCCAGCAGCATTTACTTTGGAGAGACGAGTCCTTCCATTTCTCATGTTGGAACCCTAAATTTTTTTAATCTTTGTGCACAAGCATATTAGTAAAGTGATTTATTTACTTTTTTTTTTTTTTCGCAAGTGAATTAGTTTGTAAATAGATAGGTTGGGAACTATCTGAGTATTGTCCCGAATTATTTATCTTAATATTTTTATTATATTAGCAGAGATTACTTGTGTTGCACGTGTATATATTATTTTTTTTCTATTAGATTTTAACGTATGATGTAATGAAGTATATAGAAAAATAACAATCAATTATTTATGTTTATTTTTTTTATTAACTTTTAACGTAGGATCAAGGATGTAATGAATTAAAATAACTATAAATAATTTTTAAACGTGATGATAAACATGACAATTGTATTTGAAAGTAATGTACTATAACCATTATCTATGTTCGTTTAAAAAAAAAAAGAGAAAAAAAATATAATATTCCTAATGTCTAAATGATTAAAATATAAACATAGGTTCACATCAAATATTTTCATGTTTTATTTTGATGGACAGAGAACATCATTGATTTTAGCACAAGTTTGTCTAATGTCTCATCAGAATATCAATACAATCTTCAAACTTCTTTTTTGTTATTTTTCTTTTCCCCATTCTCTACACTTCATTCAGCTCTAACTCCACATTTGATTTTATTTTTCTTTTCTATCAGTTCACTTGAGTTGGCTTGATATTTTTCTTTGCTCTTTTATTTTCTTTCACTTATGTTGGTTTAACTCTTTTGACTGCTTCTTTGTTGGTATTATTTCGGTTTAACTTTTAGATTGCACTTGTTATGAAAGTTAGATCCTCATGTCATCGATCTTTGCAGATTTCACTATAATCACGAATCACAATTCTATTAAATTTTGTAAGCTCAAACCTTTACAGTATACAAATTCATACCTTGGAAAAACGTACTTTTTGAAATTAGAAATCTTTCAAAATTTCTTTAAAGTTTGAAAGTAAATTTCATAAAAGAAACTTTTATATCAAAAACTAACCTGATTTATTAAAGAAATATATTCACCCACCATGCAACCTAAAATATATATACCGTCGCAACATCCCCTAACATTAAGATATTCATGATATAATCCTCTTGTATAACATTCAAGATTATTCTATATTTTCAATGTATAAGAATAATATTAGATAATATTTATAACATAAGTACTTGCATCTTTACCTTAACCTTATTACATCAACAACTTCTATATGACAATTTTTGTATATTGCGATTTCACCATTTTTTTTAATATAATTAATTTAAATTTAAAAGTCGTGCCATGAAATGACTCGAACCCGGGATGCTATTAAGATTCCGAGATGGTATGATTATTGTAAAAATTGCTTAATATCATGGTCAAATTCATCAATGATTCCCATAAAACAATAGTAAGATTCCTATAATATAAAAATAAAAATTATTAAATTAATTAGAATTAAAAGTTAAGTAATAGTTATGAAACTTAATTGGATTAGTGATCGCTAAAAAATTAACAATAATGATATTTGGCCATAATGTGGCCGGCCATACAATGACATTTTTCATAATATATGTCATTTTAAAAATAATAAATAATTATTATAATTAATTACTTTTATATTTGAATTTCAAAAAAAAATTCCCCCAAAAATTACATATTTTCTTTTTTTATATAAATAAAATGTAACAAATTATTTTAAATAATCAAAATTATCAAATAATTAAAGGGTTAATTTTTAAAAAATACATAAATTATACGAAAAATCACTTTTGAGTTCTCTTATAATCTAAAAAAAGTTTGACATAAATATATAAATTATTACATGTTAAAAAAAAATAACTAAAATTATGGCCGGCCACATTATGGCCGAATAGCATTACCCAAAAATTAATTATAAAATTAAACAACATCATAATACATAAAAGAAAATATTGAAAAACATACCTAATTGGAAAAGATGATCTCATGTGATTAAATATGTAATCCAAGTATATATAACAATTAGTATTTACAGATACAAAGTAATTTATCAATTCACATAAAGAAACATATATAATTTGTCATCAAAGACCAGACATATATTGCAGATTAAATTAACAAAATATATGGAATTTTGAGTATTATATATATAGAGTAACGCTCCAATGCCCACGAATGACGTGATAATGTTTTAAATAAGGGAATTAATTTGAATATATACCATAAAAACTAAACTCTACTAAAAAAAACTGCAAACACAACACATACTCACATACTCAAAAGTTGCATACTCATGTTATGCTTCGAACTTTAAAATTTTAACTCATTGACACAAATTGATAAGATTGAAGTTTCTACTTTGAAATTATAACTCATTGACACAAATTGATAAAATTGAAGTTTCTAAAAGTAATTATACAATAATTAATTCTGCTTAGACTTATCGTTAAATATTTCATTATAATAATTACTTTTAAAGTTGTTGTTTTTGCTTTTCACATGAATATCTATAAATACTTTCTCCCTCCCATTTTTTTTTTCGTTTTAGATTTTATAAGATTTACAAAATAAGTGTCGTTTTGGAATTTTATCCAAAATTATCCTTATCAATCTCCTAACTCCTCTTTCATTAATTACATCATAATTAGGGATGACAATGGGTTGGGTACCCACACATTAAGCATTTTCCAAACCCGAACCTGTTAAATTTTTTAAAACCCACACTCATCTCAAACCTGATTAAAAAAGTGATATTACTACCCGTATTCATCTCAAACCTGTCGGGTAATACCCGATAAAAACCCAAATCAAGCATAAATTAATAATAAATAATAAAAAGGAGTAAACTATTGTAATTAAATAAAATAGAAAATTTTATTGTATCAAAATTGAAAAAAAATGAAATTAACATGTATTGACTAAATAAAAACTTCTTATTTTCGCTTCATTTTTCTCATATTCTTAACGTAGGCTATTAATTCACCGTAATTGTACCTTTTTTTTATTATAGTTTTTTAAAACACATATTGAACAAATTTTTAATTAAAAAAAAAAAAACAATAGATAAAATTTCATATACATAGAGAAAATAAGAAATCGACCCAATCTATGTTATTAATTAGATCTTGGATAAAATAAAAATAGAACTCTAATATTTAGAAATTATATATCTATCTATATTATATATATATATATATATATATATATATATATATATATGGGTGGGTTATGGTGAAAACTAATTATTACGTGAAACCTGCAACCCATCATAAAATGTTACATTTTATGCACCAAAGTGTTGCATTTTTATTATAAAATGTTGCATTCTCATGATGATGCATTATATGCATAAAAATAATATAAAATAATGTAAAATAATATAAAATAATATATTTTATTATGCAACATTTTATGCACAAAATGCATCATTTTATGCATAAAATGCAACATTTTATGATGGGTTGCAGGTTTCACGCAATAATTAGTTTTCATATGATCTACTACCATTATATATATATATATATATATATATATATATAATGGGTTTGGGTATTGGGTACCAATCAATAATAACTCGTACCCATCCTAAACCCATGATGGGTACTAAATTCGATATCCAAATCCATTTATTTTTTCCCAAACTCGTTCAATTGAGTTTTGTAAGAGTGGATACCCGCATAAACCCGACCCATTGTCATCCCTAATCAAAATGTTGTGTTAATTTTCTTTCTTCCTCTACCAAATAATGGATGTATAATTAATAATAAATTTCGCATTAAATTAAGGATAATTTAGGCAAATAAAATTATTATTAATATGTATGCAAGACTCAAAACGACAAACAAAAAATGGGATGGAGTATGTATTATGTTTATGATTTGCATATGTATGCTGATTACAATTTTAAATTGAATGCAACACGTTACCAAGAATTTTTTTTAGTGCTTTATATAATTATGATAGACCATGACAATTTTTTTTACGTTGTAGAGTTAAGCTCAAACTCAATAAACTTTAATATCTTATACATATAATTCTGATCTTTAATAGAATTTTATCCTAAAAAAATAACGATGCAAATATATTATAATCCATTCATAATATTAATTATATTGATGTTATAAAAATAGGGGTATTATGGGCAATCCAAATTTTGTAAAACAAGACACTTTTATAATAAGGAATAGATAGATTAATCACACAAAAAAGTTATAACTAAAATTTTAAATTTTGAGAAATTATCCATTCAAAATTTGATTTATCAACCCAATTTTAACTAAGAAAACTGAAATTAAATGTTACTCCATATAAATTCTAATAAATTAATAAACTTTAGTTATTAATTGGTATTAAACTAAAATTTGAATGCACACTTTGAGAATGTGTCATTAAATTCGTAAATTTGACTCAAATATTTTCTGTTACTTGAACGACTTAAATTCAAGACAAAAACTTGAGTGAGGTCGGCCACATAGTGTGACCGGATCAAAGTGTCAATCTTTATACGGAAAAGTGCTAATCTATACGAATAAAAGTGTCAATCTTTAATATAAATATTTTATGAATAAAATGTCAATTTTTAAAAGTATCAATCTTTATACAGAAAAATGTTAATCTACACGAATAAAAGTGTCAGTGTTTTAGCCATCCGCACGGTACCTCTAGCTGAGGCAAGTGTATCCCCAAATTCGAATACAATTGAGTTGAAAATAGGATTTCCATCTAAAAGATGTTAACAAATTATAATATTAAGCAATATCAAGGATGTATAAAGTATAATACTCCAAAACAACCGTGCAAATAAGAAATGTAAAAAATATCTCAAAAACACACAAGTACGCTATATTTCTAAAACACGAGTCGCATGTAAAATAAATAATTAATTTCGACTGATTTTGCAAGTTTTAACACATGCATTCTTTTCCTGTTTCCTTATTTATTAGAATGAAGAGAAGATATGTTATTCACATTAGAGCCGCAGAAACTACCGAGATCAAAATATGATGCAACGTCCTAATAGTAAAACTTAACAATGATAACAAAATACTTACATAACAATTTGTAAAGTAGATAAATACTCATTTGTTGATCACTTGAGAGAGAGATTTGTCACACCATTTCTTGTAGCTGTGAAGAAATGCCTGATGATCTCTTCAAGTTTCGCCTTCCTATTTTCGTCGAAGTTCCACAGCTCAGGAACAGCATAACGACCACTCGGATTGTGTTCTTGCAGTTCCTCGAGAACCCTCACTACTTCAGTGTAAGCTTCTTCGCCCCAACGTTGCTTCAGGCCTCGAAGCAATTCATCCTCCACCTTCACCACTCTCTACAACAAGGCACAAAACAAATACTTACTAACAAGTGTCGCATTGTGTGAAGATGAACAGAAACAAAAAAATGCTATTTGGGAAATTAAAAAATTTGATAAACACCTTAATGTTCCCATTATCATCTTTTACCATCTGAAATGGATCCCAATCTGGATTTTTCAGCTTCTGTTGCCACGAGGAGCATAGTGCAACGGCTGCGATCTCAGCCTCACTAGCTCGAAATTTCTTGCTACAAACTCTCTTGAATACTTCCACGTCAATCTCTCCCATCTGCTTAATGCCGATGCCAAGACTATTGCCAAGTTGCAAATCATTCAAAACCTGGGAAGAAAGTGATTATAACAACCTTTGATCAACTGAGCCAGTAGTTGTCAATGTGCAGAAAAAGGTAGTTGAAACACTAGATCGAAAATTAGGACCTTTAGTAGTTCATTTCGTGCCTCCTGCAGCTCGGCATTACTTTTTTGCTCTCTTGCAAGCAGACTCCAATATGCACGGTCCGATTCTTCCTTCTCCTTCAACAGATTCTTTTGAGACTTCTCCTGCGTATATGGATGTCACATGGACATCACAGTGCATAATATCATCAGAGGAACGATCGTATATCAGAAAGAAAAGAGATTCATAAGAAATAAGGTTTGCAAGAAGACTTGGGCATAAAAATGCAAAGATACGAGAATATATAATCAATACTGCCTTGATTACAAAGTAGCGAATCAGCTATTAAAAGATTAATATGTTACATGCACATAAAACTCTGCAGATTATGCAAGAATCACACAGTATTTAGAGTTTCAAATAAGGATTAGATACCTTCATTAGCTCTTTGCGAACCCGCTGCAACTCATCATTACTTGAACGCTCTTTATTAGTTAGAGCATTCATCTTGTCACTCATCTCATTGATCTTTTTCTCTAAATCCCGAACATTATCAAGAGCTTCATTCTCCCTCTTCATATCATCAATGTCATGGAGCATTATCAGTATTTATTTATGCCAATATATAGTATATTTGAAGTAAACTTATCATACTTCATAAGTTCTTTGTGAACCCTTTGCATCTCACAATTACTCGTGTGCTCTTTCGCAATTAGAGCATTCGTCTCACTGATTTTTCTTTGTAACTCTTGAACTGTATCAAGAGCTTCGTTCTCCCTCTGCATATCATTAATGTCACGGAGCATACCAAAAGTAATGCCAATATATGTCTATATATACAATATTCAGGATATTATCAAGCATGGTAATCTAATAACTAATTATGCAACTGCCACAGAACAAAGCATTGCAATAAATAAGGCCAAGATCAACAAGAACACCTACGATGGTAATCTAGTTTAGTGAAATTAACCACCTGTGTTCAGGGGCAAAAGCCTGAGGAACATGATCGATTCACTATTATATTGCACCTACTAACATGGATGGAAACTACCAATTCAACAAAAGTTTTGGATACATAAACTGCCAACATAAACCACCATAAATCATAGAGCAGAAGTGCACTAAAACTAAAGGATATCATACCTTTATGACTTCTCTCCTGACCCTTTGCAACTCGTCGTTACTTGAGCGTTCTTTTCTGATCTGAGTATTCATCTCGTTGATCTTTCTTTCTAAGGCGGAAGCCTTATCAAGAGCCTCTTTCTCCCTCTGCATATCATCAAGAACCTTATCATAACCAATCATTTCCATGCTAGAAATACAATTAACGAAGGATATCATATCATACCTTCGTCAATTCTTCGCGAACCCCTTGCAATTCGTCATTGCTCAAGCGCTCCCTCATAATTAGAGCATTCATCTCGTCTGTCATCTTATTGATCTTACTTTCTAACTCGGAGACCTTCTCAAGAGCCTCTTTCTCCCTCTGCATATCATCGAGAAGAGCATTCCTTTGCAATTGTGCATACATATAAGTATACACATGCATACTTATTATATATGTATGTATGTATGTATGTATGTATGTATAAGCTATAGCCACACCTTATCTGTTGTTGCCAGCTTTTGGGAAATTAAACTGGCACTGGGTTTCCTCCTCGGAGGCTTTTGAACTGCCTTACTTGTAGAAGTATTCTAACCATCAACAATATACATAGTGATTGAACTTATTTTCGTAAGGTAATTAATGCATGTAGACAAGGAATTAACGAACACGAAAGTAAACGGAACACAAAGGGATTTACGTGGTTCGATCTATTGGAATAGATCTACGTCCACGGGCGGAAAGAGTATGGATCTTTATTGCTTGTATGAGTAGTGATTACAAGATTGTTCTCCCCTTTTCAACCTATTCTAAACCCCTATTTATAAGTGTTTACATATAGAATTCGACTAGGTTTACAAGTCTTTTCCTATTAGGACTCTTTGGCTTGATCTCCTCCTTTATTGGATAAACACCGAACTTCTATATCTCTTGTGGAGCTTGAATTGTAGTCGATGTAGGAGTTGTCTTGGTGTAGAGGTTCCTTTGAGGTGGACCGAAGTGGACTCGGCCTAGGTAGGCTGTTTGGGCCGAGCCAAGTAAGGCTCTTAAGTGGGCCGAGCTGCAATAGGCCGAGCTTGACAGTCGGAGCCCAATTATATTGGGCTCGATGCTTGGGCCTAGTAGCTAGGCCATATCCTATCACATCCCTCCCAAAAAGATATAGAAGTGAGGGTGTGACTCGGGGTAGAAAGTTGAAGTAGGAGTTAGGTCGAGGTCAAACTGAAATTCACATTGCCCCTTCGGAAATACAATTTCGACGAAGTCGGAATGTGTAGCGCCTCGTTAGGACGAGGTCGAACTAAAATTCACATTGCCCCTTCGGAAATAAGATTTCGACGAAGTCGGAATGTGTAGCGCCTCGTTAGGATGAGGTCGAACTGAAATTCACATTGCCCCTTCGGAAATACAATTTCGACGAAGTCGGAATGTGTAGCGCCTCGTTAGGACGAGGTCGAACTGAAATTCACATTGCCCCTTCGGAAATACAATTTCGACGAAGTCGGAATGCTTGCCACCTCGTTAAGACGAGGTGGGTGTAAAATTTGCATTGTCCCTTCGGAAATTGGATTTTGACGAAGTCGGAATGCTGGCCACCTCGTTAAGACGAGGTGGGTATTAAATTTGCATTGCCCCTTCGGAAATTAGATTTCGACAAAGTCGGAATGCTTGCCACCTCGTTAAGACGAGGTGGGTGTAAAATTTACATTGCCCCTTCGGAAATTGGATTTCAACGAAGTCGGAATGCTGGCCACCTCGTTAAGACGAGGAGGGTATTAACTTTGCATTGCCCCTTCGGAAATTAGATTTCGACGAAGTCGGAATGCTTGCCACCTCGTTAAGATGAGGTGGGTGTAAAATTTGCATTGCCCCTTCGGAAATTAGATTTCGACGAAGTCGGAATGCTGGCCACCTCGTTAAGACGAGGTGGGTCTTAACTCGCATTGCCCCTTCGGAAATTAGATTTCGACGAAGTCGGAATGCGTTGAACAGCACGACTTCGTTAAAGACGAATTTTAGGCTTTGAATAGCACGACTTCGTCAAAGACGAAGTTTATGCTTTAATTAGCACGACCTCGTCTTCAGACGAGGTTTAGGCTCTTCTCTGTTTTAAACAAAGGCCGTATCTTTGTTTTTAACCGAGGTTAGGTCAATACGCGCGTTTTAATTTTACTCCTATTATGGAGTTTATTAAGTACCCTCGTTAGGGTTTTACTAGCTCACTTCGGAAATTGGATTTCGACGAAGTTTGGCTTTAAATAGCTCACTTCGGAAATTGGATTTCGACGAAGTTTGGCTTTAAATAGCTCACTTAAGAAATTGGATTTCGACGAAGTTTGGCTTTAAATAGCTCACTTCGGAAATTGGATTTCGACGAAGCTTGGCTTTAAATTCCTTATTTGTCGAGATAATATGCATAAGTGGCATAGAGAGAGATGTGCAAGATGTATGCAAATGCAAGATGTATGCAAGACCCTAATAAGACGACCTAAATGACCTAAATGAACTATATGAACTTGGACATTACTCTCGGCCACTTGTGCAAGGTATCTCTTTAAATAAGTAATGTGTCATGCACGGGGTATTGGCTTACCGGATAAGTGGGCGAGCTTGTACAACCCTTTGCTGAGGACTTCTTCAACTCAGTACGGTCCTTCCCATGTGGCTTCAAGCTTGCCGAGCCTTTCCGCTTTACTGACCTCGTTGTTCCGAAGTACGAGGTCGCCTACTTGGAATTGTTGGTACTTCACTCTTTGGTTGTAGTACCGAGCTACTTGTTGTTTGTACTTGGCTTCTCTTATCTAGGCGAGCTCTCGTTTCTCTTCCAACAGATCCAGTTCGGTTCGGAGGTCTTCCTCGTTAACTTCGGCTGTGAAGTTGAGAGTGCGCGGGCTCGGCAGGCCGATCTCCACCGGGATCACTGCTTCGGATTTATACACCAAATTGTAGGGTGTTTCACCGTTCGAGGTCTGGGGAGTTGTGTGGTGTGACTATAACTTGGGGGCCATTCGCTTGAGGATGAGCTACCGAAGTGAACTTCTGCTGGATATGAAGCCCTTCACTCCATTCTCTGAATGTTCTGTCTGTGAATTGTGTCCCATTTTCGGAGACGAGGATATGGGGTATGCCGAAGCGGCATACTATGTTCTTCCAGACGAAGTTGAGGGCGTTCTTGCTCGTGATTTCTGCCAAGGGTTCGGCTTCCACCCATATGATGTAGTCGATGGCTATAATGGGAACTGGAGTTGGATAAGAGCTTTGCCTAATGGAGTTACTAGGCTTGCTTCGGCTTCGTCAATACTTCGGTGTTTGACTTCAAGAGACTTCGGTCGGCCTCGGCCTTGAGAGTGGACCTGTCTCCTCGGCTTCGTCAGTACTTAGGAGTTTGACTTCGAGGGACTTCGGTCGGCCTTGGCCTTGAGAGTGGACCTGTCTCCTCGGCTTCGTCAGTACTTAGGAGTTTGACTTCGAGGGACTTCGGTCGGCCTCAGCCTTGAGAGTGGACCTGTCTCCTCGGCTTCATCAATACTTAGGAGTTTGACTTCGAGGGACTTCGGTCGGCCTCGGCCTTGAGAGTGGACCTGTCTCCTCGGCTTCGTCAGTACTTAGGAGTTTGACTTCGAGGGACTTCGGTCGGCCTCGGCCTTGAGAGGATGTCGCCTAGGCCTTAAGAGGACTTCGTCACGTCGGCCTTGAGAGGAATTCATTATCTTTATTGTGCTTTGCCTCGAGTGTGGGCTTCGTGCTGGTCAGAACGTCGGCTGCGACTTTGATACCTCTTGAGGGTGCTGTCGCGCACTAATTGCTCTATGACCGCAGCAAGCTTTCTGCATTCCTCGATATCGCACCCGTAATTCTCATGGAAGCGACATTACTCCTTGGATCGGCGCTTCTCCCTTCCACTGGACATGGGCCGAGGCTTCTCGAACATATCGGTGTGAGTTGGCTTCGGCCTCGTCAATGGAGTGAGTTGGCTTCGTTCCTGGTTTTGCCGAGGTCCGAGCCTGGATTCCAGGGGTGTATGGTGGAGCCTGTCGAAGGCACTTCGCCGACTTTGGCCTCGGTCATTCCGGTCCTTCTTCCGATCTGAAGGTTCGGTCTTGTCGGCTTCGCGCTTGTGCCTGTCAGCTTCGTCGGCTCTTTCGAACCGATCTGCTATGATCCATCATGACTCCAAAGTGTGAGGTAATTGTCCTCAACGTGCCGAGGTAAGACGGTATCACGCCGAGGTGAGATGGTGTCACGCCGAGGCGGCACGGCGTCGCGACGAGGTGGGGTGTGGTGTTACACCGGGGTAAGAGTCGATTGGAATCTTCCCAACGTTCATCATCGAACCTCCTTAGACGTGGTGTTGCGTCCCGTACGTCGACGATTTGGACGCTTTGGGACTTTTGCCGATGCCGCGATCCGGAGGTAGCTTCGTGTTCTCCACCATCTTTGCGTGAGGGTTGTCCTTTTTCATGGCTGAGAACAATCTTGCTATGTTTATCCAACATGCTCAACGTGTCCGTCCGGAGTCTGGCCTTTGGCGTGTTCCTTCCTAGATAGCCGGTATGTTGCTGGGTGTAGATCTTGCGCCTGGCTTGCCTTGCCTTTGTGGATTTTGGCTTCCTGAACCGGTGGATTTGCTGTCGGACCTTGTCCGGTTTGCTGAATATCCTTTTCCTTGTTGGCGGCGGTAGCGGCAGCAACGGCGGTAGCGGCAGCGATTGATCGTGTTGGAATCCTCTCGATGAGTAGAGCATGTTTCCGGGTGGTTTCGTCCAATTTGGCGGTGATTTCAGTCCGGAATTGGCAAATAACAGAAGCTGCTCCGAACGAATCATGATTTCGCGAGTCGTGCAGCAGCACGAACTTCCAGACGCGATTCCTGCCACACCGGTGATCGGTTTTCGACGGGCAACCTACCGTTGGAATCCTCTCGACGAGTAGAACATGTTTCTGGGTGGTTTCGTCCAATTTGGTGGTGATTTTAGCCCGGAATTGGCGAATAACAGAAGCTACTCCGAACGAATCGTGATTTTGCGAGTCGTGCAGCAGCACGAACTTCCAGACGTGATTCCCGCCGCACCGGTGATCGGTTTTTGACGGGCAACCTACCGTTGGAATCCTCTCGACGAGTAGAACATGTTTTCAAGTGGTTTTGTGCAATTTAGTGGTGATTTCAGCCCGTAATTGGCGAATAACAGAAGCTGCTCCGAACAAATCGCGATTTCGCGTTTGGGGGGATCGCGTTGGTCTTCCTGTCAGGGCTGTAGATTACCTAGAAAACTTTTGATCGAAAATCACAAATTTTTGTTTCCCACTGACCGCGTCCAGCGTCGAAGAGCACCTCCGAGCTGCACCAGCAGCAGAGCACGCAGCGGATCCTCCGCGAGTTCGCACGGCGGTGCAGGACGCCGTCGTCGAGGCTGTGGTAGGTGGCGAACGAGCTGGCACCGCGTCCGGCGTTGAAGAGCACCTCCGAGCTGCACCAGCAACACCTCCATGCCGAGCTGCACCAGCAGCACCTCTATGCCGAGCTGCCGCAGCACCCACCCCGCCGAGCTCCTCCGTCGGGCTCCTTGCCGAGCTGATGCAGCACCTCTATGCCGAGCTGCCGACGCCGCACCTG
Organism: Mentha longifolia; assembly: GCA_001642375.2. Taxonomy (NCBI): domain Eukaryota; kingdom Viridiplantae; phylum Streptophyta; class Magnoliopsida; order Lamiales; family Lamiaceae; genus Mentha; species Mentha longifolia. The sequence goes on from CM038111.1 coordinate 34,327,300, forward strand.
CACCAGCATCGGGCCGAGCTGCACTAGCAGCACCTCCACGCCGAGCTGCCGACGCCGCACCTACAGCAGCAGCAGGCCGAGCTGCACCTGCGCCTTGCTGAAGTCGCAGTAGTACCTCCGTGTTGCACCGCCGAGCTCCTCCGTCGAACTCCTCCGTCGAGCTGTCGTATTGCAGCACCTCCGAGCTGCACCAGCAGCACCTCCATGCCGAGCTGCCGCAGCACCCACCCCGCCGAGCTCCTCCGTCGGGCTCCTTGCCGAGCTGATGCAGCACCTCCGAGCTCCTCCGTCGGGCCCCTTGCCGAGCTGCACTCGATGAGCTACAGCCAATGTAAATTCTTAACTCTAATTTCTTTTATTAATTCTTTTAGTTAATATATATATATATATATATATATATATATATATATATATTAACTAAAGCCAATCCTCGTTTCGTACGAGGAAGTGCTCTCAAAAGCCAATCCTCGTTTCATACGAGGAAGTGCTCTTAAAAGCCAATCCTTGTCTCATGACGAGGAAGAGCTACCTAAAATTTAAACGCGCGTAGGAAGACCACTCCTACCGATAAATTCGACAAACAAGGAACACGAAAGCCAAAACTTCGTCTTTAGATGAAGTGGCTACTCGAAAGCCGAAACTTCGTCTTTAGACGAAGTGGCTACTCGAAAGCCAAAACTCCTTCTTTAGACGAAGTGGCTATGAAAGCCGAAACTTCATCTTTAGATGAAATGGCTACTCGAAAGCCAAAACTTCTTCTTTAGACGAAGTGGCTACGAAAGCCAAAACTTCTTCTTTAGATGAAGTGGCTAATCGAAAGCCGAAACCTCGTCTTTAGATGAGGTGGCTACTCGAAAGCCAAAACTCCTTCTTTAGATGAAGTGGCTATGAAAGCCGAAAATTCGTCTTTAGACGAAATGGCTACTCGAAAGCTGAAACTTCGTCTTTAGACGAAGTGGCTACTCGAAAGCCAAAACTCCTTCTTTAGATGACGTGGCTACGAAAGCCGAAACTTCGTCTTTAGACGAAATGGCTACTCGAAAGTCAAAACCTCTTCATTAGACGAAGTGGCTACTCGAAAGCCGAAACCTCATCTTTAGATGAGGTGGCTACTCGAAAGCCAAAACTTCATCTTTAGAAGAAGTGGCTATTTGAAAACCAAAACTTCATCTTACAACGAAGTAGTTAACTTAAAGCCAAAACTTCGTCTTACGACGGAGTAGAGCTATTTAAAAGCCTAAACTCGTCTAAGACAAGTGCGAGCTAGCATTTTGACTTCTTCAAAATCCTAATTTCGACGGGGCAATGCGATTTTATTACGACATCATCCTAGTGAGGCGGTACGCATTTCGACTTCGTCGAAATTCCAATTTCGATGGGGCAATGCAATTCGAGCTCGACCTCAAATCATACCCTCACTTCTATGTCTTTTGGGGGGGGGGGATATGATAGGATGTGGCCCAGAAGAAATAGAAGAGAAGCCCAATATCAAGCCCAAGAGAAATTAGGACTAGGGTTATGTGTAGATCCTCTATAAATAGGGGGAAAGAAATCTTGTAAAGGAACGAAAAGTATTCGAATAAAATTCATACTCTTGCTCCGTGGACGTAGATCTCATTAAAGATCGAACCACGTAATTTTTTGGTGTTCTTTTACATTCTCGTTACGCTTTTTAATTTCCCCGAGAAAATCAAGATCAAACACATAGCATCAAATAATGCAGCAAACTAAGTTTTACATATTGGATATTATACATGAAAGCCATTAAATAAGAGAGGAGAAATCAGCTTCAAGCAATAACATATATATGCATGCAGCAGCAACAACAAAAATTAAAGCATAGTAAATGTATGCATAATGGGAAAAGAACAACCTTTGTAGTTGTACTGCCATCTGATCTTGATCTCTTCCGAGTAGTTGGAGTAGGAGCCACCCTCCTCTCCTCAACTGAGGACTGTTTGTCTTCTTCTGCGTTGACTTCATTCCCAAGGTCAACGGCGAGGTACCTAGCCATGGCGGCGTGCTTGCACCTCTGCCTCCCGCTTATGGAGCCCTCCCCCACTCGGATTGCGTGTTGGAGAAGATGAGTGTACTTGTAATTGTCTTCGTCTCTAGACTCTCTACTCGTACAAAAAGGGCACCGGAATCCGCCATTGGAGGACCTTACTTGGTAATCTCGAAGCTGGAAAAGCTTATAGTTTAGTTCCGTATATTCTCTCACTTCTGAATCTTCGATATCGTCCTTCATACTGATACTGCTTCCCATCTCAACACGGCTTCCCTTTTCCCTTGGCTTTAGTATTTATTTCTGAGAAGAAACGGTAAATATGAAATCAGACTGTAGAAGGAACTGAGCGACTGAGTTAATCCAGTTGACTCGAGTCCACTCAACGAACATGCAAGAGCAAACACGAATTCCAGAGAACAACATTAAAATTAAATCATATTTTCTGATATAATACCACCGGAAATTAATTGGAGAGACAAAACCTTTAGTAATATATAAGCATTTTCTCACCTCGAGATCAGAAGATTTGAGACTTTGAGTCCATTGGAGCTTTCTCTCACTAAAAACTACAGAGTGGAGTAACAAACAAGAGTCTTGGTCCTTGGAGGAGATGCAATTCAATTTGAAAGAAGGTTCAGTTTTTCTGGAAGCCACAACTAATTACTGATGTAAATATGCATTGCAGTAGGAGAACAAAGAGTAGGTCCTAATTTGACCTTTTGTAATTACTCCAATTTTTTTAAGTTGATATGTTTTTTTAATAATTTTTTTAAGTATTTTCAAGTGTTTTGATAATGAGTTTTAAAATAATTTTTTAAATAATTTTTTTTTACGGGATACTTCAACATTTGTAGTATCACGTAAAAAAAAATATTTAAAAAATTATTTTAAAACTCATTATCAAGATCTCGAAAACGCTTTAAAAAAATACTGAAAAAAGTGTATTAATTTAAAAAGATTACTATTTCTCGTATACAGTATATTTTATTTTACTTTCCTAAAACCTTTTATTTATACTTGCAAGGGTATATAATTAGAATAATTCTGCAAAAATTTGTAGTACTATTTCCAATGAGGAATTAAACGTGAATTTTAATTTGAAATGGGAATTAATTATTTGATGAGGAAAATATGTAGGAGTAATTAACACAAGTTTCTCTCTCTTACTGCTGCAGAAGCAAAGGTCATTTCACTTCTTTTCTTGGAACTGTAAAAATATCTTCTTCATTGTCAATAATCTTCATGCAGGATTACGAAGAGGCAAGAATTAGGAATTAGCCAAACAAGTAAAATCTCCCGCATTAGTCCCATTAGTCCCATTTAGAATGGACATAATAAGCAAGGAAAATAAAATAATGTGGCTGTTAATATAAATTAAAGGAAAAAATTAGAAAGGCAATTACTGTTCATGCGAGAATGGATGTGATGGGAGGGTGAATGTGATGTTAATTTCTTTCCTCTTTAGAAAACAAAACTAATAAGTGAGATTGACCAAAATAGAAAATGAGACTAATGAAACGGGATGGATGTAACAGAAGAATGAGGATGGAATGAATTAAAGAGAGAAATGATAACAAATATTATTATTTTTATGAGTATTTGATTTAACAATGAAAAAAAAAATATTTGTAAAAGATTCACTTTCTACTTGTTTTCGGTCTATTTTTAGGGGACTAATAAATGTAATGCGCGTTGCACAAGTATTACTTTCATTTTTATTTGATGAATTCAGATTTTTAATTAATTTTGATGGTTAGGTGATTAATAGGTTTGAATGATGTCTCATCTCGATGTAATGTTCTATGCCTCCATCAAATTTGTACAATTAATCTCATTATAGGATGACATAACATGTGCATTTTTCAATTTTAGAAATGAAAAATAATACTATAACTAATATGAAAGTCTAAAATTTATACTCAGTATATCTATATTTTAATAATAAAGCATATAAGTTACGAGCCTTTTGTCTTTCTATTCACTATATATGATATATGTTCATCACCTATAAAAATAATCTTATAACAATTTTTTTATTTTATTTTAGGAAATAATGTACGTATAAATCAATTTGATTCTTTATGAAATTCAAAATAATTAGGAGAGACCAACAATAAATTGAAAAAGATAAAGCTTAAGCCCAAAACTCTCCAAATCAATGTTAAGTTTACTTTTGCATTCAATCTAATGAACAATGTCATTTAATAAAAGCTAATAGAGTTGGCACGTATCATTATATACTAACTGTACATTCAAATACACTAATATATTAATGGATACATATATTAATTTATTATATGTCATTAGCATGCAAGAAGTTACCCAATTCGTCCACAAAAAATTGTTGTACCTTTCTTTTTCGATTCGTCCTCAAAACTATGACAATTCTTTTGGACATATACATCACCCACTACTATTAATTTTAAAAACCTTATTCAATCCCTTTATTTACATAAAAACCACACATGACCCACAAACTTTACCTACTATATTCAAACAACATTCACCTAAATATTCCTTGAAATTTCGTGTTAAAACTATATGCCTCAATTTTTATGGATGGAGCTCGGAATTTAGCCAGAATAGAAAAGGAAAAGGGGGAAGGATTGAGAGAAGTAAAAGAAGGGGTAGATTCATGGGGGTAACGAATAGCATTTTAATTACTAGCTAGTCAGATACTACCTCCATCCCAATAGATTAGTCATAGTTTGAATATTACACAAACCAAGGTTTGGTCAATAAAGTTGGAAAAGTACAAATTTAAGAGTAAATTAGTGTGAAAAAGTACAAAAAGTACTAATTGGGCACTAAAATTTAAGTTAAATATTTCCTTATTTAGAAATGTGACTAATGTAATGGGACGGACCAAAACGGAAATATGACTAATGTAACGGGATGGAGGTAGTAGTAAATACCAGGGTTTTCTGAAAAGACGAGCTCATCTTGGAACTGTAAATTTATGTTTTATCCTTATGCACAAGTAAAGTGATTTACTTTGAGAGATATTATTGCAAAGATTTTCATTAAATGCAATATATAAAAATTCATGAATAAAGTTTGTTTGACGCTCCTCTTCACAATTCTTGTTACATCTATATATAAAGTTAACGTCTCAAAATCGCGCTAGCCGCTAAGGCCATCTCACAATATGCTATATACAGTAATACATTCTCTATTTTAAAACTCTATTCCAACAATATAAGGAGTACTTTATATACTTTCATACGTTCACTATTTTTTTTATTTTATTTTATAAATTTAACATTTATTAACATATAAAAAGTATGGAATAAATAATAAAATGTATTTATAATAATTAAAAGTTTAGTTAAAATTATTATCGTGATTAAATAATAAAGCGTATACTTCTTGGACTAAGTTAAATTATTCAACCTTCATAACAACATATTAATTATATTAATTACTAAAATATGTATATTATAATACAAAAAATTAATATTATTAATACAACAGTAGACAAAAAAAAAACTATATGTAGTTATAAAAAATGACTCGAGATGAATAAAACAAATGAAATATTTCTTCTGCCCTGAGTATCACAAACCATCAAATTACACAAACAAAAACGCGGATGAGATCATAAGTCCTAAATTCTGTGTACCAACCGCATCTCAAAATTTAATTTTTATTAATTTTATATTATTTTTTATAAAAAAAACTAGTATAATATTGTAAATTATAATAGACATTCAAAAATAAAAATTTAAAACTTATATACTCTAATTTTGAATTTATCAACTCTATTATAACTAATAAAAATTAAATTAAATGCTAAAATAATTATAAACTCAAATTGGATGAGTGAACCCTAGAAAATAATCATAAAATTAAACTTCGGGCGATCGCAAGTCACAAAAAAAGAAAGAAAATAGTTTAACCTCATAATAATTGCTTAGAAAATTACAAAAGTAAATAATCTATAACCATTACATGAACAATTTTGATATTTTAGTTTTTTTTTTTTTATAAAAAATATATACTACCTTCATTTCGTCGAATAAGATATTTTTTATTCATATGTGAGGTATAAAATAATAAAATAAGTATTATTCGACGAAATAGAAGGAGCATGTGATATAGTAACATCTATTTTGGGACAAAAAAATTTACTCAAAAGCAAAACACTTGAAAATTAAAATTCACACTTTAGAAAAGACTGGAGACGGTACAATGTTTTTTTAATACACTTCGTACTTCCTTATACGGAGTACCTCAGAGCAAACACACCCTTAATAATTTAATTAATATAAACTCTGCTTCCAATTTTTCAGCCATAGTCAATACCAAAATTGATTTCAGCAAGAACCTAAAATTTTCATGAATTGTAGATTTATTGAAGCGGATTTACGTAATTTTGTTATCAAAGACATCTCAGAAGACCCTAAAATTTCATATACTTTTTTTGGTCGGACCTAAAATTTCATATACTGATTGAGTACAACAAAATAAAATCAATCAAGCATAGCTGATTCAATTTAAAATAATAATGACTACTAAAGATAATAGTAGATGCTGCGACTTGAACTCCAAACATGTTTGAAGAATGATAGCTTGAAACAACCACTAATCAGTCCCAAAATGGGAGTTGAAACAATCTAATGTGATACACCACACAATTAGTAAAGAAATCAGAAGATATCAAAACACAAACAGAATAGAAGCATAATAAATAAATTTCCAGCTACAAAAATGCCATAATTATCAGAATTCAGCATCACAGTCACACAAACAAGATCCCCATTGTTCACAAAAGACTTGACTATTACCTTAAAACACACACAGGGCATCAAGGCATGAAAAGAAAATTCAGAGCCATATAAACCAACAAATATATATTGCCTTCCATCTTCAAAAGATCCATCAACTACATACCCTTGGCGTTCGTTTTCTTCCGTGGTTGTCTTCGCGGCTTAACCTTAATGGCCGGATTCTGAAGAATCTCGCGTACAACTTCATCAAGTGCTGCCTTCCTCTTCTCCTTGAAGTTCCAAAGCTCAGGAACCATGTAGCATCCGCTCGGGTTGTTTTCCTGGAGTTCAGTCATAGCTTCGACTACAATGTCATGTATCTCTTGACCCCATTCTTCCTTGAGCGATTGCAGTGTTATGTCATCTTCCTTGAGCAATCTCTGCATAGTCAACTGTGAAGGTAAAAAACGAAGCAGCAAACGATTGAAAGGCGATGAAAATATAATCCACGGCACCTGAGGTTTTCCCATAATATCCTCAATGATTTGAAATGGATACCACTGAGGATCTTTGAGTTTTTCTTGCCAAAGCGTGCAGAGCTCTAGACCTTTGATCTCAATATCTCCAGGGGGCATTCGCATCTCCAATTCATTGATGAAGACATCAGGATCAAGTTCACCGATCTTCTTTATCCCGATTTGAACGTTGTCACCGCGCTGCACTTCACTCAAGCCCTGATCACAAAATATGAACTCATAATCTATTCACAATCTCATAAACCATGATGCATGCAAACTTCGATTTATCACTAATGCTCACCACCATAAACTGAAAGATTAGCTCAAAAACTAATTAGGGTACTATTATACCTTTACTAATTCCCTCCTAACCCCTTGCAACTCATCATTAGTGGAGCGCTCTTTCGTGATTAGAGCATTCATCTCGTCTTGCATATCATTGATCTTTCGTTCCAAACCGCGAACCTTGTCGAGCGCTTCCTTCTCCCTCTACATATCATCAACCAATGGCGCATTAACAGAATCAGCGACAGTAAGTACTAATTAAGACACGTGACATATATTTGTATATAACCTTTTCAGCCATTGCCACCTTCTGGGCATTCACGTTGGGCCTCGGTTGCCTACTCGGAGGAGTTTGAACTGCCTTGCTTCCCGAAGAATTCTGTCAATTAATCAGTATTATAGCCTCAAAAAAACGCAGACAACCGAGTTTCGAATATGTTACTATAATTGACGAAAGACATTAAATAAAAGAACAACCTTTGGGGGATCTGATCTTGATCTCGATCTCTTCCGAGCAGTGGGGGCCACCCACTCTTCGTCCGAGGGTTGTACGGCTTCAGCTCTGACTTCCTCTGCAAGGTCAACGGCGAGATACCTGGCCATGGCGGCGTGTTTGGCCCTCTGCTTCCCGCTGATGGAGCCCTCCGCAACTCGGATTGCATGCTGGAGAAGATGCATGTACTCGTAATCGTCTTCGTCTTTGCTGGCGCAGAAGGGGCATCTGAATTCGCCATTGGAGGCCCTAACTTTGTAGTCTCGGAGCTGGAAGAGCTTATAGCTAAGTTCTTTGTATTCCTTCGTTTCTGAATCTTCGATGTCGTCGGACTTCTTCTCCTTCAACGTGCTCCCCATTTCTTCTTTTTTCTAGAAAAATTTACCCGAGAAAAAAAAGGGATATGAAATTAGGCTGACACAAAGTACTCTCTTCTTAGTTCTTATCAAGTATAGAAGGAAAATCGAGTTAAGTAGGCACACTCCATAAACTAAAACACACAGAATTATCCGGAAAAAAAAAAAAAAAAAAAAAACGAGTTCAATCAGCATAAGCAGAACCATAAAAGAAACAGATATCGTCGCCAAGGAGCCGAGTTGACAGAGACTCGACAAACAGTATACAAAAAACGATTCACATGTAAGAACGCATTGCACCTAACCTTGCATGGAAAAGATCAAATACAGAAACACATTTTTACCTCGATCAAAGTATTTGTATCGATCAGCACCGCCTTAATTCGGAGAGGAAATTTGGATGGAGGAGAAAAGATTTGGAAGGAGATGCAGAGATTTGGTAATAAAAGAAGTTTATTTTCATTTACTGCATTTACTAGGGAGGAGGTGCCAGGTGGAGAGACGTATCCTTTCACCTGTCTTGATCTTGGAACCGTAAGAAGTCATTTATGCTGTGAAATTATTAGCTTTGCATGCACAAAGGTAGTAGTAGTAGTAGTAATTTACTTCCGCACTTTTCATGATTTTTCAAAAAATAAATAAATAGTGATTTCATAATAACATCATAAAATATGTATATGTAACATAATTATTAGTTGCATGGAATGGAACGCCTAATTAAGGCTCCACTTTGTTGCTTGTAAGAAAGCCCAAAATTTCAACTCTTTATACTTGATTTCAACCTAACAAAATTGATTATGAGATTCCAATGTGCAAAACTCGAAGCTTTGAGTATTAATTTCGACCCGGAATTTGAATCACTGCATCCTCCAAACAAACTAAAACATAAATAAAAAAATTGCATCTGGGTTTCAACAACATATGCACATCAACTGAAATCATTATCAGGCCATTCCACGAACACTTTCTGTGCACTTTACCTCTCCAAAATTACTTGAAATTCTCGAGCAGCAACAAAAGAACGACGTCGTGCTAACCAATTCAAACCATGTCAAACTCCCGGGCTTGACCTGGCCCGGCCCGGGAGGTCGACGCCCTACAACTGAACAAGTGAAGTATCACTGCGGCGAGTAGAATCCCGAGAAGATCAGCAGCGGCGTCCTTGGTGGATGCGCCGGCAGATTTGAAATACCCGAACTCGTCCGCGAACTCTTTTGCGGCGCCGGCGGCGAAGGATACGAGCGATCCGATCCAAATGCTGCGGCGGCGGAGGAACGGGTAGCGCGTCCGCGCCGCGACTAGAGAGGAAACGACGGAAATCCAGAAGCAGAAAAGAATGTGGTACAGTTTGTCGACGGCCAACCAGTCGTCGCCGTTTTCCATAAGGCGGCACGTTTGGCCTCCGCTGCTGCCGCACAAACGCTACCGTTGAAGATTTGGAGGTCCCAATGTACACGAGCTGCTATAATTCTGAAATGAATTGAAAATAAAGTTATAGCGCCTAAATATTTCGTAACAAACGGTTGAAATGAAATGATTAATTCTTTTATTGATATTATTTTTTTTTTATACTACCTCTATCTTATATATTTAGACCACTTTACTTTATGCACGTATTTCCACCGAAATCTAGTACGGGTTTTAAAATATAATTTTATAGTATCATTTTTTTTACGTATTTCCACCGAAACCTAGTACGAGTTTTAAAATATAATTTTGTAATATCGTTTTTTTTACGAGATACTATGACACTCATAGTATTCCGTAAAAAAAACAATACTATAAAATTATATTTCAAAACTCGTACTAAGTTTCAGTAAAAATACGTGCATAAAACAAAATGGTCTAAATATATAGAATGGAGGTAGTATTTGATAAATTTCTCTAGACGAAATTACTTAGCTTTCCGTCAACGTTAAATATGAAAATGAAAATAAGCACATCTTAGTATTATGGTCACAACATTTTAGTTTACCAATAGCCAAACAACTCATCATAATCAGGCCAACTCAACTTCACCAGAAATAATACATATAATTAATCATTGCCTATCAAATTTGCAATTCAACTAAACAAATTTCGATAGTACAAAATTTCGAAGCAGCCATAACAGAGGGAGGCAGAGGAGTATCCAGATATAAAACAGAGAACTCAAATCTAAATTACTTCCAAGGTTCAAGAACATCCATTTTTTTATGCGATTTTCTTATGTTAATTCATCTTGCTGATCAACTCATTTATCTGATCCTTCCTATTTCCAGAATCTCCCCCATCTTCGAATCGTTTCTTCTTTCCCTGCAACGCTTTTTCTGGGTTGTTCAGCACAAAGGGGCGGAGGAAAGAGGTGACTTCCTTGAAATGAGGACCAACACTAACAATTTCATTCACAATATCTTCTATGCATATGATGTTATGCTGACCCAATTCCTGCAAGCCAGTTAATTATCATGTTAGAGAAAGAAAAAGAATCTTTAGCAACAATCCATTGGGAAATAGCGAATGTACAAGAAGTAATGTCTCATACCTGTTCCACGACGTTGTTATCGGTCAAAGGAATCCTCTCGTGGCCAACTTTTACCACACCCTTCTTGTAAATCAAGTCCTTCACACTCTTGACATTGGGAAATCTACACAAGAATAACATATGTTCTTAGACCCACTATTGAGAACTGAATTGCTACGGGAAATTAATTAAACATTCTTCAGAAGAAGCCTCTCTGTTAAACTAGACAAGAAGAAGTAAAGCAATGGGAAATGAGGTATAAAGATATATCGCAGAACAAACATGGAATAGAATCTTTGTATTCAGCTCCATCCTTTCAATTAATGACTGAGCATAGTTTGTTCTAGATGTTCTTTGACATTTATGCTCCTACTGGATACCGTTATCCATATGCATCAGATTATCGTGAGATACATTTAAGAGAGCACATTTCTATAACTTCTTTCATACCAGGTTTCTAGACAAATTCCAAAGAACGGGATACAGAACAATGCTACAGGCATGCATATTCAAGAAAACCAGGTTCAATAAGGATAGATATCATTTTATTTTATTTTTGGGTAAATTATTGAAAAAGATTAAAGTGTGTGTTCAGAGTAGGGGCGACAAAAGACTATGTTTTGGCTTCACATTTTGTAGGAAAAAGGCTACAAATTCTTTTACCACTTCCATCGCACGTTTCCTTCACCCACACATACATATTTAATTGAGAAAATGCGGCATAACACATTCTCATGACATATATAATTTGATGAGTCTAAACTGGTGAGGATAGTTACGGAATAACAAAGACACAAACAAACATACCCGTAAGTTACAAATGGCTCCACCTTTTGTAGCATTGCCATCATTCCCTCACTAGCCTTCACAAAAACTCCACACAAGATTTTCCTCAATCTCAAAGCATACAAAATCTTCCGAGTCTTTGGGTGCATGTCATTTTTCCTGAAAAAAAAAAAACAAATAAATTTCGAAACTCAAGTCAGAAAATAGCAAACCAATAAACAGCAGCCAACACAAAAATGGTTATTTGAGCTGACCCTCTTATGCGAATGACAAAGAGAAGATTTGATTCTGGTGTCATCGTTGCTGGTCTGCTTCGCTTCCCCCTACTCTTCATTTGAATAAGGTCCAATTCCTAGAAGAAACAACGGCAAAATATGAACAGTCCTTACTCGATAAATCATTAATCAAGCTCTTTAGAAAATCTAATTCCTATGTTTCGAGCAAAAGTTTGCAACGAGGTTAAGTCAACATCAAAAGCAATTTCACACAGAAATACACACAAAATAACATCTGTCATATACGAGATCTCCTAATTCAAACAAATATAGGCCAATAAGTTCTTGAATTCATAACCTACAGCATATCAACCAAAAGCCCACAAAAAGCAAAACACACACATAAATTCACGTACTTGAGGCTTTGAACTACACACACAATAATTTCTTTGATTAAGAGCCTAGCGCTGTATTATTACCTTATCGCGGAATTCTCGGATGAATTGCTCGGGCTTTTTTATGACAAAACTACCGGATTTGATACGCTTAGCCCTCTCCTGCATCTGGAGTTTTCTTCTAACTGCCCACTGTTCATTGTTCTTCCTCTTCTTCAGCACCACCTCCGGTATGTAATTCAGAGCCTGCGGCGCCGCCTCCTCCGTCGCCATGTGTGTATCTTACTCTACGAAAATGACGATAATACAACTTGAACAGCTAAGGATTGGTAGAAAAACAATCAATTTAGAGCAAATTCAAGAATATGCAGGCGCAAGTCCTACGACGAGAAAGAGAGAGATTGCAACGACTGTCAAAACCCTAATAAAAACCCCCAACTTTCAGTAGCTACTGTTATTTACAATTTCGCCCCTTTAATTAGAAGTAATTAGGAAAAGGCCTTTTAACTATTCTCAGACTTCGGCCGCCACAATTTGCTCCTACAAAGCCCACAACTGGATTCAAATTGGGCTTGAATTATTTTTTTTTATAGCCCGACTCAATTTATAGCACTGAGAAAATAATTTGAATATACGTCTTAGGCCCAAATAGCCACCACACATCTCATTTACTCCTATTATCTATACAATATTTAAGATAAAATTATCTACAGTATGTATTTATAAGCAATGATCATTTGACATAACAGTATATTTAAAAATATGCCACCTCCGGTATGTAATTCAGAGCCTGCGGCGCAGCCTCCTCCGTAGTGGATCATATAGTTAGGGTTCATTGTATATTGGGTTTTGACCCACCTATACTCCTATATATACACAACTATGTACTTGTAATATTATTATGAATGAATATACGATACATTCTTTTATGGTATCAAGAGCAAGGTTCCCCTCTTCTTAAAAATATTCAAAAACCCTAATTTTTTTTTTTTCTGCGCCGCTACCATTCTTCTGAGCCTCTGCAACTCTAGCCGGCCATCTTCTCCTTTATCTCCATATTCCCAGCCATGTCTCCCATCACCAAGGACACCGTCGTCGTCTCCCTCAACGCTCCGACCAACTTCCCCATCAAGCTCACCGCCATGAACTTTACGGTTTGGAGCAGACAAGTGCAAGCCGCTCTCATCGGTCTCGATCTGTCCGGCTACATCGACAGATCTCTTTCTCCTCCGGCGCGCTTTCTCGACGACGCCAAAACACAGCTGAATCCTCTCTATTCGATCTGGCACAGACTGGATCAAATCATTCTTGCGGCTCTCCTCGGCAGCTGCAGCGACTCCATCCAACCCACAGTCGCTTCCGCCGCCTCCGCACGGGATGCATGGCTGCGACTCTCAAATGCCTATGCAAGCACAACCCCTGGCCGCGTTCTCTTTCTCAAGGCGAAACTCGCCCACAATCCAAAAGGCACCCGTTCCATCGTCGACTATCTCAAAGACATGAGCGACATCTCCGATGCACTCGCTCTTGCCGGCAGCCCGGTCAGCGACGCCGATCTCGTTGCGTCGATCATTACCCAGCTTGGAGAAGAGTACCGATCCGTGTACTCCGCCCTTCGTGTACGTGAGACCTCAGTTTCTCTCGCCGAACTCTTGGATATCCTCCAAGACATCGAGCGCCTTGTCTCTGCCGCCCCGGAGCAGCCTCCTCTCATTCCCACAGCGAATCATACTCGCACTACTCCTCAGCAGCCCTTCCAGCCTGGCGACAATCAGCACAACACCACTCCTCGTCAGCATGGCCGCGGTGGCTATCGTGGCCGTGGTGGTCGTTTCAACAGCCGGCACTCTCCTTCCGGCCCTCACTCTGCTGTTGTCTCCTGCGACTACTGCCATCACGTCGGTCACACAGCGACGGTGTGTCGTAAACTAGCTCGGTTCCTCCGCGAGCAAAACATACATGTTCAGCCTCCTTCGCAGCCACCGCACGTCCACAACACCGTGGCCTCCTCCTCATCACCGGCGTCTCATTAGGTATTCGACTCCGGTGCCACGCATCACACCGCAGCCACCCCTTCCGGTTTTCCCTCGTTCTCCGACTATGGCGGTCCCGACGAGATTCAGTTGGGCAATGGTAACACCGTTCCCATCTCCCACATCGGTCACACACCACTCTTTCTACACCTTCTCGTCCCCTAAAATTATCCAATATTCTATGCACCCCTCACCTTAATTGCAATTTAGTTTCTGTTTCACAATTATGCACCTCCAATAACGTCTCAGTTGAATTTTTTCCCTCTCATTTTATTGTGAAGGATCTGTTCACGGGGAGCATCCTGCTATGAGGGCGGAGCGAAAATAATCTCTACCAGCTACCTGTGGAACCGGCTAAGTCATCACCCTCGATTCATCTCACTGTCTCCGATTGGCATCATCGTCTGGGACACCCCTCATCTAGTATTTTGAAACCTTTAGTTAAACTTTATGATTCTTCTTTAACATTTCCTTTGCATTTTCACTGCGATTCTTGTTTAATTAATAAAAGTCATAAACTTCCTTTTCGCATTAACTCTATGACCAGTCGTCGGCCTCTTGAGTTGATATATACTGATGTTTGGAGCACCTCTACTGTTTCCCAGGATGGCTATGCTTATTATGTAATCTTTGTTGATCACTTTTCTAAGTATATCTGGTTTTATCCTCTAAAGAAAAAGTCTGATGTCTTTTATATATTTCCTCAGTTTCTAAGGCTCGTCGAAAATTTCTTTAATCTGAAGGTCAAATCCATCTACTCTGATAATGGTGGTGAATTTGTCAAACTTGTCCCCATTTTCAATGCCCTTGGTATCTCACATTTCACCACTCCACCGCACACACCTGAACACAATGGAACGTCTGAACGACGTCACCGTCATATTGTCGAAACAGGTTTGTCTTTGCTTCATCATGCCTCTATTCCCACTACTTACTGGCCCTACGCCTTTCAAACCGCTGCTTACCTCATAAACCGTCTGCCGACTCCCGTCCTTCATCACAAATCCCCATACGAGATCCTCTATCACAAGCCACCAAATTACTCTAAGCTCAAGCCTTTCGGCTGCTTATGTTACCCCTAGCTTCGTCCCTATCGCCAAACTAAACTCGAGCCACGATCCACTGCTTGTGTTTTTGTAGGATACTCTATTGACCGCTCTGCCTATAAGTGTCTCAATGTCGAGACCAACCGTCTCTATCACTCTCGCCATGTTAGGTTCGTCGAAACCGTGTTTCCCTTCAAAAACCGTCTTCCGCTCTCTCCTCCACAAGCCGCTAACACGCCACAACCACCATTCCCTCTTCCAAACAGGTTTCTCCGCCAATCTTCTCTCGCACCTTCCCCACCCTTGCCTCAACCGCCACCTCCTCCAGAAAGCCCTCACGTGCAACCTCACGTTGGCACTCCATCCGCCACACCAACCACCACCTCTGCCAACGCGTCCGCTCCGCCTCCCGTCCCCAATGCTCCACGTCAACAGCGCCCCAATCCTAGGTATTTTAATCCGAGTTTTGTAAATCTAACTACCCATCATCTTATTCCTGATACCATTGAACCCAGGTCCGTTGCCATTGCTCTTCGGGATCCACATTGGAAAGCCGCCATGGACGAAGAATATCAAGCTCTCCTTCGGAATCATACATGGGACTTAGTTCCCAATTCTGGTCAACCAACCATTCCTTGCAAATGGGTCTTTCGTGTCAAGCGAAATCTTGATGGCTCTGTTGCACACTATAAAGCTCGTTTGGTTGTCCGTGGTTTCTTACAGCAGCCTGGCCGTGATTACTCAGAAACTTTTAGTCCTGTTATTAAACCCGTTACCATTCATCTAATTTTATCAATTGCTTTATCAGCAAGATGGTCCATCAAGCAGCTGGATGTTCACAACGCATTTCTTAACGGCCATCTTAATAAACTTGTCTATATGGAGCAACCGAAGGGTTTTGTTATCACTGCACATCCTCAGTATCTTTGTAAGTTGAAGAAGGCACTATACGGGTTAAAACAGGCACCACGCGCTTGGTACATTGCTCTCTCATCCTTTCTATTACACTTTGGGTTTCGTCGGTCTCTTGCGGATTCCTCTCTATTTTATTACTGCAAAGGGCGACACATCATGTATTTTCTGGTATATATGGATGATATCTTGGTCACCGGAAATGATGACACGCTTATCGCCGACTTCATTCACAACCTGTCGGCCAAGTTCTCCTTAAAAGATGGGCCATCTTCATCATTTTCTGGGCATGGAGGCCATCTTCACAAAATCTGGTCTTTTTCTCTCACAGCGAAGCTACATTCTTGATATTCTGGCCCGAGTTCGCATGGATGGTGCAAAACCGGCTCCTACACCGATGGCGGCTTCATTGCGCCTTCGTGCGCAAGACGGCGATCCTTTATCTGAGCCTTCTTTGTTCCGACAAGTTCTTGGTTTGCTACAGTACTTATCTTTAACTCGTCCGGACATCTCTTTTGCAGTTAATAAATTGTCACAGTTTCTCTCTGCTCCACGCTCTTCGCACTGGGAAGTGGTAAAACGCATTCTTCGCTATCTTAAGGGAACTCTCGACCATGGCCTCCTTCTCCATAAAGGTACTACTGCTGCTATCTCAGTTTTCTCCGACGCCGACTGGGGTGGTTCCCTAGATGATGGAAAATCGACCACTGGTTTTTGTATTTATCTTGGTCGCAATCTTATCTCGTGGAAATCCTCCAAGCAACGCTCAGTCTCGCGCTCGTCTACCGAGGCCGAGTATCGTGCCATAGCCATTGCATCGGCCGAAGCAACGTGGGTTCGCCATCTTCTTCGCGAGATTGGGCCCCCTACCGTCTCGCCAATCAAGCTCCATTGTGATAATTCTAGTGCCATCTTTGTCTGCAAAAATCCGGTTTTCCATTCACGTATGAAGCATCTTGCCCTTGACTACTACTTCGTACGAGAGCTAGTTCAACAGGGGATTTTGACTGTCTCCTACATTAGTGCAAAAGATCAAATTGCTGACATTCTTACAAAACCTTTGGGAACGGCTTTGTTCATGGCTTTCCGTTCCAAGCTGGGTCTCCCGTTGGGATCCTCCATCTTGCGGGGGCGTATTGGATCATATAGTTAGGGTTCATTGTATATTGGGCTTTGACCCACCTATACTCCTATATATACACAACTATGTACTTGTAATATTGTTATGAATGAATATACGATACATTCTTTTACTCCGTCGTCATGTGTGTATCTTACTCTACGAAAATGACGATAATACAACTTGAACAGCTAAGGATTGGTAGAAAAACAATCAATTTAGAGCAAATTCAAGAATATGCAGGCGCAAGTCCTACGACGAGAAAGAGAGAGATTGCAACGACTGTCAAAACCCTAATAAAAACCCCCAACTTTCAGTAGCTACTGTTATTTACAATTTCGCCCCTTTAATTAGAAGTAATTAGGAAAAGGCCTTTTAACTATTCTCAGACTTCGGCCGCCACAATTTGCTCCTACAAAGCCCACAACTGGATTCAAATTGGGCTTGAATTATTTTTTTTTTATAGCCCGACTCAATTTATAGCAGTGAGAAAATAATTTGAATATACGTCTTAGGCCCAAATAGCCACCACACATCTCTTTTACTCCTATTATCTATACAATATTTAAGATAAAATTATCTACAGTATGTATTTATAAGCAATGATCATTTGACATAACAGTATATTTAAAAATATGCCCTCAAAGTGAAAAATCTCAAAAAATAATAATAATAAATATGCCGTCAAAGTGAAAAATCTCAACAAAAAAAATATATATATTTTCTGCATTGAAAAACTCTTCTGCCAATCTGTGCTTTATAACTAACATTAAATCACAACAAAATTCTATGCTACATCCGTTTTATATTTTAATTACGGTAGCATTGGTTCATATATATAAATATGTAATTGTATGAGTTAAGAACTTATCTGAACTCGTTGATTTTAATATGATCTACGGTTGTAATTAACATGATGAAAATATTACAAAATAAACATCACTTTGAATATCAATAGACCTGGTCATATATATACATCTAAGCATGATTAGTATATATGTTCTCACACTAAGATTAGTTCATTCCTATGTACAGTAACCTTATCATATACACATATATGAGACCACACATAAAATTAAAAACCATGTGGTACTTGAAGATTCAAGATCAAGGAATGCATGTCTTTGTTCTAAAAAGTGTGTAGCAAGAAAACATGGGAGAAAGCAGAAAAGAATTATGAGTTTTGATTGTCTCTTTGAGTTGGGAAAAGATGCTTTTAAGGTCCTGTTTGGGGGTCTTTAATTATTTTGAGAAATAGTGATGCCCACACCTTTCACTTCATTGCCCCATTACAACACAAAGTTGCACAGACAAACAAATCTTTACTTGATTCCTTTTTTGATTTCTCAGAGCAGTGAATGCATAATTGCAGCCTCATTTTCTACAAATTTTAATAATGATTATTATGCCAAATTATTTCTACTTCACTTCTCAAATAACCAAAGGTAGCAATAGGTAAACTTGATATTTCGAAAAAATATTTTTCCTACCATTTGATTATACGACGAGGGTTCACGCAACGATTTACGTAAAATGGCAATAATTTAATAATTTGATAAGAAAAACAAAAAAAGAGAAGAAAAAAAAAGAATATTAGAATTAATGGGCTTAAGCCAACCCTAGAGCCTCTTGAATTCTGATTTGACCTAACAAAAACTAAAAAGAAAAGGTAAAAATTAATCAGTTTTGGATATGCTTCCGAGTTACGTGTCTTGTTCGACTTTTTCATAAATTCGTCATGCATAACCTTTTTTTTTTTCTTTTCTTTTTGAAGGGTTTTTTTTTTCTAAGAATAGTAAGGTGTGTCTAAAATAATGCATATTATATATATAAACCCTATAAATATATGTGTGGTGCTGTATTAAAGATATTTTACATATATATTAGTATCTAATATAGGATCACACTTAGGCAGCATATATTAATTAGGACCCTTTTATCGATTTTTCTAATCTAATTGTCGGCCACTTATATCTCCTGTTGCACAATGACAAAAACTAAATGAATTATTTTACATTACATCCAAATTCAATGTGGTGTAGCGTAGATAAATTAATTCAATCGACGTGGATAAGATTTAATTTGGTTTGAATAAACTTTTGTCACTTCGGTATATTAATATATATGCGTTGCCGACTACATATATAGATTAGGGAAAACGGTGTACTTGTGTTGGCCAAACATAAAATATGTGATTATTATTTAAAATTATACAATTCTCAAGTTCGAATATTTTAAAATTAAGAAGAGTGGTTATATGTTCCTAATTTTTCCCTCCAAACTATTTTATCTATATTAATTTTTTTCTATTAATTAAAATTTTAAGAAACAATTTCAAAAACCTGGTGCATTAATTAATTTTTTTCTAAAATTCTTATGCATAAATTATTATTAAAGAACTCTTATGCACAAATTCTTATGCTAAAATTACATTTTATATTTGTACATTTAAATTCATGTGTTTCTCTTATTTTTTTAGTATATAAACTGATATTTTTCAATAAACTATTTATAAATTATTCCCCGACAAGTACAACATGGAGTACAATTCTAGTTTAGCAATAAATTTAGTTTTGAACATCTATATATCACAACTTTTCAATCAAATTAAACCTACGTACGTTGTAACTAAAAAAAATCCCTAAACTAACATGGTTCTTTTTAAGGTAATTAGTTATTTCATTATTGATTTTCTGTACTGAAAAAAAAATATATACTACCATTCATTTTCTGAAACACGGGTACTACTGCACCTTAGAATCCATGTATATTTAATTAATTTATATGATAAGACATTCTCCAAAGATGTAGTGAAGCAAAGTCAGAAAAATTACACGAGTTTTGGTCCGAATCATATTTGATGGATTATAGAATATGTTTTTGTAGTTTTATCTAAAGATTATAATTCGAACTATAATAATGAAAACGACGGAATCATGCATATAATTGGAATTATTTGGAAATGTTGACTGTTTGATTTCCCCAAATTCTATCGTACCATATATAAATAAATACTATAACTCTACAGTTTCATAATATAAAATAAATACCATATATATAAACACATAAAAAAACACTGGAAAATATGTTATGTACAGTGTAACTGTATAAGGGTTTTCTTTTTCAAGGAAATCATCGTTGTATTGATTTATTATGAACACACATGCTCCACCAATTTAAACTACTCAACTTGCATATAGTAAAATGTTCCTCAAAATGTTTACAAATTAGTATGCACTATCTTGGATTAATAATAAAAACTATTATCCTTCTATAACTTGAATTTACGATGTGTAATAACAGTACTAACAAGTCTACTTGCAGTTTGAGATTCTATTTTTAGATTAAGTTCAAAATATTAGTCTACCATATGATGAGATGTTTAGATTAATTGACAACTCTACATTTGTTGACCTCAGAATATAAATAGATTCTTCAAAATTGTAAATTAGCCTCCCCTTTTGTTGTTGGGTGGAATGTTGCCTAACAAATTCGAGTCATCAACTTCAACTCAGATCCACTTTTTTATGATCATGAAAAAACCCTGTGTATTGTTTATATAGTAGTGCAATTATATATATTATATTATGAAAAAAATTTATAAATTAATACGTACACATAACACATCTACATACACTACTATAATAGCTATACATTCACACACATATAATATACAATAAATGTATTGTTTTCCAATAAATAAATAAAAAATTGTAGATTGTACTATATTTTCGAAATTTGAATTAAATATTCCGGTACATGCCAGCTTCCTCTGTCATTTATAATTTATTAATCACACTTAAAAATTCATAAATATCCAATCAAATTATTTTTAACATATATCCTTGCGACTTTCAAATTCAAATCGAAATATATGTCTTAATTAATTTCAAAATGAAGTTTCCAAGTTGTGTACATACTTATGCAATTTCAATGTTCTTTATAATGTTCTTTAAGATGTATTTGAAATAAGAACAATAATACGAACAGAAATAAAGAACACAAAGTTTGGTAACCCAGTTCGGTGAGAACACCTACGTCTGGGGGACAAATCCGAGAGAAATAATTCACTATTACGAAGCAGGGATGCTTTAGGATCTTACACAAAAGGACTCCACCTTATGTCGCCTAGACAACCGTTTACAACTTCCTTTTTCAGCGTGAACTATACCGTGAGAGCACCCACAGTCAGGCTTCAGCCACCGGCAGATGGCACCTGTTCTCAAGCAGCTTCGTCAATGAAGTAACAGTTGAACGATACGTTCAGAACTCACACATCTACTAGTACAACCCTAGTAGGTAAAATATGGCAGACACTGTGTAGAAAACTTTGCAATATGCAAAGTGATATTCAGCTCTCGGTCTCTCAAAGTGCGCAGCAGCTTCTTCACGTCTGACTGCATATAAATACCGTGTCTGCATATGGGGATTTTCAACCCTAAACTTAATCTCCAAGATAATATATTCTAGGTAAGAATATATTATAATATCTCCACAAAATCTTTAGGATATCTATAGAATAATATCCTGCTCAATCTCCTTCTCTCTCCACATATATCTTGAAGGAAATATATCTTCAAAATATATCCTAGCATGCATTATCTACGCAGCGGAATAAAACATTGGCTACATAAATTGCCAATCTAAAATAGTAAATATTATGATTGCATAACCGTATGCAACAACAATCTCCCCCTTTGGCATTTATGTAGACAAAACCAAATTGCATGCACTTCACACATAAGACCATTGTTCTTCAACCGAGAACATAACCAAGTACATCACAAAGAACACTGACTGTACTTATCAGCGGAGATTAGCACACATCACAGACATGACCTTTCAACCATGATAGCAACTCTCCCTTAGTCCAACACAAGGAATAACAATTGATAGGTAAAGGAGTGCACCCACAGTACCAATACCAATGTTAAACCCACTCAGATCCACCAAACACCAAAGTTAGCATGTACAATGATTCTCCCTGAAGGCATGCTTCATTTCTCCCCCTTTTTGGATATAGAAATCCAAAGATCAAACCAGAGGACAACATCCCAACTCCAAATCAACATCAGAAACATACTTACTTTTAATAGCAACATCAATAACTTAAGGACCAAAATCAACCATTCTAATTGATGACTCACCAGAAGTTCAAACCAGAAATCTACACGATAACAAGAATGACTGCTGCAAAATTCATGGAACCAA
This sequence comes from Mentha longifolia, assembly GCA_001642375.2. NCBI lineage: Eukaryota > Viridiplantae > Streptophyta > Magnoliopsida > Lamiales > Lamiaceae > Mentha > Mentha longifolia. The sequence goes on from CM038111.1 coordinate 34,349,890, forward strand.
CATGCTTTACTTGCAGCAGCACACCAGCAACACAACAGCTTCATAAGCAACTTCAAATGCAACCAATCTTGTATATGATATTTTCAGCTCCCCTGCATCCAAGCTTTTTCAAAACTTGCATTTGATATTTCTCCCCCTTTTTGTCACAAACATGCAAAGGGACATCTGAACTGAACTCTGAGGAACATCTTGAGAGACATTTTGAAGAACACCGCCAAACAGATCAGTCTTCACCAACTACTGTGCACATCAGTATGCATCACACTCCCTCTGGATACACTACTTCTACTGAAACCAAGCAACATTGTTGTAACACTCCCCCTTTATCCGTACTTCTCTTCAAGACACAAGAACATGGAACAAGAAATGAATCAAAATTCACCAACTAGCCAAAAGTAACATTCAGCAGTCATCATATCATCATCAGAGTATAACCTCCTTGGCAGAGTGTAACATCCTCGGCATTCAATACATCGAACTCTCCTTGTAGCAGAATGAATAAACTCAAGAACCAGACAAAAACTTGTACAACATCTATAGAAGAATAAAGACTCCAAAAAGAATGACTTATTGCATCAACATGTTCAGTAGTAACATCCGCATTCTGGCATTCAGCTCCTCAAAATGCTTGAAGAGAGATATAGTACCTGATCCAACTTGATCATCTTGACCAGCAGGTACACAAATAAAATATAATGTGCAGAAACTTTATGCACATCTTCATAAACACTTTTAAGAACATCAGCAGACTCTTCAAAAGTTCTTAATCATAATCATCAGATCTCATACCAGTTACACCATCAGAATCATGTTGAGAAGATATAATACCAAAAATCATATCTGAATATACGATCCACTCATATCTCAAAGCACAATCCGTGCATTCACAAGTGATGGCAAATACCATTCCTTAAAAATCAATAAGCTTTCTACCAGTAATCCATCAAACTTCTACTGCCATGACACATGAAGAAAGCATCACGATATGCCAACAGTCTTCTCCATTGCATAATTGCACATGATACATGATCTATAATACCTCTTAAAGAATCACCATGAATAGCATCTCTATGAATCTCCTTTCATATCAAACAAACGACTCTTAATAACAGCAGAAGAAACAGAACACTGAAGAACATCATGCTTTTGAGAACCACCTTGAGGATAGAAATTAGAGAATGTCATTCTTCTGCTAGACAGAGCAGACGGAGCAGAGCATTGAGAAACATCCTCAGGAACATCGTCAAGTACATCACCACCTGTAGCAACTTGTTCGGCATCAAATGAACTGAATCCACATAGCTTTCCAACGTTATCCTCTTCAAAATATTCAGCATCTTCACGAGAAGGTGTTCGAAACAGCGATTCTTTATCAGACAAAGGTTCAGACGGAACCTATTTTCTTCGTCGATTCCGCTTCGGCATTGCATCCGCCATCAACTTTGGACCAGATGTCCTCTTCTTTATTCTTTTGCTTGCCTTTGTCAAGCCTCCTTGACTTCACAAACTCGTGGAGTGGAATATCATCCTCATCAATCAACCGCCGACAAGTTGATTCTACCTTCCGCTTCCCACGAGCACCACCTTCTTCACTGAAGTAGGTAAATCATCATCAAACACTTCAACCTCATCCTCGTCAATTAATAAATCAGCATTTACAGTTTTCTTTCTCACATTTGCGATGGCTGATTTCCTTTCAACATCCACAACATGATGTTTTCTGTCAAAGATCTTAACACTAGGCCTCAAAGCACCCGAATAGCAGAAGCTTAACAAGAATGTAAAGCATAGAGTACTTCGAAGTAAGAAACGAAGTAGGTAATAAGTGTCTCTCAGTTGGCCAGAGATAGATAACACCACAGAAAACTAATGTAAGAAAAACCACTTCCAGAATATGGACAAAAGCAAATCACTTCTCCAACAGAGGACAATAGAGAAAACCACCTCTGGAATAACCAAACCAAATTTACATCATACAGATGTAAGAGTGAATTTTGAAGGAGAATTCACATAACACAGAGATCACGCAGGTTCAAAGATGTCCTTAACGCATTAAGACCTTCACCATCCAACGCCTTGACAGAGAGATCATCACTTACAGCCCAATTGAAGCTTATACCTCTAGAAAATAAATTGAGAAATGCCAATCTTTCATATAGTTCTGAAGTAAAGTCTGTTCTTCAGAAACTTCAGCTTCACTTTCCATCATCTTCACAAATACTTTCATAAATAGGCTTCGCATCTTGCACTTGATCATCCCAAATTTATGAAAGACAAAAAATACAATCTCTAACTCCACTGTAATGTCATCAACAAATATCTGAACGAAACAATCATGTGAAGAGTCTGACTTAAAGAAGAGATAAATACTTGAATTAAACAGACATCTAAGATTAACGATGTGAACTTCAATAGTAGCACCAACATTCTCTCTAGCCTGAAGATTTTCAGCATTAAGACCATTTTCAATGCCATAACTGACATGAACTTCATCAGTCTGACTAACATTTTCAAGGACATCTTTGGTAACATTGACTTCTGCTGTAACAAGCCCCAATGCAGAAGTTTGTATACCTTCTTCCATCAACTCCAGAAAATCATAGCTTTCTTTATCAGGATCATTTTCAGAAACATCTTCAGGAACAATCAGCGCAGATTGTGTCAGAACTTCCAAACTTCTCTCAATCTTATTCACATCCATCTTCAGCACTTCAAAATCAGAAATGAGTTGTGACAGCCTTCTTTCATGAACGTGATTGTTCTCCTCAAATATATTCTGCAAAAAATTCCACGCCTCCATTGCAGAATCATAATCTGAAATTAGTGTAATAATATTTACACTTACAGCAGCATAAATGAGTCTTAGAGCTTTCTTATTTGAATAAAAATTCTCCTCTTCAAGAGATGTCCATTCAGTTCTTGCTTTTGGACTTCCACTAGCACCAACAGGAGAGGTCCATCCTTGAACAACAGCCCTCCAAGCCTTCTCATCAGTAGCTCGAATGAAGCACGTCATTCTAACTTTCCAATATCCATAATTCGTGCCATCAAATATTGGTGGCCCTAATTCCTCCTCCATTGAAACCATCTATACCACGAATACCTCTCACAGAAGTATGCACAACCTTAGAGATAAATCCCAAAGATCACAACACCTGAAATATAACCTTGGTGACCTGCTCTGGTACCAATTGAAGTTTCTAAGTTGTGTACATACTTATGCAATTTCAATGTTCTTTATAATGTTCTTTAAGATGTATTTGAAATAAGAACAATAATACGAACAGAAATAAAGAACACAAAGTTTGGTAACCCAGTTCGGTGAGAACACCTACGTCTGGGGGACAAATCCGAGAGAAATAATTCACTATTACGAAGCAGGGATGCTTTAGGATCTTACACAAAAGGACTCCACCTTATGTCGCCTAGACAACCGTTTACAACTTCCTTTTTCAGCGTGAACTATACCGTGAGAGCACCCACAGTCAGGCTTCAGCCACCGGCAGATGGCACCTGTTCTCAAGCAGCTTCGTCAATGAAGTAACAGTTGAACGATACGTTCAGAACTCACACATCTACTAGTACAACCCTAGTAGGTAAAATATGGCAGACACTGTGTAGAAAACTTTGCAATATGCAAAGTGATATTCAGCTCTCGGTCTCTCAAAGTGCGCAGCAGCTTCTTCACGTCTGACTGCATATAAATACCATGTCTGCATATGGGGATTTTCAACCCTAAACTTAATCTCCAAGATAATATATTCTAGGTAAGAATATATTATAATATCTCCACAAAATCTTTAGGATATCTATAGAATAATATCCTGCACAATCTCCTTCTCTCTCCACATATATCTTGAAGGAAATATATCTTCAAAATATATCCTAGCATGCATTATCTACGCAGCGGAATAAAACATTGGCTACATAAATTGCCAATCTAAAATAGTAAATATTATGATTGCATAACCGTATGCAACAACACAAAACTTCTAGAGGTAATTACTTGATAGTATTTTTTTTTTCTTTAAATGGCTCTCCACAGCCCACGCCATCAAAGAAGTCCAGAATTTAATGTTCCGATCCCTTGGGGGAAAGTTTATATGAATTGTCTTTTGCTAATTACTATTCATCGAATACAATATTTAACTATATGTACCTTTTTTTTTTTTAAAGGATTAGGAGCAAAATTATTGATAACATATAATAAATTAAATGATAACGCACCTTCCACTATAGTGACAAATCGAGTAAAGTATCCACATGATTATGAAATAAAGCTCTTCTTAGAGTAAAATTTGGTCGTCCATTTTATTTATTCCAATCAAAATCCCCAAATCTTTTTCCAACATATATAATATTAATATACATTATGATTTTCTTTCTTTGTTTGTTTTCTTTTTGTTTAGCCAAAAGTCTATTTGATTTGGACCCCTATTTTAGGTTTTACTTATAGTTTAAAGTCTTAGCTGTCTATTGTATTCCAATTTAAACTCAATACGCCACTGCAAATTAAGTACTAATGTTTGCATTGCTTGATTTTCATATTCTTATATCAACATACATTATTAAGAATACAAGACGAAAATATATAATTTTGTGTGACATTACATGTGTGAAATGACAATTTTAGATGTACATAACATGTGCAATATTGTCCTGATTAGTTGGTTGAGTAGACAAACTTTTTATTAAATGGGTGTTCTCTTTGATGTAAAGGAAAATGAGGGATAAGAAAATAATGAAAAATATTATTGTATAACGTGCTCCCCTATTTGTTTTATGATATGGTCTCAAGATGAAAAAGATGTGAAAATACTATCACTACAAATGGGTGAAAAAAAATATTATTATGATTTGGAGTGAAAATATGGGATAGAATATTGAAAAAATAGGAAAAAGTTTCCTTTTCACTTCTTTTCACTCAAAGAGAAAATAACACCCCTGTATGTATTCGGAATTCAGAAATAACATGTTATATGTTACGTTAAGACTGTAAATACATGAAGCAATTTAATTTATTTCGTATGTGTGATTTATAAGCTATTGCATATAAAGTTGGATAAACAAAAGTTTATCCAAATTAAACAAAAGTTGGATATATATACCTTTTTTTTATTAGGCAAACACAACACACTCTCACACACACACCCGAGGTGACTTGAACTCCTGACTTCTTGGTATATACAGTATATTACTCCCTCCGTCCCGCGGCAATTGTCTCTGTTTCCTTATTCGGACGTCCCATTTAATTGTCCGGTTTCCTAAAATCACAAAAAATGAGTGGCTACAATTAACTCTCTCTCCTCAGAATTAATTACAACCACATATTCTACATTGTATTGACTATTGTGTCATTTCCTACCGGACAATTGTCGTGGGACGGAGGGAGTACTACTATTAATTTAATGATAAATATGAACACATGGAGTACAAAGTGTAGCCTCAGAATAGGTAGAAACCCTAAAGACAGAGCCGGACCTGGCTAGAGGCCCAAGAGGCCATCGCCTTGGGCCCCGAAAATTTGAGGGCCCACAATTTTTTTTTTCGAAATAGTATTTATGTGTATTTTTTATTTTAACTAATTTTTGATTAAATGCAATAAAATACACAAATTTTGACTTGGTGTTATTTTTAACATAATATTTTATCAACTTCGGAAATATACACGAGCTTTGATCTTTACTCAATCTTAACACGAATCTGATTTTTGCCCAATTGATTCTAATATAGTGCACGACATTGTAAATTCCACCTGACAATCCATGCGTGTAGAATAATTAATGTTGTTTAATAATATATCTAAAACGACATTATATACTGACTCAAACATATAAATGGACTTCCCGATCAATGGAATTAAACGGACTCGAATAATATTGTTTTCAGATATATTTTTGCACACATGGATTGTCAGGTGAAACTTTTAATGCCACGTGTGCGCCAAATTTGGGGAAAGATCAGATTTGTGTCAAAATTAAATCATAGTTGGTGTATTTTTTTGAGTTTTTGAAAAATTGTGCTAAAAATGGAAATGAAACCCAAGTTTGTGTATTTTGCTATATTTAACACTAATTTTTATCATATCTTCGATCATTTTTTTCCAAAATAAGATTTTTTTTCCTTATTTCAACTAATTTATATCATTTTTTGTACTACTATTATTAATGTCTTTTCATTTCTTAGAGGGGCCTATTTTTTTCATTTTCGCCTAGGACCTCACAAGACACAGGACCGGCCCTGCCTAGAAACAAATTAAAAATGGACTAAAAAACACGAGGAACATGACAAATGAAAAAGTAGAGAAACACATTCACTTGGGGTATGTATGTCTTGGAAGAGAGTAAGATATATGGTTTTGTTTCATGAGTTTCTATCAACAAATTTGCTACACATGCACACCCCCCCCCCCCCTCGCCTACCCACCCCCCAAATTCCTAATTCCTATAATTAGGTATTTGTAACTGTAAAATATCCTTCCTTTCATAGTACCATAACATTTACTACCCAATCAATTATCATTACAACTCCCTCCAAGTACTATTGAATATCCAATGCCATATATACTTCCCACTCCCAACAAAGCAAAAACAATATCCCAAATTAACCTAAAACAAACCAACCCTCTAATTTAAGCTATGGAGTCTTCTAGATTTGATCCATGCAGCAACTCCGAGACCTCCACCACCAAAACCCCAAACGACAACTCCGACGAGCTCGACTCCGATCGCCGCCTCACGTTGGATCTCACCCTCTCCGGCAAAGACTCCGACCGCCTCATCCACCTCCTAGACAAAAACTCCGGCGACGACAAAAACGAGCCGCCGGAGCCGCGCGTGTTCTCATGCAACTACTGCAGCCGGAAATTCTACAGCTCTCAAGCCCTCGGCGGCCACCAGAACGCCCACAAGCGCGAGCGGACGATGGCCAAGAGGGCCGGTGGCGCCGCCGCCTTCGCCCACCACGACGCGGCGGCAGCGGCGCTCGGCTACCCGAGCATGGCGTGGCTCCCTTTGTATGGAACGAGCTTCAATAGGTCTCTTGGGATTCAAGTTCACTCCATGATTAGTAAGCCGAGCTTTTCGACCTCGCCGTACGGGCGATCGGGGTGGGGGAGGAGGCCGCTCGATCAGCAGCCGGCGATCGGGCGGCTGGTGGCGGAGGTGGGATCGTCGGTGGGAGGCGGAGCAGCCAGGTTTGACGGCGGAAGGAGGTTTGCGGCGGCGGCGGAGGGGATGGGAGGATTCAGATGGGAAAGTGGTTTGCATTTGAAGATTGGAAATCAAGATGAGTTGAAAAAGTTGGATTTGTCTCTCAAACTTTGAATAATTGTTGTTTTTTTTTTTGGGTTGAATTCCTTTTTGGCTGTTTGATGTTCTTGCTCCTTAGTTTCTTTTTTTCTTTTTTCTTTTTTTGTTAATTTCCAGAATTTGTAAGTTTTTGAATTCTTTTTCGCCAATTTCTTTAGAATGATTATTATATATATTAGATTTTTCTTGATTTTCCATTCGCAGTTTCCGATGTACATATATATGGAATTTAAAATTTTCCGATGGATGAGAAATGGCTCCAAATATATATATCTTTATATATAATAGAATTTTAAGTCTACATAATATAAATTTTAATATAACTATGAAATACTACCAATTTATTTCATAGGATCCTACGTCGGTAAAATATATAGTAGTGATGACGCATGTAATTAAAAAATATATATATGTAAATATAGTGGTGCCTAAAATGAAATTAAGTAATCTGTAGATTGTAGCCAAAGACAAAAAGGAGGATGTGGAAGTGTTCACCTTTTACGTTTAATTTTATACAAGTGTACATTATTCCCCTTCTTATATACCTAAAACACTTCCTAATATGACCAAATACTAAATAATTTTCCATTCCATAAAGTTAAATACATAAAATATTGGGCTATTGTTCTCAAAGAGATCTCGAGAATCTTATGATAATCTGATTGGATATATATTTAATTTAATTTAATTTAATTTGATCGAGTATGAAGCCTTTTAAATGTCTCCATAGTGATCAACAATTTGGAATTAAAGTATTGGATCCGTACATATTTAATTGAGTCAATATTACTACAGGACAAGGAAAATAAATGGGACAGATGTCCTTCCACATTTTACAGTGAAGTGACTTGGATCACATAAGTGTGTGTACAAGAAATAGACGGCTGAGATTTAGGGCCTAATCAGTGATTGTGCATTGGCCCCACCTGCAGTTGGGAGATATTGACTATCTATTAAGCTGTCTTCGTCAATAGGTTGGTCTACAAAAATATTCATGTATAAAGTCCAGAAGTTTCAACATGAAGGTTCATGACTCATGTTGTGGGATGTAGTTCATTTTTTTTTTAATTTTCATTATTGCATAGAGAAAATTCGCTTATATATGTAAAATTAAGGATGTATTAAAATGAATATGTATGACAATAGTTACACGATTAGAATAGAAGGTGAAACATCGTTGTTTAATTTAAAAGGCTGTTTTTTTATAAAAAAAAATTCAAAGGTGAGGGCTTTTGAATAAAAACTTTTACTAGAAAATAATGAATAATTAAATAAATTTATAAGACTTAAAAGGAAATTAATATTAATTACCAGCTTTTTAATACTAATATGTTAAATTAAAATTAAAACAAAATATAAAAGAATCTAGATGGCATACATGTGTGAATAAATGAAATAATTGAAGATAACACCAAATGGGATAACATAGATAGAATTGTTCATATCATTAGATTAAAAATGGAGAAAAACCTTATAATGAATAAAATAATAAAGAGATATATATAGATGAATGATAAATAGAGAGGGCTTAGCTTATAAATAGAGAGTGGCCCCTTAAGCTCTGAAATCACATCACACTGTTCACCTTTCTCATTAAAAAAATTGTATAAAATCTTTGATTTCTTACCTAAGGGATCTTTAAAAACAGGAATCCAAATATAATGGCGGGGCCAAGTTATAGTCATGATTCATGTTAAACTCGACACTAATCATGTCATTATCCAATAACTTAACTGAAATCTAGTCACTAATCATGCATTATCTCCATCTCTGTCTCACTCACTCTCACCCTCACTCTAATCCATCATTCCACACCTAAAATAGACTCATCAATAAATAGTTGTTGACTTGTAAATGTGGATGTCAGTTCACTTGTTTATTTGAGTCACTATTTTTTTTTTTCTCTTTTTTCTTCGATCAAATTATTTTTCAATTAGTTTTACTTATATATTTCTTTGTGCATTGTACGTTGAAAATCATAGTTGGCCTGACATTTACATGAATATATAATAAGGTTTCCCCCATTAGATTAGATTTATCTCATGCGAATGTGTTTGGTTTGGTGGATGAAACCCAATATTCAATCTCATATTATTATCACATAGGATTGGTCATGCATAGCTTCACATGTTTAGTCTTGGCCTCCCCTAAAATAAAATTAGTCTAAAACTATTTAATCTTGAGTTGTCCTATACTATATCTAAGTTTCACATGTTTAGTCTCGGCCTCCCCTAAAATAAAATTAGTCTTAAACTATTTAATCTTGAGTTGTCCTATACTATATCTAATTGTGACAAGCAAACACCCCCTTTCTAAAATAAAATTAGTCTTGAGCTATTTAAGTATGGTTATAAGGTACAATAAGTGTGATTATATTTAAATATCAATTTGTACATTAAAAAATACAATCGTATAATAAGCATAATTATGTATACATTTAAGTAACACTTTTTTATACATTTAAGTATTGTTAATGTGATATGCTAGTCACCTCGAATCCTTTTGTGTGCATTGTTTATATTTTTGTTATTTTATCATGTTTTTTTTCTTATTTTTCATTGATCTTTAACCTAATACCTCAAAAACTATAGCATTATTATATTCACACATGACATAAAAATTAAATTTCGATTTGTTCTTTCTCTCTTGAATTTCACAGCATTAAATAAAAAGAACAAATCAAGGTTTAATTTATACTGTATAATTTTTTAATAAAATAGCCAAACTGTAAGCGGTGCCAACGAAAAGTGTTCACCTGAGGTACCATAAAATTACTATACACTCCATCCATTTCGCCGAAAGAAACCCCTTTTATTATTTTATACCTCACATATAAATAAAAAGAGGTCTCTTTCGGCAAAATGGAGGTAGTATAAATTTTTTAAAATGAATAACAAGACAAATTGGGATTGAATTTATACATATTTTGTAAAATTTTATGATTTCAATATTAATTTATAAGGTATTAGAATATAAAATAATTGAAAAATCGAACAAAATAATACTAAAGTGAGCAAATAGTGATTGTTGCTCACGAAGGTGCTCACAGTTGAAGGTGCAGCATATCATTCCTCTATATAATATATATGAGTAAATATCCATAAGTAGCCATTTTCATAAGACAAAAGTCTGTTTTTAGCCACCAATAAGTAAATAATCTAATTTTAGCTATTTTTTAAATTTCATGACATTTATACCCTTATGCATTAATTAATTGTATGACTAGGGTTACACGAATCCACGGTTACTCGTGTTCGTGTGCACGATCAATCCTCATTTTGATCGTGTTCGTGCACACGAACACGAAAAAAAACGAGCGTGTTCGTGAACACGAACACAAGCAACGATAGTTGTGTTTGGTCGTGATGGCGGTGGGAGCGAGCACGATGCTACTCGCCGACAACGGATATGGCGGCAGCGCCGCGAGGAGAGAGAGAGAGAGAGAGCAAGCAGGTGAGATCCGATTTTACTCGCCTTCTACGATGGCTACCACGGCGATGTGCTTAGTGGCAACCTCTGCATCTTTCTCGCTGGCCGCCACTTCGTCAACATCGAAGATCCGATTCAAGTCAAGAAATTTGTAGTGCCGTTCAATTTGTTGGCATCTGGTTTGATCTCGACTCCGTTCGACCTTCCCGGAACTCCGTTCAATAAGATCGATTTGGTTGGCATAGGGGAAGGCGGACACCGCCGGTTGTGGAGGAGATGAAGTCTGCTCTTGTTTCCCCTTTCCACCTGTTACCTCCGCCGCCCCCTCCCCCCCCCCCCCCTTTCTTTTTCCTTTTTTTACATTGAAGTTTGGTTTCCGAAACAGGTAGATTTTTTTTTTCTGCTTGCGTTTTTTCCTGATTTGCTGTGGAGGTCTATGTTGCTGCTCCAGCAGCTGGAACGCAGTGGGGCAACTCTGAATGGGTGGTCGACGTGTAGAATCGGTGCACGGACGCCCGAGATGTCGACTACGGAAGCCCGCTGCAGCTGGAGACACACTTTCGAATTGCAGCTGCGTTTTGTATTTTAGTTTCAATATGGATAAAATGGTCTTGTTATGTATAAAATGGCTAAAATTAGGATATTTACTTATTAGTGGCTAAAATAAACTTTTCCTTTGTGAAAGTGACTATACGAGGGTTTGCCTCATATCAATCAATATATTATACGTTCCGATGCGGATTCGGAATACGAGAGCGATCCAAGCGCGGATTCGGAGTACGAGAGCGATCCAAGCGCTTACGTGGCGCCTCATACGGCCTCCGTTCCCTATTTATCTAAATTCTGATTTTTTATACATATTAAATCATTATTTAATATGATAAATTCACATAATTAAGATTTCATCAATCTCTTATTACCATTCATATATATTTATACATATTAATTATATATATATATATATATTAATATATTAATTATAATTATTATTATAATCTATTTATATTATACATAAAATTTAAAAATTTAATTATGAGAATTGGAGGATTCGAACTCATGATCTCCCACATGATAGGCTATGTTTTGTACCACTACACCACATCACTAAATAATACTTATTTAAGGCTTACAATATATACATCCATTGTTCCATCATCTTTGAATCATTATCAACTACATTATGTTCATTTTATAAAATTATAAATATATTTTTTGAGTATAAATATATATAATATGAATATATTTTTTTATTGAATTTAACATGTGTTTCTTAAATTTTTATGAACTTATACTATATAAATCATGAAATTTTGATATTTATAAATATACAATAAATATTTTTATTATTTTTATTAATTAATTTATTAAATGGTTCAACCGATCGAACCATGACCACAAAAATATTTCAATGTTGAGGGTGTTTTTGCTACTCTTCCCAAAATAGGAAAAAATACAGAAAGGAAAGAAAAAGAAAGTAAAATATTTTGGTTCGGGCTATCTAACACCATTTTAATTTTGAGGTGGCCCGCCCAAAAGATTTTGATATTCTTTTAGTTTGTATCGATAACAACAATTGACAAATTTTTGTAACGAAAAATATATTTTAAATTATTAAATACAAAATCAATTTTGAGGTAGCTCATTGGCCAATAAATTTTCTAAATTCTTTTAGTATGTGTAGGTCCCGATAAATAGATATTGGTGTATGGGGGGGGGGGGAATACACCAATTAACCAACAGTTTTGACTTTTCAAAACAATTTGATCTTACTGAGTCGTCACTTCACTTTATCAGAGCAGATTAGTTTTTCCAGCTCAAACAGTGAACTGCTGAGCTTGCAAAACTACCCTGCGTGCGGAAGTTTGGTGGAAAGGTTGGTTAGCAGTTTTCAAAGCAGTTTTCAGAGAAACCTTTAGTTCAAGTAAGTGTTCATGCAAACTGTGAAATTGAATGACAGTTTTCAAAAACAGTTTTCAAAGACAGTGCACATGCAAGACAGGTTACAATCGTGCAGGTTGTGAGCATGCAAACTGTGTGAAAACAGATAGAGAAACACGAGGAGTTTTTATCGTGGTTCGGAGTAAACAGCTCCTACGTCCACGTCAGATCCCGTCGAATCTGTAATCCCTTAACTTTGAGATTTTTCGCTCCTTTTTGACACTGGTGGAGGTTCCAGCCCAAATTCAAGTATCTCTTTAGACTGAATCTAGCACGAATCTTGAGTCGTGTCTCTTCTAACCTTACATACAAGCTTACATACAATCTTACTAATGCTAAACAACTAGCACTAATAATCAAACTGGAAAGCTGTGAAAAGCTATCACCGTTTGGAATACAACTCTATCAACTACACTGAATATCAATAGTAATGGTAGTGAGAGTGTGGATTGTGTTCTAGTAAGACAGATTCTAGAAAGAATAGAAATCTACAAGGATCAACACTTGGGAAAGCTCTAGTGATTTCGAGTGTTGATTGTGTGAATATTTAGCTTGAGATTTCTGCAGCGTTTCAGCTTGTAATTTGAGTTTCCCGTACTTTCTTTCTTGAATGTCTTGAGGTATTTATAGAGAAGCATTTGTAATAGAGCCGTTGTGCGTGTCAGGATATGCAGAACCGTACACTGACACAAATATGGTCGTTGAGTTCGGGACAGGTTCCTCAGTCACAGCTCAGGTTGGACTTTGCAGGTTGAGCTTCCTATACCTCTGACTGTCTTCAGTCTCTGTAACCTTCGAATGAGATCTTCAAGTATTGGTTGGAGCAGGTTACATAGACAAATTACGTAGGAACGTTATGACAGGTTTGAGTAGAATAGGTACAAGGTTGCACTACCAACCTTGACCTTTACATGGCAACCTGTTCGAGCTGAACTTTGACTGATCCAAACACGGAGACCAGTCTGTTCCAATTAAAGTCTATTGTCTAAGTGTGGTTTCTAATAGCATTATCAAAACTTACTTTAAAGAGAGAAAAGGTTCCCAACAATTTCCCCCTTTTTGATGATGCCGAAACCCACACTTTACATCTTTACTTAGAAGATTAAAAAAAATGATCAAGGTTTGATGTCCAGCCAGCTGCATGAGAAAAAGTGTTAGGAAATTTAAAGCATAACAAGCAGAGGCCTGGACAATGAGATTTTGTCGTCAGGAACAAAAATATGATCATTTTTCATTTATAATATCAACTGAATTGATGTACATAGATTACAGAGTTGATATAACAAATGAGAGAAAACGATCATGTCACTTCCTCACAGTCTTGAATCTCCCTTCAGCGATCTTCTCCTTGCTTACTGATCCTATAGCTGCGTAGATACTGTCACGGATCGACCTGTACTCATCACAGCTTGTGGTCTTGCAACCGTACTGAGCTGCGATATTCCTTATGAAAGTATTGATCCGGTCGATATCTGGACAATCAGTGCCGCAGACAGTGGGAGGTTGGAAGGTCTCTATTTTAGGCGGATTGATCGTGACCTTCGCCTCTGCAGCTTTCGCGCGGACTCTTTTAATGAATTCGCGGTCGGGAAAAGCTTGCATCCAATTGTAGAAGGCAGTTTTGGAGTCACCAGTGTAGCGAGCATCAACCTGCAACCAGTAGTGGTGTAAGATGAACTGGTTCAGGAACTCGTCCCACAAGGGCTGATCTTCCACTGGTAGCCAATCAGTTGGCTCTCTCTTGTCAGCTTGATCCTTGCAGCTTTCAAGACCTTGGAAGCTTCTGACGCGAGCTTTGTCCCTTGCTCTCTGTTTCCTTAGATCTTCAAGAAACAGCTTCTGCTTGCCTTCATTCTCGCATTCATCTGCGGTGTAGCCAGCTTCTGCCATCAGACGAATAAGAGAGGCCTCACCCTGTGCCCTTTCTTGTTCAGACAGCTTCTGGGCAGCAGGTTGAGAGACAGCTGTTACAGGCGGAGTAGCTTCTGATTGAGTCAAAGGAGGTTGGGTGACCTTTTTCTCCTTGCCTTTTGCTTTAGCAGCAGTGCGTTTGCCTTTCCCTTCCCCCTTTTCGGCATTATCAATTAATTGCTGAACAGTGGTATTGAGAGAGGCTTGCTCATTGGAGATTAGGGACAGGTCAGTGCTGATTTTCTCTTTAAATTGTAGGAGAGAGTTGATGCTTCCTTGCAGTTCTTCTTCTTTCTTTAGAGAGCTGGATGAAGCTTGTGCGAGCTTTGAAGAGAAGTTGTTGACAAGCTGGTTGAGCTGTTCAAACTCATATCGCAGGTTGTCAACTGAAGAGGCATAGGCGACCTTTAGTTCAGACAGCTGGTTGGGGAGCAACTTGTCCATTGCAGCTTTCAGGCGCATGGAGATGTAGGAATCGAGCTGGCCTGCCACTTCATCCTTGATAACCTGTGGCATTTCAGCCTTGATGTTTTCCAGCATGGCAGATGCTGCTGTGTCCATGGCCTCGATTTGGTCCGCAATCTTCTGGTGTTCAGCAATTTCAGTGGCCTTGACCTTGGAAACTTCCTCAATAATGAATTTCTTCAAGTCTTTTTGCACAGCAATGAGGGGAGTTCCAGCAGTTGCTACAGAATCGACCGGCACTTGATCGTGATCAGACACTGCATTTCCACTGTTCCGGGATGGAGAAGGAATTGGACTAAATTCTTCATCCTCCAGAAGTCTAAAATTGTAAGAGTTGCGATCGTTAGAGTAGAAAGGTTTCAAGTCGACACTGAGTACCTTGGCCTCTCTCTTCATCCTAGAGAGGACGAACTTCTTGAAGCAGTCGCGAGCTTCAGGAATGGAAGCATAGCCAAAATACTTCCCAAGGTTGTGCTCTTCAATCTCTAGCTGTTCAATGGGGTGGATAAGGAAGATGGACTTTAAATCACAGTACGATCTATCCTTCCCATCGAGCAGAGCACGTAGTCGAATTGCCAGCTGCCTGGTCTCCGGAGTTAGATCAATGCCGGGAAAGGACTCCATGACAGTCTTCTCAGCTTCGATCTCGATGGAGTTGACTAACATGGCAGCTGCAGTCTTGATCGGATCCTCTTCTACATCATCATCAGATGAAAGAATAAGATGGAGGTCAAGCTCTGGAGGCGAGCTGTGATGATGAGAAGCTTCACCGGACTGCTGGTGGATGACGATGGAGGTATCAGGATTTTCTTCCTCGAAATCTGTATCATCCTCCAGTTGAGAGTCGTTGTGACTGTGACCAGCTTGCTCTGAAGCTTTTGACTTGAAGATGTCACGAACAGAGGGTACAGGTATTGAAACCTGTGCATCGAGAACTGTCTGTTCTGGGATGTCTTCAAGGTTTTGACGAGCAGGTTGGTGCTGAACTTCTATGGAGGCAAACTCCGTATGCAACCTGCGTGATATGGGAGTTGGAGATTTGATGCGCACAGACTTGGCAGGTCTGTCAAGCTACTTGCTAGGGGCAAGCTGTCTCTTTCTCCGAATGTCACGCTGCTCTGGTGGGACCCAAGCTGGGTTAGATCGACCCATGTCGTACAGGAACGGCTTCACCACATCATCATTCTTGGCAAAGACGATCATGTCGACACCAATTATGAGTTCGAGCTGCTTCTGGTCCTTGGGGACCTTCTCCTTGTTGAAATAAGTCATTCCGCTCCAGTTGAGGTTGGGGTGGAGGCAGAGAATGAGAGAGCAGATTTTGGTGCCTAGGCGCAGGTTCCTGGCAACGCGGAAATCGGTCACCACTTCGCCTTCATAGGTGATCGAGAGCTGTTTGACTTCTTCATTGATGAGCTCGAGGAGAAATTGGGCCCAGTTCACGTTTAGACGCTGCACGATTGCAGTCATCACTCTAAACTTCGCTGGAGTGACAGCGTCGTGGTTACCAGAGTAACCAAGGAAGACTTTGTGAACAAAGTCAAAGAGAGCTCTGTACGCAGGTCTCAGCAGAGGGCGTGAGAACTTCCTTCCATCATACTTGGCTGCAGGCTGCATAAGAGCTTTCTGGTAAACTGCTTCCAGATCTGCATCCGGAACATCCAGAATTAAACCTATGGGCTTGTGATACAGGATCTCCACAGTTCCTGAATCAGCGATGCCGTAGGTTCGAGAAATGAGCGAGAGGATCGGAATCGGCTCGTCGGACACACCAGGTAAAGGAAGATGGAATAAGGCAGAGTCGACATCTTCCGGGCAAAAATACGATAGATAGAACATCGCGACTTGCTGCGGAAGCCAGAATTTCGGCTCATGAGTGATAATCTTGAAAAATCCATCTGCTTCCTGGATGGCGGAGTACATCTCGTTCAAGCCGGCGTAATCATAGGTTGAAAGATTTGCCGCAGGCTCTGTGAGAATATACTGCTGTAGATATTGGATCTTCTGCTCGGTTGTTTGTGGTAGAGATTGAGACGTAGATTCTCCTGCCATTTCAAGAATGTATAAAAGAGAATTGTGAGTGTGAAATTTTTGAAAGTGAGTTGCAGAGAAAAATGGCGGAAGAATTCAGAAATTGAATTTGGGAACGACGATGCACAGTTACGTTCTTATTTAAAAGGTAAAGCGGGCGGTTGAGATTGAAGTAAATCAACCGATCAACGGATAGGATTGAATCCCTGGAAATCCGTGAGATAGTGGGCGCGTGGGATTGGTTGTGTATCCCACTCGCATTACCCTATCACTCAACCGTCGCCTCGCATTAAATGCTGATTTGAGACTATGCATGCGCCTTTTGACATACATGGAAAGTGAAGCAAGAATGTTAAGTAATGTGTCAGAATATCCTTAACAAAGATTTCAATAAATAACAAAACACATGCTTCAATAAATGAAAATGATTGATAAGGTATATATATGATCAAGTGAAGCAAGAGATATGTTATTGAAATTTGAATATTTGAAAGATTAAGGCATATCATTGACATATTTAAGACGTAATTTCAATAACATGGAGACTGATACAGGTCTTCCATGACACTTCCCTATGCAAACTGTCTTATTCACAGTTTCTGATCAAACAGGTTCCACTGTTTATGAGTCCATAGCTTTTATCTAGCTGGACTGTCCTCTGTTCTTTGAGAAGTGCTCTTGTGCATCCTTTTCACCAATGTGGGCTTTGATGAATTCCCACAGCTTGGCGTTCTCAGTTTGCAAGGCTGCAACCTTTTCATCAATGTACAGCTTGCTCTCCAATTCCAGCATGTTGAGTCTTCGTGACATTTTAAGAAACTCTGCTTTGTAGAATGCTAACATCTGGTCCACTGCTATGGAGCTGTTGAGAGAGGATGTATGGTCTTCAGTGACAGGAGCTTGGGACTGAGCTTTGGACGGGAAACCTGGAGGGGTGCCTGGAGGGGACTGTTCGTCAGCAGGTTTCACTCCAACCTGTGGAGAGGCAGGTTGCGGTGTGGTCGCAGGTGGTGTGAGATCTGCCTCCACAAAGGTTGCTGCTGTAGATCGAGTGGTGCGCTTCCTAGAGGGCGCAGCTTGCAGATCTTCCAGCTTCCTCTTTCCTTTTCTAACTGACTCAACCTGGACGCTGTCATCTTCATCATTTTCACTGCTATCATCTTCTTCTTCAGCTACATCCACCTTTGAGTCACGCATTTCTGTGAGCAGAAGCTTGGCTGCACCTTTGGCCTTGTTGATCTTGTGAGGCAAGATGCCAAGAATCATGATCAACTGGTTGCAGGTGTGAGGAACCAGCTTGTCGTCAGGAAATCCAGTGCAGACACGCCATACGCGATTTGTAAGCGTTCTCTGCAGAATGATAGAGAGCTTGGTGCCATGACGAAGTTGCATGTTGGCCTTGATCCTAGCAGGTAGCTCTGCAGCTTCCTTGATGAACAGATTGACTAGTAATCTTGCCCAGTTAACATGTAACTGCTTCACCACAGCAGTTAGCAGTTTAAACTTCGATAGAGTGACAGACTCATTCGAGCCTAGGTAAGAGAAGAACACGTTGTGAACGAACTCGAACAGAAATCTGTACTCGGACTTCAGGTCGTGGCGGTTGAAAGTTCTCTGATCATAGATCTTTTTGGGCTCGAACAGAGCTTGTTGATATACATCGTTGACGGATTCTAAGGGCACATCATCAACCGTTGTGATAGCCCCTGTATCTGATAACCCGTAGGTTTGAAGAACGAGAGGAAGAAGATGACGCCGCTCTTCTTCGCTGTTGACGAGAAAAGTTGCCGTTGCGGGGTCTCCGGCTATTGATTCCAGAGAACACAGCAAATAAGCAACACTTTCCGGTAGCGTTATTCGTGGATGTTGAGTGATGATGTTGAAGAAACCATCACATTGGGTGATAGTCTCAATCATCTGATCCAAACCTCTGTATCCATACGAGTCTAGCACAGCTACTTTCTCAAAGAAGATGAGAGAGGTTGCTTTCTTCACTTGAGCATTCAATGAATCTGTAGACATTTTTGTGGAGAGAGAGTGAAGATTTTGAAATTCTGAGTTTATGAAGATGAAAGAACGAAAGAAATTTCTTCGAGAGAGTGAAGATAATTTTTGAAATTTGATTTCAAAGGATTTCAAGAAACGCGTAAAGAAATCAAGAATATTCTTTCTATTTATAGACCTCCAACGGTCAGGATAGGATAAACGGATATGCATCCCTTGATTTTCGTGAATTTTTTTTTTTTTTTCAAATTCTTAACTGAAAGAAAATATATATGGGTAGAGGAAATAATTTTCAGCTACGATTTAAATGGAGATTGATACGTTATCTCCAGTTCCCCCTTAAAGGTTGACCGGTGATTGTTGACTTTTCAACGCAGTTTGTGGTTTCAAGCTGCGTGTCACCTCACTGCTTCTCGTGAGCTGCAGTTTCCAGGTCTGTCTGTCTTTGGCTGTTCTGTGCTAGTGAACTGCTTCTTAGTTAGTTTGCAGTTTCCAAGTCAGTCTGCTCTTGGCTGACCTGTGCTAGTGAACTGCTGCCATTCTCAGACTTAGGCTGTGTATCCATTCTGAGCATTCCAAGCTTTCCACACAGCATCTTGAATCTCTCTTCCATGAGAGGTTTCGTTAGAATATCGGCTCTTTGGATGTCAGTATGGATTTTCTCAACTGTTACATCTTGTTTTTCCACGTGATCTCTTATGAAGTGATGCCTTATATCAATATGCTTGCATCTGGTGTGGTAGACAGGATTCACAGTGAGAGCTATGGCGCTTGTGTTGTCACAAAAGATAGGAACTTTTTGAACAGCGACATCATAATCTTTGAGTTGTTGTTTCAACCAAAGAATTTGTGCGCAACAGCTTGCTGTTGCCATGTACTCAGCTTCCGTTGTTGAAGTAGCAACTGAAGTTTGCTTCTTTGAGAACCAAGAGATTAACTTGCTTCCAAGAAACTGACAGGTCCCTGATGTGGACTTTCTATCCAGTTTGCATCCTCCATAATCTGCATCTGCATAGCCAGTTAGTTCAAAATTATCATCACAAGGGTACCATAAACCGAAGTTTGCAGTTCCCTTGACATATCTAAGGATTTTCTTGGCTGCTTCTAGATGCGATTCCTTTGGATTAGCTTGATACCGAGCACATATTCCAACTGCAAAAGAGATGTCAGGTCGACTTGCAGTAATATAAAGTAAGGAACCAATAATTCCTCTGTATAAAGTTATGCTGGCAGGTTTTCCTTCAGAATCTGGATCCATCTTGCCATTTGCAATCATTGGAATCTTCAGAGGTCTGCTATTTTGAACACCAAATTTGGTTGCCAGCTCGTTAGCATATTTGGATTGACAAATGAAGATACCATCCGCCGATTGCTTGACTTGCAGGCCGAGGAAGAAGTTCATCTCCCCCATCATGGACATTTTGTACTCACACTTCATGAGTTCTCCAAACCTGTCACATAGAAATTTTGACCTAGATCCAAAAATAATGTCATCAACATAAATTTGTACAAGAAGAATATCATCCTTGTATTTAAAGGTGAATAATGTTCTGTCGACTGATCCTCTTTTAAAACCAGAATGCAGTAGGAATGTAGACAACGTTTCATACCAAGCTCTGGGAGCTT
The DNA here is from genome assembly GCA_001642375.2 of Mentha longifolia. Taxonomy (NCBI): domain Eukaryota; kingdom Viridiplantae; phylum Streptophyta; class Magnoliopsida; order Lamiales; family Lamiaceae; genus Mentha; species Mentha longifolia. Next base: position 34,370,604 of record CM038111.1, read on the forward strand.
GTTTCAACCCATATACTGCTTTGTGCAGTCTGTAAACTTTCTCTGGACCTGTTTCCTCGAAACCTGGAGGTTGTTCAACGTAAACTTCTTCTCCTAGGATTCCGTTGAGGAAAGCACTCTTCACGTCCATTTGATAGACTTTGAATCTCTGATGAGCTGCATATGCTAGAAACAGTCTTATTGCTTCTAATCTTGCTACTGGTGCGTAGGTCTCATCATAGTCTATTCCCTCTTGTTGACAGTAACCTTTGGCAACTAGTCTTGCCTTATTTCTGATTACTTCAGCATTCTCATCTCTCTTGTTTCTGAACACCCACTTTACATCAATCACTCCTTGATGTGTAGGACGATCAACTAGTGACCATACTTCATTTCTTTTAAACTCATTGAGTTCCTCTTGCATAGCTGTAATCCAGTCGTGGTCAGCAAGAGCTTCTTCAACAGTTTTGGGTTCAGAGTAGGATAGATAACAGCTTAGTAGACAGCTTTCACCTATCTGTCTCCTTGTCTTCACACCTGCCCTTGGGTTCCCAACAATGAGATCTTCAGGATGAGCATCGACCCATCTTCTTCGTCGAGAGATTTCTTCGTCTGTGAGATTTGGTTCAGGGTCTGGTATGGGATCTTCAAACTCAGGTAGAGATTGAGGAGTGAAGGGGTTAAGCTGTTGAAGTTGTTCAGCAAGTTGATCCACTGATAGTTCTGCATTGACTGCAGGTTCCATTGAAGTTTCTGGATCAGTTGGAGAGGAGCTGGTTGGAGGAGCTTCTGTTCCCCCTTGGTTTATTCCCCCTTGCTGAACTGGTGGATTTTGTGAATTAGTATCTTGTACAGGCTCAGTTTCTTCTTCTTCCAAGTCGGTTGGACTCCATATTAGTATTTCATCTCGAAACTGCGTGTTGGAGCCTGTTTGATTTTGACTTGTACCTGTACTTTCATCAGGTTGGGTTTCCCTGTACTCACAAATAGATTCATCAAAAACAACATGTGGGGTTACCTCCACAATATGAGTTTTCTTGTTAAAAACTCTGAAAGCTTTGCTGATCTCTGAATATCCTAAAAACATTCCTGGATCAGCTTTGCTATCAAACGTTTTCAACTGTGATTTCCCATTATTATGAATGTAACACACACAGCCAAAAGATTTAAGATATTTAAATCGAGGTTTCTTATCCTTCCACAGCTCGTATGGAGTCTTTCCGTGTCTTGTATGAATGACTGATCTGTTCTGAGTGTAGCAAGCTGTGTTGATTGCTTCCGCCCAGAACTTCTTAGGAAGATTGGTTTCATTCAGCATCGTGCGAGCTGCTTCCTTTAGTGATCTGTTGCGTCGTTCAACAACACCATTCTGTTGAGGTGTGTGAGCTGCTGAAGTTTGATGAGTAATACCACTTTTGGTGCAGTATGATTCAATCATATGATTAAGAAATTCTGTTCCGCGATCGGATCGGATTGAGATCACGCTTTTGTTCTTCAATTTTGACAGTTTGGTGAGCAGCGCAGGTAACTCCACTAGTGTCTCCTTCTTTTTATGTAAGAAAATAACCCAAGTATATCGTGAGTAATCATCAACAATAACGAGAGTATACTTTTTACCATTTATGCTTCTGGGAGTCACTGGACCGAATAGATCCATGTGGAGTAGTTCCAAGATTCTACTTGTGTTGTGAGCTGCAATGCTTGGAAATGATGATTTGGTCTGCTTTCCAGCTTGACAGGCTTCACAAACATGATCTTTGTAGTAGACTTGATCTGGAAGATCATCTGCGAGCTTCTTGCGAGAGAGCTTATTGATGGCTTTGAAGTTCAAGTGACACAGTCTCTTGTGCCATAACCAGCTTACTTCAGATGCAGATTTGGTAACCAGACATGTTTCTTTTTCATCTGACCATTGTACTATGTACAAGTTATCCTGCAAAATACTGGTAAGAAGAATTTCTTCTCCTTCCTTGTTCTTTATAGCACACTTATTAGCAGAAAACTCTACTCTTTTTCCGTTTGAGTAGAACTGACTTACAGAAAAGAGATTATGATTTAAACCTTCAACATAGGTGACATTTGATATTGTTGTTTTACCAACAATTAGATTACCGTAGCCTCTTGTTTTCCCTTTAGAGTCTCCTCCAAAAGCAACTAGAGGTCCATCACATTCAATGAAGTTTGTAAGCAAGCTTTTGTCGCAGGTCATATGCTTTGTGCATCCACTGTCGATGATCCAGATCGCCCCGCGAGCTGCTCGCTTCCTCCTTTGAGTTTTCCCATCCTTCATAGTCAGGTCTCTATTGATTTGGCCACTGCTCATAGTAGTTGTTTCGTTGTGGTCGAGCAGTTTTGTGATGTTCTTCTCCTTTATTTTCAGCTTGCACTCTTCTCGGTGCAGGTTGGCTCTTCTTTTTATATGCAGGTTGCATATATAGTTCTCTAGGTGGCTCAGCCTTTTTCTGTTCACTTGATGGCCTTAGCTGCTGCTTCTTGACAGCAGGCTTCCTATGCTCTTTTACCAAGATTGCTTGAGGTTGTCGAGCTGGATTCTTCAAGTTGAGTTGCTTGTCAGGTAGGAAGTGGTGAGCTTTGCCTTCAGCCAATCCCTTTTCTTTTATGAACAGGTACCTTCTCTTTATCCTTGACTCCGCTAGTTTGACCATGGAATCCGACGCCAAACTTTATCTGAGCAGGTCTCTGGGCAGCTTGCAAGGCTTCAAGCTTTTCACCATTTTTGTTCATTCTCATTAGGACTTGTTGAAGCTTGAGCTCTTTCTGCAACAGCTTCTCATGTTCATTTGAGAGATCTGACAGCTTGCCGTTCAAGCTGTTGATCTCACTGTCCTTTTTAGTGAGCATGTCTTTAAGGTTTTCTTCCCTTAAAGCTGATTGACCCAAGTGAATTTTCAGAGTTTCTATCTCTTTTTGTCTAGCTTCATCATGGAGAGTGAAGTCTCCATTTTTAGTAGCCTTGAGTTTCATGTTTTCACTCTCCAGCTTTGATCCTTCTATGACTACTTGCTCGAACATTTCTGAGAGTTTCTTGTAGTCATCAAGCTGTTGTTGGAACTCTTCATATGTTGGCATTTCAGGTAGTTCGAAACCTGCATGTTCAGTGTTAGTTGAATATGAAGATGAGATTTTGGTATCAACCTTGTATTGAACAAGATCGAGATCTTTTCCCATGTAGCATTCCTCATTTTCAGAATCTTCGTCGGCTAAGCGACATTCCTCCTCATCCAATTCATCATCGTCATCTTCGTCGGAGGAGGTTGAGTCTGATAATGTGGCAACAGCTTTGGCTTCTTCCTCAGCTGCGATCATGGTACTGCGCTGCTCCTTTAGCTTTTGGTCTCTTTTTGCACGAAGCTCTTCACGTTCGGCCTTTGAAAGATCTGGGCAGTCTGACTTGTAGTGACCTGGTCTGCCACATTCAAAACAACCACCTTCTGAAGTGTTAGAAGAATTGAATTTTGAGGGTTTAGTTATACCTTCACCTTTCTTGTCGGAAGAAGAGGTGGAATGATTTCTCTTGAAATCTTTGTGATGTTTGCGGAATTTGTTGAAGCGCTTTTCAAGCTTTTCATTCCTTCTCGCCATAAGTGCATAGTCCTTCAACAATTTTTCCATTTTAGAGCATAGATCTTTTGGGATTGATCTTTCTTCTGTAATTGATGCAGCTTTGAATGCAGCATCCTTTTCTTTCTTTTCGGGCTCAGTCTTCTTGCTTGAAGACGTTTGTTGTGACCCGTGCAATCTGATCATTTCAAACTCATTACCGATGAGCAGATCAAACAGTTGCTCAGTTGACAGGTTGCTGATGTCCGACCTGCCGCGGTGCATGGCGCTGTACATATGCCAGCTTACTGGAAGAGATTGGATTACTTTGAGATTGAGTTCGCGCTGATTGTATTTATCCTTCTTGAGAGCCGCGATCTCCAAGGTAATCATTGTGAATCTATTTTTGAGCTGTTCAATGGTTTCCATTGGCTGCATTTTGAATTCTTCGAATTTACTGCATGCCACTGACAGCTTATTTTCCAGCATCTCTGTTGATCCAAGGCTTATTGCTTTTAAGGTGTCCCACATCTCCTTGGCAGTTCCAAGATTTCTTATCTTGGCCAGGTGGACGCCCTTAACTGTACTCGAGATTAATCCTTTTGCGAAGCTGTCAAGTCCAGCTTCCTTTCTTTCCTCAGTTGTGTATTTTCTGGGATCTTTAATCTTTGGCACATACGTTGCTTCAGAAGCTTTATCTCCTGATACATCAGTTTCGTAGGGTTCAAGGATGGGTGTGGGACCATTCTCGATGACATCCCACATTAGCACATGATGAGCTTGGAGGCACATCTTTATTCGAAAACTCCAGTCTTCATAACCCTGTATAGAAAAGTCTTCACAGACGCGGAGTAGTGAAGCTTCCATATTGACAGTTTATATATATGTGTAGTTTGCAGACACAGAGATCTAGTTCAATTTGACACTAATGCACAAAAAGCTTCTAGTATACAGAAGCAGTGGTCAAAAGAACCACCGCTCTGATACCACTTGTAGGTCCCGATAAATAGATATTGGTGTATGGGGGGGGGGGGAATACACCAATTAACCAACAGTTTTGACTTTTCAAAACAATTTGATCTTACTGAGTCGTCACTTCAGTTTATCAGAGCAGATTAGTTTTTCCAGCTCAAACAGTGAACTGCTGAGCTTGCAAAACTACCCTGCGTGCGGAAGTTTGGTGGAAAGGTTGGTTAGCAGTTTTCAAAGCAGTTTTCAGAGAAACCTTTAGTTCAAGTAAGTGTTCATGCAAACTGTGAAATTGAATGACAGTTTTCAAAAACAGTTTTCAAAGACAGCGCACATGCAAGACAGGTTACAATCGTGCAGGTTGTGAGCATGCAAACTGTGTGAAAACAGATAGAGAAACACGAGGAGTTTTTATCGTGGTTCGGAGTAAACAGCTCCTACGTCCACGTCAGATCCCGTCGAATCTGTAATCCCTTAACTTTGAGATTTTTCGCTCCTTTTTGACACTGGTGGAGGTTCCAGCCCAAATTCAAGTCTCTCTTTAGACTGAATCTAGCACGAATCTTGAGTCGTGTCTCTTCTAACCTTACATACAAGCTTACATGCAATCTTACTAATGCTAAACAACTAGCACTAATAATCAAACTGGAAAGCTGTGAAAAGCTATCACCGTTTGGAATACAACTCTATCAACTACACTGAATATAAATAGTAATGGTAGTGAGAGTGTGGATTGTGTTCTAGTAAGACAGATTCTAGAAAGAATAGAAATCTACAAGGATCAACACTTGGGAAAGCTCTAGTGATTTCGAGTGTTGATTGTGTGAATATTTAGCTTGAGATTTCTGCAGCGTTTCAGCTTGTAATTTGAGTTTCCCGTACTTTCTTTCTTGAATGTCTTGAGGTATTTATAGAGAAGCATTTGTAATAGAGCCGTTGTGCGTGTCAGGATATGCAGAACCGTACACTGACACAAATATGGTCGTTGAGTTCGGGACAGGTTCCTCAGTCACAGCTCAGGTTGGACTTTGCAGGTTGAGCTTCCTATACCTCTGACTGTCTTCAGTCTCTGTAACCTTCGAATGAGATCTTCAAGTATTGGTTGGAGCAGGTTACATAGACAAATTACGTAGGAACGTTATGATAGGTTTGAGTAGAATAGGTACAAGGTTGCACTACCAACCTTGACCTTTACATGGCAACCTGTTCGAGCTGAACTTTGACTGATCCAAACACGGAGACCAGTCTGTTCCAATTAAAGTCTATTGTCTAAGTGTGGTTTCTAATAGCATTATCAAAACTTACTTTAAAGAGAGAAAAGGTTCCCAACAGTATGTATAGATAGTTTTAATTGTCGAATTTTTGTAACAAAAAATATATTTTTTTAATTTAAAATAATTGACAATAATTAGACACAAAAATGAGCTTCATGAGCAATTTTCAATTCGGATTGGCTAAACTTTTTTTTTTATTAAAATATTTTGGTCCTAATACTATATTGATTTTGAGGTGACCCATTGGCCATGAAAAATTTCATAATGGAGATTTCCTTCAATGATTTGATTTTTTTTTTATTAATATGTATAAATAAAGTACAACTACTCGATAATGGAGTACACCGCATTAAACTATTTTTCTAATAAAATTTAACGCAACTTTGTAAAACATATTCTCTAACAAATTATCAAAATACTATTTTTCAGTTCGGGTTGATCAGGCTAGACTGATTTTTAGTAAAAAATATTTTTGCCCTAACATTATTTCAGTATTGAGGTGGTCCGTTGGCCAAGAAGTTTTTGATTTTTTTTTTTGGCTCCAATACTATTTCGATTTTGAGGTGGTCCGTTGGCAAAAAAAGGTTTTAAAATGCTCTTATGTATTGCAACATTTGGCCCAAACTGAGATGAGAAGGATTTGCCGTCCGCGCTAGCCGCTGCCGAGGAGTTGGTGGACTTGAAGGCAGGTGACTCTTCCGAGCCCAAACATGGGGATGTAGGATGTACTAAGGATACTGGGTCGTTAAAACTTAAAAGCCTTCTTGTTCCATCTGCGGCGAGTCATGCTTCGTGGGGTGGGACAAGCTTTGCGGGTGCTTCATATGTGATGAAGACCACCAGATACGGGACTGTCCGAAGCAGAAGGCTAACGTGGGGAGAAGTTGAATGGATGTGGTCGCTGAATCAGTGGATGAGGAGGCTCGGGTCAACATGATACGGTATATTTCGAGTATGCAAATGTTAGATGAGGGTCAAGACATGCCGAGAGTGGACCGTGTGGAGCCTGGGAAGGACATGGCGATGAAACAGCCAAGTGTGAGCCGTGGTGTGCTCACATATGAAAAAGTCTTGGCGAGAGCTGCGTCAAGCAACGGACGTGGTGTGGCGGGAGAACTCGCTTGTGGTGAGCTAGTTGTTGCTGAAAATGGATCGAAGACAAGAGGGTTATCCCACATGACAAGGACGTCTTCGAGTTTTGATGGGGGAGGTTTGTTAGACCCTTAAATTAGCGGATGCACCAGGTGTGCCTAGCCACGGGCGACTATATCCAATTTTGAGGCAGCCCATCGACCAATACTTTTTTGCCTAAATCGGCATCAAGTGTGCATAGCCACGGGCGATTCATATTCGATTTTGAGGTGGCCTATTGGCCAATATATTTTTAAAATTCTTTTAGTATGTAACGATAGCTATAATTGTCAAATGTTTGTAACAAAATGTATATTTTGAATTTAAACCACCTGAGAATATATTAGACACAAAATTGATTTTGAGGTGGTTCATTAGCCAATAAATTTTTAGAATTCTTTTAGTATGTATCGATAGCTATAATTGTAAAATTTTTGTAACAAAAGTGTATATTTTCAATTTAAGACACTTTACAATAAATTAGAAATAAAATGAGAATCGTTTTAACAAATTATCATAATACTACTATTTTAATAAATATACAATAAAATGATACCCGTCGAATTTTGACGGGATACAAACTAGTATATATACACTTCATTGAATAGTTTTTTTTTTTTTTTCTAAAACTTATTTTTTTCCTTTATGTAAAACTCTATATATTAATAATCTTATAGTAGAATCTGACCATACGAGTTACGACATTCTTCATTTATATGGAATACTAATTAATGTACTATATACCAATAATTGGATTTTATGCTAAACTTAAAACAATCAACCACTAAGAGAATAATTGGTTTTATTTATATTCAAAAAAAAATAGCATCCTTGATGCAGGTAATTGAGTTTCTAAGATGCTCTGATTGTTTGAGTTGGCTAAAATAGTTTACGATGCTCGAATTAATAATTAGATTTTATATTATCTTAAATATCACATTGGTCTTTTCCATCATAATATTGTAGTATAATTTTGATTATAATAAATTCAATCGACTAAATTAATCGGCAATATAATCGAGATGTTTCGTAGTATATTATAAATTAAAAAAACCTTGCACGAATAAACATATCTTCAATAAAACAATATTTCTTCTCATCCACCTTCTTGTTAATGAGTTTCCTAGCAATTTATATCCCACAAAAGCCAATATTAGTGTGTTGTTTAAACTTTAAAGTCAACAAAGATGGCCGCTTTAAAATGCAGAGTCAACATTTTTCATCTATTTTGTTTTAAGGCATTTTCTAAGGCCGTCTCCTAAAGTACCCTCCGTCCCAAACTACTACCGTCCGTTCCAAACTTTCAGTCTACTTTCTTGAATATATATACAAAGTACTCCGTATAAAATAATAAAAGTGGATTAATATGTTAACGGAAGGATTAATATATGAGAATAAGAGGAAAAAGAAAATCAATCAATCCCAAAGTTATGAAACACACACACACACATATGTATATATAATATACGAAATCCTGTACTAATTCTTCATCATGAGGAGTGTTAGTGAAGTTATAGCATAACTTAAAATCATGCTACACAGCCTTCCCCCATCATTACTATTTTATAGCAATTTAATAGTATTATGATGTGGGCATAACCAGCCTCACCAATTATATCAAGAATATGACAATACAACACATTTTAACCAAAACCAACATAAAATAAATAAATAAAATAAAATAAAATAAATAAAATAATAATCATGCACACAAATTCCTAAGACCTGGGGTATTGAACCTAAAGTTACATCAATGTGAATCAAAGCAGTACAAGAATCATCGAGTGTGTGTGAGTAAATCAAGGGCGAGATAATCATAGATCTGACACTCACAACAACCACAATGACTAGATTTCAGGTACAAGGTTATGCAATATGATTAGGTGATCCCAATGGAAAAAAATTGAAACCGCAGCACATGCAAAGCAACTATCAGATCTTAACTCTCTTTTCAGTTTTCAATGGGCCTCATCTATCTTCTTGTACAGTACCTTATTAGCTCAATGAATTGCTATTTGCTACTCAATAAGGACAATAATAGGGGACCTCTTACTCATCATATTCAATTTCCTCAGCAACAACAAAATTAAATATTCCTGCCTCAAAAATCTCAGGAAAATGCCGCTTCTACTAAAGTTTCAGATGCATAATATTACCTTATGCTATATGAAGCAATGAACTTTTCTCCTGTGAACTTCACTTCTTAACCTAAAGTTTCTGTCTAAACAATTTTCTTTTACCTATTTTCAAAAGGGGAGAGAAAGATTACCTTTAAGTTTGTTCACTGTTCCCCTATACTTGAGGAGGCTTATTTAAATCCATTAATGGATACTTCTTAAATTTCCCGACACTTCGCTTGATAGCATTTCCTGTAAAGAACATCATACCAGATCAGTCGATAAAGGGGCAGTACAGAAATGGCAAGTAATCTTAATGTCTTTTCATTGTAATCAAGTCTTCTGACCAACCTTTCTGCTGAAAGAACCTTAATCTATTAACTGTTTTATTATCTAACCAAGAAAGAGCAAGGAAATAATTGTCGTTATCACAAAGAATCTGTTTCCCAACTACACTGAAGCCGATATTTGCATCCCACCAATATAGAATAAATGAAAACACAGCTGTGCATCATCTATCTGATTTATTACTTCTGGATGAAGGATAGATGTAAAACTAAAGCAAGCTCAACGTATACAGCAGTGCATCATCTACCTCGCTGCCAAAATTTATAAAAACAAAACAATGGTAAAGTAAAGTAGATGCTGACAGCATGTGATAATATGCGACTTTGTCTATGTTGATGAAACAATATGCAAAATGTGATTAATAACATTTTCAACATAAACGACACATTTGGAAAATGCTACTGGTCAGAACATAATGACGTTAATGACATGAAGCAAAGGCCTGAGTGAAGCTTGAATCATCTACTCACGAGCCTACCTTCTGGCCATGGAGATCAGATAAACTCCCTTGTAGATTCAAGCAAAAACATATCAATTTTCCAGGGGTAAATAAGTGGTTGATACCAAGAAAATACACCACAAGCGAAAAAGGAGCATCCATTTCATGCCAAGAAGATTATCCTAAAAGGCATGGCTATATACAATCACAAAATTAGCCATTCCTGAGAACCCAGATTCTATCAAAGAAACAAGTGACTAACAGTCAATGGAAAGCTACTTGAGCTTCTTAATTGTACAATCCACCAAGCCAATTTGGTCATATAAAACAAAATGAGCCTGGTTTGGAATTGTTTGTCATTATGTATCATCTTCATGAGGCACTTAATCATCAAAACTGAATCGGTAAAAGCTTCATTAAACAAAAATTTGTGAAGTAATTCTTATTTCTTTGCTTCTTGGAGGGTTTGTCATCTTTTGTTGTCCTTTTGATTACTCTGTGATGCATGACTATGTGGTGCAAGTCCACTTGTCTTTCCTTCACTTGGAACTGTTCCTCTTTCTATAGAATTCTTGCCTACTGATTCATTTGGAGTATTATCTTGTTCAGCCGTAGCAGCTCCTTTTTGCTTAATTTGGTCTTCTCCTCCTGTTTTAGTTGCATCGTCTATTTGCGTCTTCGAGATTATGACAATATCCTTCAATATCATCTCAAGCTTATCTAGTCTCTGTTTCACCTCCACAATATCTGGATGAGATGCTACTAATGCCCTTTCTTTTGCAGCTTTGAGCTCCATCTCTTTTGCATGTGCTTCAAACTCAGCTTGTTTCTTTTTTTCTAATTCCTGACAATATAATCCAACCATGACCCAATGGAAAAACAATGTATGAGAAATTCACATCACATAGCCAGATCCGAAACATATCACATGGAGGATTACTGACTTGCATTATATATATCATGTATGCATGAGTGTGGTTTTTGTCAGCTATATACCATTATTGGAGACGAAATAGTGTTTCCTTATCAATTTTCGAAAATTTTGAGGCAGTTAGGTGCTAACTCAATTATACATTATCCCTAAAGTTGCTTGTCTATACCTAATAATGCAAACAGATGAATACTAGTTTTTCGACATTCATACTGAACCTAGTGTCATTCTGCTATTGTTCGAGGAGATATCACATATCAGATGAGTATCATCTTGAAATTCTCGAGGCAAGCCACCCACCTATCATATCCTAAAAGAAGTGATTCATGGGTACCATTAAGAAAGAACAAGCTATACACACACAGATACACATGTACGTGCGTGTGTAACAAGAAAAAGGCAAAATATTCAAGTCCGTTATTCTCTTAACTACCAACCAACAACCTTAGAAACGAAATCCTTTAGCATCATATTGACCAAGACTTAAACTAACGTATTGTATTTAAAAAAGCGAGAAACACCCAGTTAAGAATTTGCTGTGAAAGCCAATTGCCTAATAAATCTCTTTCCTCTGATACTTAATTTACGAAAAAACCAAGTCACCTCTGTCTTGTTTTATTTTACAATCATATGGTATATTAGTAATAGCAATCCAAAAGAAGGTTATAACAAAGCCCATGTTCAACCCAAGTCCAAATGCTCAACATGTTAAGAAAAAAGCTTATGCATCATTTTTGAAATATATCTCTTTTTTTACTCAGGAGAGAACTTCCTTAGTTTCATTTGCAATCTAAACTTTCTCATGGCCCTGCCATGTCTAACAGGGATTGAGTAAAAATGTGGAATTTTTAAAGAGAGCAGGCAGAAAGCTTATCCTTTCCTGTTTCCATTTCCTCAACAAATGGTCATTTCTGAATTGAACACAACAAAGTTCAGAAGGGTGCATGAGATTCTTACAAGCATCAAATTCAAAGAAATTTCAGTACTCGGAATGGATTGGTGGACGGTTGATAGAGGTGTTAGGATAAAGGACCTAAAGCATACAACTACTTGCTTCAAATGAAAGAAAGAAAGCATCCTTGAATGACATGGACATCCAATCATCCTGAACGGCCATGGCTAGCTTTCAAGAAACCAAATTCATGAAAATTTGAGTGAGAAAGAAATATATAAAAAAAGAAAAGGTATTAGCAAACTAGGCAAGTATCCAAATGTACTTAAGTATCTTTCCTGAAATCATAACACGGAAGTAGAACATTATCTGATCCATCTGAAAATCCCAATTATAATATCAAAAACTGCAATGTGGTATGCAAATCCAAAACATCGATTTGCTTTTCAATTTTTGAAAGGCATCCCTAAAAATTCTTCCAACAATGGCTATGACTTTGGGATAAATAAATAAAATCTGAATTCTCCACTAGTACAAAGTAAAGACTTCTGTTTCACACATAATCCTACATTTTCAAGTAAAATACAGAGATTTGATGATCATTCAGGGAGGGAATAATCCGACGGTAAAACAACATAATATGTAACACATACCGCGTCCATTTTTCTCATTTCACTGCGGGCATACTGAGCAACAAGATACACAGCTGAACAGAAATTCACAGAATTCATCATAAGTTTTACCGAAAAACCAAACCGAACTCAATTTCTGGAGATAAATGGAAAAAATGCATGTTAAATGAATAGAATGCAGTACCCAACGACGGCAAGCAAACAAAGAATAGTTGCACCAGATGGAAATCCAACCTAAAAAAGGCATCCAACAAGCTCAAAATCAGCTCAAAAAATAAATTAAATATCAATCAACATAAGGGAAAAAAATAAAACGAGCTTACACTACATCAGAATACTCGTTCTACATAACGCCAACTGATCGACGAAATGCCTAAACGATAAATTTCGAGAGACAAAGAAGATAAAAAACTCACCCGAACTTCTTCTTCCTGGGAGGATCAGAGAATGCGATTTTTGCGGCTGTCTCGAAATCCAGGTTTTCAAGAGCTTTCAACTGTTCATTGTAAGTACTCAACGACGGAGAAGAAGAAGCCGGCCCATCGCTACCGCCACTGCTGCCGCCGCCGCCGCCGCCACCGCCAGTGGGGGAGGGTTTGTTGTTCTGGACGGCAGAGCAAAAGGACCGGTTCGGATATAGGATCCGACCCAAAATCCTCTTCCCCGCTAGAAATCTTCTCATACTTTCGAGCTCAACATTCCATTTGCCACCATTAGTGGAAATCGAAGAGTAAAATGGGATTTATTTTTTGCGAAGTTGTGTTCAGTTATTTTTTTTAATTTTATATTTTTTCGAAAAAGAGAAGTGCAGCTCACTATTGATTAAGTGGGCCAAGTTTGAGTTTATTCTTTAATTTCTTTTTTTAATTTAGGCCCATTTTCTTAGTATATATAGGTTCCTAGAAACATCTCTTACCCAAGTAACCCAACCCATCAAAATTATATAAGATAGATTGACAAATACACTATACAAACTCTAAGAGCATCTCCAGCCCAACGGAACTGAGGGGCTTGTGCCCGCCTGCGAGCTCAGGTTGCGAGCCCCCTCGGCGCTGGCGAGCCCCAGGCCCCCAGCAACGGCGAGCCAGGCTCACATGCCCGAGCCGGGCGCAAGCTTCCCACCTGCATCATCGTTGACGTCATTATGACGTCAGCACATTTTATTTTTTTATTATTATTTTATTTTATTTTGCAATTTTTGAAACAAAAAAAATTAAAATTAAAATTAAAAATGCAGAATTTGTACGTTGAGGCACCAACGACCATATCCAATTTATCCCTATAAATTCACATCTCCACCTACACAATTTCTACACACAAATCTATCTCAAACATCCACTAATTTCTACAATTGTAGTCCCAATTCTTCTTCATTATCAAAATGTAAAGCTATTCCGAAATTTCATCCGATTCATCCTCCTCCTCCGGAGAACTCGAAGCAATGTACCAACACATACAGAGGAACGCCGAACTTTGGCGGAAACATAAAGAAGCAAAGAAGAAGAAGGAAAAAGCCAAGGAGGCGACAAAACGCCGAAGATATCCGTCTAGGCAAATGATCGATCGAGATCAAGTCATAGGAGCAACAAAATTGTTCAACGACTATTTCGTTGAAAGGCCCACTTATCCCAATGATTTATTCCGACGACGTTTTCGGATGTCAAAGCTTCTGTTTTTGTGTATCGTGCAGGTGTTGAAGAGTCGCGATGGGTATTTCCAACAACGATGCGATGCACTAGGCAGGCCGGGTTTCTCAACCCTCCAGAAGTGCACCGCCGCTCTACGTCAACTCGCTAAGGAGGCGCCGACGACCAATACGACGAGTACTTGCGAATGTCGGAGACCACCGCTATAGAATCGTTGAAGCGCTTTGTGAAAGCGATTTGAACCATCTTCGGTGATCATTATTTGAGGAAGCCAGGCATAAATGATTGTGCATGAATTTTGGCAATGCACGAGACACGCCACAGTTTTCCAGGGATGCTTGGTTCGATCGACTGCATGCACTGGACTTGGAAGAACTGTACGGTCGGGTGGAGGGCCCAATACACACGTGGGGATAAGGGCCACCCTACGATGATCCTTGAGGCTGTTGCATCTCATGATCTGTGGATATGGCACGCCTTTTTCGGGGTCGCCGGAGTGCTCAATGACATCAACGTTCTCAATCAATCACCGGTGTGCAGCGAAGTCGTCAAAGGAATAGCAGCTCCGGTTCATTTCCTCGCCAACGAAAATCAATATAACATGGGCTACTGCCTCGCGGACGAGATTTATCCAAAGTGGCCCGTTTTCGTGGTAGCCCCACCGCACGCCGCTGATGAAAAAGTGGAGCATTTCAAAGCTATGAAGGAGGCATCACGCAAAGATGTCGAACGGGCTTTTTGGGTTTTACAAATTCATTGGGGAATGGTCAGCGGCTCATTTGGTATCGTGATAGTACACAAGATAATTATGTATGCTTGTATTATCTTGCATAACATGATAATCGAGGATGAAGGAGCGAACGTGACAAATTGGGCCCCTCCGGAAAAGGAGACGTCTACTTCTGCAAATGCACAAGTGAATCAAGGAGCCCCTAGTTCGTTTTAGGCATACGTGGAGCGCAACGCGTCGTTATGCGATATGACCAAACACGACGATCTTTACAACGATTTGATCGAAGATATGTGGGCTCGTAGGGGCAATAATTAGCGCTTTTAATTATTATTGCATATTTTAAATTATTTGAAATTAAATTGTACTTTGTTTGTTTGAATTATGTTTGTTTCAATTTAATATAAAAGATTCCAAAAATTGTGTTATTTTTTTAAATTGAAAATAGAATTAAATAAATAAATAAAATCGAAATGAAAATTGAATTGAAAAAACGAATCAAAAATCAAATAAAAAAAGAATTAAAAATAATATATTAAAATAGAGAGAGCCCGGGGAGAGAGCCCTTGGGCTGGAGGCAGTTTTTCGGAGATAGCCCCTCTCCACCGGAAAGTGGCCGCAAGCCCGAAAACGGGCTTACGGCTGGAGATGCTCTAAGAATCTTTTTTATGCTTTTAAACGAAGAAAATTGTTGTAAGGTACTCCCTTCATTTCATCTTATTTGGCTCGTTTGTTGAATATATGAGTGATATAAAATAATGAAACGAGTCAAATGAAATGAAGCAGAGGGAGTAATATTTTAGAACAAATCTATGAACACAAGAGAGACAGTTTTTCTCATTAATATTCTGATGTTTACATCCTCAGAGATAGGATAAATAAGAGATATATATACAAGAAAAAAAAAAAACTCAAAGGAGTAATATTTTAGAACAAATCTATGAACACAAGAGAGACGGTTTTTCTCACTAATATTCTGATGTTTACATCCTCAGAGATAAGATAAATAAGAGATATATATACAAGAAAAAAAACTCAAACTATTAAATAATGTCCATAATAAAATATTTACACCAAATATTACATTATTACGCTATAGAAGAGGAATGATCCCCTATTCACCATGGGTCAAACAAACACCTCATATAGATCGACTGCACATTTTAGGATAGAGAATTGCGCCAAACAAGTTTTAAGTTTAAAAATAAATTTCTCATTTCGTATTTTTGCCTAAATCATCTAGTATCATCTACTATTATCTATTATATTCGATCTCTTCACGATCTTTAGATTTTAGAGTTGGGAATTAATATATCTATGTAGGCATAAGAATGATAAATAATCTCACACATTTAAAATTGTATAAAATCTACCAAACATTTCAAAAACCTTCTCAAATTACCTTTACTTTTCCTCTCTCTTCTCTTTCCCCCATATGGCAATGGAAAATTCACTTAAGAGTCAGGTGTAAAATTCACCAACCACAATATCATTGACACACGTCCCTTTTTGTTCTTTTTTATCGGTTAACTCAAACCCGGTTCTTGACCGAATCGAGTTATCAATTTCGTCCGAATCCGGTCCACACATAACGTCAGTTAACATGGTGGGATTGCATCAAATAAAAAAAAAAACAATGTCTCCATGTTCTTTCTCACCCACCTGCACAAACAACGCGAGATCTATATCTCTCTCTCTCCGACTTCTCCCTCATCTTCTCTTGCCGCCGCCGACGATTAACGACACCATCGCCTAGATGCTGCTGCCTCAGAGGCGCTCCTTCCCTCATACTATTTGTATCTGCTGATTTCCTTCAAGCGTCCCCATCTTCTTCCTCACACCATCACTCGTCGTTGCCGACACCATTCTGCACAGCTGCGCCTGTTCGGCCTCTCCACCGGCCAATCGTTGAGGTAGAGCCTCTGTAACCTTTAAAGCACTCGATTCTCTTGGAATGACTCAGACGGATACACCTCAAAGGCTCCTAACCTTCAAGGTGCACAGCGGCTTGCCGTCCCAAAATGAACGCATCATACGATTTTGCCGAATTTGAGAGATCAAGGAAGAAATGGTAGCGCAGCATAGAGGAAGTTGTGGCGGTGGTTCGGACCTTATCTTTTGCCTCTTGTTCAGGTCTAGTAATTATGGATTTTTTTAATTATCTGCAAACATCATTTATGTGTGTTTATTGACAAGAGAGTTTTTTGGAACTGTAATATGATTAATTTAGTCTGCCTCCCTCACCTTTTGATTGATTTATTTCTTGTAAAATCGGGTGCTAACATTATGGTTGCTGTTGTTTTAAAAGGAAAAAAACCTTATATATTCAGATATGGATGAGGTGTATCAAGAATCATGCCAAAATATGCATCTGACGCAGAAGAAAAGGCCATTCTCTTGTAGTTTTTTTTCCTAGATATATATGATTTCTAGTTTTGCTCCTATTTAGGTGTTTACATTTTAATTTCAACTAGTTTCACATTGAGGTAGAAAACCGTCTTAGCAGGCTATAAGAAACCTTTTGTTGCCCTTCGTAAATTTGCTGTTGCGCCACTAGAACACAAGCTCTACTGTTGAAATATGCAGAGACAGCATATTGGAGAAAATTATCAATTTCTTGTCACTTTAAGCTCTACGGTTTATCTTGTCACTTTAAGTGTAAGAAAATTACCAATTTCTCATTTATTGTCGCCTTTTTATTTGATTATGTCATCCTTGCTGTGGTTCTAGATTGGCTATGCTAATGTGATCATGTTGTTGATGCCTTGATTATATCATGTAATGTGATTTTGTTAATGATACTTATTTGCTATTAGAAGCATTTCGAACTATGGCTCAGTCTCATCGGCTTAAGAAGGCTTCACCTCTTGAATCTTCTTTGGTGAAAGTGGATGATCATCTATCTCAGTTCTCAGCACGGAAGAACCAGAATATAAATGGCGGTTCAATTCGTTTTCCTGGGGGAGCATCAAATGTCAAGATTTTGAGCAAAGCTAAAGATCACTCGGAGTTGAATGGTGGAAACAGAGTTGGGAAACAAAACAGGTATTCTAGGTTCTTGCTTGTATTGTGCAAGTTTCTGTCATTTTCATGGTTCTGAACACAATCTGTTTGGATATTTTCAGGGCAGTTGGGGCTGTGTCATATGTGAGAAGATAGTAAGTCTCATTATGCTTTGTAATATGTGAAGTTTTTTGTGAACTTTTGACTTTCTCGTTTTATCATTGCAACTTGCTAGTTAATTGTGACGATGGACATATGTGTCTTCTGCAGTTCCTTTTTCTTCAAGGTCTATTATTCAGCTCGTTGAAATTATCTAATGTTTCACTACTGTATTAGTATATATATCAAATCACTATTATTTTACTTCTTTTTTGTGTGTGTGTGTGTGTGTGTGTGTGTGTGTGTGTGTGTGGTCTAAAACAGTTTGTTAACTTGGGATCGGACTTGTCACAGCTCATGCATTCTTCCTTCTGATATTAGTTCTAAAAATTTTCCTAAAGCATCAACTAAGTTTTCACTCCTTGAAGGCACTCGGCCTCTTTGCTTTGAAATGTTACGTGGTTACTGACGTTCTACTTCCAAAACAAGTTTTATTTTTCAAACTTGCATTCAATCATTTAAATGCTTCAATTATCAGTTGTGAATTAGCTAAAGCTCATGTCAGGATTTTCTTCGAACTGTTTCCATATTGAGTTGTTTCATTTCCTCTGCAGGATGTGCTACTAGTCTCTTTTGTAGGCGATGCCATTACTACGAATTGTTGGCATTAAGAGCTGAGGAAAGAATTTGAGAGGATGACTGGCAGATGGCTTCGAAATATAAAGTTAAAATTGTCTGGTGATTTTATTTTAACCCTGTGCAAATCTATTCAAGATAGTTGTTATTTACATGTCTATTCTCTCAAATTTGGATTGCTCAAACTCGTACGTTTCTTCTTTTGTTACCCGAATGGTTGAAAGTGCATTGAAACGCATTGCTGAAGATCCTGTGCACCGATCCAACATTTTGGTATTAAGATCAATGGAAAGCCAGTGCTTTATATTCATGACTGAAGCTATTACTAGCTCAGCAAAGTCTGCAGATGTTTTCGGATGCAAGTCCGGGTTTCGTCTAACTTGTTGAGATCTCAGTTCTCGTGTTTATAGATTTAACATATGTGGTCATTCCTAAGAGTAAGAAGTAAAAAACGTCTATCAAGATTTGTCAAACTTCTTTCAGAAACGTAGTCACTCGCTACTGATTCACTAACAAAATTACAAACATGTGACATGTTTGATGAATCTTGACCCCTAGAGATGTTATAAATAACGGTCATCTAATCAAACAAACGAGAGACGAACTAATCAAACAAACGAGAGACGAATGACGGAGGCCATCGGCCGGACTTGCAATATAAAGATGGTTTGAGTATTGGAGACAACACTTGGTTTTGGCTATAGAAAGATTCCTACATAATAAAAGTATTGCTAGATTCACCGTTGATTCCATGGCTTGAAAATGCATTGACATAACTAAATACCACATGCAATATGACCACTAGATCCAACAAAAGATATGAGGTTTTAATATTAGTACCGTAAGGTTTCTCAATCATATAACCGATTAGTAGTGGCAATGAGCTGCGAAAATTTGAATCTTTAAATAAGACACCTACCGATGTTAACGAACCTATATCCGAGATCACTGAGTGAAGGTATCAGTTTGAGTGTGGACGTAGGAAAGGTTGCTCCTAACGACATTTTTTGGGCGCTTCTACATTTACTTTAGTAGTATATATATTTTTAAAATATTTTAAATAAAATTGCCCAATTAAAATAGTTAGAATCGGCCGAGCGCTTTTATGTTTCATATATAATTGTCGGGGGCTTTTTTTTTTATGCAAAACTTTAAATATATATATATATTTTTTTACCTAAAATCGCTAGAGAAAATATGCTAGATACAATATTGCACTATAACATTAAATAAAATATGTTGTCGATGAAATCGGTTTTTTCTTTTAATTTTTATATTAATTGTTATTTACTTTATATAACGTATATTCGTATTCACATTTTCCTTAAGCTTATTTTATTAATTATCATTTTTTATTATTATTAACTGCCAGATTAATTTTTTTAATTCCTGCAACGAGAAATATTATTATTATTATTATTATTATTGTTATTCGGATCGAAGCTCAAGGCCAAGATTCCCAAGCTGAGCAACTCTGTATTGCCGGTGGAATCGCTGAGATCAAGATGAAGACCTCGCAGCTGCTGAGCCCGTTTGGTGGCGGAAGCCCAGACGATTAGAGAGAAGAAAATTAGAAGATTAGAGATAGAAGAACAGACACAAATGGTGGAGTGAATTTGGGGTGAGATCGGGGAAGCCTCTATGCTAGGTTGAGTGCATACTTCACCGACCACAGGAATGCGACACGTGTACTGCATATATAATTTATTTATTAGACTGAACCGGTTATCTTTTTGTCCGGTTTTCTACTTAGAGTGAACCGGCGTTAACGGAAGTGCAGTCCGTCTAAGATACTTAACTTTTAGTATTTTTTTTCCGTTGACTAGGTCAGATTAGGTCTGCCTTCAGATTTGACAGCTAAATAGCATAGGTTTCTTGTAGAGTTTAGGTCGCTTATAAATCGCAATACATGTAACTGTATTATAAGTTGGTCTTTTTTCATCGCCATTTCTTATTTGGGCATGAACTTTATGTATTATAGTTCTAAGTAGTCGTAATTATGCATATCATTAATTGAACGTTCTTGCTTTGTGTTTGCAAAAATTAAGGTTGTGCCTTACTTTGAGCAGTTTTTTGTCCTATGTTAGTGCGAAAAAAAGTCGGACTTTCTACAGTAGGAAGGGATGGGATGGTGCGCTCGTCCTTTGAGAGTTAGCTTCATTTTAGCGATGAAATTACATAATTGTCCTTCCTTTCAGCAGCTAAATTCTTGGAGGAAATCAGTGTTTGACTATATTGCCCTTTCTTTTAGGTTCCGGCGATTTCAAAAAACGATGTAAAGTGAGGCTTTGGCTGCTTCTTTCAGTCTGAGTTCCTTTTCAAAAAAAAATTTCGTCCGTTGAAACTAAAGGAAGAACTTCAACCCTTCAGAGGATGAGCGGCGACGATAGCGCCGACGTAGAAGGTAATAGAGCTATTATAATCAGTTTATTACAGCGAGCGTGGGTTATTTTTTATTTTTTTAATATCTGCTTTCTTGTAGTTTCTGAAAAGATGTAACTTCGTATTGTTTGCCTCTATATTTGAATTTTCATTCCAATATATAATGCGATGGATTTTAGGGTTCATGCAGATGTTTTTTAGGGTTTATGTATGTTCTATGAGGAAAATAGAGCTCCATGAGTGATGATTTCTTTCATTCACATTCTTTGCAGCGTACGTAAAATCACTACGATTAAAGGAGAAATCAAGGATGCGTGAGATTGAAAGCTCAAGCAGCAGCCAATTCCCACCAAAACACGCTATTTCAAAATCAAAATCAAGGAGTGGGGGAAAATCTAAACGTGGGGAAAACGCCATAAATGTAAGGCTTTATTGTATTTCTTTTATGAATAAGGCTTTATTGTATTTTCTTTTCTCAAAAAAAAAAGAAGCCTAAAATTAGGATTTATTCGAAATACGAATATTCTTAAATTGTGAATCCTAAGTTGCTCTTGATTACTATGCTTCACACACTACATCGTACTCATTTATTTGCTACCTAAAATTTCATAATGGAGTACACATTTAAATATTTAACTCACTAAAACGTTCACTCTAGGAATCCAATTCGTTCACGCATGACGTGCGGGATTTCTTGAATAACCACGAGAAGGCTGTTTTTGGTCATTTGAATACCTTCTTGGATGAAATTAAGAGCATTTTAGTTGGACCTGCCGACAAGGGTAAGCCAATGAATCCTAGTGCTCCTCTCTATGCTAGCCCCACGAGCCAGATTGTTAGACGCACCCCACCATCAAGGTTTCCTAGTGCTCCACTCAATGCTCAGTGCCTGTCACCATTTTCTATCGTACCGAAGCTGGCTCCGGCAACCGCTGAGCCATCTAGAGCAAGGAGGAATGCTGTTGGAGCAGCCATAAAAAGCAAGAGGAGTTTGATGCGAAGGTTTGACCCCAATTTCCCAGATCCTAACCAGCTTGCAATAACAGCGTTTCGTAAATGGTATAATGAAATGGATAATTTTTCCATCGAAAGGTACATATTTATTTGTATATGATTGAACGTTTTAGGCATGAGTTGGTAGTTTGATGCATGTTTCGAATGATATGTCATACTCATGGTAACATTTCATTATAATCTCTAGTGGTAGAATCCAGCTTACGATTGCGTTGAATCGAACTAAGTTCGTAGACAAGCATTGGTTTGATCCCATACTTAATCGCAAGATCCTTGAGGCACAGGTTAGGGGAATTAATATTGTGTTAAAAGCACTATAAACCTACTATAATATTTGGTGTAGCCATGGAATTTAACCCTTTCATATTGTGCTCATGACTTGAAACACTTAGCACATGGACGTACTTGCAAGTTTGGTTGCTAAAGAGCACGACGATGATGCTCTGAGACTAGCATCGAAGGACTGGACGTGGATGGCCAACGACTCATGGGTAATGATTAATATAATAACATTCTTATTTGTTTCTTCTCATTACTAAAAAGAGTAATTATAGGAGGCTCTGTCGGCGGATGATTTCGCCTCTGTACCGCGACATGTATGGCCCTACGTCATCGGAGCACAGCCAACAGAAGGCCGCAAGCCATGGAGAAGTGCCATGAGGGTGATCGGCTTCGCCTTGATCATGGATAATTATTGGGTGTGCTATGAAGTGTCTTTCACCCGTCAGCGTATCATGATATATCCCTCTCAAACAATCTTGTGGGGTAGTATCGAGAACGAGTTCAGAAACTTGAGCCGCAACCTGCCTCTCATGTGCAAGATGGGTAGGGTGTGGGAAGGTCATCGGTTCAATGAGCCTCTCCGTGATCAGTGGGACATTGTCCCATACCATAAGCCTGCATTGGCGGAGGAAGATGCCGACAGACCTATAATCTCTATCAAGGTCATGCAATGTCTTGTGTACGGCGTCGCACCTTCAGATATTATCACTAGCAACTGTGAGAAATTCCGCAATAATCTATGCGGTGCTCTATTCTCCAAGTCTAGTGCATTTACGAATCGTGGTGGGTAGTTGCTTGGAAGCGTCCCATTTTTTTGCCATAAGCTAGCATTTTGCATATTGGAGTGGAGCTGGAGTCTAGTGTATGAGGAAGCTTGAACTCGAACTCGGTTAATTTGCTTTAATTATGTGTATTTTTATTATGGCTAGCTTAGAAGCCTGAAAGCCGTCAAGGTCAGATAACTTTTAAAGGCACCAGTTGTGATTCCTAGAAAATTTATGTTAACTTGAAACTAGGCTTATTTTGCAGGAATCTAAGTAATAGATTATTCTCTCTGATTTATTTTTGCCGATGCCGTGTGTATAATTCACTCAGACATGAATGTTGATGGAGTACGATTTATATGATCAACTCTTGAAATGGTCAACTTTGTTTTTTATTTTGATTGTGATGAAGAAGGAAGAAGAAGACCCTTTTTTTTTGTGGCAGTGTATGCCTTATTAATTTTTTTTTTTAGGTGATGTGCATGTATTTCACCCCACCCAACCCCCGCTAAGTAATTATAATTATTATAATTTTGTAGTATGTGTTGTGTTTTTAATGTTTGTTTTATTTATTTATTTATTTATTGAGAATGGTGTAGGTTAAACTATCGGATTTATTACTAAATTTTGTGTAGCCAATCTTCCCAAAAATTTAGGAACTACTATTTCGTGGTTTTAGTGGAATAGTAGTGGGTGGTTTTAGTGGAATTTTGCATTAAATTTAATTTCAAAGTAAATCTACTAAATTTTAAAATCAAATCCTATTAATGAATAGAACTTATTATTCGAAAAGAAATAAAGATAATAAGTGGAAAAACTATAGGTGTAACAAGCTTTATAATTATTGGAAAAGAAATAAAGATAATAAGTTCCTGCCATAAATAAAGATAATAAGCTTCATAACATGTCGTATTTATGAAAATGAAATTATATGTCTAGGAATCAGTATATAGAATTATTTTGAAAATTAATTGATTATTATTTTGATTTATTAATTGATTTATTTGGAAAATTAATTCCCTTATGTGATTTAATTCAAAATTATTAGAAATTTGTAGTGTTTGTAACTTTAAAATATATATTTAGGTTAAGGAAAATAAAAGAAAATTTTGGGCATAGCCGGCTGGTCAATCGGACGCTGGAAAACCGCCGTCCGGTCACGTATTCCGGTCGCCGGAGAAATCACTTTTCCGGCCACGAGATGGACCGGCCGGCTATGTCCAAAAATTTCTCTTTTTTTCTAAGTATGGATAATTAAGCACATGTATTTTGTAATTTTATTATTTCGTTTATTAATTTTTGTTTGAAATTAATTGATTATTATTTTGTTTAAATTAATTCTCTTATGTGATTTAATTCGAAATTATTAGAAATGTATAGTGTTTGTAACTTTGAAATTTATATTTATGTTGACAAAAATAAAAGAAAATTTTGGGCATAGCCGGCCGGTCAATCGGACGCCGGAAAACCGCCGTCCGGTCACGTATTCCGGTCGCCGGAGAAATCACTTTTCCGGCCACGGGATGGACCGGCCGGCTATGCCCAAAAATTTCTCTTTTTTTTCTAAGTATGGATAATTAATCACATGTAATTTTTAATTTTAGTATTTTGTTTATTAATTTTTGTTTGAAATTAATTGATTATTATTTTGTTTAAATTAATTCCCTTATGTGATTTAATTCGAAATTATTATAAATTTGTAGTTTTTGTAACTTTAAAATTTATATTTATGTTGAGGAAAATAAAAGAAAATTTTGGGCATAGCCGGCCGGTCAATCGGATACCGGGAAACCGCCGTCCGGTCATGTATTCCGGTCGCCGGAAAAATCACTTTTTCGGTCACGGGATGGACCGGCCGGCTATGCCCAAAAATTTCTCTTTTTTTTCTTAGTATGGATAATTAATCACATGTATTTTGTAATTTTATTATTTCGTTTATTAATTTTTGTTCGAAATTAATTAATTATTATTTTGTTTAAATTAATTCCCTTATGTGATGGATTAAATCAGTATATACATGTGATGTTCCTAACGGAAATAGTATATATTTATGTGTTTAATTTATTGATTTCATAGTTATTTGTAATTTTTATTAATTAAGTTGTAATTATTTGACTACAGATGTCTGAGATCTACGTCAATGTTAAATACGGGGGTATCTGGGATGATTCTAGTTATCAAGGCGGCGATGAGGTCAATATCCCATTATCAGTATCTTATGGGATAATAACTTTTTTTTACTAATTGCAGGAAGAATAGAGAGAACGTGGTGGATTACGTCTCGATATTCTATAGACGAGCCTCGTACGAGGCTTGTTTCAGCGTCCCAATTCGAAGTGTACCGAAAAAACATTTGTGGACAGTGCCGCGGTCCATCAAGGACGTTGACGTCCAACCACCAATCCCGAGACGTCTACCTGGGAGGCCAAAAGAAAGAAGAACCAGAGGCAGACTTGAACGAGGCGGCCGTCGAGGTCGTAGATATCAAAAATTTAGTTTAAATGGTTTTTTTTTTGTGCAATCCTTAGTGTTTACTTTTCGCGGGTAATATATTAAATTAAATTAAACTGTAATTCGAAAAAGAACCCAATTCATATCGTACCAAAGAATTTAGATTACAACTACGTGCGGTGACTGAAGATCCTGCACGCAACAATCTTTTTATACAAGGCTAACATATCGTCCACATTAGTTACATCAGGGCATCCACTAATCTAGCGCTCGATATTCATTATGGCGATTGAACCGTTGCTGTTTTTCAGACGACTTGTAATGACTTGATCCCTCGGAGCAAATTCAAACGCAAAAGACTGTGGCTTATCCCGCCAACCATGAATATTCGAGGCCCAATAAAGCCCACCAACTAACCAAAGTGGCAAAAAGAATCTCAATGGCTCCAATTCGTCCAGAACATATCCCTGCTCTTGGGCGTTGAGATCCCAATACCCCGGATCCATAACAATGACTTTTTTCTGATCCGGGAGGACAAAACAAACAACATATCGGTTGCCACGTTCAATAACCCATGGAATGACAATCTACATAGTGATGGAAACAACGTAATTAATATAAGTTGACATTTTTTAAGTATTTAATAACCACATGATAACTAAATTAACTCATAATGAAATATCCGGAGATTTGCTTCTAAGACGTACCGATCTTGCAGACCACCAGTTAGGAGAATCAATTCCTCTGTACGTACCCAATACTAATCCAATCAATTGAGGGTTCGGTTTCCAGTGGGTTCGCATGTAATTCGCAATGTGAAGACCATGATGGGGGTTACTCATCTCTTCAGCGGAAGTACCAAAGACCTCTCGTGCCTCTGCAAACAAGGCCTGTCAGTCCGCTTTAAGATCCAACTACATTCATGAACAATGATTACATATTAGTATAAATAAGCAGCGAAAGTAGAGAGACAGTTAAATATATCAAATGAAATATAAAATTCAAAATATTACGATGACGAATGTAGGGCATATGACCAATCCTCCGTCCCGCCATTGAGGATAAACATCGGTCCCACTTTTAATTTTCTGACGCAAGGTCATTAGGGCAAGGTCGAAAGTCTGCGCAGTGAACACATAAGTGTTAGAACCACTAGTGCGACAATTAATTAAAATTTAATTGAACAATTCAATTAAGGCTCAATTTTGCGTACGAAGATATCCCACTGCCCCTTCTTGTCTAACATCTGAGCGAAATGTACAACAGTCCAATCTTCTGACGCTTCAGGAATGCTGACTGCCAGTCCTTCTGTCCGGTCAGCAAGAAATGCCTTCCAATCATTCACCACGTCCTGAGGGGGCATAGCCGGCATTGTGGGCGGCAAATATGTACTTCTACTCCCTGAAGCGCCTGAAGCACCCCTCCTCCTTTGCTTTGACTTTTTAGGAGGGGCTTTCTTCCTCTCTGATCCACTAGTCCTCGATGTAGTAGACTACATGAGATGTGAGGAAATTTTAATATACTAATACGGTAATCCAAAGTATACGATGTTAGAGTATAATTTAGCAATAGATATAGATTGCAATGAAATCAGATATTCACATCAATTTTGAAAAAAATACCTGCCCAAGCTCCACCGACGAAGCACGTCTCGGCTGTTCACGAATCGTAATGTTCGGGTGAGTGGCAGTCGAGGTTGTCGGGATTGGAGTCGAAAAAATAGGCGTGCTGGACCAGAACTCCGGCATAGAGTTTCTCGGCGGTTCATGTGCATCTTCGGGAATCGGTACATAACCCTGCCCGAACGGCGGAATGAAGGTGGAAAGGGGCCCGCTGGTAGTCATCGGCAAGAATGGAGTGTCCTGTACGATAAATGAATATTCGAATAAGCATGCACGAAACACAAAATTCAATGAAACTAAATGTGTAAGAAAGACGACACTCTAATTTATTATACCTGCTCCAAAACTGAAGTGAATGCCGAATGGTCTACAGTGATAGGGTTCTCGCCAATGTAAGGGTCAGTGAAGGCACCCGTGTAGAGAGGGAGAGAGGTGTCTGCTCGAGCAGCTACAGACTCGAGGGGCCCGGTCGGTTCAGGGCTCGTCGAAACAGGAGTGGCTACATAATCCGATGCCCGAGCTGAGAAAACGTTGAGGGGCGGGCTCGAACATCGGGGCGAGTGAACTGGAATGGGCATAGAGGAAGTCCCGCAGCTCACGATGTCAATGCCCTTCGTGATTCCCTTACCGAGCCACTTCTTTACCTTCGTCAAGAGGTTTTTTTCCCTTCCCTCATACTCTTGCCTCATTGTCTGCATAATGCGCTCGTTTTCGCGACGAGTGACGTCCTCTACAATACTGACCAAGTCCTCCCTAGACATCCCGGGAAGAGAATGCTCCTGTCCACCACTCCTGCTTTGAGAACCACGTTGCTGCCGGGATGAAGATGTACCTTCCTCAGCTAGATTCCCGGCAAATTTCGTAGACCGGGAACTCTGTCTACGTTGACTTCCCTCATAGGAATCTACAACGGCATGCCGGGACCCGGGATCAGCTCGATGTATACGAGGGCGTTCGTCCACAATGTACGAAGTCTTCGGCACATGAAACTTCACCAGTAAGGCCCCCGGTTCATGTACCGATTGGTAGTAACTTTCTTCAATCTCCTGATCTTCCGGCTCGATCCTAGTAATACCTCTTTCCGGATCATCGAACGGCGCGTACAGCTCTGCCTCGGACACGCCGGTGAAAGTATTGCGGAATCTCCATCTCAGACACCTCGGGACGTCTGTCGTGGAAGCCCTCTCCGCAAATTGCTCACCGAACCCTGGCATCACCTCGTAAGCCCAGATCATAAGTGCCCATAAATGTGATACTTCCTAGACCTCGCCTGAAACGTCCTCAAGTAGTACTGCAAGGTCTTGTAGGAGTACGCACCCCAAGGAAAAGAATTGAACTCATCAGTGTCGTCGATCAACTCCCACAACCACTGGTGGGGTGGAGCCTGCCCGTCATGACCGAGGATAAAACAATTGGCCATCAATAAGTTTGCCAACTTCAATCGAAGTTGCCCGTCTGGATCATTCTCAGACGTGAGTGTTCCCAACTGGGAGTGCAACAGTGCCGCCTTCTGACCATGGCCGCCACAGACGTCTTGAAAAAAACGGGATGTCCTTGGCTCCCTCTGAATCCTGGGATCAAAATCAGTAGGGCCAAATCTCAAGCCCGTGATCAGAGCGTGGTCCTGAACGGTGTACTCTACGTACTGGCCCCGAATGTGGAACCAAATTCCCACCTCCGTCACGACAGCTCGAGATAACACGGAGTGGAGCAGGGGTTTACTGTTCTGCCCCGGCTCCCAATCGAGCAAATGTCCGAAAGGTCCCAACTGAAACTCATCGACCAATTCACCACCTCGATATGTCTCGCTCAATGCCAACTTTATATCTTCCAAGATTTTAACCCTATAATAGTTTCCGACATCAAATCTCCGGTTGATCAAACTGCTTCTACGGTACCATGGCGCCGGAGAATCCTGTAAAAAAAAATAAAATTAACCAACCGATTATTTACATAATTAATTAATTAAAATAAAATAATAATCAATTATTTTCAGAAAAAATTAATTAACGACTTAATAAAACTACAAAAAACATGTGATTAATTATACATACTAAGAAAAAATAGGGAAATTTTCGGGCATAGCCGGCCGGTCATTCGGATTGCCGGAAAAGTGAATTTTCCGGCGACCGGAATATACGACCGGACGGCGGTTTTCCGGCGTCCGATTGACTGGCCGACTATGCCCAAAATTTTCCTTTTTTTTCTCAACCTAAATATAAATTTTTACATTACAAACACTACACATTTCTAATAAATCCGAATTAAATCACAAAAGGGAATTAATTTAAATAAAATAATAATCAATTATTTTCAGAAAAAATTAATTAACGACTTAATAAAATTACAAAAAACATGTGATTAATTATACATACTAAGAAAAAATAGGGAAATTTTCGGGCATAGCCGGCCGGTCATTCGGATAGCCGGAAAAGTGATTTTTCCGGCGACCGGAATATACGACCGGACGGCGGTTTTCCGGTGTCCGATTGACCGGCCGACTATGCCCAAAATTTTCCTTTTTTTTTCTCAACCTAAATATAAATTTTAACATTACAAACACTACACATTTCTAATTAATTTGAATTAAATCACAAAAGGGAATTAATTTATATAAAATAATAATCAATTAATTTCTAACAAAAATTAATTAACGACTTAATAAAATTATAAAAAACATGTGATTAATTATACATACTAAGAAAAAATAGGGAAATTTTCGGGCATAGCCGGCCGGTCATTCGGATTGCCGGAAAAGTGAATTTTCCGGCGACCGGAATATACGACCGGACGGCGGTTTTCCGGCGTTCGATTGACCGGCCGACTATGCCAAAAAATTTCTTTTTTATTTCTCAACCTAAATATAAATTTTAACATTACAAACACTACACATTTCTAATAAATTCGAATTAAATCACATAAGGAAATTAATTTAAACAAAATAATAATCAATTAATTTCTAACAAAAATCAATAAACGAATTAATTTCTAATTAAATCATAACAAATAAAAGAATTTAAATTCATAACAAAAAATTAATACTACATTCGCCGGAAAACCAACCGATATTCGTCGTGGTATTACTTCGACGGAGATTCCCGATTCGTTTTCCGGCAAGACAAAGTGGTCGTTTTCGATTACGTATTGTGACCCCATCCTTGTGTGCAATGAAGTTTCGGTGGGAGGGTGGTTGCCGGAATTGGTAGAAAATTATGGTATGGAGGATAGAGTGTTGAGTAGATAGTGAAGATTTTTTTTTTTTTTTTTTTTTCAGCTTCGTAATATGGAGAAGGGTGATGTGGTGATGAGTATGTAGGGTTTAGTGTGTTGAGTCGGGTGGGGTGGGGTGTTTATATGGAGGATGGAAAGGGAGAGTAGAATCTTTTACAAAAGGAAAAAAACAAAAAAAAATAAAAATTATTACTACACTTTTACACCTTTGTCTCGACTCTCGACACTTTCCCCCGAGTTCACCGCTGCAGAATCTGCCAACATGTGAGCTGTGGTGTGTGAACAAGTGAGAATTGTGGGTCCCGCCCAATTATGAATAGGTGAAGATGTTATTCAAATTATGAGTAAACATTAAGATGCTTGCTCTGTTTTGGAACAACTAATGAATGAAAGATACAATATTATATCGGATTTCTTAGAAGAATATTACAACAAGACTTTAAGTCATCGTAATAAATCAGTAGCAAATAGAATAAGCTAATCCAACCTATTCCCAGTTCAAGAATAAAAGTAGATGTTTGTTCCTCCATTAACATTTCTTCTTGCGCTTCATGGGTTTCGATACTGAGGTGCTTCCTTCGTCCGAATTCCTGCCAAGCTTATCGGAGTCGCTCGATATTTCAACCACATATTCGAATATCAACTTCAATAGAGACCAGTTAAGTTCCCCTTCAAGCATATAAACACAAAGATCTGGCCGGCTCTAACCACATTAAGTAGTAATTATTTCAGATTAAAAATTAAGTAAACATATTCAAAAATATGTTAAATAATACGTTTTGATTAATATAAAAAGTTTAACCTTAGCGATGTCATCCCAAACATCGGCTGGCGCTTCGACCGAGTTCAGCCTTTCAAGGTAATCCACGCCCGGCCGCGTGATCAGAAAATTGAAATTCGAGTGACGAACCTCCCACTCTAGCAGCTTTATCTCAAGTTTGTCTTGCTGTAAATTGATGAGACCACCATCATTAAGTTCATCTGCGACCTTCTTCATCAAAGATCGTTTCTGAGATATTTTGCCAATGACCCAACCATGCTTTTCGGCAACGCTGACTAGCTTCTGCAGAACAATAGTTTCTTTATTTCTAGACCATAATGCAGTATAAAACAAACCATTTTGGCTTATGGGCGATGCGGCGCACATATTTAAGAAATTATGTTCCAAACAATTCACCCAACAGAAATGTAAGCAGAGAGTATGACGGTAATGCATACCGTAGAACTAGCTTCTTTATAAGGTTGAAGCTGCAGATTAGGCGCAATCAAACAATCAGCAACATGACAAGTTGCTGTACTCATGAAATAGACAGATCAGTCACGAAAAGTTCATAAATATTGATTCATCTTAACATACAGACAACAAATTCAGGGCCCACATCGAAATGACTACAAAGTTTGTAGTTCACATGAGAAACAGGAAAGAGTTGTGATAAAAGTTCCCAATTATTCATTGCATCTAATTTCCATACTAACTATAAAATCGATAAATTTCCACCCCATACATGGACTCTACCAATCACAGCCATTGTCATTACTACGCCTTCATCCGATGTTGTTTGCTTCAAGCATCTGATAAAACAGGTCACGAAGGATTCAGTTAAAAACAAGAATCAGCTCTAGGTGCTGAGGGATAAATTATTTCATATAATTTTTTTAATCCAAAAGCTTAATTTACCTCAACATACGCTTCCGAGCTGGAAAAATCTAAGAAAGCTGCTGTCGAGGTACTAGGTAAATTGTACTCCATTCTCCATGCCGTGATCAGACTCTCTTGTGTTTCCCTTGATACACCGACATCAACCACTTCGGTAGGATGGGGAGCAGTGTTTCTCCGTTGGGCCACACTTCCTCTCTTCTTGACCTCTGCTGCACATGAGATGCATTAATTAAATCAGGCCATCGAAATAAAACATTGTACACATAATCTAATGAATATAGATCACAAACCACATGTCTTCCTTTTCTTTGGGACTTTTTTCCTTTTATCTGTTTCATTTTTCTTGGCTCTCTTCGCGGGCACCCAACCTCCATTCGCCGCTAAAGGGTCGCGGAATAATCTATGGGCATCACGTTCTTCATCCTCTTCTTCTTCCCTTTCTTCATCCGCTGTTATCCCGTCCAAACTACCGACAACACCGAATTCAGTCAACAATTCTGCCACACGTCGGCTAAGCTCTGTACTCTTCTTCACATCCATCGAACACCGGGAGTAAAGATCGAACATGGCGCGCATCCCACCAATTATGAACAACATCTTATCAACTCTCTCGTTCAAAGATGTTCTTCCTGCTGGATTTGCCAAAGGTTGATAGAACCTGAGATTTGCATCCTTCCTCCACCTCCTTAAAATATATCGGTCGGGTATATGATAAACATTTAACCAGAACAAAATTTTAATCAAGTGCCTGCAGTAAATACCCTCTGTCTCCCACTTCCTGCATGAACATGACCACTCCTCTCTTTGTAGATTAACTAATACTCGTCTTTCCCTTGAGATACATGAACCTGAGAATACAATGTATTCCAATTCATCTGTTTTCTCATCAATTGGTCTCCTCTTAATACTAACACACATATTTAGCCCACATTCCTTCTCGAACAATTTGAAAACTGCACGAGTGTACACTTGTGTTGCATGTGTTATCATGCGGTTTCCGGGCACGACCTGGCCCGTAACCCACACTCCTAATGCATCCATCTCACCTTCTGTCTGCCGCCAGCTAGATTGGACTGCTTCGTAGTTTCGGACAAATTCTATAAGTGTGGACGATGTAGAGCAGCACTGCTTCAAAACCTTATTTGTGAGCTCACTCCTGCTCGTTGCATGTATTCCCGCAGAAAATTTATCTGTTGAAAAAACAGAAGCCCATCTGTGTCTTAGTTTGTACATTTTTCGAAACCACTTTGCATCGATTTCTTCTTCATGCTGCATCATGGAGTTCCATGTTAACTCAAATTCTTCAATTGTCTCACAACCATTCATACATAAGTACCATAGTTTCTTGAATTCAAGATCTTTCTTCATTTTCCCAAATCGGAGAGCCGTCTTCTGACATATGTGCCATTGGCATAGACGGTGTGATGCAGTTTCAAATACTCTATCAATCCCATTCATGAGAGCTTTGCATTGATCCGAGAAAATCACTTGAGGCTCCTTGCCGTTCATTGCCTCTAAGAAAGCTTTTAGTAGCCACTCAAATGTTTCTGTGGTCTCATCAGACAAGAAACCGATCCCGAAGAGAACATTTTTCCGATGATGATTCATTCCCACAAATGGAGCACAATATAAATTGTACTTATTTGTTCTGTAAGTGGTATCAATCAACAACACATCGCCAAAGTAATCAAAATCATGTAGTGACCGGGAGTCCCTATAAAAAAAATTCATGAGCCTGCCATCATCGTCGCGTTGATAGTTCCAGTAAAAAAAAGGCTCCGAATTCCCTTTGTCGCGAAAAAACTTCATTAGAGCATCGGCATCGGCATCTACTATCGCTGTCTTCCGCCTAATCGTATCCATGTGATGATATGCATCTCTTTGTGTGAACCCCACATTCTGTACACCCTTGGCTTCTTTCTCCATGAATTGGAATGCCTTTGCTACCCCAATTCCACGAGAGTGAAACACTTCTAACATTGTTCTATGTGCTAGACTAATATGTCGTGCTGACCGTAGCATGTAGCTGTAATCTGGTTCCAACATAGCATGATTGTGCTCCTGCAGGAATACAGATACTGTGTATGGACCTTCTGCATCCCTAATTACACGTAGTCTAGCTCTGCAATTCGTTCTTGATATGCATTTGCGAAATTTGGGGATTCGACCGACTGAGCGCTTCTCATCTGTGGTTCCCTCGCACGAGCAGTAAAATGCCTTCATTCTAATGACTAATGAATTTGTAAAGTAGGATTGAGTCCCCTTCTTCACGCTAAATCCTAACAGCTTCGCGTAGTCGCAATATAGAGCGTACGCAGTCTCGATTGTAGGAATCTCACTCCCAACTGAGAGGAGTTTTTCCAAGGCTTTAACCTCGTTTGCCACTCTACTATTAATTCCTTCTCTATTTTCTTCTGTTGACACATCGTTTCCCGCATTTGTAGAATCATCGTTCAAATCAATCGATACATTCAAATCGAGAGACATTCTACACAAAAATTATATCTTATTTCAAATCGAGAGACATTCAAAGTAATAACCTAGAGGACAGAAATTAAATCTTACTTCCTCTGTTGTCTGAAAGCTATTCAAATTCTGAGCTCCGTCCACATCGCCAAATACGATATAAATGCGATATAATTCTTGCGCATGCTGGGGTTCACCGGCCCTCTCTCAGCAACGTACTGACCACTGCTGCTGAGGAAATTAAAAGTAGTATAGTAATTAAGACAGACATTGAGCTGGAAGCTGTTATTTTGTGCTGAAATGAATTACCTTATTTGAAGAAGATATAGCCTTGCATACTTGACAGAACGTGGCCGAAACACCGCACAATCAAATCGTTTTAACGCTGTGAATTTTTTCTTTTACTTTCCGGAATCGAGCTTCGAGGTAGGAGGGTATGCCGATAATCACGATAACTAAAGTGTTGTTATTGGTTGTATAAAACGATGAAAATGCGAAATGAGAGGGAGCCAAAACCTAGAGACAAAAATGAATTCTACTTCATGTGTGAGGGTGGGGTAAATTAAAATTGAATTTTCGAAGCCCGCCCCGCGCTTCATCTAATTTAAACCCGACCCGATATTTTATTATTCGGCAATTTAAAGTGGGGTGGGGCGCGAATAAGCCGCTCTTAATGCAAACAGCTGTAAAATCCACGTGTCCACCAAATATTCCGTTGATTAGGAATAAACATACGACGGAGATTAGAAGAAACAATTACATGGATCCCGCTAGAATTGTTCTGTACGTGGGAAAATCCAATTTCCAAATTAATGCACAGTTTACATCGTTTTTACATCGTCCGGCATCAGTTCTAAGCCTCAGTTCTAAGTTTTCTTTTTGGTGTTAATTAAAGTGAAAGTCGGGAAATAATTAAAGTAAAAAGGTAATAATATTGTTATGAGTAAAATAATAAATTAATTAATGCTCAAATATTTTCATGAAATTAATTACTGTCATGTATACTAATCCTAATTAGTCGCTAATCTACTAATCCTACTAATTGGGATTAGAGTCGCAATTAGCGAACAGTCGTATGAAAATGAAACAATCGGGGTAGGAACCTACTAATCAACCTTAGCTTTGATCAACAATGGCAAATAATCGAACAATAGTCGCTAATCCTAATTAGTCGCTAATCTACTAATCCTACTAATTGGGATTAGAGTCGCAATTAGCGAACAGTCGTATGAAAATGAAACAATCGGGGTAGGAACCTACTAATCAACCTTAGCTTTGATCAACAATGGCAAATAATCGAACAATAGTCGCTAATCCTAATTAGTCGCTAATCTACTAATCCTACTAATTGGGATTAGAGTCGCAATTAGCGAACAGTCGTATGAAAATGAAACAATCGAGGTAGGAACCTACTAATCAACCTTAGCTTTGATCAACAATGGCAAATAATCGAACAATAGTCGCTAATCCTAATTAGTCGCTAATCTACTAATCCTACTAATTGGGATTAGAGTCGCAATTAGCGAACAGTCGTATGAAAATGAAACAATCGAGGTAGGAACCTACTAATCAACCATAGCTTTGATCAACAATGGCAAATAATCGAACAATAGTCGCTAATCCTAATTAGTCGCTAATCTACTAATCCTACTAATTGGGATTAGAGTCGCAATTAGCGAACAGTCGTATGAAAATGAAACAATCGAGGTAGGAACCTACTAATCAACCTTAGCTTTGATCAAGTCTAGACATTATGAAATCGAAATCAAATAATTTTTATGATTCGATTACTTATCAAATACAAATAACAAATTATGATATTCGATTCGATATTCGTAAATATTCGTTTATATATATATATATATATATTATAGTAGTTTATGAAAATTTATCAACTCCAATTAAAAACTGATCTCTTAAGTATTTTAAAAGCCCATAGCTCAAGTCTAGACATTATTTTTTTTTATTAATCATATTAAAATGAAATGAAATAAAATAAAATGACAATACATGAAAATTCAATTAACTTAACAGATTAACCGGGAATCACTCCAGCATCTTTTCTTTTCTTAATTTTGATCTAGGTAACTAACGAAGTGAGACGAAATGAGTACTTTTCTTAGTAATTTCTTATTTCTCTAAGTCTATTTAGGAGTTTAGTTCTTAAATGCTTGTATACTCCATAGCTCCAAACTCAGCCTATTAATTTAAGCTATTATCCAATCGAATAATTTCAAATATGAGTCATTTTTTAAACAAATATTTTGAATATCTAAGTGATTCGATATTCGATTCGGATTCGTTAAATTATTTGAAAAATTCGAATACAAATCAGATTTCAAATTCGCATAATATTCGAATTCGCAAAAAATTTAACAAATTCGATTCGAATAGTGTAATATTCGATTCGATTTGGTTCGTTTACAACCCTAACCTATAACAATTGCCTGACTATATTTAAGATGAATTTTTATTTGTTTCACCTCATTTTTATTTGACTTAAAAGATGAATTTTTTTTCCAACCAGCTGTTTTTTATGATTTTTTTTTTAATTTTTTCTAGTTAACAGTGTCTTAAAAAATTAATAATTTTTGTTTGTGGGTCCAACATGGGTGGTCATGAGTTAATATCGTCTAGGTGAATTTGATTTAATAATTTTGAGTTGCAATTAGATTAAAAAGAAAGATAACGAAGCTTACGTTATGACATAATCTTAACATTTTCCGTTACCTTAATATTTTCCTAGATATTTTCATCGCTTTTCTTTTCGGCATAACCGCAGTCAACTACGGTCAAAGCGATATTAAAGGGTTATTGCGAACAACCTTATACGACGCCGTTTCATGCGTTTTTGCCGTGCTGGTTTAACTATTTAAGTAGGGTTCGTCTTCTTAACGCTGACTACTGAAATTAGGGTTCTTCTTCTTCAATTGAACGTCCATCATCTTCTTCGCTCCAACGGCCAGAAAAGCAGCAGAAATGGATTCATCTTCTTCTCGGAACAGAGACGGGTCTAGCCAATCCTTCCACCGTGATGGCCCCGGATTCAGCGAATCCTTCCATGGTGGTGGCCCGGGATTCATATGTAAATGCGAGCTCCCTATTAGAGTCCGCATTTCAAATTCTGAGAAGAACCCAAATCGCCGCTACATGAACTGCCCTAGGTCTTCGGTAGGTACATAATTGAATAACTTAAATTAACATTATTCTTGATTATCTGCAGTTTAATTTGAATTAGAAGTGGTCCTAGTAACATCTTTCTTGTTGAATTAAAGGGCTTCCGATGCAAATTCTTCCTATGGCTCGATCCACCAAATCCAAATTTTTTTGAAAATGCAGGGCCCGAAGTGGATAGTGATGTGGAAAGGCAGAAACGATTTAGGTGGATTGGTGAGTGTGCTAGGTTGGAACAACAAGTTGATGGTGCCGCAGCCAAAAATAAGGATCTTGAGCTCAAGCTTGCAGATTTGAAGTATTCGAAGAAGAAGATGAAGAAGGAATTGCTGATTTGCCGCTTTGTGATCTGCTCGTTGATCATTCTTTTAGTGGCACTTAAGCTAGGTTAACATGTATGTAGTTGCTGCTTCTGGATGTAATTTGGATGTTATGTGGTGGTAGTTCATAAGTAAACTA
The DNA here is from genome assembly GCA_001642375.2 of Mentha longifolia. Taxonomy (NCBI): domain Eukaryota; kingdom Viridiplantae; phylum Streptophyta; class Magnoliopsida; order Lamiales; family Lamiaceae; genus Mentha; species Mentha longifolia. Next base: position 34,408,496 of record CM038111.1, read on the forward strand.
ACTAGTGTTCTAATGTAGGCAGTTCCGATTTAAGACCTTCCTAATTTATAAGTTAGTGTTCTATTTCTGAATTATTAGGATTTTATGTTGTGGAATGTTGAATGTTTAGGTGTTGAAGAAGCTTAAGTTGTTTTGTTGGTGCTTCTGCACACTTTTTTAAGTTGTTTAATGGAATTGGCCTTGTTTCATAGAAAGGTATGCTGTTGAATGCAATTCTTCAAAACAGATCCCATAAAACAAGTTTAATTAAGCATTACAGAATTATGTTTCTTACTTGATCAAATCCAAGGAATTAAGTTTGCATATGTCACAAAATGAGACGCTAATCCGATGTGAAAAGGTGATAAGAGTTAAATTTCAATGTGTTCCTCCACTCACTTGCTGCGACCATGCATATAACTGAACATAGTAGCTTCTGCGGTATATCGCGCCTCGACTTGGAATAATCTTCTTTAAAGGCAAACCACGAATGAGGCATTCCATAAATTTCATCGCCATTATACCGCAATCATGTCCGTTCAATTGTTTTGGAGTGTTTGGACAGATCACAATTTCCCATTCATATCTCAACGGAATATTTGTCACCAACTTACCCCAAAGCTGCTTACTTCTCATAACACGAGGAAAGTTTCTGCGCAAATGATCAAAGTAGCCGCAAATTGTGGAAGATGGAGTCGACAAGGAATCATACACTATCACCTGTTGCTGCAAGAAAGAGACTTTGAATAAAACCCAGTGGTCCTTGCCTACGTTGCCAACGCCAAAGAGGTGTGAGGCTCTTTCCCATGGAATTTCACAGAGACGAGGGATGTCTCCGTTGAGATATGGAGCACATGCATGTGATATGAAATCCTTTGACAAGAGAAGATTCTGCAGAGTGAAAGTAATGGAGCAAAACCATGATTATAAACTGGAAAAGAAGACAATAATACAGGCTTTGCTTCTACAGCTTAGCATTTAGAGAATTCTTCCTCTAGAATTATGATAGAGAAAAACTAAATATATATACTCACTACTCCCTTCATGTCCAAGACTGCCCAATCTCTTTGCATGGTCGACTTTTCGTGATCATAATTATACGCCACAAGATTGATGAGAGAATCGATATGCTGAGAAATATAATAATCCATTAATGTCGTGTTAACTGTGAAGATATGCAAGTCTATGAAAGGAGAAAGGTTTTTTTGTAGGCAGGACTTACAAAATTTTCAAGCCACCCACAAGGGCTGCAAAGTCTTGAGAACCAGTCAACATCGGCCCATTGAAGTATATCACCAGGAACCCTTAGCAAGTTGACTCTCGAACCACTCAGTCTTAGAAATGAATGTAAGCGGTTAGATTACATATTCAAATGGAAAGCATCAAAACAATAGCTGCATTTCAAATATGATACTGTTAGAATTCATTACTTCTTGTTTTTTAGGGCAATCGCCTTCCAGCTACTGAATGATTTCAGATCTGCCTCATTCCAGTTATCCTGGTTCACATCGTACTCACTGTATATAGTATGAGGTAGTCCATCCTCGAGTGATGGAGGCTCTAAGAAATACCCAGGCACACCTTCAATTGCAAGCTGGACAATCCGGTCAAGAGAGCTTGTCCGACAATCAGGAGAGTTCATGACCTGGAAGGGATCCGATGATGCTGGACGCACATCCTTCATGATCAAAATATGATCACTGCTTGATGCTCTATGATCCTCTTCAACCGGTGCAGAATCAACATCTTTTCTATCCTCAGACTCCGTACCCGATGAATCAACATCTTTTCTATCCTCAGACTCCGTACCCGATGAATCATTGCTTTCTTCATGGACATCAGTGGCTTTTTTATCGGATGTGAATTGATCATTCAAATCTTTCACCATTGTCTCAAGTTTCTGCATTCTAGAAACCAATCTCCCTTCCATAGCCACCATATCTTGTCTGACCGAATTATAAGCTTTCTCGATTAAATCCTACACCGTGAAAGCAAATAATTGTGAAGAAATGTTGTGTATATACATAGACCACTAATTTCGAACCATAGCTTCATAATTTTAGGAGAATAATCAACATATAAGTACCTTTAGTTCCGCTATTCCACCTTTACCTTTGGTTAAAGGAGGATTTGATTCCAACTGTTCACCTGTGGTATAAGGAGAATCTATCTTTCCTTTTAAACGCTTAGAGGATCTAGGGGGACTCAGTGTATCCTCAGCTTCATTACAGCTCTTCTTCTTTCAAGGTTGCCTTTCAATTGGACGAGGATCCGCCACTTTCATAGATGCATCCACTCCTAGAGCTTCCAAGAATTGTTCCTCACCCTCGGTCAACTGAATTTTCACCTACACATTTTGGTAAAGATTAATTTCTTAAAGATCATTCGCTGCACAATTTGGATTTCACCATAATAATTAGAAAAATGACAAAAACAAGCAGGGTACCGGATGGTAGGAGCATCCAGTTAGGAAGAAAGGATACACGTCATCAAAACTTGCTCGCTTGTGTGGAAGCCAACGCAACATTCTGGCCCAGCCGAGACCAGGTTCTGGGTTCCGGTCAGCACAATAGCTTGCCAATTCAGGGAAAATCTCATAAGCCCAAGCTTGGAGAGGGTACAGAAATCCTTGTGCTTCGCATTTTCGTTCCTTTCCATTTGATTCAAGATCATTAATGTGCTTCTTAGCATCGTGAGTTATGGCAACAAGAATCTGGTAAGAAGCTCGTCCCCAAGGAAACTGTTTGAAAGTCTCCAAATTATCTATCAAATGCATGAAGTCAAGGTTAAGGCGTGTAGTCGGTCTTCCATCCATTAACACGACGCCATAAACAATGTATACATACGCCAATTTAAGAGACACCAAGCTATCACCATCTTTATTGCTCTCCTGATCAAATTTGCGTTTTATATCCTCCATAAAGAGTCTATTACGACCACCGAAGACTTCATTGTGGAACTCAGATGCTTTAGGGGTTTCCATACTACCATTTATCCTTAACCCACTCATCAATGCAAAATCAGCTGGTCCAAACTCAACAAGGGAATTCCCAATTTCAATCTCCAAACATTTTCTTTCTAAGGAACTACTACGAAGTTGCTTTGACATTATAACATACAGCTGGCCTTGAAATTGGAACTTCTCTGGAATATCAAATAGATGACCAAACGGTGAAACCATTATGTTGTGCATATTTCTAGGGGACAAATTTGCTTCTACATGTTTGAGCCACCAAATGTGATGCCTTGTGGAGGCGGAAACCCCTAATTTTATTTAACACTTATCAGTCAAAATTTTCAAAATAAACACTAAAATCTAAAAATTGCAGTTAAATCACATACGGAATCAAACAAGAACATATCTACAACACAAATTCATCTCTTACTATATCCAAATCGAAACTTATAACATACTTACATGATTGCAATCGCACACATTGGCAACAAAACCCTAAACTCTAAACCCTAACCCAACTCTACATGAACTTCTTTCTTAGAAATGAAATTATAGGAAACACACCTTTCTGTGATCCTCTACGTCTCCCCATCGCATCCGCAGGTCTCGATTATAGCCTTTTCAAATCTGTTCCGCAGCGACGATCTTCCAATTCATAAAAAATGGCGAAAACCTCTGTTCAGTTTTTTTTTTTTTTCCTTTTTTTTTGGCGGAAAGGGGGATTTTGTATTTCACGAAGGAGACTGCTGCGGGAAAGTGAGAATTACAAGTAGGAATGTAGAGACTCGTCTATGAGTTAAAGAGCCGAGCTCTCCAGAGCTTGATTTGTGCATTTCAACTTCAACTATGTGAAATTTGCCGATATTAATAATAAATAGGTGAACCTATTTCTAACACGTTAGCGATCATTCCAAATTTATTTAATACAATTTTCAGCTAACTAATTTAATTGCGATTTATATTAGTCTGTTAATTCTTACACTATAAATCGATTCAAATTCTATGCCGATATAAAACCTATGCAGACCTAATAACCCTAATTAAAAGGCTACCTCTGACACATAGTCTAACGGCGTTTTTTTTTTCTGTGACGACCGTTAGGACAAAAACCCGGTCGAAAGTTTACTCCGGTCTGGAGCACAAACGAATCGAAATGGTGGGGCCAATATAAATGGACACGTGTTGCAATCTTATGGTCGGTGAAGTATGCGCCTGACCTAGCTCGGAATCTCCCGTGAAATCGGGTATTGGGCTAGGGTAAGGAAATTTAATTAGGTTTAATTTGGGTTGGTGGGTATATTTATTTTTTGTTTTTGTTTTCCAATTTTGGTGATTAAATTTTTTCTAAACTAATTGTAATAAGGGAAAGTTAATTGTAATAAGGAAAAAACTAATTGTACCATTACTGATAAAAAAAAATGTACCATTACTATGCTAATTATTTCCCAAAAGAGAAAGGCGTCAGAAATCTTGAGACGACCCAAAAAAAAATAGTCTCAGAAATCTTGAGCTGGAGGGAGTATATTAAGGTTCAAATATAATACGAATGGTAAAATTATAATATCAAAACTTATAGTAATATTGAACAGCTATGCGAATTACTGAACTCGTATAGATTAGCATTTTCATTGTATAGATTGTCACTTTTACGAAAAATATTATAAAAATAATAATTAATGCATCGCTTCAAGTGCGAGAATATATTTTGCTCATTCGGAAGGTGCCGCATGATTAGTCGTTGGAAAATTACGATAATTAAAAATTGATGATTACAGGAGTTCAACAATTGACACTTTTATTCATATTGATTGAAAATTTACAAAAAATCACGAATAGTCGATCCCGAATAAGTAATCCACTAATCTAGGATCGAACCTTCCATTAATTTACTTCATATTTCACTAATTATTCAACCATTTCAATCGATTAACCCCGATTAGTGACTAATCAAGTGAATCTCATTTTATTATTAGTAGTCCACTAATTCGTTTTCAATTGTTGTGTATCGGCAATTGCTTTTTTAATTATGAGATCAATAGGTGTAGAAGAAAAAATAGTTGTTATGCAAAAATTTGAGAAGATTCACGTAGGGAGGTTTTAGAAGAGATGGTGGGTGCCGATAATTATGGTAGTGGAATCGTAATTGATTTTTCCATGACTAAATTACCCTTTTATAATTAGTTAAAAAGCATTTAATGAGTATCTAGGAATTAATCTACACTATAAATTTGTAAAAAGCCAAAGGCTTAGATTAGTTCCTAATATATGGGAGTAAAAAACAATTAGCAAAATTTTTGCTATGACTATAGAACAATCAAAGTGTTACTAGTACATTCCCAACAGCATGGGAAGAGTTAATCAATTTAGGGAATGGCCGATATGTTTTTATTACCCATTTTGAAAGTAGGTATGTAAAAAATACCCATTTTTATATTTTAATGAACATGGGCACTCAATGTGATAGTAATATCGGTTGATTTATAATGTATGTGTCCCTTTTTCTTCTTTTGTATTTTTTTATTTTACTTTACTTTATTCAACAACAATAATTCTTGGTACAAAATAATTCAGGAGATGCTTCACGGGAGTTTTTCCCTTTTTTTTCGGGAGTTTTTCATTTTTTTCGGTAATTTATCATTTTTTGGGAGTTTTTCATTTTTCGGGAATTTATCATTTTTTTGGGAGTTTTCATTTTTTTTTTTGTGGAGTTTTTGATTTTTTTTTTCGGGATATTTTCATTTTTTGGGGAGTTTTTCATTTTTTTTTTCGGGGGATTTTCATTTTTTTCGGGAGATTTTCACTTTTTTTTGGGAGATTTTCATTTTTCTTTTGGATTTTTTCATTTTTTTTGGAGTGTTTTTATTTTTTATTTTTTTCGAGAGTTATTCATTTTTTTCGGGAGTTTTTAGCGAGAATGTATTTTGGGGCATTTGTGGTAGGGTGCGTGGTTATAAGGATTTTTTATGTGATATATTTTTTTTTATTCAATCAAAGACATAATTGACAAAATATATGAATTTAGAGAGTCGGCCATAATGACACTAATAATTACTCAAAAGCAAGAAGAATTTTTCATCATTTTATAAAATGCGAACTTACCAATGATAGATAGTCAAGTCATATTATAACTATACATTTATATTCTTGTATCAATCAATTGACTATACATAATTTTTATATCTCGCAAAATATTGGGAATGAAAATGTTTGATTGGGTAAATAATCGTACTTACTTTTCGTTTTCCTTAATTGATTAATTCGGGATCGACTGTTCGACTAGTGGACTTCACATTCCACTAATTATTCGAGGATCTCCACCAATTCGACTCGATTAGCAACTAATCAAGAGTGATCACTTTATGTTTATACTAATCTAGTAATCCAGGATCAACTCTTCGAGTAGTGGACTTCACGTTTTACTAATTTATCAAGGATCTCAACCAATTCGACTCGATTAGTTACTAATAAAGTGAAATCACATTTCATTTCATTGATCCACTAATCCGAAATCGATTCTTTGACTAGTGGACTTCACGTTTTACTAATTATCCGAGAGTCTTCATCGATTAGACTCAATTAGCGACTAACCAAGATAAATCACTTTTTTGTTTTTCTAAACTACTAATCCGGGATCTACTCTTTGACTAGTGGATAATTAACCTTGCACAACTAAATGAATAACTACATAACTTTAAAGAAAAGGAAAATTTAAATTAAAAAAAAAAAAGGGATAGCGGAGCAATACTGTACATATAAATGGCATTGAAAATGGCATTGATTGTTGCATAAAAATAAAGAGCACCCGACAATTTATATATGAAAACATAAAAGCGCCCGGCCGATTTTAATGTGTTTATTACTTGGGCGATTTTATTTAAAATATTAAAAAATATATTCTATATATTCTATTGAATTAAATGTAGCACGGCTCGAAAATATATTTTGGACTGACCTCTCTTACGTCCACTTCGTACACGCTCGGACTAATACCTTCATTTAGTTATCTCAATTTATACTTCCAAGGGAAGTAAAACATTGACTCTAAATTCTCAGAGATTGACACGTGCTCTCGAGGGGCCTAACAACAAACAACCTCGATCTTAACATTCCACTTAAAATTTCATAAATTATCCGATGATCTCTACCAATTCGACTCGAATATTGTTGACGAATCAAGTGAAATCCCTTTTCATTTTCAGTAATCTACTAATTCGGGACCTTCGACTAGTGGACTTCACGATTCACTAATTATTTGTCGATCTCCAACGATTCGATAGTGACTAATTGAGTGAAATCCCTTTTCATTTTTGTTGGAAATGAAAAGCCTCTCTCTCTATTCTTGTTGTCCCACATTAGAAAAATACCCTTGTGTGGAAGGGTGTGGAAGGGTATATATTAAGAAGTGGGATATGGATACTTGAATGAGTTTGTGGGCTTTTGGATAGTGGGCTTGGGCTGTCCAAACACACACACGCGCGCGCGCCCCGCCCGAGGCTCGGTCTGGTCTGGTCGTCGCGCGCGTGGGCTTGCTTCTCCGACTCCCTCTTGATTCGTTTTTTTTTTTTTTTTTGCTTCTAGAACTTTCTTTCTTGCTCACTAAGTTTCTTTTCGTGGGCTTAATGGGCTAAGTGGCTAGGGTTAGGGTTTGTGGTGCATCTTGAAATATTATATATATGTGCTCTCTTCTTCACATAAGAGGACGGAAAAACCTAGCCTGCAACCATTTTTTCTCCTCTTCCTAAAGCGTCTCCAACTCAATCTCCTGAGTGCACGTGAGCTTGAGTGCTGTGTTAACCTTCGGGAGTGGTTCGGCGTTCGAGACTTGTCACCGAGGGTCTATCAAAAATTGCTTTTAGGGCAGTGGTGCGGCTATGGCACATCGACTGACTTATTGTTTTATTCATTTTGTTTGTGCAGATTTGTTCATTGACGCTCTCTCTACGGTTCGAGTATCAACAATCTAAAAGCGATGGCATCGAACCGTAACCTGTCCGATCTGTCAAAGCTCGAGCCTCTTGATGGTTCGAATTACAAGCGGTGGTCTAAGAAACTGCTGATCTTCTTCCAACAGATCGAGATCAACTACGTTCTGCTCGAGGACACCCCCGCACCAGCTGCTTTTGTTCCTGCTGCTACTGGTGGTGATGCTGTTGTACCTCCACCACCAACTGCAGCAGTTGTCAAGTATGAGAAAGATAATCTTGCTGCTCGCGGTCATATACTTAATCACATAACCGATAGCCTGTTCGATCTGTTCGTGGATTATTCATCTGCAAAGGAAATTTGGGAAAAACTAAAATCGAAGTATGGAGGAGATGATGCTGGAATGAATAAATATGTCACTGGTAAATAGATGGAGTTCAAACTGGTAGAAGATCAACCTCTGATGAAGCAGCTTCATGAGTATGAAAATTTAGCTGCTGCTGTCGTGGCTAAAGGGATGCAAATGTGTGAAGTTCTGAAGGTAAATGTGTTGCTTGAAAAACTCCCTCCGTCGTGGCATGACTATAGGAACACGATCATGCACAAGAAGAGAGATTTTACCCTCAAGGAGCTCATCAGTCACATGCGTACTGAGAGGCAAATCGCCTCAAGGATAAGGGCTCTAACTCTATCAATTTTTCTGGGGCTAATCTTGTTGAATCTGCTGGTGGCTCAGGATCATGAAAACAACATGGCTTCAAGAAGCAAAACTTCGATGGGAAAAGGCCGAACTCAAACTTCAAAAATGATAAGAAGATCATCAAGTCGAAGGTGACGTGCTACACTTGCGGAGCTCCCGGCCACAAATCTTATCAATGCAATCAGTGTCAGAAAGGAACCAACAAACACTCATTTCGGCCTACTCCTAAACCGGGGAATCAAGCAAATCTGACTGAAGCTGATGGTGATATCGTGAATGCTGTGGTGGAAGCGAACTTAACTGAAAATAATTATGAAAGACTGCGTGCTCGACACTGGAGCATCAAGACACTTTTGAACCATTCCACAACTTTGAAGATGCTGCTGAAGGAGAGTGTGTGTACATGGGGAACTCAAGTATTGTAATATCCCGGATTTTCTTATTAAAATTTAGCTATTATTATTATTATTATTATTAGGAATCTAAATAAGATAATATAATTTAGTAGACCTAGTATATATATACTACTATGTATGCGAAATAGTACTATCATATTATATATATATATATATATATATATATATATATATATATACTAAATTAAATCTACGTAGTTGATTTTATAAATACCACTATGTAATTAAAGTAATGCATTTATATAGATATACATCTACAAGAAACATGTGTTATTATGCAAATAACATGTGTAATATTATTATGTGCATAAAAGGTAAGAATTATCCTAATATATATTATAGATATATACGTAGTTAATATATGGATTAGCCATGCACACTTGGCGTATTCACTTCTACGTGGCCTACTGCCATTTAACTAGATTGGTGAATAACCTATTATAGCCTATTGACTAATCAAGCCTATCCTACGCCATTCCTCCTATAAATAGGTCACACCCTTTATTTCCTTTACTCATCAACTCATTTTTTGATCCAAACTCCTTATATAAATATATGATATATTCCAATATAATAGAGTCAAGGTTATAGACTACGAGGGATTACTAACGAGGAATTATCTTACTCTCAATATCAAGATTCAGGTGAGGCTCTCTATACTTACAAAAGTATTATTTGAGTTAGTAAGCTCTGATAAAATGAGATTATCCATGAAAATGTTTTAATGTGTTATTACATGTTTAAGGCTCTTATAATGTATGCGATCGGGTCTTTCGGTTGGTCTAACACACTAATCGAGAGGCTGTGCGCACAGTTAGAAATTGTTGGGTTGATCACCAATTGATTCTAACTTGATGGGAGAACCTCTGGATGAAATATTCCATTGTCTCCAAATTATGGCTCCATTTGAAAAGGGAAAAGGGATCCGACGGTGGTAATGTCCCGGGATCAATATAAGAGTAACATGGTAATACGCATGTGCGCACAATCATGAAAAATGAGGTTTTGTGTGCATGGAAGTAAATAATTTCAAAATCCTTCTATGTATACTTTTATTATCATGGATATTCTTTTTATGAAAAATATTTTTGGCACAAGCCCACTGGGTACATTAGTACTCAGCCTGCAATTCCTTTCCAAATGTTTTGCAGAGTAAGGAGCTGGTGGAACAGGCGGAGATTGGGAGGACTGTTGTTATTGCTATAGTATAAATAAATAAAAGCTTCCGCTACGCCTATGAATATAGTCTACCCCTCCATGTGTATTTTCCTAGGTCAACTCCGTATCTATAAATAAATTATCTACGTTCTTCTTATACCATGAATTATATATATACTACGGGTACTCAGACAAATCGGCCAACATGGGTTGTTCGGCTTAGCCAAACCCATAGTTTGAGCTGTATGTCCCGATCCCATATTTAAATATTATATTATTTTATGTCTACGGGTATTCAGACACAGGCGGCCGGTACAGGCAGTATGATTTATCTACCCCGTAGTTCGTGCTATGGGTCCCGATCCCGTATTTAATTTCTTAACAATAGGATTAAATATCCCCAAGCCATGAGCCCCTTTCTATCCCCGCTTCTTAATTCCAACCCCTTGCCACGTCCCGGTATACGTGCCTTCCCTCGGGAACTGGGGTGTGACAAGTATTGTTGGTGTGCTCGGCAAGGGAAAGGTCCAACTCAAGCTTACCTCTGGAAAAACTTTAAGCTTAAGTAACGTTATGTATGTACCAAGCATGCGTAGGAACCTAGTTTCTGGTGGTTTACTGAGCAAAGCTGGTCTGAAGCTTGTGTTTGAATCTGATAGAGTTGTCTTAACTAAGAGTGGGGACTTTGTGGGAAAGGGTTATCTGTGTGATGGTCTTTTTGTACTCAATGTCGAGTCTGAAATCATGAATTAGAATGCTTCTTCTTCTGCTTACTTAGTTGAGTCTCTAAATGTGTGCCATGGTAGACTTGGTCATGTGAATTATGCTTCTATTAAGAAACTACGCTCTATGGGTCTTATTCCTGCCCTATGTCACAAAAATAATGATGTTAAATGTGAAGTATGTGTGGAAGCAAAATTTGCTAAGAAGCCTTTTAAAGCTGTAAAACATAGATCGTCTGTCCTTCTCGAACTTATTCACACAGACTTAGCAGAATTTAGAAGCACTGTTAGTAGAGGTGGGAAGAAGTATTATATTTCTTTTGTTGATGATTTCTCAAGATACACTCGTCTATATCTCTTAAGGTCTAAGGATGAGGCAGAGGATACTTTTCTTAAATATAAAACTGAGGTAGAGAATCAGCTAAATTTAAGAATTAAGAGTGTGAGATCTGATAGAGGAGTAGAGTACAGTACCCTGTCCCTTAAGGATTTCTGTGAGAAATATGGGATCATACACGAGTTTACAACTCCTTATTCCCCTGAATATAATGGTATTGCTGAGAGGAAGAATAGAACCCTAACGAACATGATTAATGCTATGTTGCTCAGTTCGGGTTTACCTGACAATATGTGGGGGGAAGCTGCCTTGTCTGCATGCTATGTTCTTAATCGTGTGCCTCATAGGAAGTTGGACAAGACCCCGTATGATTTGTGGAAGGGTTTTGCGCCTAGTTTGGAATTCGTGACAGTGTGGGGGTGTCTAGCTAAGGTGAGGTTGAATGATCCAAATCAGGTGAATATTGGTTCTAAAACTTTTGATTGTGTGTTTATTGGCTATGCTCATAACTCTGTTGCTTATCATTTTATGTCCATTAGCGACAATTCTATTTGTGAATCTCGAGATGCTGAGTTCTTTGAGCATATATTTCCTATGAAATCTAATGTTTCTGTTGAGAATGTGCCTAGTACTTCTGGGAGTAATGCAGCTGAGCCTTCAGATCAGCCAGCACGAGAGCTTAAGATAGCTGTTGAACCGAGAAGAAGTAAGAGACAGAGAACCGAGAAGATCTTTGGTACTGATTTCATTACTGCTTTTGTTGTTGAGCATCCTGATTTGATCGATGATTATGTGGTATCTGCTTTCATGATTAGTGAGGATCTTGTTAGTTATAGAGCTGCTATGTCTAGTGTAGATGCTCTTTTTTGGAAGGAGGCTATACAGAGTGAAATTGATTCTATAACTAGTAATCACACTTGGGAACTAGTTGATTTGCCTGCTAACTGTAAACCTATCAGATCAAAGTGGATTTTTAAGAAAAAACTAAAACCTGACGGGTCGATTGATAGTTTAAGGCTAGACTAGTTGTGGTTGGTTGCTCTCAGAAAAGGGAAGTTGATTTCTTTGACACTTATTCTCCAGTTGCACGAATCTCTACTATTAGAACACTAGTTGCTCTAGCCTCTATTCACAGTCTTGTTGTGCATCAAATGGACGTGAAAACTGCCTTTTTGAATGGTGATCTTGATGAGGAGATTTATATATATCAACCTGAGGGTTGTGTGGTGTCAGGGATGGAGAATAAGGTATGTAAGTTAAATAGATCGCTGTATAGGTTGAAGCAGGCTCCAATTCAGTGGTATGAAAAGTTTCACAATACTATACTGCTGAATGGATTTGTGGTAAATAGTTCTGAATCATGCCTTTATGCTAAGACTCATGGATCTGAATGTGTGCTCATATGTTTGTATGTTGATGATATGTTGATATTTGGCACTTGTCTTGATGTTGTGTTGGAAACAAAAGTCTTTTTGTCTTCTGCTTTCGATATGAAAGATTTGGGTGAGGCTGATGTTATACTTGGTATCAAATTAGTGAAAAGTTGTGATGGATATGGGTTGAGTCAGTCACACTATATGGAATAAGTGCTGAATAGGTTTAATTGTAGTGATCTGGTACCCGTTAGAACTCCTTATGATTCTGGTGTTCATTTGAAGAAGAATGATAGGGATGCTGTTTCTCAAGAACAATATGCTAGAATTCTAGGGAGTATGATGTATCTGACGAATTGCACTTGGCCTGATATTGCATATGCAGTGAGCAGATTGAGTCGCTACACTCATAAGCCTAGTAAAGAACATTGGGATGCTTTGTATCGATTGTTGAAGTATCTTAAGGGAACTCAAGATCTCTGCTTGCCTTACTCCTGTTTTCCAGAGGTGGTAGAAGGATACTGTGACTGCAAACTGGGTATCCGATTATGGTGATGTGAGCTCCACGAGTGGATTTGTATTCACTCTTGGTGGGGGTGCTGTGTCTTGGAAGTCGGGAAAACAGATGTGCATTGCAAGCTCGACCATGGAGTCTGAGTTTATTGCTTTGGAACTTGCGAGTCACGAAGCAAATGGTTGCGAGAATTGCTCACTGACATACCTTTGGGTAAGAGATCGGAGGCTCCTATTTCTCTTCATTGTGATTCTCAGTCTGCTATTTCGGTTGCGAAGAATAGTGTATACAATGGGAAAATGAGACACATTCGAGTGAAACATGCTAAGGTGAGGGAGATGATTGAAGAAGGGGTAATCTCTCTCGACTTTGTGAGGTCAGAGAAAAATTTGGCTGACCCTTTTACCAAACCTCTCATAAAGCGTCAAGTGGAAGAACTTGGTGTTGGGATTGGCATGAAGACATTGAGTCGAGAAAGCTGACATGGTGGACACCTACAAGGTCAAACGAAACTATGTTGTCTATCTTTTAATTCATTGTATATTTTTTGTATTAACATGTGTTAATTACAGTTTCTGAATAGCGTTGAGCTATGTGGTTCTGCTGCGGAGAACTTTGGACATAGATGAATGATCACCTTGTGAGGTAATTCTACTACGGTAGATTGTGATTGTACTATAATATTGATGAGGTTGGGCATTTGGACTCTTAATGATTTATGCAGATTTGTTTTGCGAAACATTTTTGGTATATTATATGCGTACAATATATTTAGTGCTTTGGCGATTGCACTTTCATTAAATCACCTATGTGTATGTGAAGAATTAATTTCTTGTCTGAAATTTAACTTTCTAGGGCATACATGAAAATCGAAGGTGTTTGCCTTTCATTATCGCGGAGACGTACTTAATTCAAGGAATGATGTGAGATGTGGGGTTTGACATGTGAACTCTTAAAGTTCAAACCGAAAGGTACTTTTTGAGAATTGTGTGTTTTCTTACATTTCTAACATACAAATTCAATCGAAAGATATTTGTATCTAAGCATCAATATTCCTTTCTTCATTCTTTGTCGACTTTTCATTTGTGGGGATTGTTGGAAATGAAAAGCCTCTCTCTATTCTTGTTGTCCCACATTGAAAAAATACCCTTGTGTGGAAGGGTATATATTAAGAAGTGGGATATGGATACTTAAATGAGTTTGTGGGCTTTTGGATAGTGGGCTTGGGCTGTCCAAACACACACACGCGCGCGCGCCCTGCCCCGCCTGGCCGTCGCGTGCGTGGGCTTGCTTCTCCGACTCCCTCTTGATTCGTTTTATTTTTATTTTTTTGCTTCTAGAACTTTCTTTCTTGTTCACTAAGTTTCTTTTCATGGGCTTAGTGAGCTAAGTGGCTAGGGTTAGGGTTTGTGGTGCATCTTGAAACACTATATATACGTGCTCTCTTCTTCACAAAAGAGGACGGAAAAACCTAGCCTACAGCCGTTTTTTCTCCTCTTCCTAAAGCGTCTCCAACTCAATCTCCCGAGTGCTCGTGAGCTTGAGTGTTGTGTTAACCTTCGAGAGTGGTTCGGCGTTCGAGACTTATCACCGAGGGTCTGCTGGAAATCGCTTTTAGGGCAGTGGTGCGGCCACGACACAACGACTGACTTATTATTTTATTAGTTTTGTTTCTGCAGATTTGTTCGTTGACGCTCTCTCTACGGTTCGAGTATCAACAGTTTTCACCAACCCACTAATTCGAGATCGACTCTTCGACTAGTGTACTTCATGTTTTACCAATTATTCATTTATTTCTAACGATTCGACTAGATTAATGACTAATTATGAGAAATCTTTTTTCATTTTCACCAATCCACTAATTCGGGATCAACTTTTTAACTAGTGGACTTCATGTTTCACTAATCATCATATAATCTCCAACGATTCAACTCGATCAATGACTAATCAAGTGAAATCACTTTGCGTTTTGACCAATCTACTAATTTGGTATCGGCTCTCCATTTCATAAATTATTTGAGAATCTCCAACGATTTGACTCGATTAGATACTAATTGAATGAAATCCCTTTTTTGTTTTCACCAATCGACTAATTCAGAATCCACTCTCCCACTAATGGACTTCACATTTCACTAATTTTTCAAGAATCTCCATCGATTTGACTCAATTAGTTACTAATCGAGTGATATCACTTTTTGTTTTCACTAACCCACTAATTTGGGATCAATTGTTCGACTAATGGACTTTATGTTTTACATATTATTCATTTATCTCCAATGATTCGACTCGATTGGTGACTAATCGAGTGAAATTCTTTTTTTTTTTCATTTTCACCAATCTACTAATTCGGGATTGACTATTCAACTAGTGGACTTCACATTTTACTAATTATCCTAGAATCTCCAACGATTTGACTCGATTAGCGACTAATCAAGTGAAATTACTTTTCTTTTTCACTAATCTACTAATTTGGGATCGAGTCTTCGACTAATTGACTTCAAGTTTTACTAATTATTCATTTATCTCCAACGATTGGCTCGATTGGTGACTAATCGAGTGAAATTCTTTTATCATCTTCACCAATCCACTAATTCGGGATCGACTATTCGACTAGTGGACTTCACATTTTACTAATTATCTTAGAATCTCCAATGATTCAACTCGATTCTTAATTTTTAATTATCGCAATTTTCTAACGGTTATTTATGCGGCACCTTGCGAGTGAGCAAATCATATTATCGCACTTGAAGCGATACATTAATAATTTTTTTATCGTATTTTTTTTGTAAAAATTCAATCTATACAAATGAAAATGCTAGTCTATACGAGTTCAGTAATTCGCATTCAATATTAGTATAAGTTTTGATATTATAGTTTCAGAAATGATCCCCTACCCACCGTGGGCACACTTAATGATATTAAGTGTGCCCACGGCTGACGTGGCAATGCCACGTCAATGATTTTTCCTTTTAGGGTTCACTTTTTTTAGTAGGGTTTAGTTTTTTATGGTAAAATTTATTTATATAAGTTATATTAATTATTTTTTTCCTTAAATAAAATGCCGCCACCTCAGCCGTGGGCATATTAAGTATGCCCACGGTGGTGGGTAGGGGAGCATTATTCATTATAGTTTTACCATTCTTATTATATTTGAACCTTAATATACTCAAGATTTTTGACACTATTTTCTTTTTGGTACAATTAGTTCTTTTTTTTTTTAGTTCTTTTTTTATCAATAATGGTACAATTAATTTTTTTCCTTATTATAATTAACTTTCCCTTATTACAATTATTAGTTTAGAAAAAATTTAATCGCCAAAATTAAAAAAAATAAAAACACAAAATAAATATACCCACTAACCCAAATTAAACCCAATTAAATTTCCCTACCCTAGCCCAAATACCCGATCCCACCCCAAATTCACTCCACCATTTGCGTCTGTTTTTCTTTCTCTCTAATCTTCTCGATTTCCTTTCTCTCTAATGGTCCGGGCTTCCGCCGCCGAACGGGTTCAGCAGCTGCGAGGTCTTCGTCTTGATCTCGGCGATTCCGCTGGCGATACTGAGCTGCTCAGCTCGGGAATCTTGACCTTGAGCTTCGATATGAACAAAGCCATTTGATGAATCGGCTTCGAGAATCTGCCTCCGTTCTGGTCGGAATCCTCGAGGTGGGGCTCATGGTTTCTAGATCAAGAATAGATTTTGAGAGGAACCTATTGAAGAATAAAAAAAAGAAAAAAAATATAGTAATTATAAATTAAAAAAAATTATACGGGTAATTACAATAATCAATTTAATTAACTACTGCCAAAAAAATAATCAGAATAATTAATTCCATTATTTATTTAATTCTTTAACACATACTACATTCTATCACTTAGCACAACACACTTTTAAACTTACATAATCCCATTTTGGAATCGTTGCCGAAACAAAAGCTTTCAAAAGAGATGAGCTGGAGGGAGTATATTATTATTATTATTATTATTATAAACGGACTTTACTATTAATTTTACTATTATAAATGTAATGGGAATATGGGAATATATATATTTTGGAGTAATAAATAAATTAATTAACAGTAACAGTACCAAAAGGAAATGAATGGTAAATGAAAGAAAAATCATTCCACGAATTGTAAAGCAAGAATAATAATAAAAAAATAAAAATAAACCTATTACCAAGCTATATACCTACATGTATTTGACGGAGTTACATAATTAACGGTGGCTTTTTATCAAACCGGAAGCGAACCGGTTCAGTTGGTCAAACTTGGATTAAGTTTTTTTTTTATTAAAAAGTGACACATGTCACATTATTGTGGAGAGTGAATTTTACACCTAGCATAAGGACCCATATGGTCATGTGCTCTTGTCTCTTTCTCTTTCCTCATTTATTCTCTCTTCACTCTTTCTTCTTTCTTTTTTTTTGAAGACATATATTTTCTCCTTCTCTCATTCTTTTTTTTAAAAATGTATATTTCCTTTTTCATTTTTTTTATCAGTAAGAAAAATTTTGAATTTAACATTTTTCATTTTCAGTTTTTTTTTTTTTACTGTATGTCTATTTTGATGAAGACATTCATACAATCAGAACTTTCATAGTTGGTAAGATATTGATGACATCTTGCCATTCATGGTAAGATAGTTGACAAGATGTCGATAACGTTATATGCAAAGAATGCAAAAATATGAGATTATGTGACATTCATGTGAATATCTAATAATTATCTTTGATTAACTTTTATTGAATAACTTGGCAAGAAATTGTAAATCTCTTACCTTCTCCAACTCGTTTGGTAAGAAATTGACAAATTATTACCAAGTGAATTTGTCAAATTCTTACCAAACGATTTAGAGAATGTAAGTAATTGAAAAATTCTTACCATTTGGTAAGAATTTAATATTTTTGTATGTGATTGTAACATTTGAATAATCTTGCCAATACAAAGATGGAAAGTAATAAAGATATTTTTACCATTCACGTTTAAGTATTTAGTAAGTTATTGAGAAAATCTTACCAAAGTTATTTGTAGCTATCAAATCCCTACCACTTATGAAAACTAGACATAGCATCAGCAAGTAATTGCAAAGCAGGGAAAAAAACAAGTAATAATCAAATGTAATAAAAATATTGTTGGGCATCAGATTTGTCATTTCAAAAAATACATAAGTATTTAAACAAAAAACTAGAATAGTTGGTATTTCTATAATGTCCCGTATTTTCCTACTATCATTAGAAACGTAACTACGTTGCCAAAAGAAATTAGTAACTTGCAGTAAATCAATTTCGATTTCTAATCGTTATATATTTATTTCGAGGAATGAAGTCCTCAATTAAAATCAAGTAGCAACTTGATTACTAATCACTTTTAGTTAATAAGCTATTAATCGAGATGTTCAATCGAATTCTTACTATTTTGCCTTAGCTAAGAAAAATCAACTCGAATGCCTAGATAAAATATTGGATTGGGCCAAGCCATTAGTGGTTTCGAGAGTGCGGCGAGTTCCCTTTTGGGCCAAGCCCAAATAAATAGAAGAGAAGCATAACAATAGAGATTAATTTCCTTATTACTACAAAGAGGCAAATCAGCCATTATATACTTAGATATACAATATACCCACTAATCAAATATTAAATAAAGAATTACATATTACATCAACTCAGATTTTGGGATGCTAGTGCAGTTATTAACCAAGGAATAATTGGTCGATTGTACTAGGATAGAGCAACACGGCTCCTATCTAATCAAGAAGGAAAAAAAAATGGCGAAATCAATCTTTCATCCCCATGAAATCAGCTCACCAGCAGCCCCCTCTGCAGCAGGCAAATCTGCAAATAAAAAAAAAAAGGAAATCAACAAAAGGATTATGGAAAGCTATTACCCAACAAATAAGCCAAAGCCTTAACCAAAAGCTAGTTACAAAGCTGTCCATTACCATATATAAATACACCTTCTCTGCAGCCATCTTTTACTCCACACTTTCAATTAAAACCACATAGAGGGAGGACTTGAGGGAAGTGAAGGAGACTGCAACCCAAAGAGAGAAAAAGGGAGAAGAGAGACCAAGGGAGAGTAAAGTTAAGGAGTTGGAGCAACAAGGATAGGAAGGATTTCACCTCAAAGAACAGCCATCAAACCACCACACAACACAACTCACCCCACTCTTTTCAAGGTAACCAACTCTCAGCTAAGAACATATTCGTTATTACTCCTTAAGGAAATGAACTAACATGCTGGAACTGCAAAACCATTTAGCAATTGAACAACGATTATACACTTCTAGTTCAAAAACTACTTGTCCAATAAATGGAAACCGAAATCATGAGCATACATACCAAACTGGAACCTAAGAGCATAACTCTACTTCTTAAACAAAATCCCAGAATCGAAAACAGTAATCACACACACCACATGTACTCGAGAACTTAAAATTTACAAATAAAGAAGCATAAGAGATAACGAGAGAATAGAGGTTAGACAACGGTGAACGGCATCCCCATCGTTCCTTCATCGGACCTGCAAAACAGAGAAAGGGAGGGAGAGATTTCGAATTTAACGAGTTATTAAATAAAATCCAACCCTTAATTCAGCAAAAACGAGAAAAAAAGTAGAGCTCGATTGGGAGAGGGAATGTCCCCTAATCCTTCGATTAGGGATTTTAATTTTAGATTCTGGTTTAGAATCGTAGAGAGAGAGAGCGCCGGGACCGCGGGAGTTGCGGCCAATCAACGCCTCGAAGCCGGCGCCGTCTCACCGCGCCATCAGAATATCAAATCCAGGGAAGCCCGCCGGAAATCGGCTGAGGGAAAAGCTTTGCCCAATTTTCGAATTGGATTTCGAATTGGGGAAAATTTCAGAGCTGAAGTGAGAAACAGAGACGAGAATAAGCGAAATAAAGCTAGGAATAGAGCCAGAGTGTCGCCGGAATTCCTCGATGGAGAAACTTTCTCCCAAAACTCGAACTAGGGTTTAATTTTGGGGCAACATATCGCGAGAGAACGGCACGAGCACAGAGAAACAAAAACTAAGACCGACAACCGTCTAAGAACAGCGCTGCCGGCGCCGATCGTCGATTGCCAGCCAAAGTATCGAGAGAGAGAGAGAGTATAGAGACGAAGAAAATTCACGTTAGAGAAGGGGAGAGTTATGCTCCTTCGTCAAATAAGAAAAAGGGTAGGGAAGTTGGGTTTTTGTTCATATCGGGTCGGGTTAGTTAACTTGTAGGCTGGGCCGAGAAAAAGGCGGGGTGAAGACTGGGCTATGTTATGGGCTAAAGTTGCTAAGCGGACTAAATTTATTTTATTGGATAATAACAAGCCCAATCTCTAATTAATTATGAATCCGTAATCTGAATTCGATATGTCGTAGGGAATTACTTCTCGAATTTCGATAATTAACTTGAGACAAGTTAATTCATTTTGATTTAATAAAATAGATTAATTGATTAAGATAATCAATTACACAATTTCAATTAGTAATTTATATTTTTTAAGTGAATTATTTTCTTAATTAACTTATAGTAATTAGTTAAATAAATTAGAAGTTGTTGTAAATATATATTAATATGGACATTACTATTAGTTAGGATTTCTCTCCCTTGTATATATATCTTGTGTGTATCCCATTTGTAACTTACGGTGAATAAGATTAATGAGAAAACCCTACTAATAAATTGAGAAAACCCTTCTCTCTTTCTCTTATGTGTTCTTTATTCTCTAACCAATTGAGCTGTAATATTTTTAAAGAGGAATTACAGCAATCAATCGAGCGATTTTGGAGGTATGCCAAAAGAATCATCGTATTTTTCTTTGTCGATGCCTTAATTTTAATTTCAAGGTCATGTTTCTATCTCTCATCATGGTAGAATATAGAAAAGGTATATTGACTTTATGAGTTCCCCCAATATAGCTTATTTTGGAGTATGTAACATTGAGCATAGTATGAAAAAAAAAGGGGAAGTGATTTTAGAATTCTGTCAGAAAAGAATTTTTGAAATTGGTTCAAAATTATATTCCTTTTTAGTTTCTTTGTCTAAACTTTGCTATATACTGCTGTGATTAGAGAAGAATATGTAAGGGTGATGGATAATTTCGTAATACTAATTTGATCGTCTTTATTTCTTTTATCAAGAAATGTTTTGGAGATTATATGTTTTATGCGTGTATTTGCGGAGATTCTTATGTAAAATCATGTTTGTGCATGTGATTAAATTATCTCGTCTTTGTGAGGCTTTTATGCCTAGATTTAATATGAATGTTTTGTCCCCTGTTTAGTTATTAAGATTGGGATAAAATTTTTGATTACTGAAATTGAGTGATTGGTGTGTTATTTCGTTAGTCTTAGGGTGTGTTTGGTAGGGGTGATAACCCAGGATAGAACCACATATCTTAGTCATTTCCTATGTTTGGTATTCCGGATATGAAATTTCTTGGGCCCGTGAGATTATGGTGGCCCGGGACGCAAACAACTGTTTCTCTACGAAAATAAATCCGACCTCCCCCCTCCGATTCTTTTTCCCTTCTCTACAGTGTTTGTATCAATATATTATCTTCTCCAAATTTGCCCCTTTCTTCAGTTTATCTATCGCAAACAAGAGGAGAGGGTTCCAAAATCCGTCTAATTCATTAAGGTATTTTCCTAAATCATCTCGCCATTATTTGGGAATCAGTATTTCTCAGGTTTTTGTATTACTGTACTGCGAATAGTGAGTGCCACAGTACAGAAAGCTGTGACCCCAGAAACGGGATAGCTATGAATCATTCATGGCATGAAATTTCTATCATTCTTTTTCCAATTTTGAATTTTTTGGGGTTGGGTTTCGAAGATTGAAGGGTTGTTGACGTTTTTTGACTCATTATTTGCAAATTTGACAAGTAAAGGTTGGTTTTTTTTTGTTGGGATTTTTCTCATTTTCAAGATTTTTGTTTTATTTGTTTTAGTTTCGTAGAGTGGTTCTTCGAATGTTGGCATCGCCTCTAGTCGGTTCTTCATCAGCTCTCAGTTTGAGTTTTCATTTGTTGATTAATGGGTTGATTCGCTTATTGGGGATCTTTTTTTTGAATGCTTTTCATACTTGATAGTAATTTACTCGACCAATTTCTTATTGATTTTATGAGATTTTTGTTCTATGTTGTGTTTATGTGAAGACCCATGTTGGCATAAGTTATTATAGCTGCTCTACTTGAAGAAAAACGGCTGATTTGGTGTTGGGATATTTATTTTTTAGTCGAAGGATTCAAGATTATTGCTTTATCATTTGTTATTTTGTTAAGGATTATTAAGGTTCATTAGTGGTTAGGTACCTGCATTTTTGTTGTTTGAGTTCGATGATAGGGTCATTAGTTGATAGTTGTTGCAACTGTGATTTTTGGGTTCTTGGTGAATGTTTTCTTAGCTATAATTCATTGATCTTTCTTGGGTATGATTAACTTGGTGCACATTGCGGATGTAATTCAAGAAACCTTTGGCATAATACAAGTTAAATTTCCTGCCTGTTTCTTCAGTTTTATCTATCGCAAACAAGAGGAGAGGATTGCAATTTCTGCAGAAGCTTCCGAATCGACAAATCACTTTCAGCGCAATTATAGGTAAGTTCTCGAAATTTTTTTTGGGTAAAATACATAGATCTACACAGGTGTTTTTCAGCTCTACTCAAGTATTTATGGCAATTCATGGTAATTTCTTAGATAGTTGGTTGCCTACTATCCTTGCGTTTTAATAGACGATTCTAGCTGTTGATTCAAGTTTTGGGCTCAGAGATATGTAAGAGTAAAAATTGCATTTTTTGATTTGGAAATTTGTTGAGAAATGGATGATTTTAGTAGCTATTTCGTCTTGTCTATGATAATCTTTGAATGTGAATAATCTTCCCAGAATTTCAAGGTTATGTTTTATGCTCCAGTTAATAGTTTATTTTTACTTAGCAATTTATTTTTTAGATATGCCACCCGCTGAGCTTGGACCTGACTCCATCTATTTCATCATGGACTGCCTAGAAGAGGACTCTCTTATAGAGATTTTAGTCATCCTTATTCTCATATGCAGCCTCTCTGTGAGGAAAAGAAAACGTTCCCTAACAGAAAATACATATTCTATGATAGAAAGAATGCCACATCAAGTTAAACACTTGACTAGGCTTATAGGAGTCACCAATGCTGACTGCATTGCTAATTTACGAATGGATCGTAATACCTTTGGAAGATTAGTATTGCTATTGCGACAGCTAGGTGGCCTAGTTGATGGGAAATATGTTACCGTTGAAGAGCAAGTAGCCACGTTCCTAGGAATTCTAGCGCACCATAAGAAGAATAGAATTGTGGGATTTGATTTTTGGAGATCAGGGCAAACTATCTCTAGATATGTCCACGCAATATTGAAATCAGTCCTCACACTACATGGAATACTTTTAGTAAAGCCAGAACCTGTTCCAAATGACTGTACAGATCCCCGATGGAAGTGGTTTAAGGTAATTTTTTGCCTCTTCTTCATTGGTCTAGCTTGCTCTTTTATATTTCTATGATATACTAATGAAAAGCTTTGAATTAACTACCTTCTGATTATTATTTAAATTAGGGCTGCTTGGGAGCATTAGACGGAACATATATCAATGTAAAGGTTGCCAATTCAGACAAGCCCAGGTATCGGACCAGGAAGGGCCAGATTTCAACAAACACATTGGCTGTTTGTGACAGAAATCTTCGCTTTGTTTACGTCCTTCCGGGTTGGGAGGGGTCAGCTGCTGATTCTAGGGTGTTAAGAGATGCCATTAGTAGAGTTCATGGCCTAAAAGTGCCGAAGGGTATAAAATTATAATGTTTTAAAAACTTGAGTACATATACTGTTTAATTCCTTCATGGCTAACTTACTACATTTGGATGCATTATTTTATCTTCATAGGTACTTACTATTTGGCCGACAATGGCTACGCAAATAGCGAAGGCTTCTTGACTCCATATCGAGGTGTTCGATATCACCTGAAAGAATGGGGTCCCGAAAATATTTTGCCTTGTAATCAGCAGGAAATGTTTAATATGAGACACTCCAAAGCACGAAACGTGATCGAGCGTGCTTTTGGAATTATGAAAATGCGTTGGGGAATCCTTAGATCAGCCTCTTACTATCCGATTAAGATGCAAATTATGCTTATCGGTGCCTGTTTTTTACTACATAACTTTATTCGAAGCGAAATGGAGGTTGACCCGATTGAGGAGATAATTGATAATGAAGCAAGTGTAGAAACGGAACAAGATGGCGACGAAGATATTTCTTACATTGACTGTGTCGAGTCATCTGCTGCATGGAATCAATTTCGAGATGGAATTGCAAGTTCAATGTGGCTATCTGGAGTGTAGTTCAGTTTATGTTAGGAGTGAAAATGAACTGTTTTTTTTTTTTTTTTTCCTCGTGCTCTCGTATTTGTGTTGTTCGGCTGCATTCCAGTCAGTTTTATGTATTAGATTTTGGATGATTCAAGTTTAATGATGATGAATTTTATGAAGTACTACTCTTTTGCGAAAAGATGGAGATCGTTCATAATTTCATTACTTCTGCAGTCATCTATAATTTCATCAAATGATATCAATTCTTATTAGCTTATTCTTGTCTTTTTCCTCTTGGAAAGAATAAGTCAATGAACTTAGCAGGTACATACTATAAAATCTACATTTCATCAGGTTTGGTCAGACTATATTTAGATCATGCAGTAGGTTTTTTTACCAATTGTGCAAAAACACAAATTTTGCAGAGGTTGGTTGAATGGCAGTAGCAACAAAAAATTCAACACGTTAATAATGAAAATTATCAGAAGTAATAGTCTTGTTGGCATGATGCAAAGTCAAATCAACAAATTTTGATCAAAATATGTCGAGAGGCTTATATTACATACTGCTATACATGAAATTTATTTCACATTAAGGAACCACTATTTATCAAATAGGAATATAGAGGCCTTTACACCATTCAAAAGAGAATCAGACCCAACCTCAGCAAAAATAGAAGTGCAACTTCAGCCTCTCCCACCTCTTCCCATTGTTTTTCATAAACTGAAAGGGAATTTCTTTAGTAACAGAATAGAAAAAGCCAAAAAACATTTTAAGTCTTCAGCATAATCTATAAATTGGAGAAACCACAAAAGGCATTGCTTCACAGTTCAGATTTCAGAACAGAGAAGATCTCTATAGATCTCGTAGTCAAGCCTAAGAAATACATACATATAATATCATGATACAAGTGAAAATCGAAAAAAAAAAATTAAAAAACAAATATGTAAAATCCAAAAATATCAATACTAATACAGATTAAATTCATAACATCCCAAAGTTGGATTAGTTTACAAAATATCATGAAGATGCAGCCATAAAGAGCATAAAGGTTGTCTCTTACAAAGTCTAATATACACAAAAGAGAATGCACATAGCAAAACACCTACAAATATTTAGATTAATGTTATAAGGTTCCTCCATCATAATAGCCATATATAGCAAAAAAAAGAAGCACAAGTCCCTTGATCTAAGTAGCATTATTCATCAAACGGCGCACATATGCAGGGCGTGCCTCCTCCGGAAGTCCCATGAACACCTCTAGGCGAGAGGGCTCCTTAAGCAGCTTCTCTCCAACATCAAATATATCATTTTCAGTCAAACCTGGGATTGCACAGAGTAAGGGGTACCAATTTGCCTTTGATTTGTTAACAACTGCTTGATACCCAAGTGTGGAACTGAAAAGCTCATATTTTGAAGAGTTATTCTTATGTATATTGCCAACAAGATCTACTAAAGAACTAATGCTGTCTTCAAGCTTTCTTTTCTTGGGGTTAGTAGAAGGCTTAGCATTTTCAGGAGTCGATTGCCCAACGCTGTCTTCAGCAGCATCAGCAGCAGGAGATGGGATTTCATCCTCAAGGTTAACATTGCAATCAGCCCCATCTTGTTGTTTTGTTGAGTGGACTTCCTCATCCTGAATGAGATCATTCACCATATTCATAAAATCATTAGCCTTATCTCCAGTAGCTCTGTCTTTCCCGAAAACCTCCCTCCATGCTGCTAAATAAGGCCACGATTTAGAACGCCAATTCTTCACAGCGGAATCAGGCTGCATACATTCCAAATTGCAAGAATTAAGTGTTTTTATCGCTGTGAATACATTACAAAGTACTATAAATTAATGAGATCATGAGCTGAAAAATTGAATGTGGCTACCTTGGTTATTTCATCCCAAACCTCATCAGTGGCATCGATCTTATTGTCACCATGCAAATTGAAGCCTACTCCGCTCTTACTGAGGATAGTAGTCAGAGTTGCATAAGTTTTCTTCCAAGTAGTTAACTTAGATTCAATATGAGGATGTTCCTTGATATTAGCAGTAGGGAACGCCTTCCTCATAGCAACTTCAAGGTGACCCATGTACCCTCCCCTGAATCCGTTATCAGACTTCCATCCAGCCACAACCAAGGCCTTCAATGCTTCCAACAAAGCCTCTTCCTCCTCCTTCTTCCAGTGGCATTTTTTGTCTTTTTTAGGTGCCTTGGAGTTTCCAGAATTACCTAGGAAGACAAACAAGTAGAAGAACTGAATAACGACATATGAGACCCTAATTACAACAAAATAAAATCCTACAAAACACAACTAGTGGAGCATTTGTTTGATTATGTCCATAGTTTGCCATTTTCAACAAACAAATCAAGGGTTCCTTAAGCTAGTTTAAACTCCAACAAAATAGAAATATTATACCAACACCAGCGAAATGTAAGATTCAACGAAATAATAGGTGATTCATAAGGAAGACGATCTCTACAAGAATAATGTGGAATTCATATCTACGGAGTACAAAAGCATCCAATGCAGAGAAAGATTTGGAGTTTTCTCGAAACGGCATTCCTCGAAACAGAATCGGCTCCTATGCTCTTCGAAGACATTTTGCTACTTAATCAAAATCTCAAGTTCATCTACAATCCCAATAACCCAGCTATCTTCAACTTCAAAATAACCCAGAATTTCAGAAAACGAAGATCATTAGCAAGAATTCAGCATTCTTTATCGAAGCTGCGAGGATGGATCAGAAAAACTCTAACCCACAAACTTCTTGAAGTCAGTGAAACTTAAGAAATGAAGTGGAATTCAGTTCTTTTGATTATAGATGTGAGTTTCAGTGGAGAGTGGGAACTGAATTGAAGAAGAAGAAGAGAAAAATAGATGTCGGAGTTGAGCGGCGTCGAATTTAAGATGGTGCTTGCTGTTCATATTATCGAAGTTAAACAAGGGATTCGCTGGAAAATTTTATAGGATCTAACCTGTTTGTGTCGATGCCATTTCCTTTCTTGGATTCTTCAAAGGTTGAACGAAGTTCACGGTGCCGATTCAAGATTCAGAGAAAGCCGATGGCCGCTTCTGCATTTCCCGCGTCTATGAAAGAGTGAGAAATGTTTAGTTTAGGGCTTTTATTTCTATGATGTATAATATTCTAATTTTAAGGTTAAATAGGTAATTTCAATGTTTTAATCCTTTTCTACACTAGTATACCAAACATGGGACAAACATGTAACCCATGATATCATCAATGCTAATCCTATGTACCAAACACAGGATATGACGGGCCCACTGAATTTTGTATCTTGGTTTAATCATACTACCCATGATATCTTTTTCATTCCACACTTATCTCATCTCCCCTACCAAACACACCCTTATTGTATTGTTTGATGCAAGTTGCGAATCACCTATTCATGGTTCACGAATCTGGAATGACAAGGCCTTGATAGAGATCGATGCTCAATTCATGGTTTAATCAATTAGGTTAATCCCTGAAGGATTACATTACATCAATAAACAAGAAGCTCATAATATGAATTATCTAAATAATTTAATCTGTAGGTGGAAGCTTTGATATCTCTTCGAATAAGATACTTTTATTTCAAAACAATCCTTTAACAATCACAATTAAAAATATATATATATATATATTGTAAGAAAAATATTATGACAAACGAACAAAAACTGGATTCTCTGAAAGGCGTGAGAACACTTTCAAATCGAATCAATTCGACGGTTCTATCGAATTATTCAATCGGATACAATTCAGAGTATTTCAAACTTTAGTATGGATTGTTTTGAGAATGCAGAACCGAAAACAAAATGAGAATTGATCAGATCCTAAGAAACTGATTCGTATCAGTTTTAAGCAGTTTTGCAATTTTTCAAAAATTACAAAATAGTCCCTCGAAATTCTGAAAATTAAATTTCCGATGAATTTTCTACACAGCTCGACCCTAGCCAGGGGCTCTGCCCCTTGGACCCCGCCAAGGGCTGCCGCCCCTTGGACCACGCTATCGGGGGCGCTGCCCCCGAACCCCCGTCCTTTAGGGGCTTCGCCCTTAAAATCATAATAAATTCATATAAGCGTGCACTCCACACCACCAAACTTATATGATGTATTATTATGACAATACTGATCAAACAAGTCAATCCAATTACACTAAAATATCCAACATATATTAATTCTCTCCCAAAACAATACGATTGAATTACTTCTTCTATTTGTGTACTCCATAATTAGTACATGAAAATATATAATTTTTCTTTATGGCAATCCCTGAAGGACCATGACAAAATTCTCATAGTTCTCCCTTAAGTATAATTAGTTGAGCTCATATTTTCAAATTGTGTACTCCAAAAGTAGTAAAGGCTAAAATGAATTATATGTAAGGATCGATCCTAAGTATTTTTCACTTCTTGGAAGTCATTCGTAATTTTTAAATATGCCTAAAGCACATATATACTAGTGATAATGATCAAAAATAGCCACTTAACTTAATAAAATATAAATTTTAGCCACATACTTAAAAATATATAAATTTTAACCATTTTCGATATAATGAGAAAAAAATACCCTTAATGAAATATTAATAAAAAAAACAAAATAGAAAAGGAGAAAAAAATAAAACTAGAAACCCACTCCCCCACCCTTGCCTCCCCCTCTCTCTTCATTCTTCCTGCACGCACGAATGATGGGTTCTTCTTTTCTTTTTCCTTCTAATTTCACTTTTTTTTTCCCTTTTCGCATTCCGATCTCTCCTTTTCTCCTTTCATGCGCAGCCACTACTTCTTACTCTCTCTCTCTCTCTTTTTTTCCCTTATCTTCCCTCACCAGTCACCATAGCCGAGTTCTTCATCATCACCGTTGCTTCCATCAGTGGGCTTGATTGGATTAGGGGGGATCGATTGAGCCCCATTCGAGTCAGTTACGCTCGTTCTAGCCATTTATGCTCGATCGAGCCCGTGACAGCTCGACCAATCCTTCTGTTACTCGATCAAGTCATATTCTGCAAAGTTTCAGTTTATCAATCTTGGGCTCGAATGGAATGATTGATGCTCGTTTGAATTTTTTGGGCTCGATCGAGCATTTGTGACCTGATCAAGCCCCTAATCCGGATTGAACAAGCATTAACAATATTAGTCTAAATAATATTTCAATTCATTAATTCTGTCTCATTATATACATTTATGTCAATAAAAAATATGATAAATAATATACTGTATAATATTAGTGTAAATATAATTGTATACACATTTGTATATTGTTTATTGTTCGATACTCACAGTTTCATAGGCGTATATTATTTATTTTGATTTGGATTATACTTTATTTATTCAACCACTATTTATTTTTAATATAAATAATAAATTATATCTATTAGATTATACAAAATTAATCATTTTAAGTTGTATTATATTTATTTTCAATCTTTCTTTTTAATATGAATAAAAGTATATTATTTTTATATTCCTCATGATTAGTATGTTACAATATTAATTATTTTTATTGTGTAGGATAAGAATGAGGATAACATAAAATTGCAAGTGCAACTTTTTTGCAAAGCAGATATAAATTGGTGCCCTGATCATGCACCTTACCTATAGTATTGCTTTAATCACGCAATCGTTTTAATGACTATTAAATTCATAATTAATTATTTTCATTTGTATTATATTTGTATTATATTTATATTCAATCTTATCCATTCGATTATTTATTTAAATTCTCATACAACTTTTTTACAAAATATATAATGAATTAATCAAATTTAAAAAAATAATATGCAAGCGGCGTATTTTTGCGGAAAAAATCACACATAAAAGGAGAATAAAATAAATTTTCAATTTTTATTGATAGGTAGTTTTAAGAAATAATTTGTATAAATGGTAAGTAATAATTATAAATTTTGAATTTTGAATTTTTTAATTAATATCGGTTGTTACAAAAGCATAAATCATGGTGAAAAATTAATGTACTTACTATTTTTATAATGTTTAGAGGTTATATATTTCAACATTTTGCAACCAAAAAACCTCACACAATCAAATTGCACCATTTCATATTCTTCATCTTATTTCCCATACAAAGAAAGCACGCTACTTTACGAAGAACAATCAAAGTTTCAACATCATTCAATTGCACAAGCTTTGACTCAAAGTTGTGAAGGTCTATGAAGAGGTGTTGTAGGAATTCGATATATATGCTCTCGCCAATACTACCATTGTTTTCACGATCAAAAAAATAAAATAAAATAATACTACCATTGTTGTTTGCTCCATTTCATTGGTGCACTTTTACTACCATTGCACTCTTTTTTCTTCTTTTTATTTTTTATTTTTTTTATAACTGTTATAGAGTGTTGATATATAGCAATTCTTTTACTAATGCATTTTGTAATGATAAGTCTATTTATTAATATTTTGAAATCTACTTGCTTTACGCAATCCTTGTGTGAGATCCAATTCGAATTTGACATATGTTGTTCAATCATAGTAGATGTGCTATGCTTTGTGAGTTTTGTATGTTTGCTTATCACACTATTTTTGTTTGGCTTTTGATGTTATATTTGATATTTTGTATGTTTTTGAATTTATTTAGTTAGCTTAAATATTTTATTTTCTTCTAATTAAATGTGATATCTTGTAGTAGTATATGATTTTCACGTATAATTTATGGGTAATTCTATTTTGTCCACATAACCCCCCAATAATATCATATAGCCCTCGGATAATCAATCCTAAAGAAAAGAGATGGGTTGGAGTTTAGCGGCTGGAGGTGGCGATTATCATTGCCAAGCGGCTGACCATAGACATGATTTTTATTTCTTACTCTCCAATTCTATCTATTTGATTTATTTTTTTATAGATATAAATTACACAATTGAATAATATATGAGTTGATTTTGGCAAGACTTTGTTCGACAGAATCGAATTCTTGAATAATTTGATTTCTGAAAACAAGGAAAACCCCTCATAACGTAAATCTATCCCTCACAGCCCCAAACTAAATGTATTTTGTTCTTTGTCTTATGGATGATTAGAATGGATGATTTAATGTATACTCTGTATTACATTATTTTATCTTGCAGCAATTTCGAAGACAAACGTATGATGCCTAGGGTATATTGATTAACTTCACTTTTACTTTTAGGATTATGATGGATTTAATTTGGGGCTATAAGGATAAAATAGTGCATCCATAAATTTTACTCCATTTATTATTATTAATAAACGGGGCTATGAAGAGTAAAACGGGGGGGCTATGTATAGAATCACCCAAAATTTATTTGCTTAAAATACTAATTTTGCTTATATTACTCATTTGATTTGCTCATAATCATTATAATTTATATGCGGTATTACATATGCTTTTTTGATTAAATTTATTTGCTTAAATCCACTATTATACTTAGATTTGCTTCCATTAGCCATTAGGTCGGATACTCAGTTTGATTTGTAAAGTTATTCATTTTGCTTGATATGATGATTAGCTTTGCTTTTCCTATTAGATAGTATGATATTCTAAATATCTATATGCTTATTAAAGTCAATTTATTTGCTTAAAATACCAATTGTTTTTTCTTATAAATATTGAGTAGAAAAGATTCAATACTAAAATACTATGATAATGATAAATAAAATCTTACGAAAGGAATGATAAAAACATATCGTAGAAAAAACATAAAAGGATATAAAATTTACTATTTAAAACAATAAAAAGAACTACTAATTATGTACATTCCTGATTTTAACATTAGGCATTTATTCCCTAAAAAGAGCTTTTGACGGTTACAAATCTAAGATGAATACTAATAATGTTACATTTTTCACTTATAAAATGAATTAGAGATTAAATGAAATATAGTAATTGATTGAAACCATTGATTTCAAAAATTTAATGGTTTCCTAAGTTAACACCTAGGGGAAGGATTTTCATTTACATATCAACGAAATTTCTATTAATTATTAAATTTTTACTTCTACAAAATTAGTCAATATAACTGACAAGAAGATATTAATTATTAGTAATTATTTATGATTGGATGAATAAATGAAAAAAAAAACCTTACAATTTTTATGAGATCATGACTCGCATAGAATTAAATCATTAAGTCTTATATAAAATGTTTTTCTTAAAATTTATTTTTAATTGATACTACGGAGTACATTATATAGGTCATAACCTATCTTAGGAGTTAACAAGTAATATATATATATATATATCAATTGTTTAGTCCTATTTAGATACACATATTACGTATTTTGTCAAAATATATTTTCTACTTTTACGGGAATAATGAGCATATAATTGGTTGGAAGATATATAACTTTTGTTCATTTTCTTTTTAAATCTCAAGATGTTTCGATGTCCAACACATACATGCTAAAAATATTTGCACTTAAATCAATTTATGGGTGTCAAATTTTGTATTATGTTAAGTTCGAATTAAATCTTTCATAAAGTGAAAATTTTGCGGCAAAAGATACATGTTTTATCTAATTTAATCACTAGGGAGCACCAATCATCTTATTTGATTGTGCAATAACACACATTTGATTATTACAAGGTTTGAGAACCATATTGTAGATGCTAAGATATAGATTGAAAATAATTATGCAAAAGAAGTGTTAATTTCTTTAATGCCACTACATGAACATTTCTTTCAAGTTTGAACGAAACAATTCATTCTTATTGTTAATTTGCCATGATAATAAAAAAAGTTAGATGATAATCTTTGTTTTACATGTACCTATTTTCTAAAAAATTAATTTTCTCTTGTGGTCAATTTTTCAACGTTGTTTCATGAGTCAGAGCATATATGTGGTTTGATCTTGAATGAAAATGCATCTATAAAAAAATGTAGTAATCCATCCTCCCATTTTATTAGTCCTATCTGCTTTTAGCATAATAACTAATGACATGTGAGATAAAGGGTTTTAAGGGGCATTCTTCACCACTAATTCATTTCCTTTTATTATAATTAGACTAATAAATGAGACAAACGAAAAAAGAAAATGAGACTAATGAAATGAGATGAAGAGAGTATATAAGAAAGTTATTCAAAAATTTGATATTCAGATTTGTAATCATAATTTCATATCTTATTATTTCTTGGAGACAATTATCTTTTTCTTTTATCACGTATCAAACTTTTAATGAAAAAAATATAATCCGTACTAATTTATTTTTTATGTACGTAAGTGCTATGAAATTAATTGCAAATTATACGGTCAAATTAAAATCTTTGAAGAACATATTACTTCCTACACTCAATAAACCAAACCAATATATATTTTTAAAAATTTTATAAATGCAACTGTATCTTATAATATAAGTAAAAAAAATTACAAAGATAAAAATCATTTTACCCTGTGCGTCGCACGGGTGTATTACTAGTAATAATAATACGCTCCCCACTGCATCTCCCACTGCATCTCATAATGAGTGGGCGTTACTTTCTCCGAGGAAAGAATTCTTTTTCAAATTTTAAAAAGAGCGAATTGGATCACTCCACCTCACTTCACCTCCCTCTTTTTCCCCATTTCCCTCACAAACTTTTAATAAATCTCTTCAATAAATCTTCAAATCCCACATTTTTTTTCCTTTTTTTTCTGTGTTTAAACCTCTAAATCCTCCGCCATTACTCGCCACTGCGCCGCCACGGACTTCAGCTCATGAAAGCTGAATCGCGTTTATATAGATAGGATTTATCGATAGATTTCGGAAAATCTCATTGATTCATTGTAGCCATGCTATGCGGGAAAAATTCAGTTAAAAGCGGCGGCGGATCGACGGCGGCGGTCTATCTCAATGTTTACGATCTCACCGCCGTCAATGGCTACGCTTACTGGCTTGGTCTCGGCGTCTATCACTCAGGCGTTCAAGGTCATCTCTCTCTCTCTCTCTCCCCGTTAGATTTGGGAATGGCGTTTTTTTTTTTTTTTTTTCTCGGACATTTCAACGAATCAGATCTAAAATCAACCAATCCTTGCTGGATTTCCCCACACAAATTGTTGATTCCTGTTTTTTGCAGTTCATGGAGTGGAGTTTGCATTCGGAGCACACGAGCATCCAACAACAGGAATTTTCGAAGCGGAGCCAAAGCAGTGCGAGGGATTCACATTCAGGAAGTCTATTTTGATTGGATGGACTGATATGAGTGCTGCGCAAGTGAGAGGATTGATGGAGAAACTTGCTGAGAAATACAGAGGAAATGCATACAATTTGATCTCCAAAAATTGCAACCATTTCTGCAACGACGCCTGCCTTAAACTCACCGGAAATCCAATTCCGAATTGGGTCAATCGCCTTGCTAGAATCGGTCAGTCCTCTCCCCCTTTTTATTCTTTTACCATCTATGCCATAGGAAAATTAATTATATTTTAAGTCCATGTTTGGTTCAAGTTTTTTAGGGTATGGAAAGGAAATCAAATAATTGATTTCATTACATTTTATTTGGTTTGAGTAATAGATTATTCATTTCCTTTACTTGGGATAACCCAATCCATTACATTGTTACTCCCTCAAGAAGGAGGGAAAATAAGGAGAAAGGGGACCCCTCACAAGTGACTCCCTTTCTACTATTGAACCAAACACTCAATAAAAGTAACCCTTATTGTTTCCATTTCTTTACTTAACTTAATTTCATTCTCTTTCCGTTACCCAATTTGAACCAAACGAGTACTAAGTAAGTCACAAGTAAATCAGATAATAATAATAAAATTGTTGATTTTAATCACTGTGTTTGATTAAATTTTATTTCTTCCTAGGTTTTCTCTGCCAATGTATTATACCGGTGAACCTAAACTCAAAAAAAATTGGGCACAATAAAGTACGGGACAATGCTTGTGAAGTGAAGAAGAAACTCAAAAGCAGCTCGAACTCGTCATCTTCTTCGTGCTCGCCTCCTCCAGTGGCTGTGGCAGCCACCGACAGCGGCAACCGGAGCTCGTTGGTCGCCTCGTAGCCGGAATACAGACTCAAAGGTCTGAAAAGCAAGAGCAAATATTTGATCTTATGTAATATTTCTTCTGTATATGCGCATGGTGATATTTACACACACAAAAAGGGTTCTTTGCCCTTTCTTCACTGCTCGGATCATCGACTCTCGTGTTTCATTTCATCAATACATGTGATTCGTACAACGACGGTAGTCGTCAAACACCAAGAACTAAAGATCGACAAGCATATAGATTCTCTTCTAACTACTTTCATCGCAATCAAGGCTTTTTTTTTTTTTTTCTTGATTTACCTACCACCTAACTTTATTCTGTCACAAAAAAAAAGGTCTATCTTTAGCTAGTTTTAAGTCCAAAGAAATTTACCTGCAACTGTGGGCCCACCTTCTGCACCAACCATCACAGTCGACCAATCATTATCAAAAACTCTTCAAATTTGATTTAAGGAGCAAAAACATGGAAAATCATATGTATAAAAACTCAACTGA
The DNA here is from genome assembly GCA_001642375.2 of Mentha longifolia. Lineage (NCBI taxonomy): Eukaryota > Viridiplantae > Streptophyta > Magnoliopsida > Lamiales > Lamiaceae > Mentha > Mentha longifolia. The sequence goes on from CM038111.1 coordinate 34,444,334, forward strand.
AATTCTGTTTGTACAAGTTGAGAAGGTCCTAAATCAAGAATACCTGCAAATATATATATAACTGCATCAAATATAGCAGCAACTGTAAGTTCAATATCGATTTTCATGTCTTAATTGAAGGGAAGAAGAAGAAGAAGAAGATAAACAATCAGAAGAGAGGAAGAACTGAGATATAGGAACTTTGACTGCCTCGATGCAGGCAACGATTCGGATGTCACCAAATGGCATGAATTTAGCTACTCTTGGATCTTATCCAATCAACAAAATTGTCCAGGATAAAAGGCCATGCAAGATCTGGATCATAATTGCCAAAATCTGGAAAACTAATCTGTTACAAAATGAAAATACTCAAATTAACTGCAGTGATTATTTTCCAAAATTGTTAATCAGCAAGAAAAGTAATCATCGCAATAGTTCAAGATATTTAAATTATTAAGAGATAGAAATGAAACGCGAATTCTATCAGAAAAAGAAAAAGAAAAAAATGAAACACAAATTACCTCGTTGCAAAACCGATAGAATCCCATCCATTGATCCAAGTTAATAACCTTGTAATCGACTTGAATCTGCAATTAGCCACAGAGAGCACAATATTTATAATAACAGTTTGGCATCTCAATCATATAAATTTACCTAATCAGATATTCTTTCAAACAAATCTACCGTAAAAATTTATACATTATTCGGGTACTAGATGTAAATGGGGGCCCAAAATACAGAAGTTACTTAATAAGCTAAATGGAGCTGCATAAAAAGCTATGAATAAATCTAGATGACGATTCTACGGATAGAAAACGTAAATCATCCAAATCGACAATCGAACATTAAAATGTGATACCTTCAAGTACTGATTAAGTGCATTGACTTGAGGACGAAATTGTGACCCTAGAACAAGATCCAGCAGGAGACAAATACTTTCAATGTCGATGCTTTTTTGCTTCTCCTCTGGAAGAAGTCAAGAAAATAAAGCACAATGAGCTCAGAAAAAAGGAACTAAAGCTTCAGAAATTAACTCCAAACATCTATTCGGAGTAACATACCTGTCAGGCAATATCTGAAGGCATAGGTATAGAAGTCCAAAAAGTTCGAAGACCTTCTAACCTTTAAAAGAAAACGTATAAATCGATCAAATATAAGCACCGGAACCAAATTCAATCTTGTATTATCATTTTAAATGCCACAATTTCTTTTGAAATTCCAGAACGTGACCATAATTCATACCTCTTTCTCAAGATCTAGAAGTGCCTTCTTCACTTTAAGTATGGTGTCTGCTCTCAGTGCTTTGAGGCCAGTTCGCCACTCATCCTAAAATTCATCGATTTCATGAGATTTGGAAGTAGATAGTTATTCAGAAGAATGTACTTCCATGAACAATTTAGTGAGAATAAATAGGATGAGACATTCAGTAAGTCCCACAACTTATAACTATTTCAACGTTTATGTACCTCATCAAAATAAAATAGACAGACGAATGAAACTCAAATAAGTGGTAAAAATAATTTCTTCTCCAACTTCCGTTTCCAAGCATATGCTATTTTTATTATTATCTTATCAAGGTACTCACCAAGCCAAAGAGACCAATGTACTTCGTTCAAGGAATGTTCACAATTTTCAGAAACACACACTAGTCTTGACTTGCGCTAGTTGCTACACATCTATTAATTTATAGTGATAGGGTGAAATCTTCACTTCATCATGATGAAATTGAGGGAATGCCCTTTGACGTCTTATAGTGGTCTTAGATCTAGAATATCAATGAGAAGATTTACATTTTGCAAGTGAAGGAATGATGCAGTTATATTAAAAAAGAAAACTGAAAAAAGGAACAACATGATTAATCTCTATAATGAAACATTTATTCAACAGGAAACCTATACGTGAATATGAATGAACATCAAACTACTCCTACCAGGGTGAAGTATCCTTGCTTCTCTGCCTGCATTTTCCTAAAATCAAAATAAACAGATTTCAGTATCTAGAACAGAATGTTCATCTTTTGACAAAACAAATACAAGAAGAATGACTCACCAAGCAAGCAGTAACATCCTCACATCTGTATGGTCAACTTCCAAATCTGTGCACAGGGACTCGATTCCTTCTGGGCTGTTCACAGATGGTTCAAATCAGACATGTCTAAGCAGATACACGGAAAAAGAATAAAAATTTGAAAAAAAAGAAAAAAAAGAAAAAGCATTTAAGAAAAGGAGCAAAACCATAGCATAATGATAACAATAGCAATCGATGATGCAGAATGAGTACACTTACTCAATCGTACTAGAGGAACTACTCGAATATGCATAGAAGAGCTGGTCAATTCGCTCCAGCTCTTTGGAAGCTGCTTTACCGGAAGCTGTACCAAAAAGAAACATACAAGGAATGAGACAGACCCAAAAGAAATGGACGCATCACAAATTGGAGTACAAATCTACGAATCGAAAATTGATAAGATTCAGAACTCTCTTCATGCTAAAAGTATGCTCGAAGTAAGATCAAAATCTTCTCAAAGACAATCAAGCACGTTAGGAAAGACTAGGTATTGGAGAAATTATAGCTTTTGACTATACATTCAGCATGGTAAAGGCAAAATAGATAGAGGGATAAACGTTGTCTCCAAAAACTACGAGAGTTTATGGCCATTCTATGCAATAGTAGCCTAGTAGGTAGAGTATCAACTTTCACATAATTTTTCGACAAAATTACACATTGCATCAAACTATGCATCAACTCCCCCCTCCTAAAAGTTAAAACCACGACCACAAACTTCAGTAGCTCAACAATCACTATGTTTCTCACATGAAGCAATTGAAGTTGTAATCAATTAACTCAACTTTACTCAAATAATTCTTGCAAACAAACTCAGAATGTGATATAAATTAAAGCAAGCAACGAAACATTGTTCTTCCAATCGCGAAATCGGATACTTTTACCAGCATCACAACACTCAATCACTCCCAGAAAATATTCAAACTTCAAATAGGACACCCAATTACATTCAAATTCTGCAAAAAAAAATCCACCTGGCCCCATAAATCAGAACCAAATTAATAAATTCTTGTTTTTGGTCAACATCAACACGATCAATACTGTCAAACCAAATCTCCTAAAGTATAACCCAACACAGTACATACGATATCATACGTATATGTATCAAGATCATATTTTTCTCCTCAACAAAAATAATTAAACTTCAAACTCGAAGAAGTAACCATAAAACAACATCCAAATCGAAGCAAAAGAGGCAAAACCTGCGCGAATAACATCCCCCGTTGATGAAGCGCCAGAGGCCGTCGAATTTGCAGGGCCCTTTTTCGATGAAGTGCGAGGCATGTTTTTCAATAACTGTCTCAAGAAATTCACTATGGAAAATTTACAAGAAATTTTGCCCTTTTTCTTTTTCTTCAACGAGAAAGAAAAAGAGGGCGTCAGCGAAGACAGAAATCTGCTGCTCTGAATTCTTTAGAGAACAAAAATTGGAGAATAAACAAAACGAAGAATTTATATAGAGTTTTTTATAATTTGAGAAAACCTTCTCTCATCTGTGGATGGAAAATTTGAGTAAAGGAAGAAATCTATTGTTTCTAACCTTCTCTATTAGATTTCGATAGATTACAAATTAATCAATAGGATTTTATTTTCTTCTCTCTTATCCTTCACATTATCTCTCATGTGCTGTTGTATTAATAATATCAGAATCAGAGTTGTATTGAGAAAGAGGAATACATTTTTTCGTCCCGTAAAATTTACTACATGATGCGGCCGAGTCAAGTGTCAATCTTTATACAGAAAAGTGTTAATATATACGAATAAAAGTATCAATCTTTAACATAATTATTTTACGAATAAAATGTCAATTTTTAAAAGTGTCAATCTTTATACAGAAAATTGTTAATCTACACGAATAAAAGTGTTAGTATTTTAGCCGGCCGCATGGTGCCTCTGGCTGACCCGAGTGTGTCCCAATTTATTTAGTGTGTGTTTATTTTGTTTTACTTTTTTTTTCCTATTCTAAATAACAAAATCTTTTTTCTTTTTTTTTGGGAGGGAAAATAACAAAATCCTTAGCATTGTTTGATAGATTATATAAAGCATATGGGTTAATATTGTTATTTAATAACCACACTACTACTCAATTATGTCCTAAATCATAATAATAAAATGATTTATACATATAATCTCACGTGCGAAGGAAGGATGGCAATTGCCGGCACTAAAAAGAGGAAAAATGGCAAGCGGTAGGAAACGAGGGAGATCCGGAGGAAGGATGGCGAACAGTGGAATGGCGTCGATCGAGGGGAACCAGGGAGAGGAAAGAGAAGGGGAGTGTGACTTTCTTTGTGAGGAACTTCCCAGAGCGATGCACGATGGACGAGTTGAGAAGGATTTTTGCAGAGGTCGGAAGTGTAGTGGACGTGTTTGTTCCAGATAAGAAAGACAAGGCGGGGAAGAGATTTGGTTTGTTAGATTCACAGAGAGGGATGAAGAAGAGAAGATTCTCAAAGACTTGAATAAAATCTGGATAGGGTCCTATATATTGAGGGCGTTCCTACCTAAACTTTCAAGAGAGTTGGAGAGGAAGGGGGAGCAGGGAGATTTAGCCGTGGTAGGGATGAGGGCAAAACGGGAGGTGAGGGAGGCGACAGGAAAGGAGAAAAAGGGGACGGACACGAGACGATGGGGATTCCATACGCGGAGGTACTGAAAGGTAAGCCTACATGGGTGATAAAAGGTGGTGGAGCGACGAGTGGGGAAAGGATGGAGAGCACAAAGGTGGTGTTCCAGAACGAGGGTAATGAAAGAGAGTGGCTGAAGGGTGCGCTGACTGGGTGTCTAAAAGGACAGTACTCTTGGGAGGAGTATAGAGAGGAGATAAGGGAGGAATGTGCAGGAAAATTAAAGGTTACGAATTTGGGCAGTGATCTCGTTTTGATCCAAAGTGAGGCGGAGGCAAGGGCGATCGAAGTGATTAAAGGCTATGAAGAATGGACGGGATACTGGTTCGAGTGGTGGTGGGAGTTGAGGCAGATGGACTGTTAATCAGAGCCGGAAAATATGGACTAAGTGGGTCGGGGTCCCGTTACACGCTTGGTCATCGCGTTTCTTTGGGTTGGCGTGCGCTCTGTTTGGTAGAATGATCAAGATGCATGGAGCAACTAACCAAAAGTTGCCCTTGGACGTGGCCTTCGTCGAGATCGCCACGGGGCTAAAACAAGTTGATAGAACTCTGAGCTGCGCAATCGATGGAATGAACTTCACCAGTTCATGTCGAGGAAGTTAAAGAGTCGATGAAGATGAGTAGCGCTCTGCATGGGATTGATAGTGATGTGGAAACTAATTTGGATCTCATAGTGCTCCGAGGATTGGATGAAGAGAATTCAGTAGAGGCACTGCTCACCTCCATGTCAGAACGGGAGCCCTCTAGTGGACAATCGGCGACGGGAGGAAAAGATATTTCACCTCCCAACACGCGTGGAGAGGTGGTGGCGGTTTCGATGCTCTCGATATCCGAAAAGGCAGTTGTGTCCATTAATGATGAGGGCGGCAGTTTTCAAAATTTGGTGAGGCCCGAGGGGGATCTGGCCGTGCACGAGTTTAGGGTGGGTGGGCCAGGGGAGGACAAGTAGTGGGATTGGAGAGAATGGGCTCAATGGGATGATCGTATAGTGGGCCGGGGGTTAGTAATGTGGGCTCCAGCCTAATTGGTGAAGAGATGGGCCTTAGCAATTCTTTAGTTAAGACAAAAGGGGACGGAGAGAATCATAAGGGGACTGGACCTCTCTGAAATTAGATCGTGCGTAGCTTCTGGATTCTGTGTGGGAAAGGGCGGGGCGTCCATGGAAAATGAGAAGGGGGGTAAGGATGAGGGAGAGAATGGGAAATTAGGTGCGATCAAGGAGGTATTGTTCTAGAGAAGGAATCGAAGAAGAGGGATACAGGGAGGAAGGGCAGGAAACAATTAGAAAAGAAAACCCAGAGCAAAGAAAATGGTTGGGAGGATTTCATTGAACCTCTGGCTTCGAAGGATGAGATTAGAGAGAAGGGACGAAAAAGGAAGAATGAGGATAAGAGTAGGGCTGCTGAGAAAGATAATAGGATGGGTAGCAAGAGCTCGGGTAGAGAGGAGTTCTGGGGTTTTAGGAAGAAGCTAGGGCTGACTTCGAAAGCTTCGGACGCAACAATGGCCGAATTAATGTGGGATAAAGAGGTCAATGAGAGCAGATGATGGGATAAGGGAGTAAGGGTGTAATGAAGATAGGAACATTCAACGTGCGGGGCTTGGGGAGCTCGGTGAAGAAGGACAAATTTTTTCCTTCTTCACCAAGCAAAGGTTAGATGTATGCTGTATACAAGAGACAAAGGTTTGAAGTGGTGTGCGGAAGGCGCAGTGGGGAGTTCGGGAGGGGGGGTACTTACTTTCTAGGATGAGAATAGGTTCAGCTGCACGAGCGGCTGGGGAATTGGGGGAGCGGTGGTCATTAATGGGAGGTGGAAAGAGACTAGTGAAGAGTGTTGCATCATAAATGTGTATGCGCCTTGTAATTTGAGGGAGAAAGTGTTGCTTTGGGATCGAATTTCTCTAGTGGTTGGGCAGCGGGAAGACATGAACACTTGTATTATAGCGGACTTCAATTCAATCTTAGAGGAGGGAGAAAGGATGGGGGAGAGCGGAACTGATTCGGTGAGGGATAGAAGAAAATTCTTGGAATTCGTTGAACAGTGCAAGCTGGTAGACGTGGGACTGCAGGGTAGGAAATTTACGAGGTATCAAAGCGGAGAGGGGGGGGTCTTGTAAGAGTAGGATTGATCGGGCGTTAATTAACGAAAGGTGGGTGGAGCAGTGGCAAGATATAGATCTACAAGGGCTTCCAAGATCTATTTTAAATCATTGTGCCCTCGTGCTTTCGACTAAACAGGAAGATTAGGGGGCAATACCTTTTAGATTCATCAATGTGTGGATGCAAAAATCGGGCTTCAAGGAGTTGGTGGAGAGCTCATGGAAGGAAGTGGGAATTGAGGGCTGGGGTAGTTATGTGGTTAAGGAGAAGCTGAAACATTTGAAAGATACGCTTAAAGAATGGAATAAAGAATAGTTTGAGAATTTAGATCAGAAAATGCTGGAGCTTAGGGAGGAACTGAAGGTATTGGATGAAAGAGACGATGTAAGGGGGCTTTCGGTTGATGAGGGAGTGAGGAGGAATGAGGTGATGGCCCAACTTCTTTTGTAGCTTAAGAATAGAAAAAAGCCTCCCGACTCTAAAAGCAAAAATGAAATGGTTAAAGGATGGAGATGTTAATAGTCGAACCTTTCACAAGGCTATCATCAGGGGTAGATATAGTAATAGGATTACATGGATGGAGGTTGGTGGAGAGTGGGTCGATGAGCCTGGGAGAGTGAAAGAGGCAGTGTTCGATCATTTTAGGGAGCATTTTAAGAAGAGGGAAGGGTTAAGGGTGGAGATGCCGAGGTGTCTGGTGGAGGTGCAGTTGGAGGAAGGTGATCGTGAGGGGCTGATTAGGAGCTTCAATGAGGAAGAAGTGAGGGAGGCAATTTGGGAGTGCGACGTTGACAAGAGTCCGGGGCCGGACGGCTACAATCTTTGTTTCTTTAAGGATTGTTGGGCTATTGTGAAGGAGGATTTCATAAGGATGATGAATGAATTCTACTATAACGGAAAGTTGTGCATGGAAGTAATTCTTCATTCATCGTGCTCGTTCCAAAGAAGGAGGAGAATTGTGGCATCAGCCAAATGCTCCCCATCTCACTGATCGGAAGTACTTATAAAATCATAGCTAAGGTTTTGGCTAAAAGGATGAAGGCAGTAATGGGAAAGATTATTGGCGAGGCGCAAACGGCCTTTTTAAAAGGCAGATTTATTTTGGACGGTGCAGTGATTCTCAATGAAATTATTGAAGATGCTAAAAAATCAAGGGAGCGCAGACTAATCTTCAAGGTGGATTTTGAAAAAACTTATGATTCTATTAATTGGGAGTTCTTGTTCGAAATGTTGGAGAGCATGGAGTTCCCGGATGGGTTATGTGGATTAAAGAGTGCGTCTCCACGGCATCGGCAAATGTTCTAGCGAATGGTAGCCCCTCCGGGGAATTTAGTTTGGGCCGAGGGATACGTCAAGGTGATACGCTCTCACCGTTCCTTTACCTAGTGGCGGCTGAAGGTTTGAATGCATTGATGAAGAAGGCGGTGATAGGCGGTCCTTATCAAACCGGCAAAGGTGAGTAGCCATGGATGACACGCTTTTTGCGGTCGAAGGGAACATGGAGAATGCGAGAGCTCTAAAGTGGATGCTAAAAAATTTTGAGGTAATTTCGGGTCTCAAAGTTAACTTTAATAAAAGTTGTATCTACGGTGTTAATGTGAATGATGGGGAGTTGATGGAGATGGTGGGGATTCTAAGATGCAGAATGGGTGTGTGGCCTCTGTCTTATTTGGGATTGAGAATAGGTGGACGGATTAGAGGGTCGGAGGCATGGAAGGGGGTAATGGAGAGAATCAGAGGGAGATTGAAAATGTGGGATGCCAAAACTCTTGCTATGGGAGGAAGAGTGACTATTGTGAAGTCTATCCTAACTTCTATCCCCTTATACACTCTCATTCCTTAAACTTCCAAAAATGATCGAGAAGAAGCTGAGATCTATGATGTGCCAATTTTTATTAGGGGGGAGGGGGAAAACAGTAGGGGATAGAAAGCTCGCTTGGGTCGGGTGGGATAAGATTTGCAAATCGGTTAAAGACGGAGGGCTGGGGGTGAAGAATCTTGGATCTTTCAACAGGGCTCTCTTAGGTAAATGGGTTTGGAGATTTACCGAGGAGAAAGACAGTCTGTGGGCAAAGGTGGTTTGGTCCAGATTCGGGCAACTAGAGCGGTGCCGAAATGGAGAGAGAGAGGGTAGCGAAGGGGGGGAGGGGTGGTTAGGAAGGGGTGGTGGAAGAGTATGTTGAATGGCGTGGAGAGGAGGGATGGAAGGTGGTACTGGGACAATGTCAAACAAGTTATAGGAGAATGTAAGGAAGAAAGGTGAGAGAAATGAGAGAATGAGAGGATGGGACTTGGCGTTGGAACTTTAGGTGGAGAAGAGAACTGAGATCGAACGAGAAAGAGTGGGAGGAGGAGTTGCTCCTTTTTTTGCAGAAATTCACCCTGAAGCTGGGCGTGGCGGATGAGTGGAGGTGGAAGGGTGCTTGCGGGAATAAATTTTTGGTGAAGGGGGCGTACTATGAAATTGAGAAAAGAAGAATCAACGATGCAAGTGAGAACCATCTTGGAACGAAGTTGGATGGAGTGTGGAGGGCGATGGCCCTAGAGCTGTCAAAAGTGGCCCGGCCCGATGGGCCGACCCATCCTACCCGAGATTTAGGTAGGGCTGGGCTCTAGTAATAGAGGCCCAAAATTTTCCGGGCCTAAATAGCCCGGCCCAGTGGGCCGCTGGGCTTCATGCATGGCTAAAAAAGCCCGAAGCCCATGGGCTTATTTGGCCCGATATATATATATATATATATATATATATATATATATATAATGTATTATTTAAAAATTGATGAAATATATGAAATTATTATTTTAATTATAAATTATTTTGATATCTAGCCTTTTAGGTAATTAATTTAATTCTTGAGATTAATTATTTCATATTTTAATTTATAAATTGATAATTATATAATAGTTTTTACTCTTGCTTTTAAAAATTACTTAACAATTAAATTGACCAACACGATAACAAAAATATAAATTTTAAAATTTATTTTATATTTTTAAAAAATATAAAAGTAAAATAAAAAGAGTTATAGGCCGGTTTGGCCCGACGGCCCATATGGGGTCAGGTTGGGCTAGACTTTTATGAGCCCGACCATTTTTGGGCTGGCCCGACCCGACCCTTTTTAGCGTATGTGGCCCGATGGGCTAGGCTGGCCGGCCCGACCCGGTCTCTTTGACAGCTCTATGGCCCCCTTCAAAGCTCAGATCATGGCTTGGTGACTTCTATTAGATCGGTTACCTACAGGGGACAACCTGGTGAAGAGAAATCTGCTCAACCCTCCTGCGGCGTTATGTAGCCGCTGCAATGCGGCGGCGGAGACTGCTAGAACACCTGTTCATCAACTGCTCGGAGTCCAAAAAAATTTGGAATCACATGATAGATTGGGTTGGTGTGTGTTGGGCGCCACCACAAGTTACAGGTGCGTACCGCGATGCATTCTCGAATCTATTTGGTAAAGGCAAATTAAAAAGAAGTTAGATGGTCTATGGATATGCATTGTATGAGTGATCTGGAAATGGCGTAATGCTAAATTGTTCAAAGGATTGGAGTGGATAAAAGAAGGACTGAGAACAAGATCAAATGTCGATTCTAGAACTGGTGTGCTGCTAAAGGCGAAGCCGACCCATGTACTAGCTTTATTGACTGGGCGTCTAAGAAACTGTATGAGACTTGGGTTTAATTTAATTTTTTTGGTACTTCTTGTACCGATCGTTTGTTAATAAATTTCTTTTTCCGATAAAAAAAAATTGCCAGCAACTGAGGGTATTTTTTTTTTTTTTGAAATAATTTAATACTCCCTCCTTTTTTATTTAATTGATGTTTTGTGTTTTTCAAATATTTGCAATTTAATTGATGTTTTGGGGTGTTATGCCACAATTGTCCTTATTTAATTTCATCTTTCTTTGATTATTTCAAAGCATTCTATTAGTTTCTCTCCCTTTTTACCAAATGATAGTTGTGTAATTAATGGAAAATCATCATTAAATAAGGCTAATATGGGAAATAATTTTTTTTTATTAATTTGTGTGCAAAGGCACAAAATATCAATAAATAAAAAAGGAGGGAGTAGGAAATTTAAAGATTGCGCCAGGGAGGATTCGAACCCGAGACCTTTGGCCTCAGTCATTAACTCCACTATCACTAGGCCAATTCACACACACATCGAGGGTCATTTTATATATGACATGTGGTGTTCTTTTTAACGAAAAATAAAGGAAAAAATATTACTATTCCCTCCGTCTACCATTTATTGACACTATTACTATATTGAGGCATCCACAAGTTACTGAATCTTTCCATTTTGGGACGTAGGCCACGATCACTTTAACATTTATCACTCTATTTTTTAACACTGTAACACTTTAATACAATTAACATAGAGGCTTATGACAAACTACCCACCTTTCATAACATATTTGATAACATACCCACTTCCACAATTCTCAAACTACCCACTTTATAGTGATATACCAATATTACCCTTGAATGATGATAAAATTTCTTGGTTTCTCATGTGAAGTTGACTAGCCTCTTACACAATTGTACTTATGTTGTTTTTTGTGCAATCATGCAGTGATGATTTGTACCAAAATGTAGGGATCTATGCATAGATATTGGCTGCAACAACTACTGTAAATTATCATTTTCCCGCTGTTAACAGCGACCGTAAAATTAGTTTTTCACCGTCTTCATGTGATATTTGTTGTCAGGTCTTTCACTGTGTTCATGTGATATTGTACTCGGTTTTTTGACTAAATGCATGTGACATTGAATTATTGAGTGAACAAATAATGCCTCACACCTCTTTCAACTTCATTTTACATTTGACGTAGTGAATATGTTGCTGCAAATAGAGAGAGAGAGAGAGAGAGAGATAGAGAGAGAGAGAGAGAGAGAGTAAAATTGTGCTGAAAAATGAAGATTCGAATTGCTGCTGGAAAATTAGAGATTACAAATTTGGCCGAAAAATAGATCTTTGCGTGCTAGAGCGACTGAAATTTATGTGCAAGAGCTCCTATCGCACTACTTAAAAGTTAAAAGGTATGTTTCTTATTAATTATGACATTTCACGGCTAATTATTGAATTTTTCATGATATAATTTAACTTATTCTCAAATTTCATCTGTTTAACTATTTTTCCGTTGTGTATTACCATCATATATTTAAGATTGTTTTATTTTGAATTTTGAATGGCTATAGAACACAGTCTTGTTGCGTAAGATTTTAATTTTGATTTCTAGTTACCTAGAGTACAGTTTTCGAAATTTCAAACTTACATTCGGTTATTGTTGTTGTAAACTTATATATGGATATGCATTGTGTAGAAAGAAGTTTAATCAGTAATCTCACATTTTAATACTAGAAAAGTCTAAATTTTGATCGCTGACTGTGATTTTATGCTCGCATAAGGTTTGTAAAAACTACAATACGATGGGAATATTATATTTTGTGCGTGATATATATTTTCCAGTCGTGTTTTATAATTAATTAGATGTATATTCATTGATTGTTCCTCTATTACGCAAATATGGATTCGTGGAAGTGTGTAGTCATTAAATCGGGTGGAGAATGGTCGGTTGTGATTATGTTGGCTGAACCGAAAAAGTTACGAGTATAGCGACTCAGCCCGTGTCTCTCTCAATTCTGCGGTACAACATTAATAACATTTTGCAAGGTGGAAATCTGGGGTCGTCGTATGAGCTTTATTATCTATCGCACTCTCAAAGCGGTCGTCTTGTAAAATCTCTCTTGGTTGATGATGAGCAATTTGAGCAATTATTCGTGTGTGTGTTTGCTAATATTTTCAACTACAAACCGTAAGTGCACGGTGTAGGTGTAAATAGTGGCAAGCAAGAGTATCGTATCCACAAAGACCGATGTAATTAAATAAATGAACACTACTAACAAACACAACCACGTTATAAAGACGGAATCAACAAGTGAGGTAGGGGTTTTCTAACAACTAAACAAATATAAACAAAAATACTAAATAAAGATAAATGATCCTAGGGCATGTAATCCTTCTACGCTTTGGGTATTGATACAAGATATTATCAACCACTTGAATTCTCATGAATGTAGGAGTAATCGCTAGACTCAATCTAACATCCCTCTGGGGTAGCGCTAAATATGTAGATTAGTTGACATCCATACCCTTTCGGTCTCCGAATAATCAACTAACTCCCTAAACCCTCGGATTAATCGTCTCCTCACAAACATCTACCAACCTTTCAGTCTAGCATCAAATCAATGTTATGCATTCATTCTACCATATCAATAAACCACGCTCTCTCGAATCTAGATTTATCAACACATAAGCATAAATGGTGATCAATCATTCACACATATCAATAGACCAATAAAATGCATAAACACCATGAGAAAGGAAGAAAATCAACTTATATCATCAAACCAAAACCATAGAGTTCATACAAGCTCTAGAATCTAAGAGTTTAGCAACTCATAACAAAGGTAAACAAAATATGTTCAGAACAAAGAACATAAACTAAAGATACGCTCAAATCGGAGATGAAGTCTCCTCTATGAAGCACCCAAAGCTTGAGCCATTCTTCTCCTTCCTTCCTCTTCTCTGTTTTTAAGAACCCTAGTGTGTGTTGTGTGTATTTGGAACAGATGAATGATGATGAAAACCCTATCTTTCACGCCTTTCTATAGAGGAGCAAAAATAAGGCGTTTGCCTGCAAAGAACGCACGGTCCGTACGCTAGGATTACGTTGACGCACGGTTCGTGCATCTCTATTTAGTGAGGGGCACCGCCTTTGACTTCTATGGCACGGTTGGTGCTCCGTTGGACATCAAATGCACGGTCCGTGCGTGGCTACTTGGATGATCACATTTTCTTCGACTTCAGCGCACGGTCCATGCTCTTTTGTGTCTCTCAGCGCACGGTCCGTGCTCTGGTACAGAACTTTTCAGGATATCTTTGATGCATATGCACGGTCCATGCTCTTGGTGGTACATGGAGCACGGGCCGCGCTCTGCTTCTTAGGCCCGGAATTTGATGGTTTCTTCGGTTTCTCTTGATCATCTATCCTCCATAAGCGCACAAGCCTTTTTAGGCTTAAAACTCTTGTAGAAACCTACTAAAATGATGAGATTGAGCAAACACGTGATTTGGATTACAAAGATAGAAACGGATTAATATTTCATTCAAAAAAATATATATACCCGATATTGCAATCCAAAAGAATAGATAATCCATTGAAAAACCGTGTTTATCAACTCCCCCGAACTTAAACCATTGTTCGTCCTCGAACAATAAAGAGAGAAAGAAAGGAAAGAAAGACTTCAAGACTCAAAAGAGTAGTGTTTCTAGGATGATTATTGCTTCAGGCACAAAAGAATTTCAAAAATGAGCAAGTCAAAGCACAAATCAAAGTTCAAATGTACTTCAATTACTATCATGTATAACAACCTCAGAACAATGACTCTCGCATGGTAGTGTATCACTCTTCTCTCAAGTGTATGGATTTAGCAAGTTTTCACTCAATCAAAACAAAACATGTCATCTACCATAAGCTTGCTCATTGTCTAATCTCTCCACTGCAAAATATGTACTTGAAACAATGAGGACTTGAATTGGATTGTAATGTTGGCTCTTTGGTTGAGGTGGAATATTTGGCTAAGTGATTTAACCCAATTTTCTTCTTAGCAAAACCATGATGAGTCTTCTTCCACCTTCTTGCCTTTAGGCTTTGTACAATCTCAAATTGGCTCCATCAAACAAGTAGGAGTAGAATTGTGATCTGAGCACACTTTGTGTGCTAGTGCTCTTAAAAGAAATCCTTTATGCTCTTATTCATTACTCTTTTTCGTTTTCTTCTTCTTTTTTTCTTTTTCTTTTTTCTAAAGAGCTTATAAGAATTCTTAGTACTCTAACTCAAAGTACTTCTACTTGCTAAATCATGTCTTTAGCTCCATAACCAACTTCATCACAATAATTTCTCCCCCCATCATCAGATTGTCAAAGAAAAAGATTTTGAAGCTCAAAGTGGGTGACTAGGGAAAAATACAATTTAGGGACATTTGAAGGTTAAATAGGCTTAACAAAGATGGCCTCAAATCATTTTCAGGTCTCTTGTACACTGACACAGTCTCGAGATAGAAACTAAAGCAATATCTAGAGATAAACAATGCATGTTTGATGTCTCTTAAGAAAGAAAAATGATAACTGTGCAAAATGTTACAGTCAATGGCTCAAAAATCTCACAGGTTCAAATCATATTTTGAGGTAACCATGCAATTCATCAAAGTACAAAAAAAAAAAAAAAAATCATGCTTTGATTTTTTTGCTTACTTCCTTTTAGAAGAAATACGAAACAAACATGTCATCATCAACAAAAATTATCCCATCAACACTAGTCATGATTGAGATCAAAAGTTTATCCGAGGAGAGAAGAAAAACTAACAAAAAGATTTTTTTTCATTTTTTTTAATAAAACACATAAAATTTAAACAAGAGAAAATAAGTAGAAATAAACAAGTTTCATCACGATACACTCCCCCCAAACTTATTCGAAAGCTTGTAAGCTATGAATAAGTTTAGAATGAGGAGTGTGAAACTTGTAGTACCGATTGAACAAGAGTTAGGTGGTGGGCTAGGATGATGATGCTCAAACCAAGTCGAGGGGTGTCCCCGCTGCTGCAACATGTGAAGAGACGTCACTCTACATAGTGGTCATGGACGTCTTCATTCCCCTCATGTGTTGCTCCGTTGTGCAAGCCTCTTCTCGTCCTAGTGTTTTGACATCCTAACCGAGTATTAGCTCGAGAGTACTTCTAGCTCGCATGTGTAGTGGCAGCATGAGATCAACTTGGTGAAAATTTTTGTTCGGCATTGACACACGGTCCGTGCTTCTTCCCCTATTTTCATTTTTCACATTTTTTTTCAAACTCTTCTCAATTCTACACATAAAAAATGTAAAAACACACAAAAGTTAAACAAAATACAATGCATGAAAACTAGATAAATTTTTGGGTTGTCTCCCAAACAATGCTTCGTTTAATGTCTGTAGCTTAACGTCTTTTTCGCTCAAGTATTTGCCAAAGAAATGGCGAATAATTCTTTCATTTGGACGGGTATCCACCAACATTCTTGTTTATCCCGCTCAGGTGGTGGCTTCACTGTCCTCTTCTTGGCCACAACATCTTTGAGAAATCTTGCATAGCTCAACATTTGTTGGAGTGCTTCAACTTGAGGAGTATTTATGTGAACTTTCTTGAAGATTTCAAGAAAGTTAGAAATCATATCGTCCATCCTCTTCTTATACAATTGTTGAGGCAACAGAGGAAGCTTGATATGAATAAGAGCTTGTGAAGTAAATTTGGACTACTCAGCTTCGAGTGTGGATAAATCCTCACTCTTCATGTTGACAAAATCCAAATCATCTTCTTGTTGGAACTGATGCAGAGGCTTCAGAAGATGAGACAAATGAAAACTTGCAGAAATTCACCTTTGCAGAGTTTGGTTCATGGATTCAGAGGGAAGGTGGGATGGCAAAATATTTGGAATTAGTGCATCCGACGGGAACCCTTTTGAGAATGAGGAAGAATGCTCATTGGATGGCGATGAAATCAATAATTGGCTCGTTCTTGTAATTCTCATTGATGCTTCGAACTCGCTGCTGGAAAATATAAATTACCGAATGTAATATATACGTGCTGCTGGAAAATGTAGGATATATCATTCTTGATCCTATACCGGAACTTCCACTGATGACATCGTGGGCGCGCATCTTAGCTTTCCTTTTTCGCTACGACTTCTGCTAACGTCGGAATGACCTCAAGTGATCAAACGTGAAATGCACACATAGGGCCATGGAAATGGTACTATTTTTTTCGAGAGATATTTTTGATGTAGTGTTTCAACGTCAAGAAACTATAAGCCCCCTTGGAAAAGAGTTACAGTTTTCATTACCATCCACTAAAGCCCACACCCAATAATCGACATAACGATTTGTATCGTATGCCAATATGAAGAGATAAAGCACAAGGATGTGTGCAACCCGAAAGTACGACTCTCCATTTGGATCATGAAGTTGTTTCTTCTCATCAGTAAATATCTCCAAAAGGCTAGCAATCGTTAGATCACCCCCCCAACAAAATAACTTAAAAGCCCGTACTTCAAAAATGTCGTACTCAGCCGTGGTGTCAAAATCTGAGTGCCTGAACCGCAACCCAGTTACCAATGCAAATTCGACATTCGAAAAATGAACATGAGCGTCATTTATTTCAAACCACATATCTTGGTCTTCGACACCGTCTCTTGTAATCTCCCGCGAAAGGACATGGTGAACAGCCACGCCACACTTTTGTCCCAGATTCCACCGGATAAACTGCCCTAAGCATCCCCTCTCGAAACGATCCAAAAGTGGTCTCCCAGCGACCGACGTTAATGTCCTTCTCACTTGTTGTAGGACGGAAAGCTTGTAGTATGTTCCGATTGTTGATATACGACCAATCGTCTCACGTCTCTTGTATAGAACCTAATTTAAAATGCATAACAACAAGTTAATACATAATTTCAAGAATCAATGACATACAAATAAGATTCAACAAATTACGACCGTGATACAATCGTAATATGTATTAATTCGACCGTAAAATTAATTTCAATTCTAATTTGTTTTATAATTGTGGAATCATGAATATACAATTTTAAGATTTTTTTTATAATTTTAAAGTCATCGATTAAGGCATGTCTTGCGTATTAATATAATAATTACAATCAAAGTAGTCACATAGTTAATAATTAATAAATTGTTACAAAATCAAAAATTCGGACTACTTAAGAGCATAAGTAATTCGATATTCATCATAATATTTCAAAAGAAAAAATTATCCATCATAAATTAGCAGCCGAAAGCAAAATTGAAAAAAGAGTGACGGGAAAATGTAGTTTGGACGATTGTAATTTTCATACAACTATAAAAATTATAAAATCCCTCATGTAGACATCAAAATCTTTACAGAATGTTTCTTCTCATGTATAAGACAAAATCCCTCACAAACAAAAATAAGCCTTTATATATTTTGATGTCATTTTCATTCTCATTGTTGGAGTACTTAATAATCTCTACATTTGTTTACTTATATTATCAAACCAAGAAAATTGCATATTCATGTGGGATCAAAGTCATTGTCATTTGTCAAATGAACATTCAATTTTGTTGGTTGCAACTGTTCTAGGAAGGAAATAAATTAGATGTAGATTGAAATTACAAAATTTACTACGAATTCATTGGAATTTCAGACAACTACAATGACAGGAAAATATATTTCAACGATCGGAATTTATCATACAACGACAAGAATTTTACATTATGCACAACTAGGGGTGAAAACGGTTCGGATATTTTCCGACCGATCCGGATTCGTATCCGGTCGGTATCGAATTCGGTATAAAAAATTGATATCTGGGCGGATACGGATTCAGATACGGATAGTTGAATTCGGATACCGGATTGGATTCGGATTACATAGTATCCGACCGTATCTGAGTTTTACCATATTTTATCGGATATTATCCGGATAACAAATCCGGATATCCGGATATTTTTAATATATTTTATTTTATATTTATATTTTATATATAATATTATTAATATCTATTTAAAAAATCTATAAAAAAAATTAAAATTGTTGAGGTTGAGTTTCGAACCTTAGGCCTCACATGTTTGAGGTTGAGAGCTTTACCACTTGGTCTACCAAACTTGATTATAAATATTTAGTATTTTATTTTACTTATAGTGTCTTTCTAACAATCAAAGCACCTTTCACACTTCTCTCGATTCTGTTAATGAACTTTAACTATTTTTATATTTTACACTTACTAGTTTAGTGCCCGTCGAAATTCAACGGGGCTCGCTTGTCGTGGAAAATAATAATAGAATTATTTATTTTGAGAGTATAGTTTGTTAGGATCCATTCGAACAAAAACTAAATTAAATTGAATTAGAAAAAAAAGAAGATCAATGAGGTGTGACATTTCTCGATTTTTACTTATTTTGAATGTCAAGTAGCCCGTTGATCATTGTAATAGAAAAGTAGATTAGGTGATGTCCCGTTTTTCATATAGTTATACTCATTTTGAATGTTAAGCCGTCAAGAATACGTGGTACTCAGAAATATAGAAATAAATTGACGATTAACATTTTTCATATCAAGTATTCTGTTGGTCGAAAAAAATAGGTCAATCAGAGATGAGATTTTTCGCGTGGTTATATTCATTTAAAGTAAAGGCATCCGTTCTTCGATAATTGAAGGATGGAATGTCAAGCAGCCCGTCATTTAAATATTGATCAAGGATAACTCCATATTTAAGTTTTTTTATCGATTAAATAAAAATTTAGTTAGGTCGGGAATAGATGTCGTTTCTCAAGTAGCTTAATTCGATTTAAATATTAAGCTGACATTTTTTTGATGTACTTTAATTGAAAATAGGTCAATGAGTTTTTTCAGGCAGTTGTACTCATTTAGATTATCAATTTGTCCATTGTTTGGGTGTCTATTGTATGAGAAAGTGAAAGTTCATTATGTTAATTAAGGAGGGTTGTCACTTTTTTAAGTAGTAGTAATCGTTTTGAGTGTGAAGTTATCTGTTGTTCATTGTAATATAAAAGTAGGTGAAAGAGGCATAACATTTATTGAATATTCATATTTAAATGTCAATCCACTCGTTGTTCAATATATTAAAGGTAGCTGCTAATTTTGAATGTCAAGTTAAATATTGTCTTAAACTCTTTTTACATGTATTATCAGTTATCCTATAGATTCTCTAAAAAAAACTAGTATGATTAGCTTGCATAAAATACCTATAAATCAATTGGGAAAGTTATAAGTCCAAACAATAGAATTAAAACAATGCACATGAATCTTGAGCATCGAAAAGTTGCAGAATTAATGAATTCTTAAATGTCAAGCCGCCCGTTGATTATTGAAATACAAGAATATAGGTCAAGAGAGATAATATTTCTGAAGTCGTTCGTTATTTACATTAACAAAAAAATTAGGTTAGAAAATATGTCATTTCTCAATTAATTTAATTTAATTGCAAAGAAGTAGAACTTATTATTTTATTTTTTTCAAAGTTGTACTCAATCAAAGTATCATAAAATACAAAAATAGGTCAGGAAAATATATCATTTCTCGAGTAGTTTAATTCAATTTAATTGTTAAGTCGTCTGTTGTTCGATGTAATTAAAAATGGGTCAATGATATTTTTCGGATAGTTGGGTGTCTAAACCGGTCGAGACGGGATACCCAATCCCAAATAAGTAAAAAATTCATTCCGTGTTCCGTTCCAACCGGGTAATTTGGGTACCAGATACATGGGGTTCGAGTAATTCGGATAGTAATCGGGTACCCAAATTACCCGATTTATAATATTACATTTTATTTTTTTCAATTTCTTCCAAGCTTTACTTTTTATAAATGAGATTGTTGATTTATTTTTCTTGAAGAAAATCGAAGTCTTAATATTTAACTATTCGCTGTGAACTACGCCACATATTCAGATTCATATATTTAGAATAGAAAAACTAAAAGTTGCATACTTAAGAAATCAATACTAATATATTTAAGAAAACTAAATGTTAATGAATGTGCAACTGATAAAACCTAAATTCAGAATAAAATTTAGTATTAATTTAATGTATTTAATTACTTATTATAATTATAAAATAATATTAGTAATTATTTATAAATTGATCGGATATTCGAAAATACCCAATTGGTTAATTGGGTACCTTAATACCCGAAAAAAAAAAATACAAACCCACAACCCTTCCCAATCCGCTAAAATCGAATGTAATATACATACAAGATATGTATAAATATAGAGATATATTATAATATGGTATATATATATATATATATATATATATATATATATATATATATTGATTAAATTAATGCACAATAAAACCAAAGCCATGAGAATTTAGGAAAATAATCAAGAAAAATCGTAGTTGATCGACCTTTATTTTGCTATTATATATATATATATATATATATATATATATATGGATATTCTTATAGTTATACAAATATATAATATTTCGTATATATTTACAATAAATATCAATATGTAATAAAAAAATAATTATAATTAAGAATTTTGTATTGCAAAAATTAAATTTAAGATATGATATTGAATTTATATTAAAAAGAAATATCTTTATTATAACTTTAATGTATTTTTTTATTTTATAAGTTATGAATCTACTTCTATTTATGTATATCATGTATTTAATTTTATAATTAATACTCCGTATTATTTAAAAACGGTCCAACCTCGATTCAACCTGTTGAACCAATTGAACCGTGACCTGGAGGCCTCGTCGGGTCGACCTCCGGTCCGGATTTTGAAATATTGGTTCTAATCACATCTTGATGATTTTGGTATGAAATATACTATCCGATTGTATTTATTCGAATCCGACCCGGATTCGTGCCGTATCTGTACCGTGTCTTTATACCGAATATTCCGAATTCGTATTCAAATCCGGCTTTTCCGTATCCGACTCCGAATTCGAGAAAAAAATATGGTATATGATACGGTATGAGCACTATCCGTCCGTATCCGATCCGTTTTCACCCCTATGCACAACAACATAAAAGTTTTTTTACGTGCTCATTTGCTCGAGAGGAAGACATTTTGGCTACAAATCTGAAACTATAAATAACCGCAACAAACTTTAGAAATAAAAACCCACCACCCTTATCTTGGTATTCCTTTCGGCAACCTGCAAAAATAACCGGTTTTGAGCACATTCCAGTCGGATAATCAATAAAAAAGATGAAGAATGAAATTGTGAACTTACTCGATCGAAAAATATATTTTCTGCCTTCAAATTGCTATCGTGCTCTGTAATTTTAGTCGCGGCTTTGAACAAATTTCAATTGTTGCTTGCGAAAAAATTTCATTTTGTGATATAATGTCCAATCGCTGCTTGAATTGGGAGAAGAAAAAGAATTGGGGGAGGAGGGGAAAATAATGTCCCCGATTGGAATAATATGAGGTTGGCGAGGGTTCATGCAATAAATTCAAAAAATGTTGAGATGACATTTTTCTTCTTTCCTCATAAAGTTGATGCGGTTTTCTGTGATTTACTGCAGTTTTTGGTGGGTCTCACACCTGCAAAAATGTGATTGCTTTCTTACACATTGACCGGGATAAAAGTGGGGTGGGTAGTTTACATAAAAAGTGGGTAGTTTGCATGGAGCTTTATGAATGTGGGTATTTTGTTAAATGTGTTAATCCCTCTGTTCTTTCTTAAATAGTTCATCTTTTCTTATTGGTTTATCACATATAATAGTCTATTTTTTTAAAATGATAAAAGTCTATCTCACAAATAATACTAATTTAAAATTATTTATCTCTACTTGTATTGGTTTCTGTGCTAAAAGTAATATGAACAATTTAGGTGGGACAGAGGGAGTATGAAAAGTGGGTAGATTATTTCATTCCCAAATTAAAATATTAGATGGACACACAATTATTCCACTTTAATCATCAAAACACATTAAAATCGGTGCCGAAATTTTTAGACCAGTAAATCATGGACGTATGGAGTATTCCTTTGTTTATGTTTTCTTTTATGGATAATTTTCTCGGGCATGAGGAGAAATTTTCTTTGGGCAACTCTTATCCCACCATTTCACTCAACATCATGACAATATTTTTCTATCTATTGTGATAATAATTTTTGATCTTTTCCAACTTAAAGAATATATAATAAAGCAAGTGGAAATCACATTATAATGTATTCAATCCTTTTATCATCTTTCTTTTTTCTTTTCCATAAATTAAAAAAAAAAAAAAAGAAAGAAAGAAAGAAAGAAGTGCTAATAATTATTTATACCCATTTTTAAGGTATATATGTACTTTATACCCATTTTGAAAATACATCTTCAAAAAATACCCATTTACTATGAGCACACCAAAGAATTGCTAATGACAAGTATTTCTTTGTTTTCCATGTTTTGCTTTAATTTTGTTTAAAAGTGGATTAAAATCCCATGTTTTGGCGATGTGATCCCGCGCTTCTAAAATGGTATCAGAGCCCTAGGTTTATTTGGGAATTATATTTATTTATTATTATAATGTTTATTACCTAACGGAGGAGACTTCAAGTTAAAATGGAACCAGACTATTGTCTGAGTTGCGAGTGTTACAGTTCGTATCTCCAAATGTTGGAGGCGACAAAAACAAGTGATATTACTCTACTAAGAGTAAGACAAGAACGCCTCGAAGCAGCGAGACGGGAGAACCGACATCCAAGGGAGATACGTGCCTGCGAGTGGACGGTCAAGCACCTATTAGATCGCCTCATTATAAACGCTTATCTTGAGGGGAAGCTAAGAAGGCTGATGAGAACGGCCCATCAAGATCATACCTGATGGACTCAAAGATCGGCCCTAATTTCATGGAGATCACGCCAGATCCGGCCAAAATCTCTATGGATCTACGAGAAATCCAGAAGACGGTGCAAAATTACGGCAACAGCCTGTATGGAGTACCTCAAAAGGTGGACGAGATATCCAATAAACAGGATGTCATCCTTGACATCCTAAAGGATATTCAAAAACGAGTGGAGAAACTGGAATCACATCCAGGTTCCAGTCGAGCCAAGAAGGGTTTCTTTTGGGACGAACCAAAAAGATACCCGCTACCAGTCAAAGAGGGCGAGAAACGCGACCCTTTATTGGATCTATTTGCTGGATCGGTCCGAGGTAAAAAAGATGAATAACCTCGAAAGGATCGGACTAGAAGATCTACAGGAGTTAGCAGATTCTTTTGCTAACATGACGGTGGTGGATCTCAAGATGGCCAAGCCAGAAGAAACATCCGGCGGGGCTACACAACCACCTCAAGGTTATCATGATTTTGAAGCAGGTTCATCCTATCATCGAAGGACTGGTGGGATTGCAGACGACCAATTCAAAATCAACTTCAGACGAAGGACAAAATGGAAACATGATAATCCTTCGGAAAAGAAAACGCTGGAGCCCATCCATCCATATGGAGTCACTCTCGACATCGATGAAGTTAATTTCAAAGATAGAGAGAAATTCATCGATGACTGGGCAGCAGCAATGAGAGTTGCAGGATCAACTCTTGATATGAGTGACGAGGGATATTTGAGATTCCTCGAAATGAGTCTTGCAGGAGCTGCAAAGAACGCGTGGGAAGAAAAAATAAGCACGGAAGTAAAAAATGCGTGCTTTAAAATCGAGTCCCACACCAAGAAGGTGAATCAAATGGCTGACATCCTAAAGAACCATTTCTTGGGAGTTGGTTATTTCGGAACCTATGACGAGGAGAAGAAGAAGAAGTACAAGATGGCTCTTCTTAATCTAAGACTCGCTGTCTTAGATCAAAAATCTCTCAACAAGTTTTTGCAGCTTTTCACAGTCTACCAGCATCAATCCAAGACTGATGAAAGCTTTGCAAAGGAGATTTTCTTCTTGAAATTTCCTAACCCCTGGAGAGAAATGTTCATCCGAGACTACGTCCCTGGTGAATATGATGGAGTTGGCAAGAGAATGTCTTTTGTGCATAACAAATTGACGGAGTGGTGTCAACAAGCCACAGCACAAAAGAACATCAAGAAATTAAGGAGGATCAACAAGGAAGCTCCCCTTAATTGTGAAGACAATGATCTCCCAACGATCATTGGAGAGGATCCTGCTAGTCACAAGAAAAGCAGGAAGAATAGGTATCAACCCTATTCTAAAAAGAGACGATCTTGGAAACCAAGAACGATGTGGTCCAGACAGAAGGCTGGATCATACAAGTATGGACGGCGGAGCGGTCCATCAAGAAACCGGTTTCAATCCAGAGGTGCAAGCTCAGGCAGACCTTAGGAGAGGACACCAACAAGGAAAACTTTCCGAAAAGCTCATACTAGAGCTAATGAAAGTTTCAAAGATTGTAACTGCTGGACGTGCGGTGCAGCTGGGCATATCTCTACAAATTGCCCAGAAAACAAGACGATGAGGAGGTTCGAGTCAACCCCAGACATCGACGACGCGATCTACTTCCAAGATCTCGTACAAGTATACCAATTTGAGGATATTGCCTCAGATGAGAGTATTTATGAACAGGATGAGATCCTGACAAGTGAAGAGGATGGATCAACCGATTCAGACTCAGACTGAACCAGAGGTTCATCATCAAGAAAGTGAAAATCGAACGGGTTTCTCAAGCCGAACGATGATTTCACAAAGCCAGATCGACAAGATCATGAAGAAAAGCCTCAACATACAGAAGTATCAAGGCTTTACGGCAGGGAATATTGATTATGCCCTGAGGAATTTCAGTCTTAAGACTCGGAAGCACCATATTGTCTATGGTATTACGAGAAGAGAGATGTCACTTCCAATCGAGCTCACTGGGAATCAAGTGGAAATGCAATTGATTCCAGCAAGCGATATCCGGGAGGATCTGGAAAAGATGAAGTCGGAGATTGCAGAAAAGATGAGTTGGATACATATTGGAGCAATCCAACTTGTACTCAAATCTGCCATTTTCACTGGTGTTGATTCTCCAATTGACATCGCGATTTGTGACAAACGAGTCCGAAATCTCAAGGATTCCGTAATGGGAACCATTGCGGGAAATTTGTGTGCTGGACAAGTGGTGGGGATTATATATCCTAAGATTGCATACAATCTTAACGACGCCAACTTCAGCAGAGCCCTGACGCTTTATCAGGACTTCAAGAGGAAAGAGCTGGTGGAAGAAGGGAACAGACCTTATTCCATCACATATCAGGTATCATATGCGCTTTCTAACTCACATCATACTGAGTTATTCCTCGGAAAGCAGTTCATAGAGATACCAGATATCTTCAAGAAGGTGACAACAGCGATTTGTCCCGATAGAATGGAGTTTCCACGTTTAAGAAACGTGGATATGCAAATTCAAGATCGAGTGGTCATAACTCATGACCAAAGCCTCAGAATACAATCAGGAAGATTGTCATTCCAAGGAGATAGGATTACTTCTCAACCAATGGGAAGGAATCTTATTCAGCAGAATCAAGAGTCTCAGAGTTCATTACCAACTCTGAGTTATAAGAAGACGGCTATTACCATCAAATGTCCGGAAGGATGGAGAGAAGTAATTGCCAGATTCGATACTACAAGATGGGAAACCAATTTCCCTTGCAACGTCTTGTATTATCTCGAGCAACCGGAAGTCCATCATTACAAGGGAATGATTGAACTTGGAGGACATACGGTTGAAATCAAAGGAAGAGCAGGAAGAGAGGAGAATATCCTCATCTTAGGTTTGGATTTCCTTGAGAAGTTCAAACCATGGAAGAAAAGAGAGGAAGGAATGGAAGTCACGATCAATGAGAGAAAGATATTGATCTAATGACTAGTCCCTTCTCAATTTACATTCCTATTGGAGTGTTATACGAGAAATATAAGGCAGAATATTTTGCTGCTTATATTGATTCCGGAGCAGGAATATGCACGGCGAAACGAGGAATCTTTCCTACAGAGGTCGAAGAGGATCTACCTCGGATTGCAGGAAGGGATTTTTCCAAGAAAATCTTGATCCTTACAAAGGGAGTCAAGACGGTGGAAGTTCTAATTGGAGGAGCAGGCCAGACACCCTGGTATAAGGTTAAAACTCCACCAATTTATTTTCATGATACAGGAGCAGATATCCTGTTAGGGAACAATTTCTTGCAGATGTTCAAAAGATATATGCAGGATAATGAGAGACAAAGATTAGTGTTCACAACCCAATGTGATCACAAAATCATTGTACAAAGGCTAAAAGGGGCATTCAACAGACAAATGCCATTAGTCTTTCGCAGCAAGCGTGGTGATGAAGGACAACTTCGAAACCCAAAAATGCAAGATCGGAGAAGGTTCAATGAAGCTTTATTGAGCTACCGGATCAGAGGAGAGTTGACAAACAGAGACGAAGCTGAGATTCAACTCCTAAAGGTATCTTTAATTTCTAAAGATATTGAGAATGATACGCAGGTGTCATTAGAAGATGTCAAAAGGAAGATTGTAAGATGTTACAATGAGAATCCTTTGGCATGGTAGGAGAAAAACCAACTCAGAGCAACCTTAAAGGCGAAGCCAGACAAGGAAAATGAGTTTGTTAGATTCAGGCCAATCCTGATGAATCTCAAAGATCAACAGGATATGAAGGAGATTATCAAGGAACACCTTGATATGAAGTTAATCGAACCAGGTAACTCGCCATATAGCAGCCCAGGCTTCTTGGTAAGAAATCATGGTGAGATTAAGAGAAATAAACCTAGACTCGTTATTAATTATAAAGGAATTAATGACGTTTTAGAGTTTGATGGTTATTTCATTCCGAGTAGAGAACACCTTATTAACTGCATTAGAAATGCTAAGGTTTTCTCCAAGTTTGATTGCAAATCAGGGTTTTACCAGATTCGCATGGAGGAAAGTAGTAAGAAGTTTACAGCCTTCTCTACTCCACAAGGGCATTATGTATGGAACGTGATGCCAATGGGGTTAGCTAACGCACCTCAAATCTTCCAGAGAAAGATGGATAATCTTTTCAAGGATTATTTCTCTTTTATGTTTGTTTATATTGATGATATTCTGATAACATCAAAAGATATGAATGAACACGTTAAACATCTCGAGATTTTTGCAGATGTTTGTTATAAGGCAGGACTAGTGCTTTCGGAAAAGAAGGCAGTCATTGCAACCCGGAAAATGGAATTTCTGGGAATCGAGATAGATGAATCAGGGATAATTCTGCAGGACCATATAGTCCAAAAGGTTAAGAATTTCTCTGAGGATCTAAAGGAGAAGAAACAACTTCAAAGCTTTCTAGGAGTTGTTAATTTTGCAGGAGCATTCATCAAGAATCTTGCAAAATACCGAAAGGTCTTCAGTCCGCTACTGAAGAAAGATGTTCCGTTCATTTGGACAGATGAACATCGAAAAGGAATGAGAGATTTAAAGGAAGTTTGCGAGAACCTCCCGAAGCTCTCGATACCACAAGACGAGGACGATCTTGTCTTGTACACAGATGCAAGTGATCATTGGTGGGCAGCAGTGCTTACAAAGATCACTCCTAATGGAGAAGAACCATGCAGATACTGTAGTGGTTTGTTCCAAGAAAATGAGGCCATCAGATGGCACATTAACGAGAAGGAATTCTTTGCAGTCCGAAAGGCTTTTAAAAAATGGCCTTTATTTCTTCTTGCAAAGAAATTCGTTTTGAAAGTTGATAACACTCAAGTTAAAGCTTTCTTAAAAAACAAGATAGAATCGAAACCTGAAAAGGCTAGATTACTTAGATGGCAAGCTGAATGTCAATATTTTATATTTGATATTGTCATTGTGAAATCTCACGAAAATGTTCTTGCAGATTTCCTAACAAGAGATGGAGCCAACTGAAGTGAGCTCTATCAACAATGCCATGAGACATCTCAGGGAAGACCTTGAGATGCTTCAGAGGGAATGGGACGAGTGTGTTTTGAAGGCTGAACAAGCTGGAAAAATACAATCTGTTGACAAGACGAAAGTCTCGAACAGAATACAAGACTGCAGGCTGGCACAAACTAAGTGCTGGAATGCAATACAAGAGCCACTCCTTCGGGCTTCTAGGGTGACTCCGGTTACCCCAGAAAAAGAAGAGTTTCGGTTGCCGGCCCCTATAACGGTAGCAGAGGATTCAAATACCTCTTGCACAAGTTCTAAGTTGGTAGTATCAATACTATCGGCCCAAGAAAAAGATGAGACTCAGGAGTCATATCCTGAGGTATCATTTCAACCCGGCACCTCTGGGGTTAAAGAGGGAGAGGTTAATCTTAGGCCATTGAAAGGCATTTCTAAGATTAACACTGACATTATTCAAGTTTCTCCTATTTGGCAGGCTTATCAAGCGAGCTGGGAGAAATTGATGACGAGACGAGGGATCAACCCAAATAAAACCTTGGTTGATGTCTCAGGAAAGTACCCGCGAGTGTGGATGATGCCAGGTGTTCATCCACAAGAAGTCAAGGAATGGTATGAATTCGGGGCACTTGCCTCGGTTTATACTGTCTCTCCATCGTTCACAGAAATTAAGAGTCTACCCAAGTGGATTCAAGAAGCTGTCTACGATTCCTGGTCCAAAACGACCAGCTCAGCCGAGGAGACGTTTTGGAGCTCTACTTCATAAGTGCAGCACCAGAACCAGTTGGAAAGGGGAACCACGAAGCCTTTCATTACATAAGGCTTAGGCGAACCGACGAGAGGAGCCGTTGCAACATAAAGGTTCCACATGGAGAAGTACCACTTGTATCCATGATCACCGAGGATGAAATCTCAACCCGCAGGGCTTGGGGTTTATGGGTCTGTCTCACAGAGATGGACAAAGTCAAGTACCAGTTCAAGTTTTTCCAGAACTCGGTAAATGGATCATTCCTGTTAAACACAATGACAGGAAAAACCACAAGATTCGCAGAAGAGGCTTTCGAGAGAAAGAGGAATCTGCTTTGGGAGAACAAGCTTGTGACGAGCAAAGAAACTCATCGCAAGTATTGCAACATGGCACACTACGGGAACTGGATCAACCACATTTGTCCAGCATGCCCAAGCCAGAAAGAACTTGAGTTCGGCAAGAAGTTCATGCCAAGGGCAGGACGAGCTCGGGCTCAGGATCAGAAAGAATCAAGGGATCCACCGAAAGGAAGGATGCCTAAGGGGCCCCGAAAAAACTAGGTGGCCGACACAAGAGGATAGAGTCATGTGACTCTATTATGGAGGAATCTCACCCAAAAAGAAAACGACAAGGGTGAGAAGAAATAATCACGGTTCAAATTAAACCGTGAAAAAGAAAAGTCGTCACGGTCATAATAAAACCGTGAAAAAAGAGGTAACTCACGGTTCAAAAAATTCTAAACCGTGAAAAGAAAAAGGAATCTTGAGAAACTGTACTCAAGAAAAGGACGTACCACCATCTTTCTTCGGTGGAATTCAAAATGGAGGACCCCAAACTCCATTAGCCGCCCTCAATTATTGCTACTTTCGGTGATAATGGAGGAAGAAGGACCCATGCATCACATGGGAACAAGCTGGCATCGATGGAAAAGAGCATCCGATGCAATAATTCAAGAAAGAGGGATGTCTTCAGCCCTCTATAAATAAAGACGAACGAAGGAAGCAAAGATCATCGATCATTTTCTTAGCTTTCTTCAACAAAAGTTTTGTAATAGTTTCAGGTTTTAGTTTATGCGAGTGTTTTCCATTCTGCTACCATAGGTAGCTAAACAAGTTTGTCTCCTCCCTAAAGGAGATAAAATTATGTAATAAATATTTATATAATTCCCCAATAAAAGTTTGGGCTTTTGCTCATTACCTTCGTATTTAAATTTCTGTCTACCAACAAATTTTAGCCCGCAGTGAGTCTTTGCTCAGTGTTCTGAGCAGTTATCGATATTCCTGGAGCGTGGCTCGGATTGATAATCGACAAAGGCGAGGCGAGATCACTGCTAAGAAATTCGTAAGAAAACCATAAGGTGCTCCTGGTGGTTGGACGAAGTCCGTAAAATTTTTTACGAAGTTCTATAGCAGTTAGCTGAGGAGGTAATTCAACAGAAAACCATAAGGTGCTCCTGGTGGTTGGACGCAGTCCGTAAAATTTCTGGTGAAGGAGATCGGCAGCTACGTTTGAGGTATGAAGTTGGTATTCATTAATTGTATTTACGGAAGTGTAGTGGGCCTGACGATTATTTTAGCATGATTTAAACAAAGTAAAGAATGACTTGGAAATAGTGTTTTAAATGAAAATGGGTAGTTTTTGAATGTGTGAGTTGAGATTGGGTAGATTGTACATATGAATCTTAAAAAGGGGTATTATTAATTTTGGCCCAAGAAAGAAACGCACCCACACTTCAAAATTGCACATCATTTATTTTATGCAATTCAAAATTGAGCATGTGTATATCTCAAGTTATTGTCACACGAGAGGAATTTCCACTATCCATACGTTCACATTATACTCCTTTTGTCCCCCTTCAATTGTCCAGTTTGACTTATTGACTTTTTGGCACGTATTTCCACCGAGCCGGGAAACGAGTTATAAAATATAATTTTGAAGTATTGTTTCTTTTACGGGATACTATGAGTGTCATAGTATCCCGTAAAAGAAACAATACTTCAAAATTATATTTTATAACTCGTTTTCCGGCTCGGTGGAAATACGTGCCAAAAAGTCAATAAGTCAAACTGAACAATTGAAGGGGGACGGAGGGAGTACTTTCAATACATCAGTATTAATTATGTTGATTCTTATTCATGATCATTAGATTTTATGAATTGATAATTGAATACTTGATTGCAAGTTTAACCATTATTTTATTGATCATAACTTAAATGCACATTAGGCACAAAAATTAATTAGAGGATTGAAGAAAATAAAAACAAATACTCCTTTTGTCCCAAATCTATCATCTCACTATTCATATTAGGGTGTTACGATTAAATTGGCAAAGCCCCAAAAAAAATAAAAAAATACTAACAAACTGTTATCTCTCATGCGCAATCACTCCCAATCCGGCGGAAATCCTTGGCCGCCATCGTCCTTGTCCTGTCCCGTTGTGATGAGTCCATTTTCTCCCAAAATAATCCCTAAACTTGAGCCTCATACCCTCGATTCTGAAAACCCACCCTAGCCCAAAATCTCCAAATCTATATAGAAATTTGGGAGATCTCCCTTCTTTGAGCAGCGGTAGACTTGTTGTCGGCGCTATAGGCCGCAAACACCCATCTCCCGAAATCGATATTCGCGAGGAGGCTCGTCATTACATTTTTACTGTAGGCCTATGTTTGCTGCCTCTCTTTGCTTTCACTTCGTGTGTGAATGGGAAAATGTTTATTTCCCATCAAATAAGACACTTCCATTAGCTGCAAATAGAGACCTTACAAACAACACGCATAAACATGATTTTCGAGATGAAATTTTTGTTTTTGGTGGTTTTATGAGGCTCCACCTCATTTGGGGTCATCATATAGAATCTGTGTTTTGGCTAAATGATATAGAACAACTTTTTTATCGATGTGCATTGTGTTATACATGCTTCTAAATTTGAGAATGTTTAGAATTTTATCAAACTCAATAGTCTCTGACGAGAAATGCATCCTTAACAACTTGTTAGAGGCAGTAAAGTTCGGCTTTAGAGCACTAGTGTAAGCTTTGATCAAACGACTTGTGTAGCCCATCTCTCCCATAATTGAAAAAAAAGGCAAATTAAGTATTTGATGGGAAAATAGAACATACGTACTTTTTTACACTTTCGTCATAGACTGTGTGTGAGAACTGTAAGAACATGCTTTTGTACGAAAATATTATTTATATTTTCTTATATGTCCTTTTACGTTTGTATTTTTCATAAATTCAAATGAATTATTATTTGTTACACCAAGATTAATTTTCTATATAAATCAAAAACCTTATACTACGGTCATGAATGTTTCCCTACTCACGGTGAGCACACTTAAATGTGCCCACTAGCTAACGTGGCAATGTCACGTCAATAAATTTTTCCTTTAGGGTTTAGTTATTTTTAGTAGGGTTTAGTTATTTTAGTAGGGTTTATTTTTATAAGGTATATTAATTAAATTTTTCCTTAAATATAATGTCGTCATTTCAGCCGTGAGCACATTAAGTATGCCCACGGTGGGTAGGGGAGCATTACTCATACTACGATATCATATTTCTTCTATCTTTTAAATTCATGTTAAATTTGTTGGATACAGTACACTAAGAAAAATATGTTAAAGTTAGTTGGTAGTGAATGATAAAATTGTTAAAAATGATAAAGAGTAAAGTTGTCGGACAAATAAAAATCAAATTGTTATAAAAAGATAGAAATGGTAAACCCACGTTTTTTTTTTTTTTTTTTTTTTTTTTGTGGTAAGAAAAATATTTGTTATTTTGCGTGTTAAGTCTTAACACAAATTCGTGGGCATCATGAAAAGTAAATTTTCACAAAGTACTTTAAGAGATGTTGTACCCCTGGTAGGGCAGGTCCTTAATGGGCCTGCATGCTTGGACCAAGATACAAGTGAATATAGGGTGATTTTAAACATAGCCCCCTTTTCTCTCTTCATAGCCTTTTAATTAAAAAAATACAATTAAAAGAATTATAAATTTACTATTATATCCTATAGCCGCAATTAAATTATTAACTTCACCACTTCCTGCAAATTACGAAACGTCAAATCCTCATCAAGAACATCTGCTCTTTTTTTTCTTTTCTTTTTCTTTTTTTTTGCTAAAAATAAAAATAAGAAAATATGTCCATAATTCTTTAAAAAATGTCCAGAATTATTGCTTCACATTCAAATGAATTTACAGAAAACTCATTAATGTATCATGAAATTCTTGCATTATTTTCAATTCTAAACCAGCAATTTCTCATCGAGGGGAGCTACGAGAAAGTAAAACAAAATATAAAGTATGACAAGAATAGGAAAACAACATATTATCTTCTGGGTATAGAACCATAGTACTTTAATTTTCATCAATGAATATCTTCTTATATAGTCTTGTGAGTATTAAAAAACTGAATCTTCCAAAGTTAGGGATTCCAACGTATTACGAGCAACCATGCTGTGTGCAAAATGAAGAAGAAATATAATAAAATAAATTGCAAGGGAATTCAACATTTCTTGCCATGTTCTGAAACCTGTCGACTTTTAGATGAAGTGGAGGCTATGTTTTAGGATTTTATTCTTATCATGCGGTTTCAGGAAGTAATTGGGGCTATAAGGGTGAATTAGTCAAATTCAAACAATATTTATAATTTTAATTAAATATGTGGCTATAGGGAGAGAAATGGTGGCTATGAATAAAATCATCCGTGAATATAATTTTGAGGCCCAATACATCGGACGTTATATTTTGAACGATGAGAAGTTGATCTACACAATCAACAAAAAATACCACAAAAATAATAAGTATAAAAAAAGGTTGTTATATTACCTTAGTTTTAATAAATAAATAAAATAATAAAAATCTTGGGGCAATGAAACGACGTCGTTTGTCAGGCCAAAACAAAATAAAAAAGCTAGACATGTCTGAAAAAATTGCATCACTCGAAGTAACTTTTAATACTATAGGATAAATTGGGTTAAAATACTCACTTTTGGGTTTTTCCATGACCTTTAAAACTTGTCTTTAAATATGTAGTGCCAATTTAACTATTTAAGTAGTTTTCAGGACTGAAGTGGCAGCCGGAAGTTGGTGTATTTTGAGACAAGTTTTAAAGGCCATGGAAAAAAAATGGGTAAAGTTGGTATATTTTAACCCAATTAACCTTTAATACTAATAAAATAGATAAGTGTTTTTTATACTATTCTCAAATGCAAGTAATGTATGAAGACAATGATATGAAAATAGTAGAAGATAAAAATATAATTTGTAACAGAAGATTTGGCATGTTACGGGATTCTTAGGATAGGGCTATAGACATATAGTCGTTCATAATTACGATAATAATACAAAACTAATGCAAAGTGTAAAATGATGTTTAGAAAAACATAAGAGGCCCCCTTTTAGGGTTGAGTAAATGTGAAGAAAGGAACACTAATTCCTCAATCCTTACTTTCTGATTCTCAAAGCATGCGCAATCTTTCCTTTCTTTTATTTTTTACTTTAATGTTTTCCTTTTTTGCATCATAGTCCTAGTAATTCTCACACACTTGCACATAAAAAAAACCTTTTTTTGTGATGAAGAAAACTTTATATTTTGAATTTCAGAACCATATTTTGGATGTATTTGGCAAATTAAACTCTAAATTAAAGCATCTTGAACCCACTTGAAGAAGTTTTCTAAGTACGTTTAATTTTCTATCTTAATTAGATGTATTTTTTGTTATTTTTTTTCACAAGCGTAAATGGGAAAATGTTTTTTTTTTTCTTTCTTATTTAACAAATAGTAATGTATATATATTAATTAGCAATGATGCAATTTGTCATAATATTGGCACACTTCGTGCAGACAGACAAAAAAAAGCTCTTGCCAGAAGAAAAAAAATTCATGAAAATCATAATGTACATAGTATTTGTGCATGAGTGACCCTTCATTATCAGCACACTCATGCATGATCATTTCTCTTTAATCATACTACATTTATTCCTTTTTCTGCACAAGGATAATTGAATTTAATTGGCTTCACTATAATTAAAGTGCAGATAGAAAATTAAATCATTGCCTTTTATGTGTAGGGCCACACCAAACATTAGTTACGTTTTACTATATGATTGTACAAATGTGGCAATATTGCCAAGTCGTCTTCGTCATTTGATTATAATATACTACTAATTTGTAAATTATATATATTGTCCTCTCTCCTTGTTCAAAAATAATTGAAAAGTGCATTAATTTTGTACATGTTGATTACCATTTTGTAATAAATGTATATGCATAGCTTGGTCTGATTTTCAAAACCTACGTCAAATCTATCATTTTACAATCTGGAGAATTTATCAAAGTATCAAACTAATATTCAAATTCAACTTAATTTCACGTCTTTTCATGAGAAGAAAACACCATAAAACTTTTGCATTTTCATCTACAAGCACATTTTTATCCACACGAAATTTTAATAAAGAATATTCAAATTAGAGTCCCACAAAACCCAATATACCTTTTAGTTCGAGCTCATTGCATTATTATTATTTTTTCTTTTTCTAATAAAATTTACCTTTTAACTATGCACGATATGTAGTTATGTTTAACAAAATATTTTATTTTTAATTTCTGATCAAAACAAAGAGAGTAAAAAATATAAAAAGTGAACATTTTCGATTCTAAAAATGTACACCCTCCGTATTAAATCAATTGTCCCATATTTATTTGGGATGGAGGGAGTAAAAAATATGAAAAAAATAAAAGGGGGCCGAAAGTCTGTAGTCTACAGAAATAATTAGTTCAAAAAAAACGACGAGAATTAGACGTGTCGATTTCTTTAGCCGACCAAAACATATGACACACCATCTTCAAATATCTTGAACTTGGATTTAGGGTGTAGGTGTGTATATAAATTAATAACGGTCAAATTTAGTGGCCACTTCCCTACAAAATATTACGATCCCATTACACTAGTGAGGCTTATCTGCACATTAATGTTTCTATTTTTAGGGAATTAGGGTTAAGTACACTTGTTGAGAATGTTGGACCTTACTTACACATGCCTTACTGTCTAGTAAATGTGAAATGTGAGGTTGTCTTTAATTTGGACACGTACATGCAGACTGTGGCGAAGCTAGAAATCTCGTTCAGTGGGGTTCAATTTTTTATAACCTAAAATAAAATACTCCTGTTGACTTTTTAAATAATTTTAAAGCTTTGTGATAATGGATTTAAAATTGAATTTTTGGAGTTTAGTTTTTTTTTTTTACAATGTATTACGAATGTTGTAGTATCGTGTATAAAAAACTAATCTCAAAAAATTCAATTTAAAATCCATCATCACGAAGCTCCAAAATCATCTAAAAAGCCAACAGGATCAGTAAATGGAGGACAAATGGAGTATTGTATTTAATTTTAAAAATTATTAAAATAAATAATAAATGAAAAAATGCATTGACGGGATCGCTTTTGCTCTCGTTTGAACATCAAAATTTTACATATTATTAAAAAATGAAAGGAAAAAATAGAATTATGATTGGCCAAATCGCTTTAGAATCTATGACTAGAAAAAGTGAATAATCCTTATCAAAAAAAAAAAAAAAAGTGAATAGTCACTATAAAAATTGAAGGAAACATTAATATACTATTGAAAAATGAAAAGAAAAATAAAATTATGCTCTATTTTTGTAGTTTTAAAAGTATTGAGAAATGAAAGGAAAGATAAATAAATAATGCATTGGCTTTGATTAATTTTGAAGAAAACGATATAAAATACTAAAAAATGAATGAAAAAGAAGAAAGTATTGTATAGGTTATTACGAGTCCTCATTTGTAAAAGAAAAGGGAAAAAAGGGAAAACAAAAACATGTTTGAATAATTAGTAATAAAAGTGAAATAGAATAACATGGGTGGGAAAAATGAAAAAAGAAATAGAAAAACATGTTTAAGTTATTAGAAAAGTGAAATAGAAAAAAAAAAAAAAAAAAAAAAAAAAGGAAAGGAAAGGGTAGAAAAAGCGAGAAAATAAAAACAACAATTGGTGGGAGTAGTGAGGATGGAACCATTATGGGTGGGAAGACTAATAAAATTAGTCTCATTGCTCTAGCTACCAACTACGCTGGATCAACTAAATAAATTTAGTTAACCAAAAGTATATAATAGCTAATTTTTTTCTAGATCCCAGTGGGGCCCACGGACTGCCCCCTGGCTTCACCACTGCATGCAGATATAGTGATCCGGGCGAGAGACACAGTTCGGTTGGTAAAAGATGATTTTGTTCCAATCAATAGTTGGAAGTTCGAATTATTTTGGATGTGTGTCTATGTGTTTCACTAA
Source organism: Mentha longifolia (assembly GCA_001642375.2). NCBI lineage: Eukaryota > Viridiplantae > Streptophyta > Magnoliopsida > Lamiales > Lamiaceae > Mentha > Mentha longifolia. The sequence continues at coordinate 34,481,599 of CM038111.1, forward strand.
AAGAAAAAAGATAAATAAATCTTGATCTTGATATATAATTCATCTACTTTGCCTAAAATTATATTCCCTCCGTCTCGTCAAGTTTCACGCGTTTTATTATTTTATATCTCATATATATTCAAGAATAACGTCAAATTCGGCGGGACGGATGGAGTAGTATTTAAGAAAGTATATTATAAAATATTAGTATTAATTAAGTATTATAAATATGCACATATTATTTATAGAAATTTATATAAACTAAAGTTACTTCTTAATTACATCAACCTGTTTTCCTCAAAAAAATTATTTCAACCTGTTGAAATAAATAATGAAATCAATGATACAAAAAAGCCTCTAGACAGTATGTATAATAAGAAAGGTAAATTTGTCATAGATGGCACGACATTTTCTTAAATTTGTAATTTACGTGCACGACTTTTTCTTAAATTCATATGCCACTTGGATCTTTGTAACAACTATGGTGTATCAATTGTGTATCAAAATTGATTTTTCTTGATTTTTATTTTTTTAAAAAAATTGATTTCTTGATATTATGATTCGATCTAACTTTATACTAATTGACTGGGTTCACTCATCCAATTAGAGTTTATTATCTATTTTTATATTTAATTTTAATTTTATTAGTTAAAAAATGAACAAAAAATGCTAAAAAATAAGTATATATCCTAATTGAATTATCGAACCATTGTTAATTGGTATAATATTAGATTAAATCATATTACATCAAAATTGAAGAAAAAAATTAAATAAAAATAAAACAAACGATTTTGATACACGATTGATAAATCATAATTGGTACAAAGGATCTCATCCGGTCGTATGCAACTACAACACCACCTTCTAAATTCTTTGCAATACAAAGAGCATTAAAATGTGAACTTTAATTGATTATGCATAGTAAAGTGTAAGAGTTACTTTAATCAATACTCATTCACGAATCAAATTAAGCATAGTAAAGTATTCAACTCGAGTTTTTATTTCAATCTCGTATACTACCTCCATCCCATATATTTAGCCACTTTACTATTTGACACGTATTTCCACCGAAACCTAGTACGGGTTTTAAAATATAATTTTGTAGTATCATTTTTTTTACGGGATACTATGACACTCATAGTATCCCGTAAAAAAAACGATACTACAAAATTATATTTTAAAACCCGTACTAGGTTTCGGTGGAAATACGTGCATAAAGCAAAGTGGACAAAGTATATGAAAGTATATGGGATGGAGGTAGTATTTCACTTCAAACAGTAAAAATATTTAACAAAAAAAAAAAAAAAAAAATCGAAATTAATGTGGGGCCAATTCCAGCAGTTAATTGCCAGCAGAAGGCCGCAAAGTATGGTCACATAATAAATTCCCACTCTTCTCAGTTCTCATCCCTCACCTCTTCAACTCCTGCCTCCGTTCCACTGCAAATCACCTCCAACTTCTCTCTGCAGCATTCAAACAAACACGTTCACCTCATTACAAACCCAAACTTCCGAACACGGCGGAACCGCCATGGCTCGGCCGCAGCAGCGCTACCGCGGCGTCCGCCAGCGCCACTGGGGATCTTGGGTCTCCGAAATCCGCCACCCATTGCTGTACTCCATCTTTTTTTTTTTCTCTCTGTTCTAAATTCTTGCGTCGCGTTTCTGCATTTGGCTTTGACGTTTTGCTTTACCTTTTTCATACAGAAAGACAAGAATATGGCTAGGGACGTTCGAGACGGCTGAGGACGCAGCGAAGGCGTACGATGAGGCCGCGAGGATCATGTGCGGCTCCAGAGCTCGGACAAACTTCTCTTACGATCCGATGATCCAGTCATCATCGTCTTCCACGAGGCTGCTTTCGGCTACTCTAATGGCGAAGCTGCACAAATGCCACGTGGCATCCCTCTCGGTAGGCAAGAAGCCAGCTCCTGACAAGAGAATGGAGGCAGAGAAGATGGGGAGCTTTGATTTTGAGAAGAAGTGGGGAAATGAATTTGTGGGGAGGGAGAGAGAATCAAGAGAGGTGCAGGAATTCAAATATGTTGAAGATGATGATGACGTGGAAGAGATGATCAAAGAGTTGCTTGATTATAGTTCTCTTGAGCTTTCTTCTGTTGTGGGAAATTCATCCTCTCAAGAATAATTAATTAATGAAATTTATTTTTTCCTCATTTCAAATCGAGTCATCATTAATTCCCTAATGTTCGCCTTTCTTGTAGATTTTCAAGTCAAATCAAGATTAATAATGCTTAATTAAATTTCTGTGAACTTTTGCCATTTTAGATTCTTAAAATAAATTGGTAATATCTCAGATCTTTTTTAATTCTCTCTGAGTCTCATTTATAACTAGATATTTCTCAAAATAAAAAAAGTAAGCCCAAAAAGATAATTATATCAGAAAAAATTATAAGTCATTAAATAATGAATTAATGATATACAATTTTTTTCTAAATAAACTAAATTTTAATTATAAATTATTAAATAATAAGTATAATCCATATAACCCACTATTTATGACCTTCATCTTATATTATATCCTTGAAGTAAATCGTAAATAACCCTACCTGTCAATCTAAATATTCTGTCAATATTTCAATAATAAAAAAAAATTAAAACTTAATATAATATGTAGTGATCGTTGATTGATGCAATATGAATATCATATAAAAATTCGATAAAGGATTTAATTTTATGTTGCATCTCACGTGATATATATTTTTTTTTAATTATCATTCACTCATCTGTAGTGACTCGAATTCCAAACTTATTAATTAAAAAATATATATTTATTTTTCTTGGATCACATAACATCTAATATAATATCTGCATTTAAGTCTATATATGTACGCCACACATATTAATAATACTGAAAATGAAGAGGATCGGATCTTGATCTGATCAGATCCAACACTTTCTAAAAATAAAGGTCATGGAAAACAAGAATGTGAAAGGGATATTGGAAACAGAGGCTGATAATAATGGATGAGGAGGATTGATAGAGGAACATTCTCAAAAGTCTTGTATTCACTTTATACCTCAAAATCATCAACATATAACAGCTGCTGCACACTGCACCAATGCCTTTGGAGCAATTCATTCCTTCTTAACTTTTGCTTTTCACTTTTCTGACCCGTGCTTCTAAACCCATCTCAAAATCTTTAGAAAAAATGAAACTAAATAAAAAAAGATATAACATGGAGATGTTATTTTCTACTTCACCTCTTAAGGTGTATTACACTCAAAATTTTCAGCCATTTTCTTAGCTTTGGTTTGTATAATTTTGGAGCATTTAATATAAAAGATCACATTGTATCACGATAAAAAAAAGAAAAGACTTAAGAACATTTAATAAATAAATCTACCTAAAAAAATCACATTGTATCACGAGAAAATAATTGCTTGAAGTTTCTTAACAAAATAAACAAACAATAACTTCTTAATATACAAATTAGTTTTTTGTTTAAGAAACATGTCGAGATGAACGAGATTAAGAGAGTATTATTTTGTCATTAGGACAAATTTCCTATCTGCAACCAAAGTGAAAAGGAAAAAAAGGAAAGAATTAAGAAGAAAAGAAAGCAAAGCATTGCAGAAAAAGACTGACCCTCAGTAACAGCATAAAGAAACAAGTTGATGAAGAAGAAAGAATACATCGCTGCTGGCCTAATCGCTCAACACAGCGGTATTATTCGACTTTGCAAAACTAAACTTAAACTGGAAAAAGAAAAAAGGATATGCAGTTTGCTCAATTCAAGCACTGCTGCAGGAAAACAATAAATCAACCCTACCTTCCTACTTTTCGCCATCGTTTAATCTCCCCTTATTCCAGCATCTGCACAGCTCCAATCGATCCTACTCTCTCTCTCTTCTTCTTCTTACACTGTGTAGTTCTGCTGTATCGTCTCGATGTCGAGCCCCTTGAGCTTCACCACCGACTCCACGTGGCCCTTGAGAGTGTGGAGCTCCCTCAATCTGATATTTCAATATCGTCAAAATTATGTTTAATAGTATAATTTGATTTGTACATGGTGTGAAAAGCCTATATACCTTGCTACTTCAGCACGTTTCTTGGCTTGTTCGGCGATCTCGGAAAGCTCTCTGTAGTTGTTGTTGTCTTTGAAGGCGTCGGAATTATCGGGAGCTTGGAGGCCGTGGAGAGTGCGTTGCGCCATGGCCCACTGCGCTTCCCTTTCTCCCCTTCCGTAGTCCTTCTTTGAGGTGAAGGCCGTCTACAAAAATTATGAATCGAGTTATTTGTGCATTTTCGTATAAGGCAAGAGAAAGAACATGAAAATCAATTAAATTTACCCTGTTCTCGATCATGTTGTTCCATGCTTTGCCACTGAGAATAAACTTAACGATGAACTTGAATATGTCGAGAGGAATGTAGAAGATGACGCTGTATAGCCAAATCACCCCTGCCCATCCCCATCCAATGCCGTGAATTCTTGCAAACTCCCAGTTTGCATAAACAGCAATCACAGTTGCAATCTGTTGGCATCAAATCGAAGTAAGTCTCGTTTTCTTATTCAAGAATGAATTGTAGTAGTAAATCAGTAAAGTCATGTACCAACTGAGCCAATAGGAAAGCACCCACAAGTAGAAGACCGGGTCTTTCTAAGTAAGACCAACTCCTGGACCGTGTGACGAAGATGAGAGCCTGACTCACTATGCTCACTTGAAGATAGACAGCTGAGTTGAGCTCGTGGTAGTGATCCTTGATTGGCCTAACTCCAAATTTATCCTGTAGTTATGCTTTGTGAGTATATCATATTTCATGATTGTAACTCCAAATTTATCATGTAGTTATGCTTTGTGAGTATATTATACATGATTGTAACTCCAAATTTATCCTGTAATTTATTACATTATTACATGATTGAAGGACTGCACTCATTCATTAATATTACCGTGAAGAAAGTAGATTCTTGAACAGCCCAGAAGAAAACAACAGTCATCACTGCAAGGTAAGTCCCAAACACGATCCCGGTTGCGAAAATCTCCCTCAGCTTCCATGAATCAGGCATGGGAGAAGGCTTCACTTTATCCTTGGAGATGGTCATGATGGTTCCGTCGTTGAGGATTGCGATGATGAGAACCATAAAGGGCGAGAAGTCGAACTTCCAGATGAGAGCGAGGAGCATGAAACCAAGCACGATACGAATGGTGATTGAGACTGCGTAGATGGTGTAGTTCTTCATCCTCTGGAAGATGGCTCTGCTTGTCAAAACTGCACTCACGATCACACTCAAACCCGGTTCGGTCAAGACTATGTCCGAAGCACCTCTCGCAGCATCGGTAGCATCCGCCACTGCAATTCCAATGTCCGCCTTCTTCAGAGCCGGGGCGTCGTTCACTCCGTCTCCCGTCATTCCACATATATGCTTCCTCTCTTGCAACTTCTTCACAATCTCGTACTTGTGCTCTAATATACACACAATTCAATTATCTTCTCTTAATTAGTAAACGATTAAAACAAGTTTAGTAGACAGAAAATTAATTGAAAGGAAAACTAACGAACCAGGGAAGACTCCGGCAAAGCCATCGGCCTTCTCAATCAGCTCCTCGACGGGGAGATTAGCGATGCTCTCGTCCTTGTGCTGGCCGAGAAGCGAGGAGGAAGGGTACATGTTGGTTCCCATCCCGAGCCTTCGACCTGTCTCCTTCGCGATGGCTAATTGATCTCCGGTAATCATCTTTACGTTTACACCGAGATGCAAGGCACGCTTGATCGTCTCTCCACTGTCGTGCCTTGGTGGATCGAAGAGCGGTAGTAGACCAACGAACACCCATGGGCTTCCGGGACTCTCCTTCGTCTTCTCCGGTACAGTCTGAACAATTATTCATCAGATAATAAGCTTTGCTGATTGGATATTAGAAACTAATTCACCGTTTCAAGTTAAAGAAAACAAGCATTAATGTTGTTTCTTTGCTTGGAGATTCACCTGCTCTGCAACGGCCAACGAACGAAGTCCACGGTCAGCAAACTTGTCGATTATCGTGAGAACTTTCTTCTTCACGTCTTCTTTAAGGTTACACAGCTCAATGATCTACTTGAATAGACAAGCAGTTAATACTAGAAACAGAGAGAAAAGCTAAAACTTTGAAACTAATTAAATTAGAAGATTAGTGATACCTGTTCAGGAGCACCTTTGCTAACTCTGTGCCAATTTCCACTGCTGTCAATGTAAGTGATAGCAGTACGTTTCTCCACCGGATTGAATGGGAGGAAATGCACCTCATTGATCCCAGCTCTTGCCTATTATACGACAACAACATAAATAAATAAACCAAAAAGAAGAAGAAGAAGAAGAAATAAACTGTGTTTTTGGTTAAAAACAAATAGAAAAAAAATATATACCTCTTTGGGATCAGCCAGCATTCCGACAATGCAAGCATCGATGGCGTCCTGATTCTCCACCCTCGACGCTCGAGCTCCCTGAAGGATGACATGATCCTTGTCGCAGTCCTTTGAAAACACCTCGACTAGATTTTTATCAACGGTGAGCTTGTTCAGAGTGAGGGTGCCGGTTTTGTCACTGCAGAGCACATCCATTCCGGCCATTTCTTCGATGGCCGTCATCCTCTTCGTGATGGCACCCTGCTGCGATAGCCTGTGGGACCCGATGGCCATGGTAACCGACAGCACCGTAGGCATGGCTATCGGAATCCCTCCAATGAGAAGGACCAAGAGGTTGTCTATTCCACTCCTGTACTTCCTGTGCTGGATTGGATACATCACTACTATCTCTATTATGATCCCAATAGCTATGGAGCATATACAGAAGTTTCCAATGGCAGTCAGCACCTATACAAATTAATCACTCAAGAAAGTTAATGAAGACACATTCATTACTCATCTAAATGCACATCTAATTAAATGCAGATTGAAGAATGTTTCGAAAATTTCAGAACCTTCTGGAAGTGGCCGACGTTCTGAGTGCTGTCGACAAGATGTGCTGCCTTTCCGAAGAAAGTGTTGATTCCGGTAGCAATCACAACAGCCTCAATCTCACCTTGCTTGCAGGTTGAGCCGGAAAACACTTCGCTCCCAGGGTTCTTAGTCACCGGCAACGACTCACCAGTGAGTGCAGATTGGTCGATTTTCAGAGGATCGCCTTCGAGGAGACGAGCATCCGCTGGGACGATGTCTCCCAGTTTGATGCTGATTATGTCTCCAGGAACGAGTATGGATGCTTCTTGCTCACTCCATTTCCCATCTCTCAATACCTGAATAAAATGAATTCATTCATTCATTAATAAGCAAACTATATTGGGATATATATATATATATATATATATATATATATATATATATAAGTAAAGTAATAAATGAATGAATTACCTTAGTCTTTGGAGCAAGGCCAGCCATGAGAGCTGCTGCAGCATTGCCTGCACTATTCTCCTCAATGAAACTAATGGTGGAGTTGATGATTAACAACGACACGATTCCGACAAAATCTTGCCAATCTGGTGGTTTGCCCTGAGATATGGTATTATTCAAGACAAAGAAACAGAAGATATTATTTATTATTCAAAATGTAGTAGTAGTTTGGAAAAGATTGGGTAGGTTTGCATACATCTCCATTAGCTAAAACAATGGCCATGATAGCTGCAGCTTCCATCACCCATGAGAGAGGATTCCACATAAATCCTAAGAATTTGAGAAACTTGTTCTCTTTCTTCTCTTCCAGTTTGTTTTTCCCGAATACTTGAAGCCGCTTTTCGGCCTCCGTTGATGTCAATCCCTCTCTTGAACATTGTAGCTGTGAGAATACTTCGTCCAATGGTACGTGTTCCTAAACAAACAAACAAACAAACAAATCAATAATAAAATAAGGAAAAACTACAAGATTTTGCAGGTTTCTGGTTCTTAATAACTTGTTTTCAACAAGTAAACACACTCATTCATTATGAATATTTGAGTGAAGTTATCCAAAATTCTCAGATTTTGTTGCTTTTCAGAATACTGCTTACAAAAAAACAGCCGCCCGAGTAGCTTCGCTCCATCAATTACAAATTCAATCCCTTCGTTATAAAAATAATGAAGATTATACATTTATCAAAAAATACAGCGTCTCAGATTCCAAAAATTTCGAGAAATCCAAACCAACATGCAGAAGAAAAACAACACTTTTTGCATGAACTGAATCTCTCATAAACAGCCGATTCAAAATTAATCGAATCGCCAATTTCTCGTAATTTCTGAAATAACAAATTCAGATTCGAAAAAAAAAAAGAAAAAAAAGAAATACCAGATCAACATTCTCCTTTTTGATATCCTCCAAAGTAATCGACATCTTTTCGAATTCTATTGCTCTACAGTCTACCCTTCGTCTCTCTCTTTACATATGTATCTCTTTATATATGTATTATGCTTTCTCTCTAAGTCTTTCTCTACGCATCAAATTCGCCTCAACAACATTATCTTCTTGTCAACGGACATCATCAAAAAAAAAAAAAAAGTTATTCGAAAAATTATGTACGTTAAATGGTGATTTATTTGATTATTATTTAGCTGAGTGAGTGTTTGAATTCTAGTGAAGGTGCGCTTCTTGTGCCGTGATCTTTTATACTACTCGATAACGGACTTGTTGAATTTTTTTTTGTTTTATTGGAAAAATATACATAATTATATTTTACTATATTTGAGATTTCCTATTTGTTGTATACACTATATTTGAGATGTTCTATTTTCTATATACTATACTTAGGGTTTTCTATTTTGTTTTAACCACAACTATACCGTCCTCTGCGTAAAGACCTCGGTTACCGATAATTAATAAGGTCTTCATGTGTGTGTGTTTTATTGTTAAATTCTATATATGCGGTTTACTAATATCGAAGTGAAGTGAAGATACGGACGAGCGAAATAGAAGAATCGTGCTATTATTGCGTAAGAGATCTTTTGTCTCAATTTCAGTTTCTGATTGCGTTAGATTTAAAATTTATTAATTTTATGCATTTTTTTTTCAATTAATATATTATGATTTAGTTTAATCTTAAAATTATTGATTAGGACTCACTCATCCAAATTAAAATTTATAATTATTTTTTGGAATTTAATTTTAATTTTATTGGTTAAACTGGGGTTGATAAATTTAAATTTTCAATCTTTAATTATAAATATTAATCATGACGCACAAAATTATACTACTACTACCTCCTTCCCACCTATTAGTCACATTTGCTTTATTGACTTTTCGGCACGTGTTTCCAACGAAACCTAATACGGGTTTTACAATATAATTTTGAAGTATTTTTTCTTTTACGGGATGGAGATAGTAATATTTTTTACATTTATAAAAAAATATTATAAGAATAGTATAATAAGTGATTTGAGACACTGAAACTGAGATAAAGGATCTGATCTGCCTATTATTCTGCATTGAGAGTTATGTATATAAATCATTAAAGTACAGTGTGTGTGCGCGCACATTAAAGTTCCATGTGTGTGATAGTGTAGGTTTGTCCTAACTGGTGTAATAATGTTAAGCGAATTCTTTTTAATAGAATTTGGATTTTTATTTTTATTTTTACTAGAGCTAAGTTGCGCACGTTAGTGATACCCAATATATGTAGGGATCGTCCTCTAACAAAATCTAGTGATTAATGCGAATTTAAGCTATTAGTGATTATATGTATAAAAATACATAAAAACACTAATAACATCTTAACAAAGTGGAGTAGATATTTACAGATACTAAACGTGGAAAGAAAAGTGATTAAAATTATGTATGAAATAATTAATTAGTTTTATTCTAGTAAAAGAAAAAGAAGAAATGATGCAACACTAGTCACGTGCAAATTGAGAATGCGAAGGAGAGCGGGATATGATTCTTGTTACCACCAACAAGGAAAATTTAAATCCAGAAATCGTGCCTTGGTAAGGAAAAAAGGAGTGAGTAAAACGAAAGTAGTATTACGATAAAATAAAATAAAATAAAATAAAATAAAATAAAGGTCTCAACTTCCAACTATTGACACCAAGAGACAATGAAACACATCTTAGTTGGTTAGATACTTTTTCTTAAATTAAAAAGTCGGAAGTTCAAATCATTTCGGAGGAAAAATAGAGAACCATTATTCATCATCTTTTACATAAAAAAAAGAACTATTAACACAGATCGAGGAAATAAAAAACCATTATTGATCCAAATTTTATAAATAAAAAAAAAAACAAAAAAAAAAAAAAAAACCAATGCCCCTTTCTACCCACTCTTAGATAGTTTTTACAATATTTATAACTAGGATAATAATTTAACTATTCTACCCAAGTTTCAAGCAAGTTTCCCAAAATACCCCTATTTTAGATTTTAGATATTCTCTCTCCTCCATATCTTCTCTCTTTTTTCTATCTTGCATATTCTCTCAATCTCTAATATTCATTCTCTCTCCCTCTTCCTCTCCACTTTCTATCTTCTTCATTTCCATATTCTCTCCTGCTCCACGGCCTATTTCTTTCTCTGTCCTTCCAAATCGTTGTGTGTATTTTACATATTTTTTGGCAAGGGATAGTAAGAAGACGAGAAGGGGTTATGCCCAATATTCACAATCTTCTACTCCGCAAGAAGACTGGCTCATCAGCGTCGTCTGCAGATGAGGATTAATCCAAACATAGTATTGATTCTTGCTTCTTGATCTCTGCAATTATTTTTGGTTTGTTTTAGATGCAGTTGTTAGTGAAGGATTGAGCTTCTTCCTCTTTTTACGGCTCTTTTCTATAGTGATAAGAAAGCTACAATCTAGAGCAGTAGAAGAAATTAATCATTTTAAATTTGCTGATATACTATGTTGCACTCTTTCTTCTCTATATCTGCAAACATTTTTTTTTTTTTGCTTGAATTATCATACGAAATGGAGTGTGATTTATGTTCCTAATTTCATACTACTATAGAAGTTGGATTTGTCGAAACATGAGGTAGGATTCTTGTTCTAGACATAGATTTACTTTTCTAGTGTTGAACTGTGGGTCTTTATTTGCTGATTTACGGATTTGTGCTTGATTTATGGTGAATAAATTTAGAAAAACTAGAAATTTTACAATCAAGCTTGAAGTTGGTACGAAATATGTTTTGTGCGTTTATGTGGGGTTGGTACGAAATATGCTTTATGTTGTTATATTTAGAAATATAAGAAACCGTACCATTATGTTTTGAGTTGGTACGATTTTAGGGTTACATTCTAGTTTTAGTAATAGGATTTGGTAGAAAAATAATACTAGTATACACATATTTTGGTTTTCTGACATTATAAGTACGATTTGACATTCTTATACTTGAAGATTTTGATATTTTTAATTACATACTTGAAAAAGTTTGATATTTTTCTCGTTTTTCTGTTGTTTTTTATATATATAAATAGATCGTTTGTTTGGTTTTTGTGCGTTTTGACTCATATTTGTACCAATAGCTTCATATTTATTTAGGCAATTCACACTATATTACAGATAATCGGTACGAAATAACTCATATGCGTACCAATAAACATATAATTAGTTACGTAAATATGAAATTCCTATGCGGTGTTGGTACGAATTTGATATTTCGTATCTATTTTCAGTGTATGCTACTGTAACTTCTTATTTTTTAACTTATGAATTTTAGTTTTGATGAGTGTGGATTTGTTTTTTAAGTTCATAAGTTGAGATCTCTCGTTCTTGTTTTACTCGAGTATCAATGAGTTTGATGTTGCAGTAGGCCAAATCACTTCAAAACAAGCGTAATTCGTAATATATCCTTGATAAATATATAAATTGACTCATATTCATACCAATAACTTCATACTTACTTATGTAATTCGTACTTTACTACAGCTAATTGGTACGAATCGTCTCGTATTTGTACCAATAATCATGTACTTATGTAAATACAAATTTCTCACTCGATTTTGGTACGAATTTCACATTTCGTGATAAATAGATGATACAAATTTGTAATTTTTGATATATCATAGGTAATCGTAATTCATAATTTATTTTTCTGTTATTTTCTCGTAATTCGTAATATATCATATGTAAATGGTACGAATTGACTTATGTTCGTACCAAGAACTCCATACTCACTTATGCAATTCGTACTATATTACAAGAAGTTGGTACGAATCATCTCATATTCATACCAATAACTATACAATAATTATTTAAACGTAAAATTCTTATTCGATTTTTGTACGAATTTCACATTTCGTACCTCATTGAAAGCAATAAGAGAAAATGTTTCAACAAGCACACATTGCATATTACACTAAAGATAACAATTCAAAATATGGTAGGTATTTAACAAATTCGTGCCCACATTAGAATCACGCAGGAATGAAACATAGTACGAATTTCATAAATTTGGATTGTATTTTTGTGCTTGTTTGTTTTCAATCACTTTAAATTTGTAACTCTAAATTATTTCTGTATGACCTGAATTGCATGTGTTGGTACGAATTTCACATTTCGTACTAAAATCATGTTCGTACGTAACGCAAAACAAGTCAACATTCAAAAAAGAAAAAAAAAATACATCACATTCATATATGAAGCGAAAAAAAAGGACAAAAATAGGAAAAGAAAAAGGAAGAGAGAGAAAGAGAGATAGACATGTGTCATGTGAAGAGAGGGGAGAGAGGTAAGAGAGAAAAAGTACATGTGTTAGAGGAGAGAAAAAGAAAGAAAGTGTGCATGTGGGGGTATTTTTGGACATTCAAGTCAAATTTGGGTAGAATTATTAAAAAACTATCCGGACGATATATATTGCAAAAACTATCTTATAGTGGGTAGAAAAGTCACTACCTCTTGAAAATTTGGTCTTTGATCAAATAGTAATATTATATATTTAATTTATTTATTAAATTAAATGATAGAATATTGTTCTCCTTCGAGAGTAGATGAACATAGTATATTTATATACTCAAAACCAATTTTTGGTGAGTGAGATATAAATATATAAAGTTTCGAGTTTGGATGAATTGCTTTATTGTTTAATAAAGTGGAATTTCTCTGGCTAATGTTCGGACTCGAGTTTCGTGACCATGGATCTGAACCTTGGCATTTGGTCATTTGGGCTGTTATTTGGGCCTAGTCATGGACTTAGGCTTGGGTCTTTGAGCTTTATTTTTTAGGCCTACAAAACTAAAGCAAATAGGCTTGTATGAAGCCCAATCCGTTCCTGGCCCAACGTGCGTCGTGTGCAAAAGACATCTAGATACATCTCTTGAACGAATGAAGACGAGCACCTCGTCCAGGTGCGTCTCATTTATACACTCACAACTCCTGAGAGTTACAAGTGTATCTCTTGTAACCTCCCATAGGGTCATGATGGGCATTGACTCCCCATAAGTGAGGTGTGCCTATAAATATCTAAGGGGTCGTTTGGTATCCATATACGTATATCAGGTACGGGTATCAAAATGACCCATACCCATACCTTATGTTTGGTATATTAGTATATGGATATCAAAATGATATCTTTGATATACTAACATCTCATATTTTAGTCATTTTCATATACCAATATTAGCAGAGGTATCACTCATTTTTTTTCCAAACTCATTTCTAAATATGCCCCCATCCATTCATTCTCTAATTCGTAAACTCCTTCTTTATAAAATAAAATAAAATATTAATTAATAAATAATAAAAATAAAATAAAATAAAATAAAATAAAATATAAAGTGAATTAGTAATTAATTAATTATTTTATTTTATTTTATAATTATTATCTATAATAATTAAAATTTTATAATAATTAAATTCTATAATTGTTATTTATAATAATTAAAAAATTATAATAATTAATTTTTATTTATAATAATTAAAAAAATTATAAAAATATTTATTTTATTATTTATTTAATTCTTTAATATTTTATTTTATTACTCCGTATTTGTTAAAATAATTAATTAATTTATTATTTAAATTTTAGTTTTTTAATAAATAATAAAATAAAATAGTAACTATAACCTTAATTTATTATTATCCTCAATTACCAAACTCACTTAAAACACTAAATATTTATATGTCGAAAAGTTATGTAACAATTTCAAAGGGATGGAGGGAGTATTAGATATTAATCTCATACACATACCTGAAATCTGATACCCATACCTTTATCTGATATCTGATATACTAGTATATGGATACCAAACGACTCCTAAGTTATATGGACATGGGTATGGGTATTCGACAAGGGTGTAGATCCGAGTCTCAGATACTCTTTTTTTGAATAATTTGGATACGCGGACACCGTCCAAACTTTGGACATGGATATGGAGATATGCATACACACACACACACACACATATATATATATATATATATATATATATATATATTAAAAAACTAATAATATTTTAATATTTAATAAGAAATCAAATCAATAAGTCCATGGAACAAATCACAAATTATATATGAAGTTCTGTGCTTTGAGGCTTTTGCAGAATTGCATTATATACGTATGTATAAGAGGTTATATAAAGAATCAAAGATACTAGGCTAAGAATTTAAGATGTATTCTATAATATTGTATTAATAAAGAATAATTAATAAAGATTTGGAAGATTGGTGTTTTAAAAAAAAACTCCAATAGTCTTTGAATATGAAGAGGGGGCGCTGTTTTAAAACTTATCTCTCTTAAATTCAAACAGTTGTGTCTGAGGAATTGGACACGGCTGCCACGCCCACTTCCGTGTCCTATTGTATCCGATACGGGTGCATCCTAGCCATTGTAGAGACACATAACACAAACGAGCATATCTTTGCATCCTCTCTTCCTTTTATCGAGCTTAGTTTCTCGCCTCATTTAGTTCGTCGGAGCTCCAAGGTCTGCGGTACTGCTACCTTCAAGACGAAGCCGTTTTATCTTTGGAGACGGTACGCCAAAACTGAGAGCACTATCGGGGCATATCTCGTCCTGCGAAAAGAGAGCTTTCATCGACTCGACTAGATTACGGTTTAGTTGTTGATTTCTTCACAAGTTATATTCATTTTTTGATAGTCTAGTTTCTTGTAATCTCTTCGTATATTTTGTTGAGTTGTATTACGCCCGACAATTTTCTTGTATACTTAGTTGATAACAAAAATTACTGACATAATTTCTTAATGTGTCCGAGAAGTTATAGCATATCTCTATTCTATGCTTGGAGTATATTTAGAATTTTAAATTATGTGTAGATGAGAAGAATAATTTTTTTTTAAAAATAATGTTTATAAAGATTATCTATTTCAAATACTTTAAAACTATTTACATAAAATAGAATAAACAAAAAATAGGAGATAGATTACTAGCCTTTAACTAAATGTTGTAGCAACAGATTGAAAATCCAGTTTTCATCCAAAATTTAGAAGGAAAATCCTTATCTTTTCATGTGTTCTTAATTGTAAAAAAAATCTTGAGTTAGAATTTTTCAAAACAAATTAAACCTCAATCTAAAGTCGAGTCTATTATTCGTAAATCGAGTTGTAAGTTGAGTTTATATTTTTGATCGAGATTGTAAAGCTTAAGTCTACGTACTTAAGTGGAAGGTTAAGATCTTTAGATTGTTTGTTGTTAGGCCTCTCGAGAGCCCACTGGAATCTCTGAGGATTTAGAATCGAGGTCGATTCTAAGTCACTTCCCTTAAAAGTATAAAATAAGGATACTGAGTGAAGGCAAGTGCGGACGAAGTGGATGTAGGAGAGGTTACTCCGAACCACTATGAATTGTTGTGGGCTTTAATGCTTTTACGCTCTATATTCTTTATATGCTTAGTCTTGCATATCGCACGCTTCACGCTTAATAACTTAAAACACGCTTTAATTGCAAGATAAACAAAGCGAGTATAAACGCTCAATAAATTTCGCACCGCTCTCACTCGCAAAGAGTGAAATTTTGAGAGCGTCAAAACTCTTAAAACGTCACACTTTGTAAGAAGGCCGAAAAACGAAAAGAAGTTGAACACTTCTTTATACGTATTCACCTCCTCTACGTGTGTAACTCGCTTCGGAACCAACACATGTTATATTTTGTTGCAGAGTTGTTAAGATTGCATTTTCATGAGGAATAAGCCTTCTATACACTATGATCAATTAGCGCTTATTTGGGTAATGATAGAGCTACTAAATTAATTGCTGAAACTCCTATAGATGTGGTTGATGACTTAAAAAGATAGCAAAATCTATATCAAGGAGATGAAAGAATCCGATGAAGGCAATGCTAAACTATACCACCAATAACTACATCTTGGGATAAGTGACAAATACATTGGTTGTAAGTTTGGAGCGTATGACCAATGCACTTACAGCTCATATGGTTCTAGAGATCAAATGACTAGGTTCGTGGAAAGTTTTGCTTGAATTAATAAAAAAAAATGCACTTACTGGTTCTAGTAATCAAATGACTAGGTTCGTGGAGAGTTTTGCTTGAATTAATCAACAGAAAATGGAGAATCGTGATAAGCTTAAAAGGAACTGCGAAAAATTAAAGTGTTAACAAATTCACAAAAGTGCCTACAATGAAATTTGTTCGATATCCAGAATTATCGGCTCATTTTTTTATTTTTAAATTCACTGTGCAATAATTTGTTCTTTGTATATAGGGAAGAGTTCACATGCAAATAAATCTTAGTGTGAGAAATGCGAAATATGCTTAAAGCTATACAAAATCATGCTTAAAGCTACATAAAATCATGCTTAAAGCTACACAAAATCATGCTTATGGTACATAATTGTGCTATAGCTTATTTTGTGCTTATAAGCACAATTATATACCATAAGTATAATTTTGTATAGCTTTAAGCATATTTCGCATTTCTCACATTAGGGTTTATTTCTATATGAACCAAACGTTATATATATATATATATATTTTTTTTCTCAATTATTAAAGTTATTCCAAATATATTTTTTGAATAAAAAAAAATGTTTGTAAAAATTATTGATATAAGAAAATCATAACAAAAAATATAATTTTATTTAATTTATTAATGTTATTGATAAATTAATTACATTCGTTAGTTGAAAATTTTGAATAAAAATTAGATTTTATATATATTAAGATTTAGTATTTTAAATGAAAATTATAGTAGCTATTCACCGCACGTCATTTTTATTTAGTATGTACTACACAATCATAAAGAAAAAAAAAAGAAAAAAAATCAAAAAGAAAAAAGAAAAAAAAAATCGACCGTGCTCAAACTCTAATTAGTTCTAACTTTTTAGTCAAACTAAAAAATTTGATATATTTTCCTAAGAAAAACATATATAAGTTATAGTTTAAAAAGTTAATCTATCCATCTATTATGAAAAGTAAATGGGCCAAAAGCATGTTGCAAAATAATGCGAAATTGCGTAGTATATATAGCTCTCAACACTTAGCATTGCCCAATAACAAAAATTTACTTAATTAGTGGGTTCCCATGACACTAAAAAAAATCAAAAAAAAAGAAAAAGAAGAGTTCCAACATTTTATTTCCAATGTTATTATCATTATACTAATATTAAACAATTTACCAAAATGTGAGACTGGACTTTCCTAACATGTAGAGAAAGGAAGTAGTCAGTTATGGAGTGGTAAGAAACAGCGACGCCTCATCTCCAAGAAGCGCGGCCTTCCAAGAATTTATATCTCACTTACTCAATAAAGGTTGCTAAGCTAGCCCTACACCTATATATATATACACACACACCTTCACTCCCAAAAATTGCTTCATTACCAAATAAATTATGTTGGTTGAACGCGCCAATTCGCTTCTTCTATCCGGACTTGCCTATTTCTAGAGAGAGATTCATTCGCTGCTGCTGCTGTACTTGTTTGTTTTTAGAGCGAGAGAAAACTAATTAAGGTACAGAAATGGCGAGCATTAGTTTGGAGGAGATCAAGAAGGAGAACGTTGATCTGGTAATTATTTCTTTCTCCCGTCTCATTTTCGTATTTCCCATTTGAGAACGCTGATGTTTTTGATTCGCTTTGATTATTCGTTGTTAGATTCAGTGTGTGTGTGTGTGTGTGTGTGTGTGTGTGAGAGAGAGAGAGAGAGAGAGACATGCAGAAGTGATGGAATATTTCTGCATGTAGCTCGGATTTCAGTTTTTTCTGTGTATGAAATGTGAAATTTCGACATATATTTCGATTATATATTGAATCGATTGTGATAAGGTAATGGCTGTGTTTATGCAGTTCAGGAAAAAAAAAAACAAAAATCATAAATAGATGAATATTGGCACCCCTTTTTCATGGACGCATATTGTTTGCTGATTCACTCAAAATATTATGGATTTGTTTTGTAATCTGTTCATATGTATTTATAAGTTCATGATTGTTGAATGATGAGGGAGTTAATTGTTTGATTAAAACAAGTTCATAAATCATAGAATTCTGGTAGTCTTATTCCCCTATTTCATAACTTTAGACACTATTTCTTTCTTTCTTTATTCCAATGAAAGTGTTTTTGATCTTGTAATTATTTAAAATAAATTTTATATTGTAATATCAGGAACACATACCATTGGACGAAGTGTTTGCTCAGCTACAATGTTCCAGAGAGGGATTATCATCGACAGAGGCCGAAAAGCGGCTTCAAGTATTCGGGCCAAACAAACTCGAGGAGAAGAAAGAGAGCAAGATTCTGATTTTCTTAGGATTTATGTGGAATCCTCTCTCATGGGTGATGGAAGCTGCAGCTATCATGGCCATTGTTTTAGCTAATGGAGATGTATGCAAACCTACCCAATCTTTTACTAAAATAATGATGTGATGCTCATTAACTCACTAATCTTCTGTTTCTTTGTCTTGAATAATACTATATCTCAGGGCAAACCACCAGATTGGCAAGATTTTGTCGGAATCGTGTCATTGTTAGTCATCAACTCCACCATTAGTTTCATTGAGGAGAATAGTGCAGGCAATGCTGCAGCAGCTCTCATGGCTGGCCTTGCTCCAAAGACTAAGGTAATTCATTCATTTATTACTTTACTTATATATATATCTCAATATAGTTTGCTTAATTAATTAATGAATGAATGAATGAATTCATTTTATTCAGGTATTGAGAGATGGGAAATGGAGTGAGCAAGAAGCATCCATACTCGTTCCTGGAGACATAATCAGCATCAAACTGGGAGACATCGTCCCAGCGGATGCTCGTCTCCTCGAAGGCGATCCTCTGAAAATCGACCAATCTGCACTCACTGGTGAGTCGTTGCCGGTGACTAAGAACCCTGGGAGCGAAGTGTTTTCCGGCTCAACCTGCAAGCAAGGTGAGATTGAGGCTGTTGTGATTGCTACCGGAATCAACACTTTCTTCGGAAAGGCAGCACATCTTGTCGACAGCACTCAGAACGTCGGCCACTTCCAGAAGGTTCTGAAATTTTCGAAACATTCTTCAATCTGGATTTAGATGAGTAATGAATGTGTCTTAATTAACTTTCTAGATTGATTTGTTTGTTTAGGTTCTGACTGCCATTGGTAACTTCTGCATATGCTCCATAGCTGTTGGGATTATAATAGAGATAGTAGTGATGTATCCAATCCAGCACAGGAAGTACAGGAGTGGAATAGACAACCTCTTGGTCCTTCTCATTGGAGGGATTCCGATTGCCATGCCTACGGTGCTGTCGGTGACCATGGCCATCGGGTCCCACAGGCTGTCGCAGCAGGGAGCCATCACGAAGAGGATGACGGCCATCGAAGAAATGGCCGGAATGGATGTGCTCTGCAGTGACAAAACCGGCACCCTCACTCTGAACAAGCTCACCGTAGATAAAAATCTAGTCGAGGTGTTTTCAAAGGACTTTGACAAGGATCATGTCATCCTCCAGGGAGCTCGAGCGTCGAGGGTGGAGAATCAGGATGCTATCGATGCTTGCATTGTCGGAATGTTGGCTGATCCAAAAGAGGTACACTTCTATTCTATTTTTATTTAATTCAACAGAATACAGTTTATTCTAGTTCTTTTTTCTTTGTGTTATTATGTTGTTGTTGTTGTTGTTGTTGTTGTTTAATAGGCGAGAGCTGGGATCACTGAGGTGCATTTCCTTCCGTTCAATCCAGTAGAGAAGCGTACTGCTATCACTTATATTGACAGCAGTGGAAATTGGCATAGAGTTAGCAAAGGTGCTCCGGAACAGGTAATCTTATCATATAATCATCAGTAGTAGAAAATATATCTCGAAGTTTAGATTTCTCTTTGCGTTGCTTTAATGTTATAATCTATTCGCGTAGATCATTGAGTTGTGTAACCTCAAGGAAGATGTGAAGAAGAAAGCTCTCTCTATCATTGACAAATTTGCTGACCGCGGACTTCGTTCTTTAGCTGTTGCTGAGCAGGTAAATGTGTAAGCAAGCAAATTTCTTGAATTTTTTCAACTTGAAAAACTGATGTAGATCTAATATGTAATGGTTATGATGAATAATTGTTCAGACAGTACCGGAGAAGACAAAGGACGGTGCTGGAAGCCCATGGGTGTTCGTAGGACTCTTACCACTCTTCGATCCACCAAGGCACGACAGTGGAGAGACGATCAAGCGCGCCTTGCATCTCGGTGTAAATGTAAAGATGATTACCGGAGATCAATTAGCCATCGCGAAGGAGACAGGTCGAAGGCTCGGGATGGGAACCAACATGTACCCTTCCTCCTCGCTTCTCGGCCAGCACAAGGACGAGAGCATCGCTAATCTCCCCATCGAGGAGCTGATTGAGAAGGCCGATGGCTTTGCCGGAGTCTTCCCTGGTTCGTTAGTTTTCCTTTCAATTAATTTTCTGTCTACTAAACTTGTTTTAATCGTTTACTAATTAAGAGAAGATAATTGAATTGTGTGTATATTAGAGCACAAGTACGAGATTGTGAAGAAGTTGCAAGAGAGGAAGCATATATGTGGAATGACGGGAGACGGAGTGAACGACGCCCCGGCTCTGAAGAAGGCGGACATTGGAATTGCAGTGGCGGATGCTACCGATGCTGCGAGAGGTGCTTCGGACATAGTCTTGACCGAACCGGGTTTGAGCGTGATCGTGAGTGCAGTCTTGACAAGCAGAGCCATCTTCCAGAGGATGAAGAACTACACCATCTATGCAGTCTCAATCACCATCCGTATTGTGCTCGGTTTCATGCTCCTCGCTCTCATCTGGAAGTTCGACTTCTCGCCCTTCATGGTACTCATCATCGCAATCCTCAACGACGGAACCATCATGACCATCTCCAAGGATAAAGTGAAGCCTTCTCCCATGCCTGATTCATGGAAGCTGAGGGAGATTTTCGCAACCGGGATCGTGTTTGGTACTTACCTTGCAGTGATGACTGTTGTTTTCTTCTGGGCTGTTCAAGAATCTACTTTCTTCACGGTAATATTAATATTAATGAATGAGTGCAATCTTTCAATCATGTAATATAATACACTCACAAAGCATAATCACAGGATAAATTTGGTGTAAGACCGATCAAGAATCACTACCACGAGCTCAACTCGGCTATCTATCTTCAAGTGAGTATAGTGAGTCAGGCTCTCATCTTTGTGACTCGGTCCAGGAGTTGGTCTTACGTAGAAAGACCCGGCCTTCTGCTTGTGTTTGCATTTCTAGTAGCTCAGTTGGTAAGTTATTTGGCAATTATTAGTTATTGCAATTGTTGGATAAAAGCATTCTACACCAGACTTATGTAGTGTTGTGTTGTGTTAACAGGTTGCAACTGTACTTGCCGTGTACGCAAATTGGGAGTTTGCAAGAATCCGCGGTATCGGGTGGGGATGGGCAGGAGTAATTTGGTTATACAGCGTCATCTTCTACATCCCTCTCGACATCTTCAAGTTCATCATCAGATACGCTCTCAGTGGCAAAGCATGGAACAACATGATTGAGAACAGGGTATTAAACTATTTTCCTTTTTCTTGTCTTTTTTTCCTTCTACATATAAAAGAAAAACAGATGACTCAGATGCGTAATTTTTGCAGACGGCCTTCACCTCAAAGAAGGACTATGGAAGGGGAGAAAGGGAAGCACAATGGGCCATGGCGCAACGCACTCTCCACGGCCTCCAAGCTCCCGATAATTCTGACGTATTTAAGGACAGCAACAACTACAGAGAACTATCTGAGATAGCTGAACAAGCAAAGAAACGCGCTGAAGTAGCAAGGTATGCAAGCTTTTACATGCCATAAACAAATGAAATTCTTTCTTTCATAATCTTGTACATATAAGACCTACAATCTATACTTATTTTAAGGTAAATTTTGACAAGATAATTTCCTTGGACTGAAATATCAGACTGCGAGAGCTCCACACTCTGAAGGGCCATGTGGAGTCTGTGGTGAAGCTCAAGGGCCTCGACATTGAAACGATTCAGCAAAACTACACAGTATGAGAAGAGGAGAAAAGGAGAATGGAATTGAGTAGAGAGATTTGAAATAAAGAAGAGGGAAAATAGAGAGGTAGAAGATAGCTTTGATTCATTGTTCTGGTGGTGCTTAATTACCACACTGCAATCCGTATTGCAAATCAAGTAGTTTTGCAAAGTCGAATAATTGTTTATGCTGTGCGATTAGGCCGGCAATCATGGCGACCATGTATTCTTCTTCAGGAAGAACCATTTTGTTGTTAATGAGAATCACTATTTTTGGAATGATTTTCTCATGTTGTGCTTCTTGTTTTGATGTTTTACTTTCAAAATGAAGTTAAAATTTTATATTTATACTTCAAAACTACTCAAATCAATGCTTAAGATATTTCAAGCGTATATTTTGATTCAATACTAACAATTAACTAACTATAAAATTCTATAAACTATTTACTTGAATAAAATTGCTTGTGTGACTAAGCTTTGATTGAGAACTAATGAATTATATTGAACTCGATGGTAATCAACTTATTTTATACTCGAACAAATATAAAACTAGTATTATTCTCTCGCAATATCATTTGATTCACTTCGATGGTCTTAACTCAAATTTCTAGTGATAGTTGAAAATATTGTCAATTAATTAAATTTAATTAAATAGTGAAGATGAATTAAAAAATAATAATCTAGAAAGAAAATCACAGATGAAACAGAGAACTTGTAATAAGGATATCATGTTAATTATTAACAAACTAACAAGTTGTCATGCAATCAATACGTACTAGTTAATAATTAAACCAATTCAAGTATGAAAGAGATTAAATTATAATTATAAAGTTGGAATATCGTCAGTAGTATGTATTCGTTGTTGAACTTTATACGTTCATGCTACAACATAAGTTTAGCACTGCTCAAAATTGATAAATAGATTGATGCAATCATATGCAGAGTACTTTTTTATACAATTAGCAAATATAAAACTATATATCATAAAATTACTTAGTTAGACTAAAAAAAATATTTTGTTGGGAGTTGGGAGGGGTGATCATGACTCGGTTCGGTTTGGTAAAACCAAAATAACCGAAATTACTATTATTACGAACCAAAACTGAACCATATAATATGAAAACCAAATTAAAACCGAACTAACAATTTCGGTTCAATTATGGTAAAATTTCGTCTTCCTCCTCGAGCCCTCACCGCTCGCCCCAACCTGCTGGCCGCTAAATCTTGCAATGATACACGAATCAGACATTCGTGAATTCACGATTCATGAATTTGATTGCAGATTCAGTCAAATGCTGGTGGCGGTCACCGGCGATTTGGTGTTGAAACACCATCGGTGAGTCGCCATCTTATCCAACATCCATCATCTCATCTCTTCCTCAATACACGATTTCATCGAATTCAAACTCGTGTATTCATGTAATGGTGCACCATTGCCGCCATCTTCCTCATTTCCCCATATCCGCCGCCTCTCGTCAGATCTCTGCAATCCGCAGTAGTGTCTCACGAGCCACTGCCGCGATCAATGCCTTCAGATTTACTTATACGAATTCACGAATCGTGAATACACGAATCACAAATATATAAGGCAGGATATTCGTGTATTCATAAAATTGATACAGTAGCAGGTTCAGGCGGTGGTTGCCGGTGTCTTGGTGGTGGAATGATGGGACTAGGATTTTGATTAGGATTTCTTACTTCTTTTTTTTCTTTTCTATTTTGACAGAGTATGCAAAATGAATACACGAGCACTTGATTCATGTGTTTAGGAGTCGTGTATTTTGTGTAGCAGGTTCCGATGGCGGCTCGTGGTGGTCGCCAGTCCGATTGTGGCTCGTGGTGTTCGATGACACTCGTCGGCTAGAGTTCTGTCTGAGTTTTCTCTACTTGCTTGGTTAAGTTTTCAATATAAAATAGAGGGAGGTCAATTTAGTAAGAGTGGCTAGATTTTTTTTTTTTTTTTATCTTTGTGGCTAGTTTTTGGGTTTGTACTGATGAAATGACTATTTTAAGGGTTGCCCCGATACTCGTATCGTATACAGTAGGGACAAATTAGTTAAAATAATTTTTGTAGACTAAAACTATTTTTGTAAAATTATATATCTAGATTACATATATAATTGTTTCTCGAATTCATGAAAAGAAAAATCAAATGGAGGACCTAAATAAGAAAGCGAGAAACAGAGTGGTAAGTTTTAATATTCCTCACAAATACTATTCAAACCAGGCTGCCAATTATCCACAGATAGAAGAGATATTCTCCCCGGAGAAGACGACGAAGACCCTCCATTTCCATCAAATTCCTTCTCAACTCTCCTCCCCCCGCCGCCGCCGTTCTCCCTCTTCACCATCCTCGCTGTTTCATCGTCACCAGAACTCTTGCTACTGGCAACCCCGATTCTCATCCCTAGATCGCCATCCTCCTCATCTCTCTTCCCTTTATCCTCGCCCTTCTTGCCTTTCCTAAACAACCAACACGATGACGACGACGAAGAACTTCCCGCTTCTCGATCGCCGCCACCGCTCTTCCCCCTAGTTCCCAGATGCGGCGGATCAAGATCTCCTCCTCCTCCTCTAGCGCGAGGACGGCGGCGGTGCTTGAGCTGGAGCTTCCTGATCGTGCCGAGCGGCACGACGTAGTATTTCCGGCCAAGGAGAAGAGTCGTTTCCGGCGAGACAAGAGCATGCGGCTGCTGGAAGATGGTGGGGTGGGCAACGCAGCACTTAGGGTTCCGGTCGAGCAGCTCCGCCGCAAGAATCGGGCGGTCGTGGAGCTCCACGTGGCCGCCCGGATGCACGATCTTCACAAACATATTCTTGCTACTGTTCTTGCACAGCCACCTCGAGATCGAACTCATCTTCTGCTCTTTTTTAATATATTTTTATTTTGATGAGGGAGTTTAGCAAAACTTTTGATGGCTTCAAATATTTGTTTGAATTAATAGGGATTGATATATTGATGCGAAATTGTTGGCATTTTGTTGCAACATTAATCTTGTTGGTGTATTGTTTTATAGAACGAACATTACTATGCATGTAGGGTTGTGTCGGATGCAGACAGCTTTGTATCCATCTATTCTAACTATTGTCACAAATATTCTTGGAATTTGGAATTGTTGGTAGCATAAACGAATAGTATTTTATTTTGGGCCAAATCTATAAATACCCATTTTGAAAATATAGATTTAAAATATACCCATTTTGAAAATACACATTCAAAAAATGCCCGTTTTATTAAAATATAATAAAAATGGGCCCCACTTCACCAATATCTCTCCATGAGCCTCAATATCTCTCCATGAGCCTCAATATCTCTCCATGAATATCAATAACTCTCCATGAGGAAAAACTCCCGGGAGTTTTTGACTTTTCTCAAAAAAAAAAATTGAAGATTTTACAAATCAATGAAAAACGCCCGATAATTTGTGAAAAGCGCCCCATGCTTTCTGAAAAGCGCTCGACGGTGTTTGAAAAGCGCTCCATAATGTGATTTTCCATTTTTTTTTAATTTCATGAAAAGTGCCCGTAATTTTTGAAAAGCGCTCGATGTTCCTTCAAAAGCGCTCGATGTTTCATCAAAAGCGCTCGATGCGTTTTTATCTATTTTTGAAAAGCGCTCTAAGTTCCTTCAAAAGCGCACGAAAATGTGGGCCAGCGATATTTATCAACGATATTCGCTATTATAAAACGACAAAATCGTACCCATAACACGTGAAGCGCGGAAATTAATGTGTGAAGTGGGGCCCATTTTATTATATTTTAAGTAAAACGGGCATTTTTGGAATGTGTTTTTTTAAAGTGGGTATTTTTTGAATACCCACTTTGAAAACGGGCAAAAATAGACATTAAGAGTTTTATTTTTTTGTCATATTTTATTTTTTAGGTTATAATTTTTGAACTCAATCAAACTTTAAGTTGGACTAGCCTAATGATAAGATTATAGCTAGCAAATCTTTATTTTTTGGCTTGTTTTGGAAATTTTTGATATAGCTACTTCAATAAAAATAGGCAATAAGAAATCCTATTATATTTATTACTTATAAAAACAATACACCTAATTTCAAATAATACTAAATGACTAGTTACATGCACGTTTCAACATGTCATTTTTAATAGGTTATGGGGACTCTAGGCAAACCACGTAGAGATTTCATTGTTGATACTATAATTGTTATACATGAGTTAGGACATACTACCTCCATCTCATTACATTAGTCATCTTTGCTTTTTGATTGTTCGGCACACTTTTCCACCGAAACCTAGTACGAGTTTTAAAATATAATTTTGACGTATTCATTTTTTCACGGGGTACTATGACGTCATAGTACCCCGTGAAAAAATAAATACGTCAAAATTATATTTTAAAACTCGTACTAGGTTTCAGTAGAAAAACGTGTCGAACAATCAAAAAGCAAAGAGAACTAATGTAATGGGATGGAGGTAGTAATTGTTAAAGCATTGAGACGTTAGGACAAGAAATGATATATACCCTAAGAAAACATCATCCTCACAAAGAAAACGAAGAATGAGAATTTGATTACTGTATAATGTCGCCACACCTAAATTAGCAATTTTTCTTTCCTTTTACCTTCTTTTTTGTTTTTAGAACAAAGAAAACGGCAACTCAGAAACTGAAAAGTCCACACAGAATTAATTTCAAGACGCAAAACTAAAACATAATTTACATTATTTGATGACCGAAAATTTCCAAGTTTTGGGGCTAAAATATTAACCCCCGTCTCCATGCAATTTCATCTGACCTATGTCAATAAAAAAACCTCACAAAGTAACAACATATTACTATTGTTCCAACTAAGTGTTGCAAGGGAAACAAAATCAAAGCATTTTCTCTTCAAAAAAATGATTGAATCTACTAGAGATACCTCGTACATCAAACTCAATTTCTTTGGTGACACCAGCCTAGGCTTTAACATCAGGGTTATCTCGGAGACCAAGCTTCGAAAGAACAAGGCAGTACGAGTCCCAGTCAGTCCTTCGAAGATATTTCAACAGCTTCTTCCTCCTTTGAACCATTCCTAGAAGCCCCCTTCGAGAATGCTTATCCTAGAACAATCACATAGAAGTACATGATTATGAGTTTACATTACCCCTTACATATTTTGAATCCACATTTACGGCATCCATAAAGATAGAGACACTAACCTTTTTATGTAAAGCACTCGACAGATGTTTGATCTTTGTTGTCAGTTGAGCAACTGCGAAGGAAGGAGGGTTGTTTTGAGAACAATATAAACGTGAATGCAAGGAATAAGAGTTAAGTTTCTTCATACCTCTAGTGCCAGTGCCTTCTAAATATGAATGATAATACTTAAATCATTCCCAAAGACAATTTCAAATTTACTAGTTTAAATGGAAGCTCTTGATCAAGAAAATAAAAATTGTGTTCTGTTAAATAATCAGAGCATATCTTGTTTTAATAAAAGCAGAAATGGTTTTACCTTGAACACGAGCAGAACCACAATCTGACTCCGACATTTTAAATTCATCTCTTACTTTTGCAAGCTCCAACTTCAGTTTCTCAGCAGATGACATATTATCAGGATGAAAATACTGTGTATCCCAAGAAAATAGAAATAGTTTAACAGACAGCTCAGACGGAGCAATACGGAAATTTACATTGTAGTTGGAAAAGTAATATGAACTTTAGCCTTGAATTTGTGAGTATATCATTCTTAATGTGATACACGAGCATATAAGTATAATGCATATAGTTGCTAAGTCTTTAAAGTCATTATAGAAGACTTCATTAAAAGGTTGAACAGACAGAATAATCACCACATATGGTAACAACATCAGACGATAACAACACTTACCTTCTCAACTAAATGATCTTTTGGGGGTCCAGTACTTTTGTCTAGGGCTGCACTCACGGAACCTTTCAAACTAACAGCAAGCCCTGCAATAGTTCACCCATTCACAAAATGTTAGATAAGCACATTTCTTAACTATTTATCAAAAATAAACCATCATCTCCACTGCATCTACATGAGAATCGAGCTTGCAAGTCTACGGCATGATTCTGCAATGTATGTCTGTTCACAGTTTTTGAAGTCTTCCACGACCAGTCAAAGAAAACATCTTCAGCCAGAATGGTACAAACCAACAAAAGACAACCACCGTACACATGGGGAACATATGCAAGCGAAGTACAAATCAAAGACTCGGATATAGTTGGACAGAAAGGTAATTTAGACACCAACACTATCTATTGATTTTGTCTTGCTTTAGGTTTCCATACTAGTATACTCATTAGTTATCAGCTGTCTATCATATTTATATCAGCAGATGACAGTGTGTTATCCAGGGTATGTCCGAATGGACTCCATCAAAACTTTCTCTTCTCCAAACTAGTCTCCTAGAACTAAAGTAAACTCCAAAACTTTTTTTAAATGCATTCCCCCTAATTCTTCCTGATTTCCAATGCATCATTCATCATTTCTTCTCCCCCACCTAAAGCCATTCAAACGCTTCTTCAATTATTTCCTAACTTCCATACCTCCAGACAAACAAATTTCTTCTCAAAAACCACTAACACGTCTTCATTTCTCTTTCGATGCAGAGCAATTATAAGCAAAAATACTTGCTTCGTTGCATGCTTTTGTCTAATTTTTCCTCTGGTGCGGCCTAACTTTCTTAACAGCAAGCATGTTTAAATGGTTGGTTGTTAGCATATTTGTTTTACAATTCTGAAAAACACCAACATCAAACAATAGGATGCACACATGTCTGCAGAACTTTGTGGAAGCAAACAGATCATAAGAACCAGAAGAATTTACAAAGAGCCAGCAGAACACCACAGCTGGTTAAATAAAAGAGATACTAATTAACAAACAGGTAACAAAATTAATAATTTCCCAGGTTACAGAAGATAAAGCATGAACATTTTCTGTTATGTTAGTATATTCAATTCCAAATTTATGGAAAAATGCCGGCTGTGATACCATCTCTAAAATAACAGCAGCAATAGAATCATTTAGCATCACGCACACTTAACTCCTTGAATAAATTAAGCAAAACCAAATGAATTGCTTACGCTGCTGTGCCTTTTGATCTGACTTCATGCTACTATCCTTTATCATACTCGTAACACCCTTTAGAACATCACGTGGCATTATTCCCGGCATTTTTCCCGACATCATCTTCTCTCTTTCCCGGTCCTCAATTTCCCTAACCTTAGCAAGCCTGTTGCTCATTTCCTGCAACGAAAACCACTTCCCCTTCCGCTTCTCTGGCCTCAGCGCCTTCAGCTTCTCCACATCAAAGTTTCCGTGCTTCACCTCCTTCTGAGAAATATGGGACATACTCCCAAGTCCCGCAGAGTGCTTGCCAGTAATCAATTCTCAGCCTCATAAAATCGTTAAGATTCGAAACCGACGACGAAACACCGGGCTTCCTTTCGAGATTCGCCGATCTAGTTCTGAGAG
Organism: Mentha longifolia; assembly: GCA_001642375.2. Lineage (NCBI taxonomy): Eukaryota > Viridiplantae > Streptophyta > Magnoliopsida > Lamiales > Lamiaceae > Mentha > Mentha longifolia. The sequence continues at coordinate 34,511,325 of CM038111.1, forward strand.
TGTTCAAGCTCTCGCGAATGGATTCGAATGCGCGCTCGCCGCCACCAGGACCGGGACGAGACCGAGAGCCCATGCTCTCTCCCATAGATTTGATGCTATTCTGGTAAACGTCCTGCCACGAGGCTTGTTTCCCGACGGAAGGCTCCTCCGGCGGCGGTGGGGCGGACCGGATTCGGTATTCGGCGAGCCGGCTTTTGAGGTCTTCCGACGGCGGCGGTGTCTGACGCTGCGCACCGCTGGATATAGAGAAAGGGGAGCGTGGAGGCTGGCGGCGGTCACTTTGGAGGCTGGCTTTGACATCGTTGAGGCTCGAGGAAATCGAGGAATGCAGTTTGGACAGTTCGGAAGGTGGAGCGTCATCCCGATCGGAGGAGGAGGAGAAATGGCGGCGAGTACAAGAATATGGGCGAGCGAAGGAGTGAAAGGTGGGGCGGAGATGAAGGAGGCGGTTGGTTATCGCCGCCATGGGCGACGGCGGCGGCTGGCCGGTGTTAGCGAGGTTTAAGAGAAATGAGGGGTTAGGGTTCTGGCGGATCCAGCTACGGAGGATGCGACGCCGATTAATTAACCGCTACCTTCTTCAAACCGTAATTTTTTGACAAATGCGGCCCGGGCCTAAAGTGTCAATCTTTATACAGAAAAATGTCAATCTATATGAATAAAAGTGTCAATCTTTAATATAATTATTTTACGAATAAAATGACAATTTTTAAAAGTGTCAATCTTTATACAGAAAAGTGTCAATCTATATGAATAAAAGTGTCATTATTTTAACCCGGCCGCACGGTGCCTCCGACTGACCCAAGTGTGTCCCTAATTTTTTTATTTTTATTTTTATTTTTTCCTTTTTCTTTTTCTTTTTCCTTTTTGAGGGGAAGCAATTGTATTTGTAAATTGTAATTTCTTTTTCATGTAGTATAAAAATCTTAAATTTGGTGGCCATTTTTTACAACACACACCCTACGCATGTGTATGAAAGAAATCGAACCTTCGATCTATTACTTAATGTGTAGTACGGAGTAGGAGTATAAGTTACTCCCTCCGTCTCAAGTATTTCAATACTCTTTTTTATTAGGTCGTCTCAAGTATTCTGATACATTTACTTTTTGGGAATAATTAGCTAATTAATACTCTCTTATTACACTTAACATTATTTAATTAAATTTCATCATCCACTCACCTCTCAGCACGTATCCCAATATAATTTAAATCCTAAATTTTTAAACTATCATAACTTTCTCGTTTGTTATTTGATTTATATGATTTTTATGTCAAATTAAAGGTCTTGATACGATCTTTCATTTAAGATCAAACATGGATATGTTTTTATACATCTATGATGCTCTAGTTTAAAAATATATCTAAATACATAAATCATATCACATCCTTACACACATTACACTTTACACACTAAACACTCCCGTCTTAAGTTCCGTGCTGAAAATAAAAGTGTCAGAATACTTGAGACGGATGGAGTATTACTTATTAGAAAATATATTCAGCAAACTAAGAGCATCTCCAGCCGATAGCCCCTAAAAGGGCTCTTAAAAGGGGCTCTCGGCCACTTTCCGGTGGAGAGGGACTCTCTCTGAAAAACATCTGCAGCCCAAGGCTCTCTCTATTTTAATATATTATTGTTAATTACTTTTTTATTTGATTGTTGATTCGTTTTTTTAATTCGATTTTTATTTCAATTTTATTTATTTATTTAATTCTTTATTTTCAATTAAAAAATAACACATTTTTTGGATTTTTTTTTTATTAAATTGAAACAAACATAATTTAAACAAACAAAGTACAACTTAATTTCAAATAATTTAAAATACGCAATAATAATTAAAAGCGCTAATTGTTACCCCTATGCGCCCACATCTCTTCGACCAAATCGTTGTAAAGATCGCCGTGTTTGGTCCTATCGCGTAACGACGCGTTGCGCTAGCGTACGCCTGAAACGAACCAGGGGCTCCTCGATTTACTCGTGCAATTGCAGAAGTAGACGCCTCATCTTCAGGAGGGGCCCAATTGGTGACGTGCGCTCCTTCATCCTCGATTATCATGTTATGCAAGATAATACAAGCATACATAATATCTTGTATACTATCATGATACCAAAGTCGTGATAGGCCGCTGACCATTCCCCAATGAATTTGTAAAATGTCAAAAGCTCGTTTGACATCTTTGCACGCCGCTAGGGGTGAGCATTCAGGTTTCGGTTCGGATTTTTTGTAAAATCGGAAAAACCGAAAAAAAATCGGGTTTTGAAAAATAAACCCGAACCCGAACTTCAAAAAACCCGAACCCAAAAAACCGAAATTAATTTCGGTTTATTTCGGTTTTTCCCCGAATTATTTTTAAAATATTATCCGAAAACCGAAAACCGAAAACCGAATCGAAAAACCGAAATAAACCGAATGCTCACCGAAATAACCGAAATATTTTTTGCTTTATTCAATTCTAACTTTAATTAACACACCTAAATTTCATCCAAAATCAATACTAATCATATTTTTACTAATGCAATTAAACCATAAAAACAAATATTAACTAATTTCATATCAAATATAAACTAAATATTACAATCACCAAAGATAAATTGCCAAAGTATATGAATAATAATAATATATGAATATATAAAATATTAATAATAATTAAAATAAATAATATTTCGGATTTTCGGGTTTTTCGGGTGGTAAAAAAAAAAAACCCGAACCCGAAACCCGAATTGCACTAAAAAAAAACCCCGAAATTATTAAAAAAACCCGAATAACCCGAACCGAAATTTAATTTCGGTTCGGTTTTCGGTTTTCGGATAATAGTGCTCACCCCTACGCGCCGCCTCCTGCATAGCTTTGAAATGGTCCACTTTTTCATCAGTGGCGTGCAGTGGGGCTGCCACGAAAATAGGCCACTTTGAATATATCCCGTCAGCGAAGTAGTAGCCCATGTTATATTGATTTCCGTTGGCGAGGAAATGAACCAGAGGTGCTATTCCTTTGGCGACGTCGATGAACACCGGCGATTGATTGAGAACATTGATGTCATTGAGCACTCTGGCGACCCCAAAAAAGGCGTGTCATATCCACAGATCCTGAGATGCAATAGCCACAAGGATAATCGTAGGGTAGCCCTTATCCCCACGTGTGTACTGGGACCTCCACCCCATCGGACAGTTCTCCAAGCAGTGCATGTACTCGATCGAACCAAGCATCCCTGGAAAACCGTGGCGTGCCTTGTGCATTGCCAGAATTCGTGCACAATCATTTCCATCTCACCTCCTCAAATAATGACCACCGAAGATGGTTCGAATCACCTTCGCAAAGCGCTTCAACAAATCTATTATGATGGTCTCCGACATTCATAAGTACTCGTCGTACTGGTCGCCGGCGCCTCCGTAGCGAGTTGACACAGAGCGGCGGTGCACTTCTGGAGGGTTGAGAAACCTGGCCTGCCTAGTGCATCGCATCGTTGTTGGAAATACTCATTGCGACTCGCCAACACTTGCACGATACGCAAGAACAGACGCTTTGACATCCGAAAATGTCGACGGAATAAAGAATCGGGGTAAGTGGATTGTTCAGCGAAATAGACGTTGAACAATTGCGTTGCTCCTGTGACTCAACCTCGATTGATCATTCGCCTAGACAGATATCTTCGGTGTTTTGTCGGCTCCTTGGCTTTTTCCTTCTTCTTCTTCTTTGCTCCTTGATGTTTTCGCCACATTTCGGCCGTGCTCTGTATGTGTTGGTACATCGCTTGGAGTTCGCCGGAGGACGAGGAGGAATCGAATAAAATTAAAATTGAGGAAGAGTTTGACATATTGAAAATGAAAAAACAAAATGGGACTAAAATTATAGAAATTGAGGGATGTTTGAGATAGATTTATGTGAGAATTGTGTAAAAATTGGGTAGGTGGAGGTATGAATTTATAGGGAAAAATTGGAGATGTGGCCGTTGGCCTCCAACGTTCAAAGGAAATGCATTTTTTTTAAAAAAATTACATCGCTAGCGTCATAATGACGTCAGCATCACGCAGGAGAGAGGCCCGAGCCGGGCTCGGAATCATGCACCGGGCTCGCGTCCCACGGGGCTCGGCGACAGGCTCGAGCCCCTCGCTCGCGACGCGCTGGAGATGCTCTAAGCTTTCAAAAAGCATATTAGCTCAAAAAATAGTACAGTAAGTTATAAGAGTTCATAATCTTTTCTTAAATTAGTTCACTCACCCTAACTTATTTATACATTTATAAGTTATTAGTGTTTATAAGCTTTTTCAAATTAGCTAGCTAAACATCCCTTTGACTTTCATAATAACCTTTTTTCTCTTTTTTTTTTCTTCTTTTTTTAAGATTTTACAAGTAGTTATTGGATATAAGCATTCATTTAATTTACATATATATATATATATATATATATGCTACTCACTTTCCGTGAGCACCATTTATGGGCATCTATCACCGTTTTTTCACTTTAACATTATTTTGTTCGATTTTTTCGATTGTTTTATATTCTACTACCTTAGAAATTAATATTGTAATATGCCAAATCGAAAAATGAAGAAGATGCCCACGAATGTGTCCATCATTGGGTGACTAGCATATCATCTATCTCTCTATCTCTCTCTCTCTCTCTCTCTCTCTATATATATATATATATATATATATATATATATAGATTTTGGTTCATATAGATTTAAGTCATAATGTGAGAAGTGCGAATTATGCTTAAAGCTATACAAAATCATGCTTAAAGCTATACAGAATCATGCTTATGGTGCATTTTGTGCTTATAAGCATAAAATAAGCCTATAAGCATAATTTTGTACCATAAGCATGATTCTGTATAGCTGTAAGTATGATTTTGTATAGTTTAAGCATAATTCGCACTTCTCACACTAGGATTTATTTGCATATGAACCTTTCCCTATATATATATATATATAGAGAGAGAGAGAGAGAGAGGTTGGATCATGTGGGAATGGATCCCCACATGTTAAATAGGAAAATATCTTGACCATCCAATATTTAAGATTTACGGTTGTGATTAACTCATTAGAAGTAATAGATGAAGAATTAAATCGGTAACTTTTAATAACATAAGGGTATTAAAGTCTAAATACATTTAATTTGTTAATTGTTAACCCACTAATTAAGGGATTTCATTTCTACGTAACTGTTTAAATATTATCTGTGTTCATCTCTGCATTCTCAAGTTTCGTCTATGGAGTTCTTTCGAGATCTTGAAGAGATGAATGATACAAGTAAGATTTGAATACTTCGTCAAGTCTCATTTTTTTTATTGATTCATTTTTCATTAATGCTTCTCAATGGATTTTAATACTTTATCAATGGAGTTCTCAAGTCTACTGCGGAATGAATTTGATGTTAAGTATGTGACTTCCATTCGTCAATATTAGTGCTCCATTTTAACATTTATTAAATTTGAATTGTTCATTCCAGTATTGAAAATATGTCAAATAATTTATATAATTTTTAAGGTTATTATCAGCCTTGAGCGAAATATCTTTGCAACCTAAGCATTAATAGCTGAATTCATTAGTTTTGTGATTCAAGTGGATTTTATTTATTATTTTTTAGATGTTTAGCGTGCTACAGAAGCTCAAGATCATGGTATTGGAATTGATTTGCTAAATGATTGTAAGAAGAAGTATTTGCCTAAATGTGATGATAATTTGAAACCGCGTATTGGACAATCATTTACATGTGTGGATGATGGTATTCAATTTTATAAGAAGTACGCACTAGCAAGTAGTTTTGATATCCGACTAGGATCTGCCACAAGAGCTAGAGATAGAACTATTGTGTGGAGGTACATCTTTTGCAATCATGAGGGAGAGAAACAAGTTGAAGATGCAGATTCAGATAAAAACGTAGACAAATCCAAAGTTAAGAGACGTAGAGTCTCTCGAAGATTTAATTGTATGGCTCGTATGGCTTTAAAGTATTCAACATCTGTAGGATATGTTGTTATGAAGTTCATTGAAGAACATACGCATACTTTAGTTCCTGATGCATACAAACAGTTCATGAAGATGAATCGAAATATGGATTCAAGCCATCAATAATATGTTCTTAGTTGTGCCAGAGCAAACATATGGCCTGTGAAATCATTTAGGCTTTTCAAAGAGATTGTTGGTAGTTATTCAAGAGTGGACTGTCACTGAATTTAAAAACTTCTCTCGTGATTTGCATGCATTAGCTCTTGGAAAAGATGCACAGATGCTAATTGACAAGCTTTTCAACAGGCGAGACTTGTGTTCAACTTTTTTTTTTTTTGATTATCATGTGGATGAGAATCAAAAGTTGAAGAGATTATTCTGGGCTGATCCTATTTCCATAAGAAATTATCATGTTTTTGGCGATGTTGTTGCTTTTGATGCCACATATGAGATGAACAAGTATGAAACTCACTCCATTTAATATTTATCGATGTACATTGAAAGTATTATTTTGAACATTAGTATTTACTATATTATATTTCACTTTCGTTTTGTAGGTATAACATGATTTTTGCACCTTTCACCGGAAAGGATAATCATGGTAAATCTGTGACATTTGGTGCTGGCCTTCTTTCGAACGAAGACGTACAATCATATTCTTGGTTATATATATATAACTCCTACAATTTGAAAATAATAATTTTTATTTATGTTATTTAATATTAATTTTTTTGAATTTTTTTTAAAAAGTAGTATATTATAATTGTCTTATAATAATTTACAAATTAATTATATACGTTAGAGATGCTGATTATATGGCAAAAAATAAATTTTATTAACTTCTTTCCAATTTTTATATTTTTTTCCTATCAATTATGTATTTTTATATAGTGCAATACATCAGACATTTTATGTTTTTTCTTTTTGTATTTCCTGGCAAAGAGAGTATGCTTGATATAAAAATATATGCGTCAATGTATATTTCATGAACTCTCCACCATTCTAAGCGAAAAACACTCCAAGAAGATTCAAAAATTGAAATGTTTACAATTACTTTGTGATTTAAAGTTCTATATGCTTTTTTTTTCTTTTTTTAAGGTAAGACATGACAATAAGATCAAGTTTTATGAAATAATTATTTGTTTGATTTAAGTGTTATAAAAATAATTGTAAAAGTTATGTAAAAGAAACTTTTTCAAAATTTAGGAGTTATATACATGTGTGGAGATTTTTTTTTTTGGGAAGTCCCTAAAATACTCGAAGAAAGGAGGTTTTTCTAGAAATGTATCGTCACAATTCATTTATTTTTCATTGAAAAGATAATACACTTATATCCAAATTTAGATATTGAAATGATAATACTTAAAAATTTAAATAAGTCTTAATGGTAGGGGTGAGCACGGGTCGGTTAACCGCCCATTTAGCATATAAAAAACCAACCGTGCGGTTTTCAGGCGGTTCGGTTAAGCGTGAAAAAATGATAAATAAAAATCAAAAACCGTTCATGCGGTTAACCTAAAAATCGGTTCGGTTAACCAATTATTCAACGGTTAACCATAATTATAATATATATTTAAAATTCATGTATGAAAAATTCCAAATTATAAAAGATGAATATGTATAATATAAAATTTAAAAGTATAAATCATGTGGTTAAGAAAATAAAATTATAGTTTATACATACAAAGTGACATGTGTGCTGTGGAATGAAAACAAGTCTAATTTAGAAGGGAAAAAAATATTTGGATAGGAAAAAAGTTTAAGAATAGTAAAAGAGAAAAAATAATTAAATAAAACTTATATAATATATATCTAATAAATATAATTTTAATTTTTTCATACATACCGGTTCGGTCTGGTTAACCATCGGTTTTTTGACATAAAAACCAAAAACCGAACTGTTAACACGGTTTTTCAAATTAAAAATTAAACCGTAACCACCGGTCCAGTTAACCACATTTTCGGTCCGGTTTCGGTTCGGTTCGGCGGGTGGTTCGGTTTTTCGGTTTTTTATGCTCACCCCTACTTAATGGTTATATATACCCAAAACAAATAACTATATAAGTTCTATATACCCAAAAGCCATTGAAAAGACAAACTTACCCTTAAAAGTAAAGAAAGTGGTCCTTCTCTGCCTCTCTCTCTCTCTCTTCTAACGGAACCGTGCAAACATTATTAAACCGTGTTCACAGTTTTCCCTCTCAGTCAATTTAAAATTCGATTTTGATTGAAAAAATATTAATCAATAAATTCGAAAATTTATTTATTCACCAACAACCAAATCAGATGAAAGTACATTTCATTAATTGAAATAACAGTGAAATTGAACCAGAATACTTCTACAACAACAAAATTAAAATCGTAGAGACGCACTGAACAAATAAGCTCTTCAATTTTGTTGAAATTTTGCATGCGAATTTGGTGCATTTTTGAATATATTCACTGTATTTGGTGCATTGTCGAAGATATTTTGCTTATATTAAAGGTACCTACCGTTTGTTTTTTCATATTTAGTTGTTATTATTGTGTAAATTTGGGAAAAAATCATATGAATTTGAAATTTAGTTATTATTGAATTTTTTTCTAGAAAATCATGTTTTATTTACTTTTTTGATATGAAGAGTGGTTAGATTACATGTTTACTAACCTATTTATCGATAATTAAAGTAATTACTTCCATTAATAGTTTTAGACTGTTAGTTATTACAAGGATGAAATTAAGGATGAATTTTAGGCTTAAAAAAAATGATTTTCCATTTGCACGGTTTAACTGAAATTCACGGTTTAAAAATACATTCCACGGTTTATTTCTTATTTAAACCGTGAAAAAACTTTTTTTTAATAATAAAAAATAAACCTCACGGTTAGGGAGATTCACAGTTAGAAGCATGATTAAACCATCAAAAGTAACCTTTTCACGGTTTAATCATGCTTTAAACCGTGAATTTGTAGTAAACCGTGAAATTTATTTTAAACCGTTACATTTTTAGTGTATTTTCTTTTTTGCTTATTTTTAACTTTTTTGTTCGTTTTTCTGCAGCTATGTCTTAGGTGAAATTATTTATTCGTCACAGTGGGCATTTTGAGAGAGCCTCTTACGTAGGGGGCGATCGTTTTTGATGCATTTGGCTATGATAAAAATGACACTTGCGAATCTATTACAAGAGATTCGTGATCAATTGGGCGAAGAATCATATTATTTGCTCTACTATTTGAGTGATGCCGAGGGCAGGAAGAGTAAGGTCGTTTTGAGGACATACACTGATTTGTTGATGTTGATTGTGGATCAGAACACTAAGGCAACTGTTTACGTCATCAGCAAAGATAAGGGAATCGCCCGGAGCACTCCTACGACATAAGGTTCTAAATTTTTTACGAGTGTGAATATCAAGGAGCCGAGCTCGGAGGCTCTACATCGGAAGAAAAAAGGATCGAGAAAGACGACGAAGAGAGGGTTGAGGATGAAGCGGTCGCGGAAGATATGGCTGAGGAATCAATGGACGCAGCGGATCGCTCCGACTTATTTGAGTCACTTACCAGGGAGTTCGGTGCATGGATCCGAGACCCGAGACGGATTGATAGGATCATTGGGCATCGCAACATTAATTCAGAGTCCCAACCTGCCTGCGACGACGATGCCAGGGCCGATCCGGATGCTATCTGAGATTAATTGATTCCTCACGTACATCTAGACATCGCGCTGCCGCTAGGGTTTATCGATCCAGATTATTACACGCCCTCTGCTGGTCAATTACGAGAGGGCGGCCTGTTCAAGAGAAAAGATAATTTGTCGGTAGCAGTTGGCTTGCATCAAATGGAGAACCGGCTTCAGTATAAAATTGAGAATTCGGAATACTTACCGTGTGGGGTTTATATGCAAGAAGGAGATGTGCGAGTACCTCGTGCGGGCAAAGCACATACGGAGTATATGACGCATCGGCACATACCGTGGCAGCCATACATGCTCTGTTGATTTAGACGGGACAACACCGCGCCAATACCTAATGTTCTAAGAGCATTCTATGCACATAGATTGATCACTGATGGTGTCGTGCGGAAGCCAAAGGAGATGGTTAACAACATTCGAGCTGAGTACGGCATTAAGATCGACTACAGTTTCACCCTGCGAGTGAGGAACATCGCGATAGAGATGACGTATGGAGGATTTGTGGAGTTGTACAGGAGGCTCCCATCTTATATGTACTTATTGAAGTAGAAGAATCCAAGTACCGTGTATGATATATCGACTTCCCTGATCGACGACCGATTGTGCTATGTGTTCCTCGCTCTAGGACAGTCCTTGCAGCATTTCACAATGATTTATTCCGTTCGGTTATCATAGTCGACGGGGCACACCTGAAGGGAAAGAACAAGGGGACTCTATTCGTGGCTTGCACGAAGGATGGGAATGATTTCCCATTGCCATTGAATTTTGCCCGATCGAGCATGATGATTCCTGGACTTGGTTTCTTACTAGGTTGCGTCACTGTTTAGGAGCACCTCAGGACCTTCTGATAGTCTCTGATGACCATATCAGCATTGCAAATGCCGTTAGGGATGTCTTCCCACATGCGCATCACGGTATTTGCTTTCATCATCTGACCAAAAATCTGGTTGGATTTGGGAGGCACGCGCTCGGCATATTCGAAGTTGCGGCCTACACCCACTCGGATTCTAAATTCGACTGAATACATTGAGGCCTTGAGGGGCATGAGTGTGGAAGGTGGTGGAATATACCAGAGGTTGTGTGAGACCGGCGTGCATCGGTGGGCGCGTAACAAGTGCCCTGTTCCGCGCACGAGTTTTATGACTTCAAATGCCACTGAGACGATGAATGCTAGACTCCTATGGGCTCGGCGATAGCCCATTTGCACCATGATTGAGGCGTATCAGATTATTGTCGAGAAGTGGTTCGAGGAGCATCGGCGCAACGCTCAAGCAAGGGAGCACGAGCTGACTCATAAGGCGTACTTGAAGATGTCTACAGCTGCAAAATGGGCCCGTCACTATGCCACTCAGAGTACAATGGTGCCCAACGTGTACAGGGTCGAGGGTGACCCTGGGACTTACCTTGTGGACCTTCACAACGGCACGTACGAATGCCGTGAATGGGAGTTGGACATGATGCCTTGTCGACACGCTTGTGTTGCTCTTGGGTATGCATTCGGACCTCAGTTTGGTTAGATAAGTCTAAATTTCTTTGGTTTAATTGTTTGACATTTCATTACTATATTTTCAGTCTTGCCGGAGCCCGTGCTACTGAGTACATGAGCCATTATTTAAAACAATCGACGCTCGTGGCAACCTATTCGTCCAACATTCAGCCGGTTCCCCATCCAGAGTCTTGGACTATGCTTGATGACATTGCTTCTCAATTAGTTCGGTCGCCTATTGTCGATAGGCAAGTAGGTAGACCGCGATTGAGCCGAGCGAGATCAACAGTGGAAGATCTTCCGTAAAATCCACAAAGATGCGGTCGCTGTGGTCAATACGGTCACAAGAGAAGCACATGCACGGTACCTTTGCAAATCGATGGCACCGATCTCAATAGACCCCCAAACGAAGGTGGTGTGCAGTGCTGAAGGCCAAAAACTTGTACCATTTGCCACCAACATGGGAATACTAGGCCTAGATGCCCGATGAGAGATGTTAATTAGATTGGAATGGTTTATGAATGTATTCAGAGTAGTAATATAATTGTTGACAATTCTCTCTGTTTTGAGTGTTACCTTGTGTATCTTGTGTTCTTTTATAGATAGATTGCGGAAATATTAAGAAAAATTTAATCAAAAAGTGACTTTCACGGTTTACTTTGCATTTTAACCGTGGATGCACGGTCTAAATTCCAAATTAACCGTGAAACGCCTTTTTCAAATTCTGAATTATTAAAAAAATAATTAAAGTTATTAAAAATATATATAGTTTCACGGTTAGATTAGCATTGAACCCGTGACACGGGTTCAATGCTAATCTAACCGTGAAATGCCTTTGTCCAATTCCAAATTATTAAAAAAATAATTAAAATTATGAAACAAAATATAGTTTCACGGTTACATTAGAATTTAATCCATGAACACACGGTTTAAATGCGTGGTCTAACCGTGAAACTATATTTTTCGCATATATTAAAAAAATCACGGTTTTTTAAATGAATAAACCGTGAAATTACATTCAAACCGTTAACCCTAACCGTGAGTTTGTAACCACACGGTTTAATAGACGTTTAAACCGTGAAAATTTTAAAATAACCGTGAACCCTAACCGTTAACAGTCTAATTTGGCCAAAATTAAGGCCCAAAAGTTGATTTAAGCTGATTTTTAATTCATATAATGATATTATTTGTGAAATGTGTGAACAAATGATCTAAATTAATCACTAATTGTTGACTAAATTAATGACTAACGTATATTGTTCGAAGAGTTAGTGGATGTACTGTGATCACTTATCCACTAAGTGTGTTATAGTTCTAAGTGAGTCGATTGTGGACTAATTGCCGAAGTTCAGAGTTAATTTATATTTAAATCTAATATTAAAATATTAAATCTAATATGAAGTATCCCGAAATTTTTAAAAGTCCGCATAGAATTAAAAATTAAACCGTGCATAGAAATATTTTACAAGTGAAAGATAATGTTCACATGTCGACACGACGTCGTGAAAGTGAAAATATCCATTTCGCCACCTCTAAGCGGTACGTGCAGAGGTACTTCACGCCAATCCTCTCGATGCGCGGCTTCTTTTGGGGTGAAAATCCGACCGATGTACATATAAGCGAACGGGCCGCATGAGAAATTGTCTTTTTGTATATACTGCTGCTCTAGGGGATCCAAACAACCTTCAGAAATTCAAACAGTGAGATCATGGTTTGACTTAAGTTCAAACCGTGAAAAAGCACTAACATTTAATAATTAATTTCCAAACAATTAACCGAGAATCAATAAAACAACTTCAATTAATTTACTTGATGATAAACTAAACCATTCACGAATATTAATAAACATAATTAATATAATTGATTCAGTAAAAAGAGAATAATGACATACCGTAGGATCGTTAAAAAAATCAACGAAATCTGCATTCGAGGCCCCCATGTCCCATCTCCTTAGTCGGGTTAACTTGTGAGCGTTCAGCCGTTTAGCGCACTTCAGTCCTAAACTTGGAATGGCCTCTAAGGCCCAAAGATACAATGCCCAGACGGGCCCATACAGGTGGTAGGCAGCACTATTCCCTCGGCCTCCAATTTCTCTCAGGTCATTCTTTGCCACTCCAAGCTGGTGGCACATTATCTGGAATGACCATGATCCCCACAGAAACGTCCCCTATCAGTGTCGATTCTCTACTAACGTCCATGCTCAATCATCAACGGGTCTATCGTAGTTCTGACACAATAGCATGTAGTAGTAGACGAGTAGGTTGGCGGCACTTAAATATTGATCCTCCGTCCCTATAACTCGAGACTCAACGGTGAAATCCGCCCATAGCTCTTTCACTTGCACCTTACGCCCGCCGTATAAAGTATGGAAGAGGCTCGTACTTGGGATGACGTGGTTCTTGCCGTGAGGATTAAAGGTCGTAGAATGGAAGCATAATCCAGTGATGAGGCAGAATTCTTGAGGCCCAAACCGAATATCCCTCCCACCGACGTGAAACAACCTCTCAAATTCATGTTCCTCGCCCTTCCATAGCTCCGGGATAACAGCTGATGCAAGGCACGCTTGGCATTCCCTCCCTTCCTCCTCATGCACAACCATGCAAATGGAGATTCATCGCCGAATCGTCTCAAGATTTCATTTCCGCCAATACGCCGTAAATTATGTATGATTGACGGAGTTGTTCAGTCTCGTTGGTAAGCATTTATTGCACCCGGGAATCCTTGCATACGAGGCCTGTACCATTGATACCTAAGCTGCAAAAGAAAGAAAAGTGCAAATTAGTTAATTTATCAAATTTTCACAAATTAGTTAATCTGCACAAATTATAGTGTTTTTCACGGTTTGAACTTAAAAACCGTGGTTTTTAAGTTCAAACCGTGAAAAACACTATAATTTCTACAGAAACCGTTTCTACAGATTTATAATAATTTCGCAACAATTGCTATAGATTTGACCAGATTTCCTACCAGTTCAAGCACATAAATCTACATATTTAGCATACAAATCGAAAGAATAAAACATTATACACATTATAATTCTAATTCTATTCCGAAAAGCATAAAACTCTAAACATGCTTACAAATTCAAAACTGTAAATTCAATAAAATAAATTAAAAAAAAAACTCACCGGCGGCGGCAGCTCGGGAAGGTTTTCCCGTTCTTCCCTCGTCAGAACTCGGCGATGTGGCTGCGTCAGAACTTCAAAGGCTTCAGCTTCGAATTCGGAACCCGAATTGTGGTCGGAATCGGCCATGGTTTCTTTTCTCTCCGGCACCGGCAAATTACTATCTCACGGTTTTTAAAAAATGGGGGCTAGGGTTCACGGTTTGGATGGAGGAATCGTGAGAGTGAGAGAGAGCCGTGAGAGATAGAAATGGTGGGGTAGGTTTGTTTTTAATTTTATGAATAAACTGTAAAGTGGGGCCCACTATCCTTTGTTTTATTTTGAATGTGAGATAAATGTGGAGGCTATTTTTGTCTTTTCATTTGATTTTGGGTATAAAACTTATACTTTTAAACTTGTGGGTATAAAACTACTACACTTATTTTTTTGGGTATATCTAAAGTTCACCCTTAAAATAATAGGGTAAGGGTGTTTGACTAGGTCGTTGGAAAAGGCTCAAAAATGAGGGAAAATGGGGGCAAACCTGATTTATGTTGACTATCTATGAATTTTAATGTGTGAACTGAGGGTTCGTACTCCCTCCGTCCTCCATTTAGTGACCCTCTTTTTTCAGCATGTGTGGCACGCGTTTTTACACTTATCCTAGTATGTTATTTTCCCTCCAAAAGTAGTCATTTATTGTCCAATAGTTTTATAGGGATGATTTATAAAGAGTTGTGATTGTCCAATGGATTTGGTAATAAATGTAATTTAAATTATAAATAGTGTTTCAATATTTGCTAATGTATCTATTTTAGCATTAAATTATTCTATTAATTGCTTTATTTTGCTATATCCATATGTTATATGTTTGCTTTTTCAATTATATTTTTTCTTGATAATTTGTGTAAAAATTCGTGACAATAGAAAAATTGGATACATTGTTACAAAAAAAACTAATTATTTATCAAACTTTGTGAATTAATACTCACTAAGGTAGATTTAAAGATATTGATCGATAAATTTACTGTAATCGTTATGTATTGTTTAGTTTCTTGATTTTTTTTTCCCAAAGAATGTAGCATTAAATTACTAAATTACTACTAATTATTTAGATAACTATTACAAATTTAAATAAAATACCAACAAAGTAATTAAAAAATCTTAATATCAATTGTAATTTCACTATACAAATGTAGTCCTCCGTATATCATATAGATAGCTTATATCTCTATCACATAAATATTTAAAATTATATTCCCTCCGTCTATCAAGAGTGCGATGAGAGTTTCATAGCACGGATTTCTATAAGCTCATTATTTGTTAGATAATTAACCCTAAATTTTAATTAGTGAATTAGTGGGATATGGTTAATTAGTGGCTATGATAATAATAATAATAATAAATTTATAGAAGTTCGTGCCACAGATCCCGCATCACACTTTTAGTGGACAAAGAGAGTAGTTCATATCTTCCGTGCAAATCACGGGTGCAACACTAGTTTATCTAATTTTATCAATCGTTATAATTTATTCTTGAGTTCATTTATGTACTTCCCAATTCCCATGCTATTTGCGATTGATCTCTATCGAATTATCGTGTGATCTGTTTTCCAATTTTCTTTTTGCATCGTGGAATCTTTGATATATGATTACGAATATTTAGAAATTAACATATCAAATTATAGTGTAATCATGCTAATTTTTAGTTCGAAAGCACAAACTCAATCAACACGAAAGTTGCAAGTCCTCCCTTAAAAAAATTGATTGTGCAATCTAAATTAAATTAAAGCACAGTTTCATCTATAAGAATTAAAAATTATATTATTATTAAGAATTTTCAAATTAAAATAACGAATTCAGGTATTGCATTTCTAAATAAACATATATTATGCCTCTTTGTATGAGAAGAATTTATAAAGAGGCAAAAAATATTCATTCTACCATTATAAACCAGCAAAAAAGAAAAAAGAAGAAGAAGACAGCCATCTAGGGTTTTGTTGCCTTTTTAGCTATTTTTTGGCCAAATCTGAATGTTTGTGATGCAATTGACCACTGGGCTTTGTTCTCCTTGAAAGAACAAAGAGATGAAGGGGTGGTTCGCTCATTTTGATAGAGAAATGATGGAGAAACACGCCGGAGAAGATGAAGCTGTCGGAAAATCACGAGTTGTACGGTAAGAAATAGTAAGAAATCAAATAATAGGTAAGAAATCGTGAGTTGTGTACACAGTGGTAAGAAACAATGTCAATTATTACCGCAAGAATTGGATCATTTCTTACATATGAATCACAATAATTGGATCATTTCATACATAATCATACACAAAAATATGTGCATCATTTATTCGATGTCAATCTAGTTAGAAATGTATCAATTCTTACATATCGATCGCAAGAAGTTGATCATTTCTTACATAATCATACACAAAAAATATGTCCACCGTTTCTTCGATATTAATCTAGATAGAAATGTATCAATTCTTACATCTAGATATACTCCGGAACGATAAGAATTGACACTATTCTTACATGATTTACTCGGGGACGACTCCAGAATTACATCTTAAAAACAATGACAATAGTAAGAATTGTACGAATTGACATCAATTAACATCAACTAGTACTTATGTACAAATCACTACAAGAAATTTATAAATAGATAACACTGCATACATAACGGTATTTTTAAAACCGTTATGTATGTGCGTGTTTTTGCCATAGATAACAGTTTTTTAAAAGAACCGTTATGTATGTGTATATCACTTTTAGCAAAGAAAGTTTGTACTAAAGTGTAATGTATAATATTAGTATACTTAACACTTTTATAATGACCGTTATCTATGTATAGTGTTATTTCACTTTTAAGAAATAAAAAATAAAAATTAAATTAAATTCACCCCTCAAACTCACGAAAACTTTATCTCTTGAAAGTTAGAATCCCTCTCTCAACCCTCCACTCCGGCGAAAAATCCCCCTCCCTCTCAACTGTCCGTCAACTCCAGCCGAAGCCCGTTGGGAGTGACTACAAAAGAATCAAAATCAGAATTTCCTTCCTCAACTTGTCTCACTCTGTCCCGTTCCGCTTCGCACAACTAAATTTGGTTAAATTCTTCACCGGTCGGGCCGCGGCCGCACCTCAGCCGCTCGTCGTCACCGGTCAGCCTAATAGTTACACGGCCACCCTAATTTCCGGGTAGAAGGAGTATCTGCATACCCTAATTTTTAACATCTATTATGAAATTTAAGGTTTCCAGACCTAAATTTACAGTGTCACTATTTTGGGATCAGTTTTTGGGATTGGGGAATCAGTGAATAAGTTACGATCAGTGTTATTTGGTATAACAAGTTCACATTCTTGAAAGACATGTATGTATCTGTGTGCTATTCTCTTCTTTCTTACTTTTGAAATTAATTGCATAGGGTTGCTTAGCAGGAATTTAGGTTCTTGTTGATGGAACTCTTTATCTTTTGATGTGCTGAAAAGCTCGGATAATCTGCAATGTGGTGGAGGGGCATTCTAGTACTTTTACTATGTCTTGCCACTTTGGGTGAATCAACGGATAGTTTTTCTAGATTTTGGTCAGTCAATTTGGATGGCGAAACTTCGTCCCTCTACAAATGGACTATTATCAGTGCAGGCATATTCGTGGCAGTGGCTTTGGTTCTTTCTACGTTTCTCATCTTTGAGCATTTAGCTGCATACAACAAGCCAGAGGTTTGTAGGTTTCGCCTTTGATCTTTGTTTATGAACAATCTTTATCATTCAACATGTCTGATAATTTGTGTGTTATATTGCACATTTTCTTTGCTGATGATTATTTTCAAGTTCTCTTCAAATTCTAGTTCCTGTGTTAACAGGCATATGCCTTTCTTTTCTATCAGGAGCAGAAATTCATGGTTGGCCTGATTCTAATGGTTCATGTTTATGCTGTGGAGTCAGTAATGATAATTGTTCACTGCTTATGTTTCCTATTTCATCTCAATGATGGAGCATGATGGCATTTAAGAGATGAGATTCATCTCTGTTGAACATAAAAGATAGATAACATGTTTGTGAGAGGAATTACTTCTATAACTTTTTTTTATTTCTTCTTGTCGTTCTTGCACCTTTTGATGCACTAAACTGATTAGCTGCTAACTTCAACAAGTCGGCGTCGAATTTTTCCTCGCTTCCTTCATCGTTCTTCTTAATAAGAAATCTGTCTCTTAGTATGTTGCTTTTGTCTTGGAAATACCATCATATATATCGTACATTATTTTGATGGGACATAAGATGTGAGGTGTTTTAGTAATTGACTCCTTAAGTATACTCCGTTATCAATTTTTAGTGCTCTGTTAAATATACATTTTTACAGATTTATCTTCTCCAATCAGGATAATATTATTTATTGTCTGATTAATGTCCTTATGTTTTGCGAACAGTTCTTGTCATGATTGAACTCTGATGCAGCTTTCCTTTGTGAAGTTATACGGGATTGTTATGAAGCTTTTGCTTTGTATTGCTTTGAGAGATATCTCATAGCCTGCTTAGGTATGTCCTCTCTGTAAATCTTGTATTCTAAGAATATCATTATGCAATGCTACATGTATCTATAATTTGTTACAGTTGATACCTTCTACTACGTTCCTTCTTTTAGCACACTCTTCATTTTCAATTAAAAGGGGGCTTTGCCGCGTGCCCTAGTTTTAGTCACCGCCGTGGCCGTAGTAGGTACAAATTCCATTATCGTCGCCGTCGTAGGTATGAAATTAGTGAATTTGCAATCACCTATGTTTCAGTTTTACCTGGACTAACTATGTATTTTTAATTATGATTGATATTTCTTAGTATCCTGTTGTGATTTTATTTTGGTTCTGCAGTTTTTTCGATTGTTATCTATCGCAATTTGTTGTTAGAAAGAATGTGATGGTCTGTATAGATTGAAGAATGATATCGATGGAAGAAGGTATGGGTTGATTTGTGACGGTAGTGTTGTATTTTTTCTAGAAATATAAGTAGATTGGGTTGTTTTTCTAGTTGCCTTGCTATTTTAGATTTAATCTAGACTTTTCCTAAACTTATTTCCATTTTTAATCTAGATTGCAGGAAATTTCATGAGTTCATAGCCTCCTCTTCAAATGTTGATAAATTCGCCCATATGCTTAATGAGAACAATGTGAGTACAGCCTCTTCACTGTCATTTACTTGTAGATTTGACATTTATCTAAATAGAGAAAAGAGTAGATACAGGTCAATGATCCGAAAACTTAATTGCACTGCGAAAATAGGAAAGTTGCCTCGCTCCTTTACCATACCACAAAATTCCTGTCACACCTGCAATTAGGCAACTACAGCCATTTAAGAACTTAGGAGCTTAAATATAGACATACACTTTGAAAATTATATGAGCTTAAATTGAATGAAAACACCTTAAAGGAACTGTTGAATGTTAAGTATTTTGTTGATTGTGCATACTCCATTTTTTACTTTTTTGGTTATTGTGTGTACTTTTTTGGCAACATAGCTCAAGTGGAAACACTACTCAAGAGATCAATACTCAGTTGATTAAGTAATTAATTATTGATGATCATCTTATTATATATATCTTCTGTAAAATATATGAAATGCCACTTACTCATATATGATTATGAATCTTAGAATATATATATATATATATATATATATATATATATATATATATGTATGTATATATGTTTTAAAGTATTTTTTTGTGCTTTGATGATTTTAGTTTTACCAACAAGAATCCAAGAACCTGAGGCAGCAGATACATATGATCCATAACTTCAATAGAAAATCTCATGTATAGTGTTACATTTTGAGTTAAAGGAAGAATTATTGACTTTCTGCATGTATATATATATTCTTTTACAGCCATAGGTGATGGCCAAAAATAGGATCGTTTGTCAGTGCAGGTATCATTTCATTTACTCCTACTTTATATTTCTATACTAACTAATTAAAAACGTTCCTCTGTTAATGAGTAACTACTATTGCAAATTTGCTTATTTTGCAGGTAAATCATAGTATAAAGATGTGTTAAAGAAGCACAAGATATGGAACTATGGTTGCTTCATGGAGTCGCCTATGGTAGAAAGATCGAAATCAAGGAAAGTATGAATATTGTTTAGGACTACTTTGTTTGTCTCATGAAGTAGAACACATTTGCTTTTGTTTACTATGCATTTAAGACATTTGACGTTGTAGAATGTTTGGATGGTGTAGACAATGTTCGGATATTATTTTGTATTTTGTGATAAATGAAAAGTTAAAATGTGTACTTTTAGATATACAATAGTATATTATAAACTAAGATAACAGTACAAAACAATTATTTATAACAATTCAAAAGTGTTATAAAAAATTACAAAAAGATTACGATATATAACCGTAATAAAAGGTGCATAAAACCGTAATCTAAATTGATTATATATTACGCATATATGACAATAGATAACAGTTATAAACCGTAATGTAAACGCGCTCAAAGATTACGGTTTAATAGTGTTATGTATTTATTTCTTACCGTTATCTATTATTGACATAGATAACGGTACAAAAGCGTTATCTATGAGCGTGACTATATTACAGTACCTTATTTTACACTTCACTTTTGCTCATAGATAACGCAAATATGGTGTTATCTATGAGCGGATTTCCGGTAGTAAATTGACATCGATTGGCATCAATTAACATCTCGATTAACATCAATTTATGGAATCCGATGATAGGGAGAGAGAGAGAGAGAGAGACGCAAATTCAAAGGGATTATATGTTGGGATTTGAAGGAATATATATATTCCTTCAAAAGGTTTGCAATAAGAATTGACACTACATGATCTTCTCGGTGACGATTCCAGAACTACATCTTAAAAACAATGACAATAGTAAGAACAACATCAATTCGTACTTATGTACGAATCGACATCAATTAACATCTCGATTAATATCAATTCGTACATACACATAATACGAATTGCACCAATTCTTACTTAAAGATGAGACGAATTGCATGTCTTTTTTTTTTTTTTTTTTTTTTTTTTTTTTTACCTCAAGACTATTTTTGTATGTATTAAGATTTGACATTGTTTACTAAAGTTGTAGTTATGTAACTATACCTATGAGTGGTATAATTTCGTTATCCGTGAATTCTTACCGGTCAAATAAAATCTTTCATGTCTCATGAATTCTTACCTATCTGATTAAATTCTTATCTATATAAATGAATTCTTACCACGAAATTGGATCATTTCTTACATAATCATACACAAAAAATATGCGAACCATTTATTCGATGTTAATCAAGATAGAAATGTATCAATTCTTACGTATCGAACGCAAGAATTTGATCATTTCTTACATAATCATACACAAAAAAATACCTTTGTTATTTTTACCGTTGTCTCTTAAATTCATACCTTTATAATTGGATTCTTACTTGGTTATCCATGAATTCTTACCGGTCAAATAAAATTTTTTCATGTCTCATGAGTTCTTACCTATCTGATTGAATACTTATCTATATAGATGAATTCTTATCACGTTTTTTGCATCTTCTTACCACGAAATTGTCATTTCGTGTTTATAATCATTTAGGGTTTGAAGAATTCCAGAAACAAGAACACTAGTTGTTGGGATATAATGTTAAGGGGGAACTTGAATCAAGTTAAATAAACAATTTGTTTTGTCTCGATTCCAAAACCCTTCTTAGAATATTTCCCTTATTATTTTTGATAAACTAGACAAGTTTCTCTTATATAAGCTTACATGTTAGGAAGCTTCTTGTAGTCTAGAAGCGCCAAAGTTGAAGCAGTCAGAGTTCGCGAAGCGAAAAGAAGCAAAGCGGCTCCAGCAATGAAAGCGTAAGCAGTGAAGCTTTGACAAAGCATCTTGAAGACGCTTCAGATAAAGACGCTAAGAGCGAGCTTCCGATTAGTGGAAGCGAAGCGCTCTCAAGTCAGTCCACCCAAAGCGTCTCTGAGAAGGAGTTGTACTTAAAAGCATTAATCAGTGCAGATGATAAGTTTGACCCAGAATTCAAGTTTGAATTTCTTACAAAGCAGATTCAGTTCTTACGTGTCAACACGCCATTGCACAACGGATGCGGCTACAGTCTGAAAAGTCAAAGCAGGTGAAAGTCGTCATACCTCTAGGAGAGGCGGACATCCCTTACTAGTTCTGTCAAAGCTGAAAAGAGACTGACACGCCGAATTATCCGAAAATTAAGGAACACGCAACCTCTTCTTTCTCAATAGGAAGTAGGGTTCCTTACTATAAATAGAAGAAATTGCACACACACTAAAACTAACGCATGTACAAACGATTCAAGCATTCACATTTGCAAGAACTCAAGCAAATTTCCTTCTAGTACTTAGTTCTTCCAAAGCGCTTCACTTTAGTGTGTCCTTAAGAACTTATTTCTTAAGTATTACAACTACCTCACTTTCTAGGTTCAATCTCTTATATCCATAGCCTAGACTCTTGAGAATCCTTATCCCTTACTTGTGAGTTCATTGTAAAGGATTCTCATACTTGCAAAAATCCAAAACCCCAAAACCCAAGTCTAGAGTGAATAGATTGAGTTGTAAGGTTATCGAGCTTTTGTGAAAGAGTGTGTTGTTGTAAGGATTCTTGAGAGCCAGTAAAATCTCTGAGGATTCAAGTGCAAGTTTGTTATTTGTCTTGAATCACTTCCCCTTGGAAGTATAAAACAAGGAGTATCGAGTGAAGGTATTCATCCCATCGTGGATAAAGTGGACGTAGGAGAGGTGCTCCGAACCACTATAAATTGATCGTCTCTTATTTTAAGTTATTTATTGCTTTGATTATTCGCATACACACACTCACCTTTTTAATATTAACAAGGTTTTAATTTGCAAGATAAGCTTTAAAGACTCAACACATTCCGCACCATATCACACGAGCGGAGGCTTTGAACGCTTCACTTAGCTTCAAAGCGTCTACTCGTCTAAAAGGCTAAAAATTGCAAGAGAAGTTAAACACTTCTCTACACACGTATTCACCCCCCCCTCTCTACGTGTGTAAGCGCCTTTCGGGACCAACACTAGTGCAGTTGTACAAATAATCCTTTAAAAAATAAATATATTCCTTCAAATCCCAGCATATAATCCTTTGAATTTGTGTCTTTCTCTCCCTCTCCCCTAGCATCAGATTCCATAAAAATACAACAAAAAAATGCTTAAATTCGAAAACCTAAAAATGACTCTTATCATAAGAATTTGACCATTTCTTATCTCTACCCTGTAAGAAATCGTCAATTTTTTACCTCTACCTCCGTACAACTCGTGATTTCCGGCATGCTTCATCTTCTCCCGCATGTTTCTTCCTCATTTCTCCACCAAAATGAACGAACCACCCCTTCATGTCTTCGTCTTTTCGAGGAGAACAAAGCCCATTGGTCAATTGCATCCCAAACATTCAAATTTGGCCGAAAAACAGCAAAAAACAGCAACAAAACCATAGTTTCCCAAAACCTCCCAAAACAGCTCCGGTGAGCTCCGACGGAGAGGGAGGCGACGTCGACCTCGGGCATCTGAGGAGGGAGGCATAGGTGGATGTAAATTTTTGGAGCAAAGAGAGAGAGAGAGAGGGGGGATCTCAGAATCAGAACACAGAACTAGACGAAGAACATGCTAAGAATTTTATTCCGACATCAGCCGACGAGCTGAACCACTTCAAAAAAATTGAAATATACACAGGTAGCATACAAAACAACAACAAAGGTAAAAAAGACTCCTAGAACACAAATGAAGAAGATTCCTACCTGAAGTTAATATATCACACGACTCCGGCTACAAGCACCGTCGCGGAAGGCAGCCAAGCTGCGAGCAACGGAAACCCTAAACACGACAACATATAGCCGTCGCCGCCTCGTAACGGGAAACCCTAACCACCTACCTTATAGAGCAAAAGCGACGTCGCCGTCGTGGTCTGGAACGCTGCCTTCTAGAAAGGTCCGTCTTCGCCGCCTGGAGCTCACAGAGAGAAAATGGGAGGGGGGTGAATGGGGGAGAGCTGGAGAAAGAAAGCAAATGACTGAAAAAAGTGATCTTTTGAAAATATAAAACTGGGGGTAAATTGGTCCACTCACTAACAAATTGGGTATAATTTGTTCTTTTTTAAGTTTTGCTTATAATTTGAATACACTAAGAGTGTAGGGTAAATGGAGGTATTTCCTCATTTATAAATATATTTTTAGTCACGAGTCAACGATCGTCAAAATAGGGGATTAATTAGTTTGTTTAAATTCAGTGGACCACTGTGAAAATTTGGGCCGAAGCTGGTCCAAAATTATGGAACGAGTATTTTGGAAGCTTAAGCCCACCCAAAAAGCAAGCTTTTTAAACAAAACTATATGATAATAGTAAAATAAATAAACAACAAAAAAAATTCTACAAAAAATTTGATTTTCGATTCAGTATCCTCTGTGAGCGTGTTCTCCTTATGATTTGTTCTTTTTTATCAAAAATAACATCGTGGAATAAGAAAATGATATACTAAAAAAAATGTATCCCATAATGTGATCATACTTCTTTTATCATATGTTTTCGTAGAGAAAAAGGGAAATATTATCGCTCTAAAGTGAAAAAAAAGAAAAAAAGAAAAGAAAAAAGAAACTGCCCAGAAAAAGTTGTCTCATACCCAATAAAATTATCCATCATTATTAGAACGAGAAAAAAATGGTATTAAAAAAACTCTCATTTTCCATTAAAGTAATTAATGTAGTACTTTAAGTTAAAAATTAAAGGGCATGTATTTCCCTCCATAGGTGGCTACTTAACTTCGAATTTAATATTGATCAAAGTCGCCAATATAAATTGAAAAGTAAAAAAACAAAATAGACGGTTCCGATTTTATATCGGTAGAACCGTTCAATTTTTTTTTTATAATTTTCCTCAAATTCTTTATTCATCCGTTGTCTCACATAATTATTTCGAATATTATTTGATTCAAGTTAATAAAGAAGATGCATCTGAGTTATCTAAATCATTTTGATTTTATCGATAAATCCTAGAACTCTTGAAGATCACAGTTCGATGTTTCAAAGGCCGAGCTTTATTAAAACCCGTGACCATTGGAAAAAAAAGTACTCATATAAGTCTTTGTTAGATTCTACATAGATATGCCTATACAGTTTTCTATTAGGACCTGACCAAACCGGAATGGAACTGGTCCAGTTAATTAAAAATTGAGAATTCAATTGGGGTTTCGATTCAGTTCTATGGGTTAGGTTATTTTCGACAGAAGAACGGTTCTTACCCGAATAACCGATTTATTTAATTTATATTTTACGTTATACATTATTTATTATATAATTTTTTAAATATAATTAACTGAAATTTAAAGACCGCGCTATTACGCTAGGGAGGATTTGAATCCGGGACCACTTTTAACTTTTAACTTTTCATATTCTTTAAATTAAATTTTATATATAATAACTTATTATATGCTCTCTTTGTCTCATCATTGTTGTCTCATTTGTTGAATACATATGAGATATAAGTAGTAATAAATTAGGACAACAATAATGAGGCAGAGGGACTATTGTTTATAATGTCGATTCTTTTCGGGTTAACCATAATTTATTATCTTTAAAACGGTTTGATTTCAGTTAACTTAAATATATTATGTTTTGCTTCTTAGTCCCGGGTGTAAGTTGGTTTTCGGTTTAGTTTCAATTTGGTTAACTGACCGAACCGTATAGACAATTCTAATTTTACATGTTATCAAACTTTCAATCATCTTCAAAGTCCAAAATTATTTATAATATAATCATTTGTCTCTCAAGTATTTTTAAGCGTTAATAATATAGCATGATGTTTAAAAATTCAACAATCAAATATAAACAAGATTAGAAAGTAAACAAACAAAAAACAAACAGTTTACGATTTGAACCATATAACCGTCGGTTCCCAATTCGTATCCAAAGGAACCGTAACAGACCGCCGGTTACGGCTCCGGTTTCGAAACCGACATTTCAGGTTATTTTGAGCCGCTTTACCCATGACCCTACGTGGAAAAAAGAACAAGAGAAAAAAAATCTATAACTTAAAATATTTGGAGTTTTAGTTCAAATGGAAAATCAAGTAATGCTCCAATGCCCACCGTGGGCATGCTTAATATGCCCACGGATGACGTGACATTGGAATATATAAGAAAATTAATAAAAACCCTACTAAAAATAATTAAACTCTACTATAAAAAACTAAACTCTAACATAAAAAACTAAACCCTAAAAAGAAAAATTGGAGACGTGGCACTGCCACATCACCGGTGGGCATGGGTAGGGGAGCATTTCTAATGGAAAATCAAAGTAATTGAGTTAGTGGAGAAAGGCTATAATCATGGACTAATTTTGTTTCTGAGATAAACTAATCACTTGACTAAAAATTTAAGATAAATTATTTGATCACCTTTTATTAATCAGCGGTAATAAACTAATTGTAATGGTGAAAAATATTTAGTCCATATTTGGTTCAAGTTCTTTTGGGTATGGAAAGCGAATCAAGTAATTGATTCCATTACTTTTTGTTTGGTTTGAGTAATAGGTTGTCATTTTCCCTTATTTAGGAGTAACCCAATCCATTACATTGTTACTCCTCAAGAAGGAGGGGAAACAAGGAAAAAGGGAATCTCCTCACAAGTAACTTTCTTTCTCTATTGAACCAAACACTCAACCTCAATAAAAGTAACCATTATTATTACTATTCCATTACTTGACTTGATTTCATTCCCTTTTCGTTACCCAACTTGAACCAAACAAGCACTTATGGCTCGTTTGGTTGGTGGGATTATGCTCTGGGAAAGTAATCTAATTCCAAATTATTAAATTCATGTGTTTGGTGTAACAGGAAAAGTAATCAGATTCCAAAAAAATTTAAATTCCTATGTTTGTTTCAAATTTTATAAAATTCAGGAAAGTAATAAGAATCTTGACATCAAGGAAAGTTAGTTCAAAATTCAAGATTATTATTCCATGTAGATTAACATTTTTTTTGCATAAAGATTGACATTTTGACCCGACCACACTATATGGCCGGCCTTACCCAAATTTTTGACTTCTCAAAATTATTTTTCCTGACAATATTAATTTTCTGTCAACCAAACGAGCCCTTAATGGTATTATGTAGGGCCCAAAAATAATACCCTAACTCAGCCGTAGAGAGAGCGCGGGAGGAGAGTGGCATGCAAAGCTCGCCGTTGTTTATTAGGGAAGAAATAAATACGGATCTAAGTAGAGAGTTCGTACACACGCTCCAATCACAGGAAGGCAGCAGAAGTAGGCCTTTTTGGTAGAATTAAGGTGTAGATGGGCCCCCACGTGAAAAATGCCTACCCTTAGCTAAGGATATATCTCTAATCAACATATACTTGAGATTAGTGCGACTCAAATTATGATCCAAGACATAATTTGACATTTTTTTTTTTTATAATTTATTTTAAAATTGCATGTACTACCTCCATCCCATTATATTTAGCCACTTCACTTTATTGATTTTTTCGACACGCGTTTCCACCGAAACCTAATACGGGTTTTAAAATATAATTTTGAAGTATTCTTTTTTTTTTTACGGGATACTATGAGTATTGTTTGTAGAAAATAATTGGTTGTTTCGTATGTTTATATTTGGCAAAAATATACTTCCTAATTACAACCTTTATTGTTACTTATATGAAGCTGCATTAAATATATGGGCAATTTGTTTACATGTACTGATGTACATTGATTAATACATAAATATTTTATCTTGATATAAGCGTGGATAAATTTACTAAATCTTCGGTATACTGAGCATACCAACCGAAAAAAAATCGAAAATACTATAATTAACGGTAATTCCGATTTTCGGTTAGTTTGGTGTAAATGTATATATACTATAACTATTTTCTTTAACTCTTTTACAATCTTTTAAGGCTTGTTCAAAATACACCAACCTTTATCATATTTAAAAATCCTCACGATTCTCTATTTTGGCTAAACCAAAACTAAAAAGTAATAGTTTGACATAGTTGGTGTATTTACACCAACTTAATCATATCCTAAAATGCCTATACATTATTTATTCAATTATAATGCTCGCGCCGTTTTTTTCCCTTAAGAATCTACAGTCGTGGAATTACACATACTAAGAATATTCAAATTTGCATCAATAACTTTATCTATTATTCTCTTCTTTTGATAATCAACTTACACATGTTACAGTATAAGAGATAGGAGAAATGGTAAGAACACGACTATTTTACTATTAAATTTTGAAATGAAACACTTAATATCAGACAAAAGAAAACTCAAAATATGACACACTTTAAGAAAACATAAGGAATATCAAACAAGGGGATATTTTTTTTGAAAACTAACACACTGTTATTACGAGTTTGTCAAAAATGATCAAATGGGCACAACTAAAGCTAGAGATCTCAATAAAACAATACTGCTCAGATATAGTGCAATTGGACTATAGCAATTGTTTCCAAGATACAACGATTCTTCTAGTATTTTTCCAATGCGGGATAAAGTCTCATTTCTTTGATAGCCAAATAGTTAATTTAATGCATTAATTGTTCATTCATCCAAACTTAGATTTAAACAATTAAATATACTAGATATACTAAATTAATCTACTCGAAATGTAAAATTGAAACCACCATTAAAATAGAATACCATAATTAAATTATGAATTTAATAGAGCTATTTTACATTCATTTGTGATAGGATATGGCCCATCACCTAGGCTCAAAGTATCAGACCCTATATAATTGGGCCCTGACAGTTAAGCTCGGCCCAGGCAGCTCGGCCCAATTGAAGATAAGAGACTTTATCACCAAGGCAAACAAGGCTCCTACATCAACTACAACTCAAGGCAACCAAGACTCCTGCATCGACTACAACTCAAGCTCCAAGAGAGATATAGAAGCTCGGTGTTTATCCATAAAGGAGGAAATCAAGCCAAAGAGTCCAAATAGGAATAGACTTTGTATTAAGGTCGAATTCCATGTAATTACCTATAAATAGGGGCTTAGAATAGATTGAGGAGGGAGATGACAATCTTTGTAAGCAATACACCATACTATCAATAACATTCACTCTCTTTTGCTTCGTGAACGTAGATCTATTCCGGTATATCGAACCACGTAAATCCTTTGTGTCCTTTTATTTTCGTGTTCATTAATTCCTCGTCTACGTGTATTAATCACCCTTAGAAAACAAGATCGATCACTGACGCCGTCTGTGGGAAGCTAAAAATTTGTGAATTCCGATCAAAGTTTTCTAGGTAAACGATAGCCATGACGAGACCAACACGATCGAGTGCCGCCGCTGCCGCCAATAAGGAAAAGGAGAATCAGCAAACCGGACAAGAAATTCCAGCAGCTGAGACAAGCCAAGTGCAAGATCAGAATCTTGGGGCGAACAAACGACCCGGGAAGGAACATATGAGAGACCAAACCCCAGAGGGCCACATCCAGCATATTCCGTTGGACAAGTTTGGCAACCCGATCCACCGTGACAATGAAGGTCGTGACAGCAGCAAGGAAGATGACCGTGCCAACTCCCAGCAAGAATTTAACGACGCTGTGAAAACGTATCTGGCGAACAATCAACAAGATTTCCTAAGGTTCGTCGAGCAGCGGAAAGCTCATAGCCGAGGAGGAGAGCACGAAGCTATGTCTGTATCGAGACACCGGCAAAAGTCCCCAAGCGTCAGGATCCTAGACGCACGGGACGCCGGGATTCCTCCTAGGCGATTTGCTGATGATCGCCAAGGGAACTATAATTGTGTCTCACCTCGGTGCGATGCAATCTCACCTCGTCGCTACGCTGACTCACCTCGGCGCGGCGAGGACAATTACCGAGGCGGGAGATTCGACGTTAATGGGAGGATCTCTACTCCTTTCACTAACCGGATACTCTATACACCTCTCTCTTCTTCGTACAAGGTGCCGTCGGTAAAGCCGTACAATGGATTGTGTGACCCGTATAACTTCTTTTCCCAATTTCAATACAATGTGCTTAATCAAGGGCTCAGTGACGACATCTACATGTGCAAAGTGTTCCCAGAGATGTTGGTTAATAATGCTCGCATGTGGTTCGATAGCCTACCACCTCAGAGTATCAACTCCTATGACGAGCTGATGCAGGCCGTCGAGCGGAGATTTTCCCAAAAGGCTGAGCCCAAAACCACTGCGGCACACCTACTCACCATAAGGCATAAGCGAGGCGAGTCTATCAGTGACTTTATGACCCGATTCAACCAAGAAAGTCTAAAAGTCGATCGTTTAACTAATGAGGTCTACATCTCAGCCTTCCAGAATGCTATCCAGTCGGGTGCCCTATATAAGGAGCTCGTAAGGAACGAGCCTCGTACTGCTAGGCAATTGTGGAATATCACCGATCAGTTTGCAAAAGCTGATGAAGCCGACAGGCACAAGTACGAAGCTGATAAGGCCGAACCGTCGGACCGGAAGAAGGAAGATCGTAATGACGGAGGTCCCCACCGAAGTGCGTTCGACAGACTCCAGCGGGCACCAATTGAATCCCGGCTTGGACCTCGGTAGAACCAAGAAAAGAGCCAGTTCACACCGTTGACGAGGCCGAGGATAGAAATCTGTGATCTGCATGCTAACATGTTCGAGAAGCCTCAGCGCATGTCACGAGGAGGGTCAAAACGCCAATCTAAGGACAAGTATTGCCGCTTTCATGAGGATTACGGCCATGACACGGAGGACTGCAGGAACCTGGCTGAAGATATCGAGCACTTGGTGCGTGACGGTACCCATAAAAAGTACCAAAGTCGCGGCCAATACGAAGCCAGACCTCAGGGCAAGGGAAAGCGCAAGAATAGAGGGGGGAATAACTGTGGCCCCCATGTGGATAAGAAGCCGAAGCATGAGGATGAAGACGAAGACGAGGACCAACCTCAGTTCGACGGAATTATCACAGCCATCACCGGGCTCCCTCAAGGAGCCACGAAGTCATCACTTAAGGCTGAGGCCCGAAGTCCCCAGACTGACGAACCTTCACAAAAAAGGTTCAAAAAGGACGAGGCCATTACATTCTCTGAGAAAGATCCGGTGCCGTCGATCATACCCCACCAAGACGCCATTGTGATCGAAGCCGTGGGGCTAACAAGCTCGTTCAATGAGTATTCATCGACAGTGGAGCCTCGGTGAGCGTACTCTTCAAGGATTGTTTCGAGAAGCTAGGGGTCGAAGAGGCATGCCTTGCGCCGGCGCCGATCCCTCTAAAAAGCTTCGTCCAGCAAGAGACGCATACAGAGGGAATCATTCAACTCCTCATTACAGTAGGGAAACATCCATTGTCGTCCACCAAAGTGATAAACTTATTCATCGTGAAGGCCAGCTCTCCCTACAACATCATCCTAAGAATTGGTTGGTGGCGGTGAGAGCAATCTGCTCGGCATACCACTTGACGATCAAATTCCCGTCAAGAGGGGGGTGATCGTAATTCGGGGGGATCAGAAGCGAGCTAAAGAATGCATGCGGGTCGCCCTACGAGGTGTTGGAACACCTCAGCATCTGCAAGCATAGCAACCACAGAAACCCAAGGAATTGGAGCTAGAGAAGGCATCTATATTTGACGAGCCAGTAGAAGACGTCACACTGTCCAAAGACGACTCATCTAAGGTCGTTAAAGTAAGCTTTGCTGGCGGAGCCGAACTCTAAAAGCAGATCGTCCAACTTTTTCAGGAATATAGAGATGTCTTTGCTTGGTCACCACTGGACATGACCGGGGTGACACCAAGTATCATCACACACCGGCTGAACATTGACCTAGGAGTAAAATTAGTTCGGAAAAAGCAGCGAGTGTTCGCAGCAGAGCGGAACCAAGTCATCTAAACGAGGTGCGTCAACTCTTGAAGGCGCAGATACTCTTCGAGGTCAAATATCAGACGTGGATAGCAAATTCGGTGATGGTCAAAAAGCAATGAGGAGGGTGGTGGATGTGTATCGACTATACCGATCTCAACAAACACTGCCCCAAGGACTGATATCCCCTCCCTAACATCGACAAGAAAGTCGAAGCCCTCGTTGGCCATAAAGTCTTTAGCTTCCTAGATCTATACAAAGGGTACCACCAAGTCCTCATGAGTGATGAGGACGCGCCAAAAACAGCTTTCATTACGGACTTCGGCGTTTATGCGTACAAGAAGATGCCTTTCGGACTCAAGAATGCTGGAGCGACCTATCAAAGAATGGTCGACAAAATATTCGAGCCTCACATTAGCAAGAACGTAGATGTGTATGTGGACTACATCGTCGTCAAAAGTAAAGAGTCGACAACTTGTGTTGACGATCTTAAGGTCGTCTTCGGCCTCTTTCGCAAGGTAAACCTTAAGCTAAACCCCGAGAAGTGTACCTTCATGGTCTGATCAGGAAAATTTATGGGGTGCTGGGTTTCTCAAGAGGGGTTGAAAGCCAATCCATCCAAAGTCCGAGCCATTCAAGAGATGAAGGTGCCAAAAACCATTCATGATGTGCACAAATTGGCGGGCTGCTTGGCCGCGCTAAGTCGTTTCTTGTCTAAAGCCGCCGAAAAGCAGCTCCCTTTCTTCAAGATTTTGAAAAGGCGCCGGATTTCGAGTGGAAAGACTAACACAGGTCGGCATTCGAGGAGCTCAAGAAGTACCTTGCGAATCTGCTGACTTTATCCATTCCAAAGGAGGGAGAAGTCTTCTCCCTATACCTCGCAGCCTCGGATGAGGCCATAAGCGCGATACTAGTTCGGGAGGAAGGACGTCGTCAACTGCTGTCTACTTCATCAGCCGAGCACTGAAAGGGCTGAAGACGAGGTACCAACCACTTGAGAAAGTTGCGCTCGCATTGGTAAATGCTGCAAGGAGATTGCGACCTTACTTTCACGCACACCCCATACAAGTCCTGACCGACCTGCCACTTCGACAAGTGCTGACCAAACCAGAAGCGTCGGGAAGGATTGCAAAGTGGGCAGTCGAGCTCGGCGAGCACCCCATCTCTTTTTGCCCACGTCAAGCCATCAAAGGTCAAGCCTTAGCAGATTTTCTAGTGGAGGCAAAATTTACAGAAGTGCCAAAGTCGACCGAATACTCCCCAAGTAAAACTGATATCGAAGCTCTGACCGAACCACCAAAAGATTGCTGGAAAGTCTACGTAGACGGGGCTTCGGGACATTCGGGAAGCGGAGTAGGTGTCATACTCCTCAGCCCAGAAGGACAAGAGACTACTTATGCACTTCGGTTCGACTTCCTAACAACAAATAACGAGGTGGAGTACGAAGCTCTAATCGCCGGACTTCGTCTAGCTCAGGCCATCCAGATACGAGCTGTTCAAGTCTACAGCGACTCTCAAGTCATAGTGAGCTATATGCTAGGAAAGTACGAGGCCAAAGGCGAAAGGATGAAAAAGTACCTCCACAAAGCCAAGAGTTTGCAACAAGGCTTCTCATATTTCGAATTGGTTCGAATTCCAAGAGGGGAAAACAACCGAGCCGATGCTTTAAGCAAATTAGCGTCATCATCTACAAGCTCTCCCGTAGAAGAAGTCAAGTGCCGAAGCATAGATGAAGCCGAGGTCAACCTAGTAATTGAGGACGAGCCGAACTGGATGACCCCCTTTCGAGCATATTTGGAGAAGGGCGAACTACCTAGTGATAAGCTCGAGGCTAGGAAGATCTTAAGCAAGTCTCCAAAGTACACTCTAGAGCAAGGAGTACTGTACAGAAGATCGTATCTTCAGCCTCTCCTAAGATGCGTTGGGCCGAAATAAGCGGACTACGCATTGTGAGAAGTGCATGAAGGATCGTGCGGAAGTCACATCGGAGCTCGAGCATTGTCAAAGAAAGTAATGAGATGGGGATACTACTGGCCCACAATGTTCCAAGATGCAGTCAACCTCGTGAAGAAGTGCCCGAAATGCCAAATTCATGGAACAGTGCCGAGGTTACCCCAGACCGACCTCACAAGCATGCAAAGCCCCTGGCCGTTCATGCAATGGGGGATAGACATCGTCGGCCCATTAGACAAAGCTCCCGGACAGCTCCAGTTCCTCATCGTAGCCATCGACTATTTCACTAAGTGGGTTTAAGTAGAACCCTTGGCAAAGATCATAAGCAAGAATGTCCTCAACTTCATTTGGAAGAACGTAGTTTGCCGTTTTGGTGTACCTCACATCCTAGTCTCGGATAATGGGACGCAGTTCACAGACAGAACATTCAGGGAATGGTGTGAAGGGCTTCATATTCAACAGAAGTTCACTTCGGTAGCTCAACCTCAAGCAAATGGCCAAACCGAAGTCACAAACCGAACGATTGTCAAGGGACTCAAAACCCGCCTCGACAAAGCCAAAGGAGATTGGGCAGCGAACTTACCCCAAGTCCTATGGTCATACCGAACAACTCCCCGGACCTCCAACGGTGAAACGCCCTACAATTTGGTATACAGAACTGAAGCAGTGATCCCGGTAGAGATAGGCCTGCCGAGCCCCCGCACTATCAACTTTTCAGCCGAACTAATCTGGATTTGTTAGAGGAGAAGCGAGAGCTCGCCTACATAAAAGAAGCCAAGTACAAGCAGCAAGTAGCTCGGTACTACAACCAGAGAGTCAAGTACCAGCAATTCCAAGTAGGCGACCTTGTACTTCGAAATAACGAAGTCAGCAAGGCTGCAAAGCTCGGCAAGCTAAAAGCCACATGGGAAGGACCGTACCGAGTTGAAGAAGTCCTCGGCAAAGGGTCGTACAAGCTCGCCAACTTATCCGGTGAGCCAATACCCCGTACATGGCACATTACTCATTTAAAGAGATACTTTGCATAAGTGGCTGAGAGTAATGTTTAAGTCCATTTAGTTTGTCTAGGTTGCGAGTCAGGTCATTTTATGATTTTTGTTCTCTTTCGAACTTCAGTTTTTCTATTAATAAATAATTTATTTTTCCTTTAATTTGTTTGGTTTTGCATATCTCATTTTGCATTTATGAATATTACTACTCCACTTATGCATATTATCTCGTCCTTTTCATTGAAAACCCTGACGAGGGTAACTTAATATCCTTTAAAGGATAAATAAACTCCATAACTGGAGTAAAATTGAAATGCGCGTAAGGGGACCACCCCTATCGATGAATTCGACAAATAAGGAACCTTAAACCCTAACCTTATCTTATGATAAGGACGGGTCACATAAAGCCAAATTTCGTCTTATGACGAAGTGAGCTATCTAAAGCCAAACTTCGTCTTATGACGAAGTAAGCTGTCTAAGTCAAACTTCGTCTCATGACGAAGTAAGCTATATAAAGCCAAACTTCGCCATGTGACGAAGTAAGCCAAACTTCATCTCATGACAAAGTAAGCTATATAAAGCCAAACTTCGCCATGTGACAAAGTAAGCCAAACTTCGTCTTATGACGAAGTGAGCTATATAAAGCCAAACTTCATCCTGTGACGAAGGAAGCCAAACTTCATCTTAAGACAAAGTCAGCTATATAAAACCAAACTTTGTCCCGTGACGAAGTAAGCCAAACTTCGTCTTATGACGAAGTGAGCTATATAAAGCCAAACTTCGTCCCGTGACGAAGTAAGCCAAATTTCGTCTTATGACGAAGTGAGCTATCTAAAGCTGAACTTTGTCTCTTGACAAAGTCGAAATACTTAAGGCCCGACTTCATTTTATGATGAAGAGAGCCACTGAAAGCTGAACTCATCTTATGATGAGGTCGAGCCATCTAAAGCCAAAACCTCGTCTTATGACGAGGTTGAGCTATCTAAATCCAAAACCTCATCTTATGACGAGGTCGAACTACCTTAGTTAAAAATGAGGACGAAAAGCTTGAATACAAGTACATAAATTTCCATTTTATTTCATAAAAAGGAAAAGTACAATTACATCAAGAGGACGAGGAGCCAGGAGGCTGACTAAAGCTAAGCCAATCTCTGGCAAATCTCTATTTAAGAGGTCGTCTATACTAATCCTACCTCTACCTCTACCTCGGCCACCTTGAGTCCGACCTCAGGTAACTTGAGCCCCCTACCTCGGCCCCGTAAACTCGCCACCCTGCCGCTCTCGATTAAGAATTCCCGAGAGTGGCGATCGATGAATCTCGGACTACACCTAGGATTGGACGAACTCGAAGGCTCACCCTCAGCAGCAATGAGTCGAGCTAGCTTTGGTCGGCGAGCTAGGGTTATCTTATAGACCCCGGCTACTCGCTTCAGCTCGTCCACTTGTTCCTGAAGCTCCCAAGAGCCAGCTCCATACTGCTTTTTGTAGTCTTTACATTGAGCCAGGGACTCTTTCACCTTTTTTTCCACTTCGGAAATGGTAAGTTCGCCAGCTCGGCTGATAATCGCTTCGTATTCCGCGTGTTCTTCACGAACCAGCTCGGCTTCTTCCTTTGCGATTACAAGCTTCTCTTCAAGCTCCAGAAAGCGAGCCTGCAGCTCGTCATACTTCTCCTGGGCCGCGACAAGCTTAACTTCGGCCTCGATTTGAACATGTTTAGCCCGGCCTCTTTCACCTCAAGAGCCCGAGTCAGTTCGGATATTTGGGCAACCAATAGAGATGCATCAAAAAGTTGGGGAGAAGAAGACTACAAAAAGGCAAATGAAAGAGATTTCAATTAAACTTGGAATTTCATTAAAGCCATTTTGGCAAAAAGAGAACGCCATCCTAGTGATGATGTGATACAAAGCTAAAAAAAAAAAAGGGGAGAGTTTTTACGAGAAGGGGATCAACTGACCACTCCTGCAACATTATCCCCCTGTTGGGGCTCCTCCTGCCCAGCCTCGGAATTCTCCGGCCAATCATTCACCGGTACCTCCACCTCGGCATCGAGGTTAGCAATCGCATCCTCGAGTAAATCGTCCCTATCCCCTGGACAGGTTCGGATTGCTTCAGCAGAGAGCACCGTCGACACAGAGGTGAGCTTCTTGAGCATAAGGAAGGCCGACATCCCATCCCTCAGGGCCTTTGCGTATGAGCGAAGCAGATCCTCGCTCGAGGTCACTTCGTACCCGTACATGGATTTATCCAAGTCCGGATAATCCATGGCAATCTCGTTAATTTTCTCCGACACCACGGAGGTGTTCAGAATGGCGGCCAGCTCGTTCGCCAGCTCGGAAAACTCCCCTGACCGGAACAACCTCTCCGCAAAAGCATGGAGAACCTGCCCCTACGAAGCAGCTGCCTCGGCTTCCCGGTGCCTAGCTGCCTCAACCTCGGCTTTTACCGAGGCAACCTCATTCTTCAGTAAGGCCGTCTTAGCCTTCGCCACTTCCGCAGCCGCCAGCGCGTCGGCCTCCTTCTTCTCCGTCTCCCGAGCCTTCGCCTCAGCTGCGGCCACCTTGTTGACAAGGTCACCCTTGCCTTTCTCTAACTCCCGGCAACCCGGGCCAGCTTGTGGTATTCAACAACCCCATTATTGAGGAAGCTCGTAAGTTCAGCAGCCATGTACTCTGCCCCCTGCAATAATATCAATCAGCATTAGACAAGACGAGTAAGAGGCAAAATAATGCACGTGGGCAGACCGTATACCTCGGGAAATGGCAGGCGACTAGCCGCTACTCGGTCAGCGGGTCGATCGACAGTACCCTCTGCCTCCCCGGAGGGTACGATGACCACGCGAGCCTCCTTGCTCTGACGTGTGGAGCGGGGCGGTGCACCCAATAGGGGAGAGCCAGCCGATGGAGAACCCAAAACATCCACGGTCCTCTCTGATGAGGCTGCGGACAGTCGTCTTCTCCAGTTCTGAAGTCGGCCTTAGGCCTCTTCTTCTTGTTGGCGCCCAAGTTCACTACAACAAAGCAAAGGAGATTAAAATAAACTCAGAGCAATTGAAAGAAGACGAAGCGAAAATCAAAGAGTAAGGCCTCACCCTTCCCTGGATCTTCCATTGTCACAGGATCATAAGGGCTCAGCCCTACCATGGAAAGCTCGGCCTCGCTAAACTCCTTGGATATGAGGCCGAGCTCCCTAAGTACCTCCTCCAGGTCACCAAAGTTTTCCTCGGTGCCCTGGTCGTCTAACTTATCCGTCTTCCAAGCAAACTGGGAGACCTCTTCAGATCGGCAAAAGAAGAATTTCTTCTACCGATTCGCAAGTTTTGTTTTTATCTTGACCCTAAAGCCGAGACAAGGGGATAGGTAATACCATCCCAAACTAGATTTAAATTGAAAGAACCTAAGGATCATCCCTAGGGTAAGTGGAAAACCATGACGACCGACTACGATGCCGAGGCCAGTTAATTGTTTAAACGAGTTTAGCATAATTTTCCCTAAGGCAAGGCCGAACTTCCGTTGCAGTTTGGCGTATACGGAAGGAAGGGGAATACGAAGACCACAAATTAGGCAATCCTCGTAAACGGTAAAAAACCCTACCGGAGGCGCATAAGCCTTATCCTCCGGACGCGGAACAGTAAGAAGGGTAGAATTCGGAAGAAAAAATTTTTTGGCAATTTTTTGAATTGAGGGGGCATCTAAACTCGACTGCAAAATCAGAAACCCTACCAGACCTATCTACAGCAGGAAATATAACCCTATATGTTTTGGGAATGGAATCGTCAACGGTGAAACATTCTATCTCTGTGTAAGGCGACCCACTTAATGTTGCCGCCGGCAAACCCGACGGCGACATGGACTCTGCACGACTTTCGCTACCATGGGATTGACTGGAATTAGAAAAAGAAGCCATGGAAAATAACTTACTCGTGCTTAATGGAAGTTCTGAAGGAGCGACGGCGACGGAAGTAACAAAAATGCGGAATGCGGCGGCAAGGGAAATGACACAAACTTGAGAACGAGAAATTTTTTAAGTTTTGGGAAAATGTGATGGAATAGCGTCTCAAGGAAGTTATATCCCTGTTCCGCCTTTTCGCCTTCCCCCAACGTCTAATCACGCCTCACTTTATCGGGAGTCCAACCGGTGCATTAATTAAAAGTGACTGACACATCCTGTGTTCGGCATCAGCCAAATTATATGCGACTTCGTCAATTTTATTTTTGACGGGGCAACGCACTTCAAACCGACCTCGTCTTAACGAGGCGGTATGCGATTGACTTCGTCAATTCTACTTTTGACGGGGCAACGCACTTTAAACTGACTTCGTCTTAACGAGGTGGTACGTGATTAACTTCGTCAATTCTATTTTTGACGGGGCAACGCACTTGACATCACTCCTACCTCAGCTATTTCTCCTAAATCACACCCTCGCTTCTACATCTTTTTAGGGGGGGGGGGGTGATAGGATATGGCCCAGCATCTAGGCCCAAAGCATCAGGCCCAATATAATTGGGCCCGACAGTTAAGCTCGGCCCAGGCAGCTCGGCCCAATTGAAGATAAGAGACTTTATCACCAAGGTAACCAAGACTCCTACATCGACTACAACTCAAGACAACCAAGACTCCTATATCGACTACAACTCAAGCTCCAAGAGAGATATAGAAGCTCGGTGTTTATCCATAAAGGAGGAGATCAAGCCAAAGAGTCCAAATAGAATAGACTTTGTATTAAGGTCGAATTCCATGTAATTACCTATAAATGGCTTAGAATAGATTGAGGAGGGAGAGGACAATCTTTGTAAGCAATACACCATACTATCAATAACATTCACTCTCTTTTGCTCCGTAGACGTAGATCTATTCCGGTAGATCGAACCACGTAAATCCTTTGTGTCCTTTTATTTTCATGTTCATTAATTACTCGTCTACGTGCATTAATCACCCTTGGAAAAAAAGATCGATCAATTTGCAACACATTGCAAAATTAATATTGCTAAATATATATAAATATATGCTAGTTTTTTCTCCCCACGGATAAAAAAATATGTCACAATCTTTAAATAACAAAAACAACTCATTTAAAGATTAAACGATATTGAATTTTAAATGAATATAAGGGAACAGCAAAATAATTCAACTGCAAAATTATAACTTACTATAATAATAAATTAAAAGAAAGGCAAAGTAACAATATATATTTGGTTGTACTACCTCCATCCCACTATATTAGTCCCCTTTACTTTATTGACTTTTCCGGTACGCATTTTCACCGAAATCTAGTACGGATTATAAAATATAATTTTGATATATTCTTTCTTTACGGGATAATATGACACTCATACTATCCCGTAAAAAAAGAATATATCAAAATTATATTTTAAAACTCGTACTAGGTTTCGGTAGAAATGCGTACCCGAAAGTCAATAAAGTGAAAATGGACTAATATAGTGGGATGGAGGTAGTACATTATTTGGGATTTGGAAGCGTAAAAATAAATATATTTCAAAATATCAACAATTGAATCCACATGGTCTTATTGACGACATGAAAATTAGATCATGAACTTGGTTAACAACTCCATGCCCGGAGATAAAATTATACTATCTTCGTCAATAATATTTATGCATATTTTTTTGGTCCTAACTAGCCGGGCTCAATGGGCCGGTGGGCCTCTCAGGCTATAGGCTAAAATATCCCGAGACCCACGGGCTAATATGCCCCGTTATATATCCAAGACCCCCTTTGACGGTATAGCTATAGGACACCTATGTGCACCGCACCTAATTTGTCGGCAAAAAATTTACTGTAATTTATATCGTCAAAGTAATTTTGAAGTAAACATATAAAGTGCAATTACATGTTGCCGATATAAGATTTGTTGGGAAATATGGTTGTCGATATAAATTAAGTTTTTTTGCCGACAAATTTATTACGGTGCACTTAAGTGCCCCATATAATTTATCCCCTTTGATAGCTCTACCCAAGGTTAATAAATGCATTGGACTATAGTATTGATGAAAAGTTATAATCTACTGCCATTTCCCAAATGCGAACGGAATACATAAATAGAAGTATATGTAAATATTGTCTTCTTCTAAAGTCTCTCTAGATTTTTTTTACCATACATAACAACTCAAGTTACCTCGTTCTCTGAATTGCGATAAATTACAATAAATTCATTATCCATTTGGTAGCATTAACTAAAAAATTTATGGGTGTTTATTTAAGTCCAATTCCGCTTTTATCTTGTCAAATTATAGGCTCAATACCATTTATAACGTACTATCTAATTCAAGAAAAATGTTTAGGAACTCCTAATTTTAAAATTAAAATATCATCATTTTAACCAAAAGTTTTGAGACTATCTTATACTAGGTGTGACATACCAATACGTGATATTACGTATTTCCTCCGTCTCAAATTAATTGTCCAATTATATTATTTTACACCTCATATATATTTAAAATATGGACAGTTAATTTGTGACTGAGGGAGTACACATCAAGAGTTTAGGTTAATAGGAGTATATCAGTGTATTTGCTCAACACACAATTGATAATATACCAATTTATGAAAGGGTGAACTTTAAAAATACCCAAAACAAATAGAAGTATAAGTTTTATACCCACAAGTTTAAAACTATAAGTTTTATACCCAAAAAGCTATGAAAAGACAAAAATAACCTTTACTTTTGGGCCCATTTGTAAGTAAAGTTAAAGAAATATATTGTCTCTTTCTCTTTACTCGGTCGGCTGTTTTTCTGAATTTGTTCAATCTATTTCTTCCAATTCATTTCATGAGACCGTGTAGACATAAAAAATTTTCCAAAAAAAATTAAATAAAAAATCGAGAAATTCATTTATTGACAACAACCAAATCAGAAGAAATTCAGTTACAGTGTTCTACATTTATTGACGAATCAGAAAATACAACAAAATGAAACAACAACAAATGTGTAACGCAAATTTATAAACATTGAAATTGTAGAGAGAGAAATAATCGAAGTTCCTCTAGTTTTATGCAATTTTGGGTGTGAATTTGGTGCAATTCGGACGCTATTTAGCTGAAACTAAAAAGGTCATTTCAATTTTGCATATTTGTCGTGGTACTATCTATTAAAAAGTGCATAAATTATTCATGTTCTTGTTTACACGGTATAAATATATATTACACGGTTTAAATTATTTTTCTACTATATGATATTTTCTGGCCTTGTTTAACATATATTAAGTAGTTATGTTATCCTTTGAAAAATATATTAGTTGATAATCAACATTAAACAATGAATAATTCGGTTTTGAAGATATGAATTGATTCTAATAATGCTTACACGGTCTAAACCATAATAACCGTGTAAATCATTTAAATAAACACGGTTTAAATATTTTACACGGTTAATCTGCTTTTACACGTTAATTATTTCATTTTTACCGTGTAGAGTAAGTTATTACACGGTTTTATGTTAATTTTTACCGTGTAATGTTAGGTTACACCGTGTAAATAGATTAAACCGTGTAGCTGCAGACTTATTACAATTTTAGTGTTTTTGCTTGTAATTTGACTTAAATTTTTTGGTTCACTTTGCAGTGATGTCTCAAGTAAAAATATTTATTCGTCACGGTGGGCATTGGCAGAGAAGCACTTATGTAGGGGGCGAGGGTGTTCTAGTACATTTGGCCATGACAGAAATTACCCGTGACAATCTATTACAAGAGATCCGTGATCAAACAGGCGATGTTGAAGCCGAATATATGCTCTACTATTTGACTGATACAGGCGATCATGGAACGGTTAAGGTAGCTTTAAGGAGTGACGTTGATTTGTTGAGATTGATTGTGGAGCAGCAAAAAAAGGCAATTGTTTATGTAATTAGCAAGGATAAGAATATTGCCTGGAGCACTCCTAGAACGCAAGGTTCTAGGGTTTTTACGAGTGTGAATACTGAAGAGCTGAGTTGGGAGGGACTACATTCGGAAGAAGAAAGGGTCGAGGAAGACGAAGAGAGGGTCGAGGATGAAACGGCCGCGGAAGAAAGGTAAGAAAGGGCTGACGAAGAAAGGGATGCAGTGGATTTGTCCAATTTATTTGAGTCATTGACCCTGGAGTTCGGTGCATAGATCCGAGATCCGAGACAGATTGATAGGATCATTGGGCATCGCAACATTAATTCCGAGTCTCAACCTACCCGCCGTGGCGACAATGCTAGAGCAAATCTGGATGTTATCCGAGCTTGGCTAATTCCTCATGTTCATCTAGACACTGCACTGTCATTGGGGTTTATCGATGGAGATTATTCTGCGCCCTTAGTTGGTGCATTGCGTGTTGGTGGCCTGTTCAAGAAAAAAGATGATTTGGCGATAGCAGTCGGACTTCATCAAATGGAGAACCGACATGAGTATAAAGTTGAAAAATCGGACACTTACCGTGTGGGGTACATATGCAAGAAGAAAGGGTGCGAGTACTTGTTGCGTGCAAAGCAGAAAGGGGATATATGGTGCATTGGAAAATATACCGAACGCCATACATGCTCTGTCGATTTAGACGGGAATACACAGCCAATACCCCGCAAATGTTTTATGAGCATACTTTGCACGGAGATTGATCACTGATGGTGTCGTGCTGAAGCCGAAGGAGATGGCTAATGAGATGCGAGCTAAGTACGGTATTGAGATTGATTACAGTTTTGCCCTACGAGCGAGGAACATCGCTATAGAGATGACGTATGGAGGTTTCGAGGAGTCTTATGAGAGGCTCCCGTCTTATCTATACTTATTGAGGGAGAAGAATCCAGGTACCGCGTATGATATCTCGACATCCCGTACCTCCGATCGATTATGTTATATGTTCCTTGCTCTAGGACAGTCCATTGAAGCATGTGATTTGCTCTGTTCCGTGATTGTAGTGGATGGGGCACACTTGAAGGGGAAAAATAAAGGGACCTTATTTGTAGCTTGCACCAAGGATGGGAACGAGCAAGTGTTTCCACTTGCCATTGGAATTGGGCCGATCGAGGATGATGAGTCTTGGACTTGGTTTCTCACTAGGGTGCGTCACTATTTTGGAGCACCAACGGACCTGTTAATAGTGTCCGATGGCCATATCAGCATCAAAAATGCCATTCGGAATGTCTTCCCACATGCTTCTCACGGCCTTTGCTTCTACCATTTGATGAAAAATATGGTAACGTACGGTAGGCACGCACTTGGAAGATTTGAAGCGGCGGCCTATGCCTATCGTGATTCTACTTTCGACGAATACTTTGAGTCCTTGAGGGGTAGCGGAATACACCAGAGGCTGTGTGACATCAGAGTGCATCGGTGGGCGCGTTCGAAGTGCCCCGTTCCGCGCATGAGTTTCATGACTTCAAATCCCGCGGAGACAATGAATGCTAGACTCCTATGGGCAAGGCGATTGCCGATATGCGCTATGATCGAGGCTTATCGTATAATAGTGGAGAAGTGGTTCGAGGAACATCGGGTGAGGGCCGTCTCAAGAGATCACGAGGTGACCGAAAATGCCTTTGTGAAGATGTCAGCAACCGCAGAATGGGCCCGACACTACACCACTCGTGGGACG
The DNA here is from genome assembly GCA_001642375.2 of Mentha longifolia. Lineage (NCBI taxonomy): Eukaryota > Viridiplantae > Streptophyta > Magnoliopsida > Lamiales > Lamiaceae > Mentha > Mentha longifolia. Next base: position 34,555,893 of record CM038111.1, read on the forward strand.
CCGGTACCAAACGTGTATAGGGTAGAGGGTGACAATGGGACTTACATTGTCGATCTTCATAACTCCACGTGCGAATGCAAGGAGTTTGATTTGGATGGGATGCCCTGTCGACACGCTTGTGCCGCTCTCAGGCAGCAGTTACTTGGTTTCTTATACAGTTTGTATTGATGCCTTTGGTCCTATGTCTTTTAATTATATTTATTCTATTTCCAGGTTTGCCGGCGGCCGTGCTACTGACTACGCCAGCCGTTACTTCAAACAGTCGACGCTCGTGGCAGTCTATTCACCTAATATTGAGCCGGTACCCCATCCGGAGGCTTGGAGCGTTCCGGAGGAGGTTGCTTCCCTTGTCGTTCGGCTGCCTCTTATCGAAAAGCAAGCAGGGAGACCGCGTATGAGCCGGGCGAGATCCACAATGGAAGATATTCCGGCCAATCAGCAACAACGCTCTCGATGTGGTCAATACGGGCACAAGAGATGATCATGCACGTCCTCAAGCCAAATCGGTGACGTGGATCAACACGAAGGTGGTGTACGGCGTCGAAAGAAAAAAAAAACGTGTAGCATTTGTCACTGTGAGGGGCATACTAGGCCCAGATGTTCGTCGATTAGATTTGGTGTTTTTTGTTTTTATTTTTAGGGTTTATTGGCGATCTATTTCAGATTCTCTGCGCTTACATGGTTATAAATGGTATTTCTACCGTGTAAATGGTCAAAATTGAAGAAAGTCAACAATTTCTGTATTTACACGGTTAATAATTTTTTCGACCGTGTACACGGTATTTATTTGTTATTTACCGTGTAAATGGTCAAATAAAGTCAACCAACTTCAAAAAACTCAAAATTTATCACATATTTTGATCATTCAGGTTTCAATTAAACGTGACAACCATTAAGTAAGTGCTACAAAACAATTAGTTTTACATAAATTGCCTAAATTGTTTCTAATTGTAGAATTTAGAGAAGTGAGCTATTGGTAACATACGATGGTCTATAGAAACACTATAAATGTCATTCAATAGAGTACGTCACGGATTACCATTATGGTTTTCACTTCGATATGTTGTTAAAATACGATGTATGAAGCTTAATTTGTCTAAAACACACGTTTTTTCGATTAAAATATGAATTTTTCCAATAATTCATACTTACACGGTTTAGGGCTCATAGTTACACGGTTTCGATGAAATTTCAACCGTGTAATGACAGACGCGGCTTTTTCCAACAACTTTACAAGTTTCATTCAAATTTCGAAAACAACTCATAAACAATTTCCATTTACACGATCATAACCAATCCACCAACATCATAAACAATCATAAAAAAATCATAAAACATTCATAGCAAGTAAAAAAATCATAAAAAATCAATCGACATCTCGTCGAGTAAGCAAAAAAATCCTCCTAGCAATAGTCTTACGGAGCTTAGCAATGTATTGTGGAGAGGGTTTGGTTGTCTTAGGCTTCTTGGCAGCAAGTATCCTTTCCACGGCCAAACATGCAAGTGGACCACAAGAAATTTCATCGTCTTAACGAAATTGCTTGTGAGCTGCGAGGAATTTGATCTGCATCTCATCCTTACGCTTCGTGAAATGTGGATGCTGCTGCCAATAGTTAGCCACGTGCAACAGTCTAGGAAATAGGCGGGATATGGGAAGAATCTGAGTTGTACGATGGTCGATCTCTTGCAATGTTTTCAACTCGTGCAAGAGTGAATCGTACACTTCTAAACGCCACTCCTCAATGCATGCCCGGAGTACGATCCAGTGATCGGTGGTCAAGTGGCACACAAAGATAAACTAAAAGAATTTTTTTTAATAAATATTATGTATCAATAAACCCGGATATAATTTAAAGTGGAATATAATTTTGAAAATAGTAAGTGGACTATAGCATAACTTACATTGTCTCCACAGCTCCACGGCGTGTAAGTGTTGGTCCCTCCGAATAGGTCGATTAATTTCTTCTCGGGTTTCCACTTCGAGTATATACAGGTTTTCGCCAATCCCAATGCGGGGTCATCTTCGTGGAAACCCTTAAGTATCCTTAGCATCTCCGGTTTATAAGCAAAATAATAAAAAAATTAAAAAACATACTAAAATAAATAATAAAATATTTGAGAACCCGATAAGAAAATACTCACATAAAAGTCAATACCGGCAATAATAGTTCCCGCGAACCCGACGTGAGTATCGCATGACAACCTCAAGCGAAGTCGAGTCCTCCAATATAACAAGTATAGCTCCATCACCTAATATAAAACAAGTACCACAACACATGTTAGAAAATAATAATAATAATAATAATAATAATAATAATAATATTATTATTATTATTATTATTATTATAATATTATTATATTATTATATAAAAAAAACATATATAATGATATATAAAAAAATTAACCTCAGCCGTGAATGAAACGCTCATATCCTCGATAGAGTCGAACAGTGCCTGAGGAAGATGGTAAGGAGGTTGTTGCCTACTGAGAACCACAGCAGTCGGGCCCGCATTTCTAAACTGCTCGTACGCATCCCTAGTAGTCCGGGTTGAATGCGGGGTCTCATGGACTGTGTAAGGGCTCTGCAATGCGAGAGACGGCTTCAGAACCCGTCCCCCCTGCCCTACTAGCCTCCGCTCTCGTCTTAGGGACATCTGAGTCCACACTATCAGCATCGTCCTCCATCTGGATGTGCTGAGGCTCATAAGGGATCGAATCTAGATCCCTAATAAATGAACTGTCAGACGAGGATGCCCTTCTTTCTTCCTCGAACTGCTCATATGCGTGTGGGGGCGTCCTCGATCTCACAGTACGAGGCTCAAATTCAGGCGCATGATCGGGAGTAGGAGATCGTTGTCGCTGGCTAACAGGAGTAGGTGATCAGTGCCTAGACCGTCTGCTGCCGTTCGATCCTACGATGCCCTTGAGGTGCCCGACGAGAGACTTAACCATCCGGGCAAGAACTCCCTTCTCAGATGTATCTTCTGCTAGCCGGTGGATAGCTCTGTCAAGAATCTTGTCGATCCAATCATCATTCTCGCATCCACGACGGCACGGATCTCCGTGCACACAGCATACAAGATGCTCAGAAGGCTGAGGACGGGACGGCTCTTCCCTAGGACGCTTCGACCGAGAGGATTCTGGCATTTCGAACTGGAATCGCTCCGGGATATGGCCTCTAGTCTCTGAAGAGGCCCAGGCTGCTCGAGGCTGTTTGGGACGACGTGGCTGCACTACGTCCTTCTTCGCATCGCGGCATTTCAATTTCTGCACAACCTTCGCCATCTCCCTTGCTGCTCTCGACTGTCTCTGTTGTGGCGGCACTTTCTTATGTGCGTGACGTTGATTCGGGTTAAACCTCAGAACCAACGGATCTGGCCACTCTAATGACTGTGTATACGGCTCAGCATCCTCTATATCCAGCTCGGGTTCGAGCGTTCGAAAGGTTTCGAGCTACAAAAAAATATTACACCATAAGTAATTAAGATTAAAATTATAAACATGCTTTATTAATAATGAACAAAAATTAATAAAAACATAAAATATCATAATCCGAATATTAATTAATTAATAATGCGATTAACAAAATATATCATAATTAATTATAAGAATAATATCCAAATATTAATTAAAAAAATACAAATTCTACAATAAACATGCTTTCTTAGTAATTAAGAATAATTAATTAAGACATAATAAAAAATTAGAGCATACAAATGTATTCAAGTAATATTAATCAATAATACTTAATTCATTATCAATAATAATAATTAATTAATTAAATATACTTGATTAATTATTTATAATTAATGAAGAGCCATTACCTCATGACTGTCGTAAAATGTAGTAAAGTCCAAATGGGACTGTCGAGTGTGCCATCTCCTAAGTCGGGGCGTCAATAAATCATTCAATCGATAGCCACTCGCTCGTCCTAATGCCGGAATTGCCTCGTAGGCCTACAAGTTCAACGCCCACACCGGTCCGTATAAATGGTAGCCCGACGTCGCCCCAACAATCTCCGATGGGTCTTTCTTCATGACTCCTAGCTGGTGACACAACACTTGGGACGACCACGATCCCCATAGGAATCTATACCAGCCATTATGATCCTCTACTAATGCCCATGCCCAATTTTCGATAGTCTGAGTATCACGGCATAGCAAAACGTAGTAGTACATGAGCAGATTCACGGCGCTCAAGTACTGATCCGGGGTCCCCATGCATATATCGGTATTCTTGAAATCATTTAATAGCCTTTTATCCTTCACCTTCTCGCCATTATACCAAGTATAGAAGAGGCTATTCTGAGGAATGACGTGTGGACCTCGGTGGGGGTCGAAATCGGAAAGAAAAGGCCCGAAATTAAGCCGGTGACGAGACAAAACTCTTGTGGCCCGAACCGAAGATCTTGCCCGCCCACGTGAAACCACCTCTCAAACTCCGAGAATGAACTATCCATGAGTTCTCGGGCCAATAACTCGTGCAAGGCAACGTTGGCGGAACCGTTCCTTTTGATTTCTAGCAAGTATCCAAAAGGCCCGTCCTTGAATTGTTGCAAAAGTTCTTCACCACCTATACGACTCAAGACAATAGGTATTTGCTTAATTACAATATCTCGAGTGTATAGGTTCACTCGAGCCGGAAAACCTTGCATACGAGGTCGGTACCATGCGTATCTAGGCTGCAAAAGGTACGTCACAATCATTCATTAAACTCAGACAAAAAAAAGAGAGTCAAAAAGAAAAAAAAAAAACATCAAACAACACTTGTTCTGTCATTACACGGTTGCTTTTATTTTTATACCGTGTACACGGTTAAATTTTAAGTCAACCGTGTAATTTAAGTTGTTGACTTGTCTGTTTGACCACTTACACGGTTAGTTATATGTTTACCGTTACGTTAACATACTAACCGTGTAGTGGTCAACAGACAGTCAACTTACACGGTTAAGTTTAAATTTCAACCGTGTACACGGTTGAATTTTATACTTAACCGTGTAATTATAAACTGCAGAAAAGCTGAATTCGATTTCAATCAACTACGACTATCAGCCACAATTATCACCTTAATTAGGCTTCTAAACACTTAATTAACATATTCCAACAATATCTCAGTCAATAAAAGGCTTAATTACATCAGAAATCGACATTTCGAAAGAAAAAAAAATTAACTCACCGGCGGTGGCGGCATAGGGAGATTGGCTCGTTCTTGCACAGTGGGCACTCGACGCCCTTCGCCTCTATTGGAAGGGCATGCTTCGTCGCCGGAATCCGAGTGGCCGGGCTCCATTTTTAGATCGGCGGCGGCAAAATTAAGTGCACGGTAGGTTTGAAAAACCAATTACACGGTAGAGAGAAAACTGCTCGAATGTGAATGTGGGGTAGGGTTGGTTTTTTTTTTTTTTTACTTTTATCTTTATTTATTACCTTAAAGATAAATGGGCACAAATAGTAAGGTTATTCTTGTCTTTTCATAGCATTTTGGGTATAAAACTTATAGTTTTAAAGTTGTGGGTATATATAACTTATATAACTATTTGTTTTGGGTATATTTATACATTAAGACTTTATGAAATATCATTAACTATTACTACTATTTAGTGTCACTTAAAAGATAGTAGCATCAACTTGAAATAATATTCCAATTAGTTTTATGCCTCAATTCTGAATGAGTGGTTTTTACCTGACATTGATAATTTACTAATTACAATTAATATTTATTTAGAAAACTGACGTATAACTCTATGGACCCAGACATTGATAATTGACTAGTGTTTTTCTCATTGATAATTGACTAGTGTTTTTCTCAAAAATTGGCTACTATTACATTCTATCAAATTATTGACTTTATTCATCTATTTTTATTCGTCTAATACAAAAATAACTGTAATATTGACTCCACTAAAAGATATTTTGTCGACTAAAATTTGTGAACATAAGTCAAAAATGAAATTCTTACTTACTTAGAACATCTACATACTACAGGTGACTACGAAAATCGTTGGCGCCACTAAAAAATGGATGAATTGTTAGGCATCTATCTCATTCCACATTGGTGCCTACAAAATTATTACTATTGTTTTTTATTATTGTAAAAAAAAAATGAATTGGACTAACAGAATTGCGTCACCTCACAAATGCTAAGCACCGGTGATAGGCGCGATGGGCTCAGCGGGTGACTGCTATGCGCCTAGCATAGCACAACGGCCACCTACGAGAATTTAGACACCACTCCTCATACTCTTACGTATTGTTCGCGGCACATTCCGTCAAATAGAGGTGCCCACGGTTCCGGAACCGGAACCGAACCGGCGGTTCCGGTTCCAAGATGGCCGGAACCGGAACCGAATCGGAACAGTAACGGTTCCGGTTCCGGTTCCGGTTCCTGGAACCGGATAGGAACCGATTTTTTTTTTTTTTTTTTTTCGTTCGATTATGATTCAATGCTTCGTTGTTTATTGATCTAATTTTAATTGTAAGACAATTCAAATTATAAAATGTAAAAAAATACTTGAGAGTGAGATTGTTTAATTTTTATTTATTTATTAATCCTAAACCCTTGGATATCACATGTCGATTCCAAGGGCCAAACCTCGTTAAAACCTCCGTGAGGAAAAAGAGGACTCGTCTAAGCATTTTAATAGACCGCTATATATTGTCGAAATCAAAATCGTTGTCGAAATCATCCGTTTCTTCAGAGGCATCGGTATCGGTTTCTGCTTCGGTGGTACTGATTGGATCATGTTCAAAGACCTCATCCCATTTGTTCTCATTACTAATATCATACTTAATAATTATTATTATGTGTATAAATTTTATTTATACTTAATATCTTTTTTCATAATATTTTTTTGTATTTAAAAGCATCTACAATTAATTTCACTTTGATGACAATATGACATCTTTTATGTAAATTGTCATCTTCAATTCATCATCATCATGTGACATTATTTATTATTAATTTAAAGATATTTTTTATATTAGTCTTATTTATTTTAGCTTATTAAATTGTGAATTATAAATTAAATAATAAAACTATTTAACTTTACAAATATAAACATTTCCATATAAAAAGTGTAACACACTAATCAGTAATCAAATGTTACATCAAATAAGTATACAAATATAAGTATAATATTGAAACATAAAATAAAATTAGAATTTAAAAATAAAAAAAAAACGGTTCTTTTCGGTTCCGAACCGGAACCGAACCGCCGGTTCCCGATTTCAAACTTTCGGAACCGAAACCGAACTGTCGGTTCCACCGATTCCTCGGGTCGGTTCGGAACCGTCAGTTCCGATTCGGTTCCGGTTAAAAATTGACGGTTCCGGTGGGCACCTCTACCGTCAAAGACTATTGGCAATGGATTCTTTTAATGAATATTATTTGAAAAAAAAATGTTTTGGTTGATAAGATTTTTAGTTCTTTACTGTATTACTTTACATACATCAATGTTTTCACTCTTTTTTATTTATTGAAAAGTAATCGCTCAGTTTTATAGAGTCTTAAAATTTTTGTTATATTTATGTTAAAGATTCCGAGAGAATGAGTTTATATTTTGAAACGAAAATGGAGTACTTGAATTATTTATACCCCTCTGCCTCTTAAAAACCCAGAGAAAAAGGCTCAAATAGGAAACCATGTGTTTGATTCGTGAGCTTCAAGTAGTAGTACCATTAACGAAAGCAGGTACAAGCCATAAAAGCCACAGCCCACAAATCAAACATCTCCCATGTGGGGCCCCACCAATATTATTTTAATAAATCTCTAGGTAATGATTTGAAATTAAAAAAAATAAAAAAAAAAAGGAAAAATCATCACTCCATCCATACATTTAACCCCCCCAACTCACACAGTCACACACTAAAATAAGAGCTGTCAATAAGCATCTTCAACACACACACACACACACACACACACACACACACACGTATCTATACGTATATCACCAAAACACACACACTCATGTCATGCCTCTGGTCCTCACCTATATAAATATATATATACTTTAATTTTTTTAATTATATATATAAATATATATATATGTAGCTCCCCCTCAGATTTTCCTTGTCACCACCATTCCATATTTCCAACTTCCTTTTCAATCTCTCTCTCTCTCTTCTCTCTCTCTCTCTCACTAAAGTAAAGCACCTAATAAACACAAAAGCGGCAGGCATGGGTGTCGCCGACGAGTGGGTGAAGGCCGCCATGTCAGACGACACGATGGTGGTGGAGCTCCTGGTGCGGCTCCACGGCGCGCCGCCGCAGCCACCGCCACCGCCGGCCTTGTCGCTGGAGTGGACCGTCCGACAGCGCCGGTCGAGGCCAGTATCCGTCAACGCGAAGAAGCTGGCTCAGAGTCAGCGAGCCAGCCCCAGCACGCCGCTGTCGTGGAGTGGCGGCACCTCCCTCAGCGGGGGATCTGGCGGCGCCGGCGCGGGTGGCTCCGAAGAGTCGAGCCGGCCACACGGCCAGAAACTCTCCGTCGCCGCGAGATCTAAGGTTTGTATACGTAACAACGCTACGTGTCTACGCATATACATGTCGGCGGTGGAACTTGACTTCCGCTGCTGACGGCGACATCGCCGTCCACACATTGCTAATCGATTTGAATCCGTAATTACAAAGCTATTTGTGTGTGCGATAGAGTTCCTATGTGTGTGCGTATTAATACATCCGTTTTTCCGGCGGTCGGCGGCGGCGGTGGACCATCAACGCCGCGGCGCTTTAAATATTATCCTAGGAGGAGTGCGTCGTGGCAGTTGCCATTCGGTGGTTGGTTCAAATTTACCGTACTACCCCTGTGGAATACGGATATTTACTGCCACGCTTGTAGAAGAAGTCAGAGAGTCTTTCATTCCGTTGTTGGCTTCTTCTACTCGTCACCTGTCACCGTTTTTTCAGTTCCGGAAACTGACAGGATTGCCCCTCTGGGGGCACTTTTGTCTTTTAGATCTACTTCCGGCGGCGGCGCTTTTGCCGGAACGCTCTTTTCCGGTTTTTGTTCCCATCTTTGGACTCTTCAAAAAAAAATTCCATTAATTTATTCCAATTTTATCCTGTTAAGTTTTTTTGGATTTTTCGAAATTATAAAAATCGGTAGACTTTGTTAATTTTTTTAAAATTTCAACGCGTGTATGGTCAGACGCCCACACGAAGATTGAATTCCTCGCCACTTTTTCAACTCACCACCCCAACCCCATTATTATGCTTCCTTTTGTCACACCTTGATCTAGTCTCTTCTCTCTATAAAGGGCAGTTCCGTCAACTCGTTAGGTATCTTCCTTCCTACTTCAAGTTTTATTATTTTAAGTTAGCTTCCTAAACATCGGTTAATGAATAGTATATTATTATTATTATAATATGATTTGGAAAAAAGAAGTTTTTTAATATTGAAAACTGGAAGCTTTAGTTATGATATTGGATTTGGTGATTTGGAGTGACAGCATGTGAACTCCGTGTTTGGAGTCGGCAAATTTCTGCAGTCAAAATTGGATTGGGCTTCAAATTATCTGTGTGAATACTGTGAAGGGCATATTGGTCAATTCAGGTAGGGGTGGGGTTCGTGCCTCCCGGTTAAGCGGTGGCGGTCTTCGTGGCAAATAGGTCTGCGTTTGAGTTTGGTGGGAGTGTTGTTAGTGGTTGTGCGCTTTATTTAAAAGCCAAATTTTTTTAATTAGGAAAAAAAATAGGGGTGCAATCCGGTGCGGCGGGAGCATTGTGTCCGTTTCAGACCTTGTCTTTTTCCACCCAATCATCTTGTGCCATCTGTACCCCAGGAAAGCGAACATCCCAAGGCACCACCACACAACTGTACTTTGTTTCCTTGTCTGTTTTATTTGCTGCCTCAAAATAAAAATATTTTCTTGAAATTAAACTATCCAGTTGGTTAGAATATTGACTATTGCTATTTCTTGTAAAAATGGATTAATTGGGAATGTGAGATACATAATGATTTTGAGGTCTTGGATATGAGTGCGACAAACTTTTTCTATTTGAATTTTTTTTTTGTATTCGTTACATCATTGTTGCTGCAGTTAGACAACGAATCAGTTAAGGGGGGATAGAAATGTGACAGCTTCATTACAACCTCTTATTTTGTTTTGCTAGAAATGTGCCGAGGTTGTAATAGGTTGGTTATGAGGAATTTACTATTTTATGGTGCAGTCAAAAGTTCTGTAACCAGCTTTTTTGTTTTTTATTGTTTACGCTTCATCGTGAAAGTTAAAAGGGTTAGAAAATGGTGACTGGGGCCGTAATTTCAATGCTGGGTAGAATTCTATGTGGATTTTCTTTTCTTTTTTTCCCTGATTTTCTTTCTACATTTGTATCCATCGCTTTGTGGGTCCAAGAAAGGTGGGTTCTTGTCCAAATTGCATGCAAGTTGTATCCGAGGTTGTATGGAAAAGACCGAGTCTAGAAAGAGAGAGTTGGTGGAGAATATGTAAAAAAATGGCTGGTTTGGGTGAGTTTTGGTATGTGGTTGGAGGTGGGGGATTGTGTGTGTGTTTGTGTGTATTGTTTATAAAGTAAACATTAGTTCACCAGTTCAGTTTTTATTAGCTTATGATGTAATGACAAATCAAATTCTTGAACTAACATTTTGGTTATTGGTTCTCTACTTCTCTTCAAGTTCACACATTTAACTTTTCATTTTCATTTTATTTTATTTCTTCCTCCTCCCATTTATTTGGCTGTAAATTGTATCAAGAAGTTCAATGGCTCTTAGATATGAGAGCAACCCAAGTTGAGCATCGAGTTATCAAAATCTTAGCCATTGCTACTACAGATGCATTAGTTTTCTCGAATCCTGTATTTTCCCTCCTTTGCATTAGCTCTGAGGTCCTAAGGTTCTAAGGTTATTTCGTTGTTTCCAATGGTAATCGGTAATTATCTTTAAATATGAAGATGCAAAACTCAATCACCGATAGTTCATTTAAGATCATTTCCATCTTTCCTTGTCCTGGGATTATGTTTAATTTGCACTGATTGTGTGATGTTCTATGTATTGCAGCTGACTGGTGAAAGTGAGAAAGCCAACTTGAAGAAGTCAAGAAAGAAGAAGGTATATAAATATATAGGTCTATTGAGCTGGAAAACGGAAATGCAATGATTTAAAAATTACAGGCATGGTTTAGTATGTCTTCAATTTTGGCTTGCAAATGATTTGTCCATGATTTTCAAAATCTGCAAGTCTGTAAACTTGTGATCTTAGTTGAATATGAAATTACTGTACATGAGAATGAATTAGAGAAATTTCCGTTGTTGCTGATATGTTCTATCTGCTAGTTCATGCCTACGTAGCACTTGTGGTCATGAATATATGGAGAAAAACGTTGTAAATCAAATAGAATATCAATGTTTAGTGTGTGGCTCTAACCAATATACATTTTCCCCTCTTGTTCACAGACCTTAGCACAACTTAAAGACGAAGAGAATGCATTGCTTAAGGAGAGAAGAGACTTGAAGAGGGTACCCAACTTTTTCGTCATGCTTGAAGTTAAAAATAAATTTTGCTAATGTCCATTGCTCAATGCTGACTCTCTCCCCCATTTTTCTTTATCAGGGAATTGCTGCCTTACGCCTAAATTTGGAGAAACAAATAGCTCAAAATGAAAAATTGAAGAGAATAAAGGTGCAACTACCTTCTTTACCTATGTCCCTTCATCTGTTGCTCTTAATTCGTTTATCAATCTATGACCTCATGCATCCACAAGAATGGACCAATCACAGATAACTTTTTTAGTTTTTCATTGTTGTGAACCTCAGGATTTCAGTTATCATGGCAGAGTTTGTGATTCTTGGAGTTAAATTTATTCCTATGTGTCCTTACTTTTGCTAAGAAATACTAGAGCAGAGATCATTCTATTTCTCTCTGAGCAAGTTCTAACACCTCTCTAGTTCCTAATATCTTGAGATCTCGAAAAACCACTCAAATCTAAGGTGGCAACAAAACAGAAAATATGCAGTATTGGAATTCTAGTAAAATTTCAGCATCCAACATGTTTCATAGATATAAAATGAGACTCTTGTGTGTTCTGTTTTTTGAGGACTGTGTTGTCTTATCACGAAAAATTAATATCCTTTGTCTACACAGATTGAGTTGCAACCCCTCGTACAAGATAGAGAAGCAGCATCTGCAGTTGAGGAGTCGAGCTCAGACCAACTGCAGCTAAAGACAACAGCGACTCACCTTATTCTTCCCGATCTAAATATGCCCTTTGAAGAGCCCTGCACTGATATAATCTGCAGCGTTAGCTAAGGTACTGAGGTTAGACGGCTGTACTCCCCTACTAAGACAGACGAAATATAACAAGTGAAACCTATACTGAATAAGGGCTAACCTTGATTTAGGACAAAGTGTAACGTAAACTGTATGATAGCAACAATCAACCAATACATTATTAAGTGTTGTTAAGGAACTGTTGGGACTGGTAGTTAGGATCTATTCTTTTTGTTTACTTATGAATGAAGAGAAGTGTTGAGGGCAGGTTTAGAGATCCTAAACTCTCTTCTTCTTATGCACCCGATTCTTTGTTTTTGTAATTTCCCTTTCCAATGCGTAGAACATCTTATGTAATAGTTAGATGTGCATAGGTTCTCTTCCAAGGAAAAGACTTTGGGGGCAGAAATCTGAACTGATATTCAATAGTTTACAAACTATATAGGAAATGTAGGACTGAAGTAAGTTTCTCTCTCTCTCTCTCTCTCAGATGATTTGTTTTTTCTTTTTTGTCATTGCCGAAGAAGTGTAGTTCAAGTTTGTTGATTGAAGTGAACTGTAGCTTTTCACAAGTCTACTTCAGGAAATATGCTTGATACAGTATATATGATGTGTAGAGTTGTTAAACATGTAAGTATGAGTTTGGTGCATAATTGGAGTAAAATGGTATTGAGCCCAACACCAAATTTGAGAATTTGACAAGTTTGGACTGGTGTGAGTGCCTTAATGGGTCCACTCAACTTATGGACCCTTTTCAATATTTGGTTTATGCGTTTGTTGAAGCCCATCGTCGAAACATTATATATCCCTTATTATTTGTAGGACAAATTACCATTCCAATCTTAGGACCATATATTATTCCTCCACGAGTATGCGACTTCATTATTCCCTCCGTCCCCATTTAGTGAATCAAAAATTTGGGCACATGATTTTATGCGTTTTGATGATATATTAATAAATTAATATGTTAAAATTGAATAATTGTGGACCCATCTAATTTTTTAACGGTATAAAAATGTTAAAGTATTAAAAGGTAGAGTGATAAAGTGTTAAAGTGATAAAGAGACTTATACCCTAAAATGGAAAGATTCAGTAAATGAGGGATGTCTAGTATTAGTGTCAGTAAATGGGGGATAAAGGGAGTATCTTATTCGGCCGTTCACAATTTATGTGCTTCATTCATTTTTGAGACATGGAACTAAATCTATTATTCATTTTCCACCTCAAGGAAAATCAAAATATAATTTTATATTATTTTACTTTTATACTCGAACTCACACATTAAATGAAACTCAAACATCACTTTAAACACCACTCATTACAAAAATTAAAAACCGTACTGAAAAATTCCAAGTACATACTTTGTGGATGGAGGAAAGTATTACAATTGCCAATTAATCCTCGATCATTTTTATCTATGGCATCTCCATAATTTCCATCACCCAAATTTGGATGTTGCGATATTATTATTGTATACAATTTGCTACGATGTGCATTAAATTTACCAAAAAAATCTTAAAGAAAACATGACATTATTGAATAAAAAGTCATTTTTTTGTGAATGATGTTTCCTTTTAAAAAGTATTGATAAATACTCGTACGAATAAAGTGCTGATAAAATAAAAACTTAACATTTAAATAGTTAATGGCACTAATTAAATAATTAGTGGAATTCAAATTTGTAACACCCCAAAATTTTAATTAGGTTTAGAAGACTTTTGGGCCAAACAAGTTCAAAAAAATAAGTTAGATGCTCTAAATCAATGAGCCTAATCAATATACATTACGTAAAGTCCAAATTAAAATAAAGGGGCTAGGAGTATTACTATTATATATGAAAATACATAGAAGCCCAAATAAGAGAAATGAGGTAGTCTTCATTCATTTATAGATATAGGATTTAGAAGAATAAAGGGATATTGACGCAAAAAATAATGAACTTTACCCTGATGTGATAGTTTCTCTAACCTTTCAATTTAGGCTAATTTTACCACCAGCTTTGATTTGTTGCAATTATTCCCAAAGCAATTTTTCTGGGGAATTTTAATCCGAGCTGGCAGCTGGATTTATGACATATTTTCTCTCAGCTTATGTGGTGTGCAAACGTGGATAATACAAGATCAGACGATGTCGTTTTGTTCCCGCTGAAATAATAAAAAAAAAATAAACGAAATAAAATTGAATATTTTGGAAAATTAAGTAAGGCTCCATTTTGTAGGCAAGATGAAGGCAAGATGAGATGAGTCATCTCCCTTCATCCGGCGTTTGGTAGCATTTTACAAAAAGTGAAAAGCCCGAACATCATCTACCCGGCCCGTTGCTATTTACTGTTTTTTCCCACTTGACTCAACTCTCCAAAATGGTGAGTTGAAGGGAGATGACCCTCTCTTCTCACTTTGTAATAATAATAATAATAGGACTCAATAATATTTTAATAATATAGATTGCAGTTGTTGTTAAATAATAATAATATTAATAATATTTTATAAATATTGTCGGTTATAATATATATAATTAATAATAAATATGACTCAATAATAACAATAATATTATTAATAATAATTCATTATTATTGTTATTATTATTAAAAAAAAATTATCTCACTTTGAAAGATTTGCTAGCAAACAACATATGATTCATTCATCTTGAATACTATTCATATGACTCATCTAGAGATGAGTCATCTAGAGATGACTTCAAAAATGTACCAAACACTACCTAAGGGTACACATTCACAAGTAGGGGGTACTGCTTGGCGGAGAGGAATCCGGCGATCTGAGACATGAAGGGCTTGGCGGCGTCGGCAAATTCGCCGGCGGAGGGAGGGTAGGACGTCGAGACCGCCTGCATCGAGATGGCGATGGAGACCGGGATCGACAGGTTTGCGGCGGCGAGGTTCCTCATCGCGCCGGGAATGTACTGCGCGAGCTGCCCAGGGTACACCTTGTTTCCCGCTCACGGGATCTCCACGGCGGATCTGTGCGGGAGGATGTTCGCCTCCACCCACGCTTCGGTGGCGGATTCTCCGGAGGTGAATTTCACCAAGTCCTGATTGTAAGTTCCGACGATTACCGATACGCCGGAGTTGTTTAGGGCGGTGAGAACCTCTTTGTCTGGTTGGAAAACCCTAATTTTACTGATTTTAATTTCCTTGAGGTTGAAAGAGTTGGAAGATTATATCCGAGCAATCCATAGTTGATTCCGATTGTTTCAGCACCTGATTTCAAAATTAAGATTAAATTAGGAAAACATATATATATATATAAAATAAAGAAAAGGGAATATATAGAGGTTTTTCTTTCTTACGTACATGGATGATTAAAAAAACAAGAAAGTGAATAAAATTGCGAGAGTAGAAAAGAGTGCTCATAGCAGCTGGGGAACACCTTTAACTTTCCAAAATTGAAATCAATTTTATTTCATTTATTTTAAATTTTATTTTTATCCACGTTCGCACGCCACATAAATTGAGAGAGAACACGTCATAAAAATTCGGCTGCCAACTCGGATTAAAATTCGTCGGAAAAATAGCTTGGGGAATAATTGCTACAAATTGAAAGTTGGTTAAATTAGCCAAAATTAAAAGGTCAGGGAAACTACTTGGGGTAAAATTTATAGTTTTTTGCGCCAATAACTCAATAATAAATACACGTATCTCACTTCTTTTTCTCTCATACAGCCACGTTTCAAAATACTTGGCATCTCCAGAATATCTTCTACATCTTCCTTTGATCGAGCATCATTTCTCATTCTCCCCATCTTTCAGCTTTTTAAATTTCTCTCCCACAAAGTTCTAAATCAATCTATCTTCCTCAGTTAGCAGTCAAATATCTAAGTAAATTGCTTCAACCTCTTTTACTCCATATGAATTTCGTAAATTATGTACACTATACACAAAGCCAAACATTATCAATTCTTATCACAAGAAATTTAAGTAAATCCAATTGTTCTTGTTCTCAACTTCGTAATTAATCAAAGCCGAACTTTATTTCTTCAAATCAACATCTCTCTACAACTCTATGCTGACTAAGCTCCATAAATTCTTAGACTTAATTGTTTAACTAGAAGAATCATTTTTTTAAAAAAAAGAAGAAAATGATTTATAGTTTTGGAATCAAGCAAAGGGGTTCATAATTAAAAAGATTAAACATAAAAGATGTAAAATGGATAAGGAGAATTGGTATTAATAAATCAGGCTGCTGTAGTTGAAATCAGATTTATCGCCGACGAAGGAATAAGACAGAATCCACCGAGAGTGTTTCGACTGCACCGGCGTATGGCGGGACCGACGGTGCTGCAAGGCGATCAAATATGGTGGACTGTGGGTGTCGCGGCTGAGATTCGGTAGTCTCCGGCAACGTTAACTGAAGGAGGGAAGCATAGTTTATCTTGAAATCGATTCTACAGTGGTTTTTCTTACTTCGATAACACGGCGACACTGAGGCGGAAGATGAATTTGATGATGGCTTGTAGTACCGGGAATGTAGTTTAATTAATTTGGCTATGAAGTATAACTTTATTAATCACTTCAAGTGAAGAACTTAGACTAATATATATTGTATACATTTATAGATTTGAACTTGCGCATGAAACTTGTAAGACAACTAATGGTAGGAAAGATTGACCAACCTTTAATGGCGGGTGACGTGGACTCGATGGATTATGTTTAGTTGACCCAGCTTTTATTCTTTTATCTATTCAGGTCAAACTATGTATATTATTATCAAGATACTAATATTTAAATGTTTCAGCTGAATGGTTGTATAATTATGTAAGATTATTTTGTTATATATTAAATGTTTGATTTCGTCGTAATTCTCAAGTTTTGATTCGACTATTCAACTCGCATTTTATTGGAGGTTGATTAGCAGACTCATTTGAGATGAAATTTATTCGATTTCCAATTTTCAAGAAGGAATTATGGTTATTAAATAATTTATTCTTGGCGTCCCATTTTCATATTTTTTCTTTCTTCGTTTGCGTTTGGTAGCGCCCAAATTTACTTTAGTAGGGGCGTTACAAAAATGCACATGCATAGATTTTATACATCGATGATAAACATTATACATATACTTCCTTCGTATTTTCGAAGTGGCCACTTTCTTTTTAGCATACTACCTCCAACCCATCAAAATAGTCTCATTCACTTTTTTGACTTTTCCGGCACGCGTTTCCACCGAAACCTAGTACGGGTTTTAAAATAAAATTTTGAAGTATCGTTTTTTTTACGGGATACTATGAGTGTCATAGTATCCCGTAAAAAAAAATGATACTTCAAAATTTTATTTTAAAACCCGTACTAGGTTTCGGTGGAAACGCGTGCCGAAAAAGTCAAAAAATGAATGTCTCTACTTATATAGGTTGGAGGTAGTAATATTTAAGAAATACTAATGGTGGTGCACACCTCTTTTAGTGAGTGTAAATTAAGTCTTAAAAAGGAAAGTGGTCATTTCGAAGTAAACATTCCAATATGAAAATGTGGCCATTTCGAAAAATACGAAGAGAGTACACATAATACCAGTGTTCTAAAAATCGTTAAACACTAGTAGGACGGTGTAGGGGCGATTAGTGTCTAGGCGGCCTAGGCGGGAGTCTAGGCGGTGCCTAGACGGATTAGTATAAAATCAAAGTCTACGTCAAATTTTTCATATATTTATAATGATATCCATAAGTTAAAGTATAAAATCCATGATTTTTCACTTATAATTTAATTTTATAGTCTTTCAAGCCCCGACTAGCCCGTCTAAACCCTCCTAGGATTGCCTGGACATGCCTAGTACTACCTAAGCACCTACCTAGATGCCGATTAATTCGCCGCCACCTAGAGAAAACCGTCTTGCCATTAATCGGGACGGTTCGACACCTTCTAACGCATAGACACATTTTAGGCGGCCAAGTTAGCCTTCTTTTAGAACACTGCATAGTACAATTTCGATCCTAAAAAGTTGACTCATTTAAATATTATATACCTCATATATAAATAAAAAATGAGTCAACTTACTAGGAATAACTTATTAGGAATTGTATAAAATAAAAAGGTGAGACATTAATAATCGGATGTACAGAGTACTACCTACATAAGTAGGAAAGACAATCTTACATAAATTACTGAATTCTTTTTATTTATTTTATTAGTAGTACTTCTGAAATCTTTTCTCTTTTATTTATTTATTTTTTATCTTTTTATAAATATTTTATAAAGTACAGTAATAGGATAGTTTGAGGATTGAACTTTGATCACCCAGCCAATCGTGCTAAATCAACATCTCAAGACTCAAGTTCAAAAACAGTTACTAATATTTAAGAAAAAAGAGAGGGTTCATATTTCATGCACAGAACTAATTACATTACTTATATAGTAAGATTAAGAAACCCTAGTTTTCTTGCTGATCTTCGAGCTCCAAACCGACGTCGTTCCCAGCTTCAATCTCAGAATTAGGGTTAAAAAGATGAGCAGCAGAGGTCACGACCAAGCTTTTCCCCCTAACTCTCCTCTTCTTCGGCTTATCGGGAGAGCTCGACGGCGATGGCAGAATCGGGGGAATCTGGAAATTGGTCCTAGCTCCGGATCCTTTCATCCGCCTCGCCGCCGCATCATAGGCGCGCGCCGCCTCCACCGCCGTGTCGAAGGTGCCGAGCCAGTGGCGGCACCGCCCTACGCGGTCGCGAATCTCCGCCGACCACCTCCCCCACGGCCGCCGCCTCACTCCTCTGTAGCTCTTCCGCACCTCGGCCGAGCTGTCGGTCTCTACTTTCGTCTCCCCGTACAGCACTCTCTCTCCGACGACGGCTGCGATCCCTTCGAGAACCGGAGATTCCCGGCGGCCGGTCTCTGCATCCTCATTAATTTTTGAGAAACGCGACGATATGCTGTCGATTTCAGCGGGATTTGAGGGATGAGATGGATGAAAATGGAAGTGATGATGAAGGGATTGGTGCAGTTGCATGTTGGGAATGTAGAAGTTTCTGTTTTTGTTCATTTTCTAGTGCTTTCTAGTTTTGGAGCAGTGGGAAAAAATGAAATATGGCACTAGTATTTATAAACGCCACGCTACCAAGCAATCACTCTTTAGCTAAACTTATTATAAGCTTGTTCAAAAAAAAATTGCGGTGTTATGAATTGACAAGTAATAATAAGAATAGAAATCATAAAGAACACACATATTAAAATGGAAATCCAAATCGGGAGAATATCACAGGCAGATGAAAGAATTTGATTATGAGACAGAAAATAGGGTATAAAGTATCCAAACCCTAAACGAAAACTTAATATATAAGGTTCATACTCTTTTTGTCCTTAAGCTCCAACCACATTGTGAAAAAGTCCAAAGTTGCACCTCGAGCTTTTCGGGTTTGACTTAAACATACCGTGTCACTAATAACAAAATGGTGAACACTTCCATTCATTTGATTTTTACTAATTTATGAATTAAGATTTTCATTTTTTTAATTTTCAAATTCAAATATATATATATATATATATATATATTTCTCTTTTGAACTTATAAGCTCTTTTATTCAAACATTTTAACAACTAATAAACTATTACCACCATACATTTTATAAGCTCTTAAAACATCTTATAAGTTTTAAAACTTATAAACTCTTTAAAATAGACTTAGCCGGTCACGATCGACTTACTTTGCCGTCCAATAGATTCTATTTCTATATCTAAAATGTAAATAGTATCACTAATATACTCTCCTGACATATTCTTATACTCCCTCCGTCCCATAATTTTAGATGTCTTATTTTACTTTTTGGTCTATCCCATATAACATGTCTCATTTCATTTTTTGGCAACAATTAAATCACATAACAACTCTCATTCTTATTTCTCCTTCACCTTTATTGGTCTCTGTGCCCAAAAGAAATGTGACATCTTCAATGGAACAAAGAGAGCATTATAGTACTCCTTCGATTTAAGAGTATTAAAATCAATTAAAGTGTAAGAGTACTATAATATTCTTCTGTCTAAAAAAAATTTACAAAATTTGTTATTTTAGTCCTTTCACAAAAAAAATAAAAATAAAATATAAATAAATAAATAATAATAATAATAATAATAATAGTTTTGCGCCCGTGCTATGCACGGGAAACTTATTTATTTTTTTTGAACGTTACAATCATATTATAATTTGAATGTATTATAACTCAACAACTATATCTTACTTTCTCTTAAAATAGATTTTAAAGAATATTATAATACTATCAACCAAATCCCACATTAGTACTCCGTAAGATTTGAGCTCAAAACCCCTGACTAAGGAAATTTTTTGGTATCTATTATACCTTATTATATTGCACATAACTACCCATACTTATTACGATTTGAACTAAAAAAATTTGACTAAGGAAATTTTATGGTAATTTCCGATTTTTATTTAACACATTTCTATAAAAATAAATTACACATTTAAACCAACATGCAATCTTTATTATAGAGAGGTTATAACATCCAATTCATCCAATACCAATATTATATTTTTTCACATAAATTTATTTAAAATTTATACACTTATATATTTATTCACATTTATAAAAACACAATTAAAAAGATAATCACCCTAAAACCCCTAAAAAAATTGCGGCAACTTCCACCATAAGTTACTCTTGCCGGACATGTCTATCAAATGAATAGTGTCTAATACAGTGGGATGGAGGTAGTAGTATGGATTGCATATTATTTTTCAATTTATACCACATATAAATTACTTTGCATATTTGATCACACCAATTTATTTATTTACATAACCTACTTTTGGTGGACTCGCCCCAACCCATTCAATAAAAATACTTTTCGTGAACAGATTAGGTATTACTTTAAAAAAAATCCTATTTTGTTTTCATTTTTATTATGTAATACTCTTTCTGTTTGCAATATTTATGCACATAATCTTTCAACGTAGATTTAAATATTTGTATAAGGAAAGTGGAATGAATATTAAAATTTATTTAAATCGACCTTTTAGAGTAGAAAATGAATGTTGAAAATGAGATTTACAGAGTACATTCTAAAATACGAAGTAGGTTGTGGATAAATATCACACACAAACAAAAAAAGAAAATTGTACATAAATATCATAGACAAAGGAAAAAGAAAATTGTACACAAACAAATATCACTTCAAATAATGAACTACCTCCGTCCCATCCTATTAGTTCTTGGAGGGAATGATACAATAATACAATATCTAATGCATGTAAAGAGATACTCCTTCCGTCTCAGTTAAGTAGTTCTATTATTTTTCGGCACGAGATTTTAGGAGAGTGTGTTTAGAGATAAAGTGTAGTGTTTGATATTTTAATATAAATTTCATTGTTTTAAAACTAGAGCATCATAGATGTATAAAAATATATTGATGTCTGGTCTTAAATAAAAGATCGTATCAAGACCTTTAATTTGATATAAAAATTATAAAAATCGGAGAACAAACGAACAAATTATAATAGTTTAAATGTTTATGATTTAAATTATATTGGGATACGTGCTGAGAGGTGAGTGGATGATGAGATGATTTGTGGTGGCTAATTCGTTCTATTTTAGGAAACATAACTACTGAAGTGGGACG
Source organism: Mentha longifolia (assembly GCA_001642375.2). Classification (NCBI taxonomy): domain Eukaryota; kingdom Viridiplantae; phylum Streptophyta; class Magnoliopsida; order Lamiales; family Lamiaceae; genus Mentha; species Mentha longifolia. The sequence continues at coordinate 34,577,687 of CM038111.1, forward strand.
ACCTAATATAGTATACAGGACTAGTGAAGTGAGACGGAGGGAGTAATAAAATTGCAAGTGTAAAAACTTTTTGGGTAGGGAGTATTCAAAATTGAAACTATATCTATGGCCGGAAGAGAGTACTAATAAATTAATGATGTGATGAGAATTGAAGAAGATTTGCAAAAATGTGTAAAAGATTTGTATCGATGAAAATTGATGTGACAATGGGGGTATGCATTTACTAATGAGAGAGAGAGAGAGAGAGAGAGAGAGAGAGAGAGAGAGAGAGAGAGAGAGAGAGAGGGAGAGAGATTGCAGAAGAAGCTTGGCAGAGGGGATATACTCTACTTTTTAATGACAGCATCACTCATTTTCAATCACATATGCAGTGCTACCTATATTATTACTCCATGTTGCGTGGAAAAATTCCACAAAAATTATACTCCCACAATACAAAAATAGTTTAAACAATTTGTGATAATGAATTTTAAAGTATAATTTGTTTTACTGAGTAATCTGAGTTTGCTAGTAATCTAAAAAATCAGTTATACTTTATCAATTTATTTAAAAACCTATCATCATAAATTATTAAAATTCGTATGGAAATAATATGTCTCTAATTTTGTGGACATAAAAAGTAGTAAATACATATCTAATATTATGTGTAAATGGTCACAAAAATGTGCTTGTCGATTACGATATTTTGGTTATATTAAATTTTACTTGGGGGATGGTCGATTAGCAGATTGAATTTTGTCTTTCAATAGAGATTGAATTTTGTCTTTCAATAAGAAGCAAATTTAAAGAATCAATTTCTTCGAAAAGAAGTCGAGGGACATGCAACAACAAGATTGTGATTTGTGAACAAGAAATTGAAATTTAATTTTCATTTCAAGAACTAAAAGAACCTTTCTCTTCAAAAATTTGTTGAAGGTCTCTATATATATATATATATATATTACTCCTTCAGTACGTCTCACTAATTTAGACATAATTTTCTTATTGGGTATTCTCACTAATATAGACACATTTATTTTTGGAAAATAATTAGGTTTTAAATGGTACGATTAGTAAATTCCTTATTATACTCAACATAATTAAAATTATAAAAGTTTAAATTATCATAACTTGCTCATTTGTTATTCATTTTTATGATTTTTTTATACTAAATTAAAAGTCTTAATACGATCTTTCATTTAAGATTATACATCAATATATATTTATGCATCTATGATGCTATAATTTTAAAATATGCATAAATACATAAATAACACATCATCCCTAAATATAATACACTTTATACATTATACACTCCCGTTTTAAATCCGTGCCAAAAAATGTGTCTAAATTAGTGAGATGGGGGAGTAATAAATAATGAATTAAAACTTTAGAGAATGCAAAATCTTACAACTACCAAGGAAGGAAACCTAAAAGAAAATATACATACAAAAGAAATAAAATAAATCTTAGGTTATCACAACCATTTGTGTGTATTAGATTTATTTACTATCTCCATCCCAATAGATTAGTCATAGTTTGAATATTACACAAACTAAGGTTTGGTCAATAAAGTTGGAAAAGTACAAATTTAAGAGTAAATTAGTGTGAAAAAGTACAAAAGTACTAATTGGACACTAAAATCTAAGTTAAATATTTCCTTATTTAGAAATGTGACTAATGTAATAGGACGGACCAAAACGGAAATGTGACTAATGTAACATAATGGAAGTAGTATTTACTTAGCATTATCATTATTTTTATTTTTTCTAAAATGTAGTGCAGATTTGATAGTGTTGGTAATGGCAAATTGTAGGTATTAATTTGACTGTGATATCTTTTGGAGTGAAGTGAAAGGGACATTTTGATGTTCTTTTAACTTGTAGATCTTGCCAACGATATACTCCCATGTACGTATATTTTAAAACTTCAAATCCAGTAAAGATCCGTTTTGCTTTTTTTTTTTGTTTCGTTTTTTTTTAATATTTTCGAGAATAGTTTATAAATTTGAAAACAATACCCACATAAGTATTTCACTCGTAACAAATTGTCTTGACATAATTTGACAGAAATGTTTTATACCGACCATGGACGCACTTAATGTAACTACAAATGACGTGGCACTGACACGTCAATGATTTTTCCTTTTAGGGTTTCGTTTTTTTTTTATTTTTTTTATTTTTTTTAGGGTATGTTTAGTTTTCTTTAAGTAGGTTTTATTTTATTAAGGTAAACTAATTATTTTTTTCCTTAAATATAATATTATCAACTCAGTCGTGGTCACATTAAACATGCTCACGGTAGGTAGATGAGTATTACTCCATAATTTGATATCCACTAGCAAAATTCTCTTATGTAAATATGTAATGTGAACCCAAACTTTGATCCTCACAATTATGCTATTCCCAAAAAAAATCAATTCCAGATCATTCGAAACTTCAAAATTCTCTCAACGTCCCATTTGACAAATTGAGCAAACTCAAACGTATTTTCTTTGAGAAATCATATAAAAATATACTTCGTATGAAATCGAGTATTTTTTTTTTTATAAATTAACTTTCAAAAAATTAAATAATAGTACTGTAGTTAAGTTGTGTATTACAGAGTATTTTTAGTGGAAACTAGTAATACGTCCGTGCGACACACGGGGTAGACTTTTTATTGATACAAACCTTGCTCGATCCGTAAATCACACGCACGCAGAAGGACGAAACTCGAAACAGATGAAATATCCCAATACACCAACGGACTAAATCCCCCTAAATTATATAGGAATGTCGAAACAACATATATCTCAAAGAGACGGTAGCCGAGTCACACGGGGATGCTGAATGACACACAAACAAAGGTGATGTACTCGCTTGATTTGCCGGATAAGGAATTCGTCTTGGAATAATCAAGAGGAATTCGAAAAATTCTCAAGAGAGAATAAAAATCACAAAATATTACTCCCTCCGTTTTTTCCGAAGTGGCTCAATTGCTTTTTGCACGCAAATTAACGAAACAAAGATTAGAGATAAAGTGTACTCATGTACTCACCATAGAATCATTAGTGTAGATTAATCTTGTTAATTGATTGTGTTTCAATTTTCCCACCAATTTTATTATTTTTATTTATTTGTAATCTATTTAGTTAATTTCTTTTTCGTGTTTACTCAAGTACATAATCCAGTTTTTTTAATTTTTTTTAATGCCGAATCAGAGAATATATAACATAAATTAAATGAAGGGGAGAGAAGATATCAAATCATACTACTAATACATATTGAAATGTTAAGTGAGCCTCCTAATTAGGGCTAATTGGACTTAGGGGTTAAAATGTGGGTTTGTTGGCCCATTTAAGGAAATGAGCCACTTCAGAAAAAATACCCCAAAAGGCAATTGAGCCACTTGGGAAAAAATAGAGGGAGTATTAATCAAAGGTGAATTTTCATCCATCACATATGAGCTATATATAGTGCTCAAAATTCTATCTAAACCTAGCTCAACTAGAAATAACTTAAGTTTAGTCAAAAGTATGGTCCAACCCACTACTTAACATAACAAAACCCATAAATTAAGCCTTTTAAGTCACAAAAACGTGGGCTACTAAAAAATTGACAAAAATAATAAAAAAGTCTTCAATCTTTAGCTCAATCACACTTGATAAGATTGATAATTCGCGGGTTGTCTGGTCCGCCATTTCTAATGGGCTTCTTCGTCAACTCTTGAGCCCAAGCTTCTTGAACCAATCCTTGCAAAGATTTCTTGAACTTCTTGGCTCGAGCTCTTTTTATCGGTCCACTTGAAACACGAACGAAATCTTGAATCAACGACTATTGGACTCCATCATTTATGCATTTTAATCTTCATAGTATTCTCCCCGTACCATTAACTTACCATTAACTTAGAACTCTATTATGAAAGAAAGAGTAGTTTCTGAGAAACAGAACGGAATGAAATCGGAAAAAGAGCGCGACTTTTCGACTTATTTCAACAAAAAAGCAAGTTTGAATTATTAGGGGCAATTTTGTCCGAAAAATAAAAATTGAGTATATTTATACATATTAAGTTGGTTGGTATGATTTTATTTTACTAGGTCAAAATGAGTATTTAAATAATGACCCTACTTTTTATACGTCTGTTTAAAGAGATAGAAGAAAATAATATAATGTGGTGTAAATTTATACCAACAAATGACACAGCAGCACCTACAATAATTATATCATGTTTACTTTGAATTATAGTAATAAATTTTACAATTTTTTATATTATACATATACGTTATTTACTTTTTAAGAAATAGATGTATAATACAAAATATATAAAATGTCTAAATTGTCATTACTTTTTTTATTAAGAAATTATATGTGAGGATAAAAAAGTATTTTTTTTAAAAATGGTAAAATGTTGTATAAAATTATCACACCATTAAACCCTAATATAATGGGGTCTACTTATACGAACGTTTTCTCAAGTCGAATTTCATTTTAATATTAATAAAGTAGCACTAGAAAGTAGAAACTAAAAGAGACTGCTTATCCACAACCCCCAATTTACTCCTCACAGCCCCTTTTTTTAAAATTAAATTACAAACAATATTTTTTTTTGAAGGAATTACAAACAATATTAAGTTAACTAATTCAGCCCTTAGCCTCCTTAACCCCTGAAACAATATTTTTACTCTACAACCTCCGACTCACTTCGTTTTTCTCAAAACCCCTTCAAGAAAAAAAAAAAAAAGAACAGCAAATTCATAGAACTCAAAAAAAAAGAAGAAAACATTCACCACCAAAGATTCAAATGAATCAATATTTGGAAAACTCAAATCGATAACAAACTAACATTTACAATCCAAATGCTAACAATCAAGCATGCGAAATACTTATAAACATCAAATCTGAAAAAAAAAAAAAAAAAAAAAAACAAATACAAAAGCTATATCCACACATCTTCAGCGACCCTATGATCAAATCCGTAATTCTTCAAGGTACGATTTTTATATCGTGCGCCCGTCCAATTCGTTTTTTTTTTTTTGTTTTTTTGTTTTTGTTTAGAATATGTTGGGAATAAAATAGAACTTAACAAACGAGTGGCAAGGCGTATGGGGAAGATGAGAAGAAAAAGGGAAAATATGGAACATGATTTGCAAAGAAAGTTAGGCAGGGAAGAAGAGAAAAATAAAAAATAATAAAATAATAAAAAAACACGATTTGGGGGCTGTGTGCAATTGTGGGGAATATGAGAGTATGGTAGTAAATTCATAATTATTTTGATTATTATATATAAATTGGGGGCTTTGGAGTAATATGGGGGTTGTGTTTAGAATTACCCCTGCTTATTTATATAAGAAACATGCACTTAACACACAAATCTACAACAAACAATACATCACAACTTCAAATCCAATCCAATCCCAAATCCCAAATCCCAAATCCCAAATATTCTAACCTGGTAAAAGTCATAGAAAATGATCCAACTGTAGCTAATTTCAATCCAAGCTAATTGTTAGTAGCCTCATCAAGTACATGAAAACACTTCTTCAAGATTTCAACACCTTCATCTACTTCCTCCTTCGATATAGTCAATGGCGGCACAATCCTAACCACATTCCCTTTACCCGCAGTCAAAACCAGCAGGCCCGATTTCTGGCACGCTTCAACTAACGGAGTTGCAGAAACGTCGAGCTCTATCCCGATTATCAGCCCAAAACCTCGAATCTCTCTAACATGAGAGTTCCCTCCCAAGCTTGAGGTAAGTGAATCTTTGAAATACTGACCTTTCTCAGAGACACTGGCTAAAAAGTTCGGATTCAATATTTTGTCGAGAACTGCAACGCCAGCGCTGCAGACGAGAGGGTTGCCGGCGAATGTGCTACCGTGGTCTCCGTAGTTGATGGCTGCAGCAACACTTTCGGTGACGAGCACGGCGCCAATGGGGAGGCCGCCTGCTAGAGGCTTGGCGAGAGTCATAATGTCAGGGTTTACGTTATAAGCTTCATGGGCCCAGAGATAGCCGGTTCTACCCAAGCCACATTGTACCTGGAGTAGATCAACAAGTTTGTTAATAAACCACAAAGGAATGAATAAAAAGTTTGACATGGAACTGTAAATGTGATAAAGGGTAGGGATATTTGCTGTAAAATACACAAAGTTTAGGCATCTATGGTTTGTTATCGAGCTTAAAGTTCGGTCATGAATGATACACATCGACATGGAAATCTCCACTCTTCGAAAATGTGAATTTCGTTAAAACCCGTATTTCATGTACTTTTTACCAAATCTAAGGTCATGTGCTGAACCAAAAAGACCCAAACTTCATGCATTCAAAGGAAATTATCCTTATATGGAATTTTAAGATCATTAGCTAAACCAAAAACAGTTCAAATTCGTGCATCTTGCGATTATCCCTAGAAGAAATGCATTCCTAGCAACATAGCATATAGTCTCAACTAAATATTAAAACCCCACATGCATTACTCTAAAGTGAAGAAAACCAAGTATTACCTCATCAAATACAAGAAGGCATCCAGCTTTATCACAGGCAGTACGCATCGACTGCAAGAATTCCTTTGTTGAGCTGTAAATACCGCCTTCACCTTGAATAGGTTCGACAAACACTGCAGCAATCTTGCCACTCTGAATCAATTCAACTGCTGCTTGAGTATCACCATATTCCAAAAAAGTGACTCCAGGCATAACAGGCTCGAATGGTGTTCTGTAGTGCTCCTTGCTCGTTAAGGCAAGAGCACCCATTGTTCTACCATGAAAGGAATTTGAGAAGGCAATGAACTCCATAGGAGGGTCCTTCTTATCTGGATGTGAATGTCTCTGGAACTTTCTGGAAAACTTGATAGCTGCTTCGTTGGCCTCAGTTCCGGAGTTGCAGAAGAATACACGATCAGCAAAAGAGCTGGCAACAAGCTTCTTTGCAAGCTCTACCTGAATCCACATATTAAACAGCATGAAACAATGAAATTTCGGCACTTCCGCAACAATTTCATGTTGAGCGAAAATTTGATAGTTTACCCTTTATGATCTGATCATGCAGGCACTTTATGATCAGATCAAAACTTCAAATTATATCAATTACTTCTCTACAAGCTTCAAAGGTAACTTTAACTTTAATATTAGACCAGCACTGGAACTACAATTTCAATACAACAAAAAGGAACTGGAAATTCTTGACAAAATTTTGAGGTAGAAATTTCATTAAGCTTCTCCGACGGCATTCATATCAATGTCATTATCAAGATTCACCATCAAAACCAACAGATCCTTAAGAAGGTGCACGAAGGAATCGTAGATCTCAGATATCAACAGACACGAGAAATCTATATCCACAAACACTTTATTGCCTCAAAGTAAGAGCAAATTGAGATGAAATAGCAAGTCCTACCATGCACAGACAGAATAGGAGAAAAGAATACAGAAGAACTATGCCTTCAGCAAAATTTGATCTCTTCCAATTAATGTATATCCAATTCATGTTTAAGGCATTAGTGATTAGTTTGAGATTCATCTAATTCAAATAAGCTCCAATCTACGATGCTAATGTAAATAATCTTCATCATCAATAGAAGCTCAACAGGAAATATCTCAGTATCAACAGTGCAATCAGTTATTTTTCTTCTCAAGTACTACAATCATAGTCTAAAAGGGAAAAGGGGAAAAAAGTGAAGTGAAATCCTCTTTTTACCTGTGGAACAGAGTAGTAGACGTTGCTGACGTGAGCGAGCACCTCAGCTTGCTCCGCGATGGCGCGCAGCCAATCAGAATCCCCATGGCCGAGGGCATTCACGGCGATTCCGGAGGTCAGGTCCAGATACTCTCGCCCTTCGACATCGTACAATTTACACCCTTTACCACTAGCCAGCACCACCGGCGCCCTCGCGTATGTCCCCACGATGAATTTCTTCTCGTCGGCGATTATTTCCGAGCTCCTCTTCCCCTGGAGCGGCGGAGTCCGGTCGGCATCCGGCGCGCGCACGTCCACGTTGAGGCACGCCGTGGGCGCGGCGAAGTAATTCGCGGGTTTGAGGGTTAGAGAGCGGTGGAAGGCGGCGGACTGAGGGTTGTTGAGGGGGAGATGTAGGGACCAGCTCATTTTTTTTTTCCTTTTCTAGTGAGAGCAAGTGACGATTGTGTTCCTGTTTAACTTGAGAGGAGAGGCTCGAGGAAATGGGGGTGGTGGAGGTTGTGGCGATGGGGGCGGCGCCGCCTTGGAGAAGGTTGGAGCAAGGTGGAATCAAGATTTTGCAGTGCGGCGGCTGAGGAAGTAATACGTGTGATTGTATTAGTATGAATAAAGGGCTGGCTTGGTAAATTTGTTTCTACACGTGCGTACACGTGGCAAAATACAAACGATTGATATTCCATAATTAAGTTATGATAATATAATTAGAAGTTGAAGTTTTAAAAGGTCATATTCCCTAGTTATGTTGTAGTCCTAAATCAATTATTAATTGAAAATTTGAAAAATTAAATGGTAAGAAAACATAACGGGAATCACATCCGGAAAATCACGTGTAAGTGTGTAACAAGCTCAACATATAAAATAAAATAAATAAATAAATAGAAATTAAATTATAATCTTCTAACCATGAGCAACTCCCTCTTCAATGCAATTAGTAGTCCACCTTCAATTAGGTTCCTAATAAGGGACTATTATACACATTATTAAAAGAAAAGAAAAGAAAACTATTTTACATATCACTTCATAATCCAGAATACAACAATTAGTATGTTAGGATGTATTTTACATTAAAAAACCCGTATGTTATATCTACCAAGTAAAATAAGCCAACCTTAACTTTGGATAATGTCTTGCTCTAATATTAAAACCCTCGATAGGTTATGATCCAAATTTATTGTATTTGTGATCTCTATATAAAACAATCAAGAGTTTTTTTTTTTTTTTGAGGGAAAAAAACAAACAAGCAGTCACCACTTCATCACTTCTTCTTTCTTCGACCATTTGTCTTTTTTGCCCCTTTGTCGTCGCTTATGGCAGATGACTCTGCAACTAGCGGCTCAGAGTTGCTATCCGTTGGCTCATCTGAAGTAGCTGAATGCTGCTCCGAGTTCTGAGTTTCGAGGCACGCCATTAAACTTCTTAGCTGCAAATGACCAAGGAAAGTCGAGACAGCGACATGTAAGCATTTTGGAACTCGAAAATAGTTTATATATTCTGAAGGTCAAGGCAAAGCAATGGAAAAGTAGCATACCTGCTCCTCCAACTCTTCAATCTTTCTGTCCTTTAGTTGTAGAAGTTTCTTCTCCCTAAATATGGATTAAAAAATAAAAAAAATCAGAACTATAAAGACCAGAAAATGATAAACAAAAATGGTTCCCGCGTAAAATATGGTAAGAATATAGATGGAGGTTTTAGTCTTTGTAGGAAAATCCATGAACAATCTGAATTTTAAGGAAAGTCTTCTTAATTTGTGTAGCTCTTATTGAAAAATCTCCTTTAGGTGACAGATGTACCATGGTTTCATGTAACTTTTGTAAATCAACATGTCACCACCGGTCCTCACAGTGAAGCTACGAGAGACTAGTATAGAGCTTTATCTTTTTCTCTCATTATGTGGAAACAGTGGTTGCTAATTAGTTGCAACGTAGGATATCCAAGATATAAATCAAGTGATGATTCGAGCAAGCTAAAGGGGTGAGAGTGTTTTGTTTCCTTTATAAGGCTGCTTGTGCGCATGCATTTGAACTTGTCAAGAAATAATGTATTTCGTATCGTGCATGTAGGAAATGTTACCTTTCTTCAGTCTCCTCAATCTTAGATTCCCAAATGCTTTGATTCCTCAGAAGATTTTCATTGATCTGTATGAGGAAATGCACCATTAGTAAGATAAGTAGCAACCTGAATAAACAACTCATCTACCTTTGCTTCTTATTTTTTCATTGAATATGTCATCCAAATTTAAAGTTGGCACTAGATAAACAAGGATAGAAGTAAAATTCACTCACCTCATCAAGAAATCTCTTTTGTTCGATGCCTTTATCTAGCTTCTTTTGCAATTTCAGCAGTTTCGTGTTTTCACTCATAGCCTTTTCAATAGCTAAGGAAGATTCTCTCTCAGTGTCTTCCTCAACTTCTTGCAGTAAAGACTCAAAATACTGAGGCCAAGGTGGAAAATGCTTGAAGAGTAAGTGGGTATACAATTTCCCTCAATGGATAGTTGATTCAGACAAAAAAAATGTTTAATTCATGAATGCCCACCTCTATAGTAGTACTTTAGTAAATCAATTCTCAATATGAGACAAAAAAGTAACTTAACGAGTTTGATAGGAAAACTGAAACCACATCGAAGATTAAGGAGAAATCTCACATTTTTCTGGCTTTCAAGTTGAGAAGTAAGAAGCTCATTGTACTCATTCTTTATCTGCATCAAGAATGGTACTCAATTATGAAGCAGTTAGAAATTGTAGGTATGGACAACATAAAGATCAACATAAAAAAGATGATATAAGAGTCTACATAAGAAAGTTACATATTCAACTTCGTCCAAATTGTCATTGTCTCCCGCAGACTCACTAAAGCCATCATAATGGCGCGTGCAGTGGTGATTTAACTCGACCAATTTTCCATCAGTTTTAGATTGGATCAATCTGTGAACATAGTTGTCACCAGCATAGTCCCACACACGTTGTGTTTCCAGTTCAAGGGAATAGCAGTGTTCAGTATCTTTCCAGTGACCTATGGCATGTCCTTCCCTATACCTAATGTACAATGAGAAACATCAGATAACATCACCTTTTTTTGGTCAAGTGTCGCAAATCAATATTTACTTGGAGACAATAAGATAGTATCTCCTCAGTAAAATAAAAAACAGTACCTCCCGCAGCCAACAAAACCACAAATAAGACACATCCAAAGATTTTCTGAAGTTTGACAAACATAACATACTGATTTCTCAGGCTGCTGCTGGCAGTACCGGCATACCTATTTAAGTGACAATTAATTACATTAGTCTAGATCCAAGTCCTAAAAAGATTTACAACTACAAAAACACATGACAGTAACATAGGTAAGCATAAGCAGCAGATAGGATGTGATTAGCACAGCATATATTAAAATAGGTCTCCTATACATAGATCACATGCATCAATTCACGCGATCTGAAAAGGCTTGAATTATGATATTTCATTTCCTTGCATACAAGTTTGACTTAAACCTCGGACATATGATGCCCAAAAGCACCTACCAAAAGATAACTAGATTTAATCAAATGCCAATGTAAAAAAAAAATTGTTCTATCCATTTCTATAGATGCTTAGGCACGACACCCATAAATCCTATAATTTCAGGGTAGGAACATTATTACCCACCGGGCAAGAAGAATCAGTCCATTTAGACATACAAGAGCAGTGAAAGGAGTGATTGCAGATTGTAGTAAGAATCCCAGCTGTATCCTGGTCTAGTCTTTCTGCAAGAGGCATTTATAAGCAAATGTAAACCCAAGCCAGAAAAATGCAGAACTTGATTACTTTTTCATGCATGATATGCATCAGCAGTATAAGTGAAAATTTTCAGAAAGGAACACCTCGAGCAATTGGTTTAATCGGCAGGATCAATTTTAGATGCACTAAACAATATACATCAGTGCTGTGAAGTTAAGTCCAAAAAAATGCACATAGAGACTAGTCTAACCAAATTATACCAGGACATAAGCTAAGCGAAGTGTAATGAAAACAAAAATCAATTACTAAAAAAATCAATTACTAGCAGGTGGTTCAGCACTCCACTTTCAGTAGCTAAGACAACTAATCATTTTCATCAAATCTTATTTAAAATGATGAAAGACCTATTCTTCTTCTAGTATACCATTGAAAAGTGGTTTGAACTTATAGCGAAAATCAAAAGCTTTAGAGGCCAAAACAGCCAGAATCCCTTAAAGCTATGACCTTAACAGATTTACAAGGGTAATGCATTTCAACATTTTGGACGCCACTAACCCCCTAAGTTGCAAGTAGCATCCAATATCTACATCTTATACCTGATACTTAAGTCTCGTATTCCAGAATGGAAGTATGAAAAACTTACCAAGGCAAACTGGACAAGTAGGTAACTCTGAAGTGATTGCAGAGGAAGGCTGTGAGTGCTCAATCGATCCAGTATATTGTATATCTACTGTGAAAAACATGCGGCAAGTCTCCTCCTGAGTACAATGAGATGAAGAAAGAAGTTAACAATATGGAGCACGATAGAGGAACAGACAACCATAGAGAGAGAATTCACCTCAAGTGATGAAAAACACTTTCCATTGTACTGCCTGTAAAAAGAATCTGCATGTTTTTGATCGTCTAGCCTGATTAACACACTGTAGCGATCCTCCAATCCCTCAGTCCTGTGTTACCACAGGTGAACTGGATTGTCAGAGATAGAGAAAAGAATAAAAATCTACCACGATGTTCATCAACCAACCTCACAATTCGCATTTCCAACATGTGCTGAATAAATGGACCGCAGAACTGACAGAAATCTGCATAAGTCGTATGATTGGGTACCCCGAGTACACATATAAGAGGATTTCTCTCAACCTTGAAGGTTTAAAAAAGTTATATGTAAGTGTAAAACGTTTAAATCAACAAAAGAACAGGGAAAAATGAGATATAGGGAGATACAAAAAGCAACGTATTCATCATATATTATCTTTACACAATACCATTAAAGAATCATTTTTTTGAGTCTTAAGTAATACTATCATAAAGTTAGTTTAATAACCAAACAAACCAATTCGCAAGTGGAAAGTGTTGCTATTTTAAGGGAGATTACGAAAAATCAATATAAAAGAGAAAATTTTCTCCAGTGAAGGACTAATAATGAGCTAAATATATTCTTTCTTTTTTTTTTACAAAAATGACCACCTCTGTGCTGTGTACCAGTATTGCTTCAGTCCATACCTGCTCATTTTAATTCGCAACACTAAAGTAACAAAAAAGCAGCAGATTGCTCATGCAAAATTGCAATTAAAATAAGACCGAACACAATTTCAGTAGATTAGGCTTCGACTAGTTCTACGATGATCACTTATCAATATTACAGAATTCAGCTGAATAATCAAATCCGATTACCGGAAGTTCTTCGGAAGATAAAGCGGCATCATTCTTGAAGAGATGCATAACGCCAGTGATCTCTTCGATTCTAGGGTTTCCGGAAGAGAAATTCAACGCCTGAGCAGCTACAGACCCGAAGGGGTTACCGATAGGGTCCACATCTGTCGTATGACGGAACAAATCCTCCGCCGATGCCCCGGCGGCGGCGCTCGAACTGCTGGAAGTTTTCTCCAGCATTTTGTGCCTTGCGTGTGTGGATTTCGCCGGAGACGAAAGAGATTGCCTGACTTGTTATTTTAAACTGAAAAGTAATTTATATGTGCGTCGCACCTGTGTGTGTCCCACCGAATAAGTCATCATTCTTTATTCAAACTCATTAAAAAATTACAGTTATTTATTCTTTGAAAAATGTAAATTTCATATACTTATATTAATTTATCATATTTATTAATATTAGCTTTGACCATATAAATTAGGGGTGAGCACGGGTCGGTTAACCGCCCGTTTAGCACATACAAAAACCGACCGTGCAGTTTGTAGACGGTTCGGTTAATCGTGAAAAATAATAAATAAAAACCAAAAACCGTTCATACGGTTAACCTAAAAAGCGGTTCGGTTAACCAATTATATAACGGTTAACCATAATTAAAATATATATTTAAAATTCACGTTATGAAAAAATTCCAAATTATAAATGATGAATATGTATAACATACAATTTAGAAAGGTATAAATCAAGTGATTAAGAAAATAAAATTTTAGTTCAAAGAATAGAGTTTATGATTTTTTTAACTTAACAAAGTGACATGTGTATTGTGGAATGAAAATAAGTCTAATGTATATTTTAGAAGAAAAAATATATTTTAATCGAAAAAAAGTTTAATAGTAAAATAGAAAAAAAACTAAATAAAACTTATATGATATATATCTAATAAATATAATTTTAATTGTTTAATACATACCGGTTCGGTGTGGTTAACCATCGATTTTCGACATAAAAACCAAAAACCGAACCGTTAACTCGGTTTTTGAAAATTTGAAAATTAAACCTTAACCATCGGTTCGGTTAACCGTATTTTCTGATCGGTTTCGGTTCGGTTCGGCGGGTGGTTTGGTTTTTCGGTTTTCTATGCTCACCCCTAATATAAATTGTAAATTTTAATAAAAATGAATAAGGTCATTTGGTCAGAAAAAATTAATCTAAATTGAATTTGGAAAATAAACTACTACATCTATCTCATTATATTAGTCCTCATTTAACTTTTGACTTTTCGGCACGCGTTTCCACCGAAATCTAGTACGAGTTTTAAAATATAATTTTAAAATATTTTTTCTTTGAGGTAAAAAAAAATACTCATTTAGACATTATAAAATCAATTTTAGGTATGTAATATAAAAACACAAAAACTACCCAAATTTTTGAATGTCATGCTAAAATGCCCTTACTTTTGAGCACATGATCACTCTCTCCCCCTTTCCTCTCTTCTAGGAATGGTAAAGTAGCAGCCCGACCCGACCCGAACGGCCCGGCTAGAAAAATTTAATCCAGTTTTTATTATTTTTTATTTTATTTATTTATTTAAATCTTTTGAAATGTGCAATTACGCAGTACGTTTATGTTCATTTAGTATTGTTTACCCGGTAAGTGGTAAATGAATAATGTCAATTTGTAACTGCATTAAACAGTACGTTTATGTTTTTTTAGTACTGTTTATCGGTAAGTGGTAAGTGATAAATGAATAATATCATATTGTAACTGTATTACGCACTACGTTTATGTTTTTTTAGTACTGTTTACCAGGCGGGTCGGGCCGGGCCAGGCGGGCCGGGGCAGAGCGGGCCGGACCAGGTGGGTCAGGCCGGTCGTGTCGGGCCGGGTTGAGCTGCTGCTTTGCCAGCCCTAGGGGAGATGGAAGAACATTTTTGTCCTTCAAAGCAAAAATTGGCTATTTTTGTGTAAATTATATTTCAAAAGCTAAAATTGATTTTACAAAGTTAAATTGGGTAAAAATGTATATTATCTCTTTTTCCCAGTAAAAGATAAAAAATACTTCAAAATTATATTTTAAAATCCGTACTAGGTTTTGGTGGAAACGCGTGTCGAAACGTCAAAAGTCAAATGATGACTAATATAATGGGATGGAGGTAGTATATCCAAGCACTCAAAACTCCGTATTTATTTGGTGGAACGGAGAGATATTATATTATTTTAATGATAACCAATACTACTAGAATTTAGGGATGGTAATTTGGGTTCGGGTTTTCAGGTAGGGACAAAATACCCGAACCCGAACGGGTTTTTGGGTACCCAGAACCCGAAAAAATTGGGTTCGGGTTCGGGTTCGGATAGTGAAATTTGAAGAATTCGGGTATCGGGTATACCCGAGCCCGAAAATTTTTTTTACCCGAAATCCCGAAAAACCCGAAATTTATATTTAAATTAATTAAAAATAATAAATAATACTAATTAATAAATAAAATAATTAAGAAAAAATAGTTAAATAATTAACTTAGCAAGTTAACACTTTAGACTCTCATTTCTTTTCTTTTTTCCATTTTATGTTTTATTAATTATTGCAGTTATATGCATAATATCTTCAATAACTAGCTATATGCATTATTTAAAATAGAAAAAATAATAAAAAATACTACGTAGTATTTTTCTTTCTAAATTTGTTCGGGTACCCAAATACCCGAATGGGATACCCGAACGGGTATTTGGATATCCAAAAATATTTTCGGGTTCGGGTTTGGGTAGTGAATTTTTGAATTTTCGGGTTCGGGTACCCGAAAAATTCAGGACAGGTACCTGACCCGTACCAAATTACCATCCCTACTAGAATTCCTTCTGAGTTGTCTCACTCAGAATTCTAAAACAAAAAGACTAAATTTTATTATCATGATTAAATGACCTTATTAAGCTAATCTTTTAATTTCTCAAATCTAATTAAAATTACAAGATTTTAAATAAACATAAATTATTCTTTTATTCTCAAATTTTTATAATTTATATCGAATTATAGTTAGGTTTCAATACTATCTTTCCTTTAAATGTAACATCAAGATATTTTTATAAATTCATAATGTTCTATTTAAAAAAAAAAAGAAAAAAAAAGAAGAGAAATATTTACCAAAATGTTTAATGTTTACCATTTAAAGTATAATTTTTATACAGGTATCTAAAATGAATGGTTGAGTATGAAATAAAAATATGTCAGCGGTTTAGGATATTATTATTATTATTATCATCATTATTATTATTATTTAGAAATAATATCGTACAACTATTGGGTAATGGTGGGATTAAATAACAATTTTCGTTAATGTCTCTTTACCACATTATACACTTGATAAAATAATAAAGTTTAACAACTCTTTAATTTCAGAGGAGAAACGCATTCATGTGTAGAATTAAAACTATCATAAATACAAGCATATTTAATAAACTTAAAAATCCAATTTAATTATTCGAAGTTACTCAATCGAAGCTTGAATAACTGTAAAAAAAATAAAAAAAAAAAAAAAAAAACACACACAAAGAAGAAAGCATGTTACATTCTCCTACATACCAAAGCCTGAACCCGGTTTTGGACGAACAACGTTGGATCATCCAAATCCGTAAAGCATTGGACGATGAAGATGATCTTGATCAAGAATCCAATATCCATGCCTCAATCTTCAATGTCCCCAAGGCCCTTCTTCTCACCAGCCCGGAATCCTACGTACCGCAGTTAGTAGCGCTAGGCCCGTATCACCACTCTCGGCCCGAACTCTACGAAATGGAAAGGTACAAGCTCTCCGCAGCCCGAAGATCCCGAAAGAATCATTCGGGCCTCAAGTTTCACAATCTCGTGGACCAATTGTCTCGGGCCGAGCACAGGGTTCGATCCTGCTATCATAGGTCCTCAACCTCAATGGTGAAACCCTGGCATGGATGATGGCAGTGGACTCATGTTTTGTGTTGGAATTCCTCCGGGTTTTCGCGGAAACAGGGGCACCGGGCCCAAAATCGGGCCTTGATGATGCTATCATTAGAGATGTCATGATGCTGGAGAATCAAATTCCATTGTTTTCATTAAAGAAAACAATAGAATTTATGTCGGGCTCATCGGATAGAGCTGATGATCAGCTCTATGCGATGGTGACTAGGTTGTGCAGGGACGTCTCGCCTTTTGTGATTGTCCAAGAATTTGGCCGTGTCGATCAGATGAATGGATGCGCTCATATCTTGGAATTCTTGTACAGTCTGACGGTTCCGGAAATCCAAGAATCATCGGAAGTAATACCGGACGCTGACCGACAAAACCTGAATAAGACAGTTCCCACCAAAACAGGCCCGTTGAGCTTGATGAAGAGACTAGTGGTGTCTAAACCGGTTAGGTTCATTCTCACACTACCCTGGAAGATCATTTCTAATCTTCCAGGGGTGATTATGTTGAAACAGGTCAAGTACTTATGTTCTCCTCAAGAAACTGCAAACGAGAACGAAGACGACAACAACAACAACAACAACAACAACGAAAGCAGACATTTATTGATGGAGGAAATCGCGATCCCTTCGGTGACCGAACTTTCCGATGCGGGGGTCAAATTCGCAATGACAGATTCGGGCATCCAAGGCATAAATTTCGATGCGAAAACAGCCACATTTCAATTGCCAACCTTGTCAATCAACGTGAACACCGAGGTAGTGATGAGGAACCTCGTCGCCTACGAGGCGTGCATGGGGCATCACGACCGTTGATCTGCGCAAGGTACACGGAATTGATGAACGGGATCATCGACGGCGAGGACGACGCAAAGATCTTGAGGGAAAATGGGATCATTTTGAATCATTTGAGGAGTGATCAAGATGTGGCTGACTTGTGGAATGGGATGAGCAGGTCAATTAGATTGACGAAAGTACCCTTCTTGGATAGAGTCATTGAAGACCTCAACGGGTACGTCAACAGCAGATGGAAGGTTAAAATTGGAAAATTATTGAAAATATATGTTTATGGATCATGGCAGTCCATGACATTCTCGGCTACTATTTTGCTGCTGTTTTTTGCAAGTTTGCAAACGTTTTGCTCACTATTCGGCTGCGCTCGCCTTTTTTTCCGTCATTCGAAGATATATTGATAAGTGAAATTCGAGATTTTCTATTACATTTTCGTGTTTATTGATGTTTTATTATCACTATGTACGTTATGTGCATGCATAGTATATGATACTTTATCATAAATAAAAGAATGTAATACAATTTTGCGAAATCAAACCTTAGATGTAATATGAAATTAATGGAGATTTCGTACTGATTTCTGTGATGGTATTACTTGTACCATCCATACTTTATAAATTTCCCTTTTTTTTCGATCAAAAAAAAAATAATGGAGATTTCGAACTTGATTTACATGCAAGTCTGGAAAATTTAAATAGGACTATATGTAAAATGAGAAAATATCCCATGCTTCATTTCGTCTAACGGTTCCATGTAATTAAATGGTACCTTAATTCTACACCTAACATTTATACTAGTTCAACAGTTTGATGCGATGCAATTTATTAAAAGAAAATCAATCTATTTAATAGGTGGGAGTATTAAACAATCTACTTTTTGTTAGATATAAATCCATGCTAGCATTGTAGGGTTTTCAATACAAAGAAAATGATAGTTACGATGGTCCTCTTACTTTGATTATTTGCTACCTAATTTTATTTATTTATTTATTTGTTTCTATTTATGTGTCGATAGTCGCCATTCTTTTTGGAAATACTCGTTAGGTCCGTCAGTGTTTTTAGTGACTGGCTTTTCTTGCAATTTGTTTTTAACTTATGAATGATCTTTAAGCATATTCATTGATATGTTTTACACTATATAGGCTTGAAACTTAATCTAGGAAGAAATAAATTTCAAACAATTTATTTATTATTTATTTGCGGATTTATCGTTTCTGACATGAATTTTGAACATTTTATTTATTTATTTATTTATGATATTAAATTTAACTTATTTTTAAATTTTTTGGAAATGTGCAACTTTTTCGATTTATGGCTCACATCTTAATTTCGGTGTGTCAGACTTCAACTAAATATTTTTTCACAACAACGACAGTGATAGGATATGGCCCAGCATCTAGGCCCAAGCATCAGGCCAACATAATTGGGCCCCGACGGTTAAGCTCGGCCCAACTGCAGATAAGAGACTCCATCACCAAGGCAACCAAGATTCCTACATCGACTACAACTCAAGCTCTAAAAGAGATATATAAGCTCGGTGTTTATCCATAAAGGAGGAGATCAAGCCAAAGAGTTCAAATAGGAGAAGGATTCGTATTATAGTCGAACTCCATGTAATTATCTATAAATAGGGGCTTAGAATAGACTGAGAGGGGAGAACAATCTTGTAAGCAATACACGCATACTATTAATAACATTCACTCTCTTTTGCTCCTTGGACGTAGATCTATTCCGGTAGATCGAACCACGTAAATCCTTCGTGTCCTTTTATTTTTGTGTTCATTAATTCATCGTCTACGTGCATTAATCACCCTTGGAAAATAAGATCGATCACTGGCGCCGTCTGTGGGAAGCAAAAAGTTGTGAATTCCGGTCAAAGTTTTCTAGGTAAACGATAGCCATGATGAGACCAACACGATCGAGTGCCACCGCTGCTGCTGCCGCCAACAAGAAAAAGGAGAATCAGCAAACCGGACAAGAAATTCCGGCAGCCGAGACAAGCCAAGTGCAAGATCAGGATCTTGCGGTGAACAAACGACCTGGGAAGGAACATGTGAGAGACCGAACCCCAGAGGGCCACGTCGATCATGTTCCATTGGACAAGTTCAGCAATCCGATCCACCGTGACGGAGAAGGTCACGACAGCAGCAAGGAAGACGACCTTGCCAACTTCCAGCAAGAATTTGACGACGCTGTAAAAGCGTATTTGGCGAAAAATCAGCAAGATTTCCTAAAGTTTGTCCAGCAGCAGAAAGCTCATAGCCGAGGAGGAGAGCACGAAGCTGTGTCCGTATCGAGGCACCGGCAAAAGTCCCCAAGAGTCAGGATCCTAGACACACGGGACGCCGGGATTCCTCCTAGGCGATTTGCTGATGATCGCCAAGGGAACTATAATCGCGTCTCACCTCGGCGCGATGCAATCTCACCTCGTCGCTACGCTGACTCACCTCGGCGCTGGTGAGGACAATTACCGAGGTGAGAGATTCGACGTTTATGGGAGGATCTACTCCTTTCACTAACCGGATACTCTACACACCTCTCCCTCCTTCGTACAAGGTGCCACCGGTGAAGCCGTACAACGGATTGTGTGACCCGCAGAACTTCCTTTCCCAATTTCAATACAACATGCTCAATCAAGGGCTCAGTGACGACATCTACATGTGCAAAGTGTTCCCAGAGCTGTTGGTTGATAATGCTCGCATGTGGTTCGATAGCCTACCATCTCAGAGTATCAACTCCTATGACGAGCTGATGCAGGCCTTCGAGCGGAGATTTTTCCAAAAAGCCGAGCCCAAAACCACTGCGGCACACCTACTCACCATAAGGCAAGGGCGAGGTGAGTCTATCAGCGACTTTATGACCAGATTCAATAAAGAAAGCCTAAAAGTCGATCGTCTGACTGATGAGGTCCTTATCTCGGCCTTCCAGAATGTTATCCAGTCGGGCGCCCTATACAAGGAGCTCGTAAGGAACGAGCTGTTGGGGTTGTTTTGTATAGCTAAAGCAAAAACGTGTTTTAGTATATATGACATGTATTCCACTGGTAACAATCACCTATCTGAATAAATATATTAATAAGAATAAGCCCTATATCTCATGTTTTAGAACACGTGGACGGCTCGGGTGTCAGGGAGATCACGCAGCGTTCGACAATAATTATAAGATATAAACAGTGTCACAGTCGAGATAGCTTGGGAAAACTATCGGTTTAGACTGCAACATAACGGTAGTGGCGGGTCTCAGTCACTAGTTATGTTGGTACGGTGGAACGTATTGACAGGATCAAGTGAGATAAGGTTCTTCTGATACTGACCCTAGCAATAGATGAAGAACTAGAGATCTCGGAATTTAGAGATATGATCTTAATCTCGATATGCTATTAGAGATATATGTGTTGTTCACTATTACTTTGACTTGTATAGCTAAGGGTTTATCGCAACATCCCTGATGACTTGCATCTTGGGTAACATGAGGACACATAGTATGTCTAATTAGTTATATCGAGACACCGTGTCCGTATTAGGTTGAGAGATATCCCCTCAGGGAGTTCACAAGGTTTATTATACCAAGTCATGCATGCTGATTAAGTTCAGGTATAATAATAAGGGGTGAACGGGTACTACTTGAGGAGAATAAGATATTAATTAATTATGAGCAGTCAGAGGAGCTCTAATTAATTAATGGATATCGGAGTCATTAAACACGGGGATAGCTCTAAATAAAGTATCAGCCCCAATCTACAAATTGGGATAGAGCGGTGATTCAGTTGTGATTCTTTAGTGGAATGCATCACAGCTCTAATGAAATAAATGTTCTGGGTTGATCATGGTTATTTCATTAGGTAAGGCTAAACTCTGTCTGGTACATAGATCCCTGGGGTGGCCCAAGAGCTCTTCAGGAAATGAATTCAAGGTATTATTGAGGGATATCAGTTTTGGACTGAAAAGAGGCATTATGGGCTTGAGCCCATTAATGTGGCGCCTACTGTAGTGTAAGGGATGCCAGTTTCCTCTTCTGGTGTCCATCTGATCTCAATAATTGTACTCTGGTTAATTATATAATTATGGAATAAATTAATATCTAATTAATTAAGATTTATTCTTAATTAAGGAATTAGATAATTAATTTAATAATTATATATATTATTTTCCTTATAATAATTAGGATTAATTCTAATTATATTAATTAGAATTTGTTCCAGTAATTATTAACTAAACCGGGCTTTAATTAATTAAAGCCCGTGACTTAGTGGACAAGGAAGGGGGCGGCACTTCTCCTTATAAATAAGGAGAAGGAGATTCTAAAAACCTATGTGTTCTTGAGATAGAATCGGCGCCTACTACTGCATCAGAGGGAGAGTTCCTGGTTCCAAAGTTCCTAGACGCCCACACAGTCGAAGAACTTCGAGGAAAGGGATCACACCTCAGTAATCTAGACCTGTAGATTACTCCTTTGGCACAGATCTAAGGTATAACATTCTAAACTCGATTATATGATTTAGTTGCATTTAAATTATCACATCCAATTCGAAGATCCTGTGGGAAAAAAGAATGCTTTCAAGCAGCAGTTCCAACAACTGGTATCAGAGCCACGGTTCTAGAATTGGCTCTGTGATAATTGGAATAAATGTATGTTCATGCATTCGAGTCAATTATGCTATAAACTGTGCATGCTGCTGTCCGGAAATAACGTGTGTTGTTTTTGATCCCGTTTTATTCGATTTTTCGTGATTGTTTTCAAATCGGTGAGAAATAAGGTACCGATTAGAATATGATTCGTTTTTTTGTAAATTTTTTCCAAGTATTTTTCGATTTGGTATTGTAATTGCTGCGAATCGAGAGTTGGAAAAGTGAAGAACGGAGGCACAAAAATTAAGGCAGACGGCAGCTACGACGCGCGTGGAAGCGCGTGTCGCACACGCGCGTGCACGGCAATGACGATGGCAGCCATTTCAGCCACAATTTCGGCGCTGCATCTTCTTCGATCGATCAACGTCGGAACCTTAAGGTTCAACAACGTCGATCGAAGGCTGAGGCGGTGCCGGGGCAAAGACGGCGGTGGTCTGAGGCGGTGGAAGCAGCGGCAGCCAGAAACCTTAGGGTTTTCGGCTCGCGCATGGCTGCTCGAGCCTTGGGCTGGCTGCGTCGTGCACCTGGGTGCTGGTTGGTGCTGGGCGGCGGCTCGGTGGTCGCGAAGCAGCGGACGGCAGAGGCGGCTGCAGGCTCGACGGGCGACGGTGGGAGCAAACTTAGGGTTTGCTGCACCGCGGGCTTTCATCATCATCTGTAGCTCTCCAGGCTGTTGTTGTGGCTCGGCCCCAGCACCGTTCCAGGTGCTGGGAAGACGGAGGTGATGGTGAGGTCGGGCGAAGGCGGCGGCTGAAGCGATAGAGGCGACGACGGGCGGCGGCGAAATCTGCCCGCGCGCAGGCCCGTCGTCTGCTGCGATTGCTTGCTGCTGCTGTGTTCCTCGGCGTTGCCCGGGAATCCTGCCGGAGCAGTGGGAGCTCACGGCGATGGTGGTGGCTGGATGTGGCAGCAGCCATGGCGACGGGCAGCGGCGAAACTTATCCGCGCGCGGACCCGTTGTCTGTTGCGGCTGCTCCTGGATGTCGCTGCTATCGTGGCTCAAAGCCGGTGCCTCCTTGGTGTCGGGAAGCTGGTCGTTTAAGTGGGAGCCATGGCGGCGGCGGTGGTTCGTCGGTGAAGGTGCTGCAGCAGCGGCTGCAGCTCGAAGAAGATGAAGACGACGATGATGAAGGTCAGGCCGGGATGCCGGGCTGGGTTTGAGCCGGGCTGCAAGGGACGCAGCTGGCCCGTTCGCCCAGCCCATGCGCGATCTGGCCCGTTTAACGCATACGACGACAGGCACGTGCAATGCACGCGCGTACGTCATCGTGACACGTGTCAGTGACGTGGCAAACGAACAAGGGATGTTCGTTTTTCAACGAACGGTCCTCGTCGTTCAACGAGCGCTAAGGTTTTCCGAAACTTTGGTGTGATCGTTGATGGTTAGGTTTTCGTAACCTAATTCGTTTCAAAAATCATTCGTCTCGTCTCATTTTGGAAATAGGGAATTCCGCGCCCTAATTTCATTTCGAGTTGTTTGCTAATTATGGAAGGTGGACTTGAAGACCAAGTGAAGACTTTCCAAGACCGAAGCTTGTTTTGGATTTTAATTAATTAAATTGTAATAGATAGGTTTTATCTTTCCCGGTCGGCAGCCTATTTATTTATTTAATTAATTATGCATGTTATGGATGGTTTAAATTACGCAATGTGATGAAAGCATGTTTTGCATGTTATTGTTGCTTTTATTAAATGCGTAATAGAAACGAACATGCCTAGGGTGTCATAGCATGGATTTACGATTTCAAAAGCCAGCATGTTTTATTACTTGCGCTTAGAAAGCATGCGGTAGGACTTAATTGTCAACGTGCTTCGTATATCGCATAAAAACCCTTTGAAATGAAAAGACTAAGCAGTAAAATCAATTGGTTTTAATTAATTAATTGGGGACCTCCATATTTGGTTTTAGACGAAGTCAAGGATTAGGATCGTATAGACGTCCACCTACGTGGCCTACATGATATCGAACCCCTTGCCCGTATATTCGTTGGTAAAATTTCTCAATAACTTAGAATATTCTTTAGGAGAGTGGGAGTTGTACGAGTAAACGTCCACCCTACGTGGCTTGCACGTACAGGCTCTAACTCGGTCCTTAGTGGAAATTTTAAGTGAGATAATCTAAGAGGGCGTCTACAATACCGGCACAGTTCTCGTTTTCTGTGTTATCTTGTAGATAAACTCGGTTAGGTGAATAATATGGTTAAAGCTTAGCTACTAATTGATGAATCCTCCCTACGAGGTCACTTCTCAAAATAGTAAGGTCCAGTTAAGGTACGGGTTATTATTTCTTTAGTTCACAAAGGTCCATGTGATGATAAGAGAAATAAACTGGCTCTAGAAGTCATGGTCGAAAATTTCATGCTTGCCTGGTCGCCCTACGTGACTCAAGTATAAAATTTTTGGGCTACTCGTTTGTTGGTTCAATGTTATTTTGTCAAAGGGTTATAACATTGATAACATAAATTATTCTTATTAAATAAGTTGTTAACTGTCAACTTATGTTATTTGGTTTCAGATATGTCTATAGATCCTTTTCGCAATCAAGTTCTTAATTCTATTACCTCCTCTAAGATAGTTCCTATGGATGTAAGAAACCGTATTCTGAGGTTCCAGACTTTTGGGAAAATATCCTCTAAGAAATATGAGGATAATTATGACATGGAACGTTATGTCATGGAGTTTCGCGAGCTGTTTCAGACTTATGAGACATATGGCACCACACTTTCTGGACAAGTGAAGTGTGACATTGTCTTGGCTTCTCTATCGGCTTCTTTTACTGCTCTTCGCATGGAGATCATCAAATCTCAAGTCGACCATACTGATTTGGAAACTCTTTTCGAAGAGCTCCTTGAGGTCGACAATGAGAGAAAGAAGGTGGTCATGTGGTCGAGAGAAGTAAAGAAGATATATGATAGGGTGAGGGCTAAAGGTGAAACGAGTCGTGATTCCGAAAAGGAACCTCCGAGGCGACATAAGAAACAAAAGATGGATGAAGGTCTGTCTCTAAATGTAACATGGTAAAACATATTAGCATTGGTTTAGTCCTTTATTGGACGGATTAAACTGATGGATACTAATTATGGTTTGTTACATGTGTTTCTTTGTAGGCAATGCCACAAAGGATGATGAGGCGGTTTCGAGTTGTGGTGTCAGCAAGCATTGATGATTGATACGTTTGCTGATTGCTCGAAGACATCTATTTCTTTGTTTTATCTTTTGGTTTTGAGATAGATGTTTGGATGATACATTACTCTACTGTTTTTCGATACATTTGGTTTTGCCATGGATGGCGGTACATTTGTTTTGAATTACTTTATGGATGATTTCGGTTTTAACATTTGTGTTAATTTATTTTAACACTGGTTGTTAAATGTTTTTCATTCATGTGTTGAAGTAATTATCTAGAAACATGGAATATCTCAAATATGATTAGATAAATGTAATTGTTTCTTTGTTTCTCACCTCTTTTCTCATCTTTATTTGAAACATTACTAAACTATGTCTAGTATCTATAATTCTACCTTACAATTTGAGCATGAATTGGCATAGATGGCCGGTTTTAAGCTCAAGTTGGATATAAGGGATATTTGCATGTATCATAGTGCAAATTAGTTGAATTAAGATTGGTAATAAGTTGGATTAGTAAAAGTTTCAATAAAAGATTAAAAGGATAAGGTGATGAAAAAGATCATTATTGAACGAATGTTTAAAAATGATAGGATCATTCAAGGAATTTCAATAAGCCAAGAAGTATGAGAATGAATAGTCACAAGTATTCTGCACAAGGTCATCGTTATTGCAGTGGGAGTGTTATCGAAAGAAAACACTGAATCGTTTTTCATATACATCAAGGAATTAGTTTTCTTGGAAAATGTACATGAGGAAAGAAACGACCACGCAAACGTGAAAGTTTAAATGAGAAGGTTAAAGTAATCGATACGATTCATGTTAATTTGCAAGGTTCATTGTTGGATTTAGATTCAAGATGAAAAATGCAATGGTAATGGAAAAATAAGGTTGATATGGAAAATATAGAAGAAGTTTTCTATATTTCATATTAACACTTTTTGTACCTCATAAGTTACAATCCAATATCTGTCTAAAGCCAGTGGCTTTTGGGTGGTGATATTCGGATATAACGATTATGTTGGAACAAATATGTATCGATTAAGTACATTATCACGAATGCTTGATTAACTCTTGCAGAAATTCGAATAATGGAAGCATTTATGGAATGACATGCATAAAATCTAGTTTTATGGAACATGTCAATAAATGTTACAGTTCTCATGGTAATAAAGATGAAAGGCGTGATTTTCTTATACATTATGTGATAATATCACTAACTTTGGCAACATTGTGAAAGTATTATCAGACATAATGGTGGTGGTTATCCGGACAGTTTAAGACGCAGAATTTGAATAATGTAGGGTATATCCATAAGGATTGTATATATGATTCAAGTATTCTACGTAGGTTACTGTTCTGACTAGGTTATCGATATAAATTATATCGGAAAAATGTCAGATATTTGTTATTGCTACGTGCAAGTTAACAAATATAGTTCATTAATGAACACAGGATAATCGGGGAGTATGTTGGTAAATGAGGTAATCGACCTTAAATCTATGTGTTCACTTAGAAAGGAGAACCATACCTTGGAGAATCTCAGGACAGTAAAATGTTTATGAGAGTTTCTTCATGACAAGCTAAAATTATAGTGGGAGCTACTAAAGCAGCTGTATGGTTGGAAACTTTACTTTGTGAAATAGTAGTAATCCTATCTTGCAAGAAATCTCACATTGAGTTTTCAAGTGCAGAAGCAAGATTTACGGATTTGTCAAACTGGGAAAACACATAGGAATACCGATTGGTTTATGTAACCATAAGGCGATATTGTGTGTATAAAGGAACATTAAAGCATGAATGTTTATATGGCGGTTTATTTACTAAATTGAGTATGCCGGCACCTTGGAAGCACGTGGTGGGCATTGTCTCAGTGATCCTCCCACGGTAAAATCTTTCAGTATAAGTGGGAGAAAATATGAAATACAGTGATGCCATATAGTTTCCGATAGGACACATGGGTATACTAAAAGTTTTTACTTTAGTATAAGTGGGAGATTGTTGGGGTTGTTATGTATAGCTAAAGCAAAAACGTGTTTTAGTATATATGACATGTATTCCACTGGTAACAATCACCTATCTGAATAAATATATTAATAAGAATAAGCCCTATATCTCATGTTTTAGAACACGTGGCGGCTCTGGTGTCAGGGAGATCATGCAGCGTTCGACAATAATTATGAGATATAAACAGTGTCACAGTCGAGATAGCTTGGGAAAACTATCGGTTTAGACTGCAACATAACGGTAGTGGCGGGTCTCAGTCACTAGTTATGTTGGTACGGTGGAACGTATTGACAGGATCGAGTGAGATAAGGTTCTTCTGATACTGACCCTAACAATAGGTGAAGAACTAGAGATCTCGGAATTTAGAGATATGATCTTAATCTCGATATGCTATTAGAGATATATGTGTTGTTCACTGTTACTTTGACATGTATAGCTAAGGGTTTATCGCAGCATCCCTGATGACTTGCATCTTGGGTAACATGAGGACACATAGTATGTCTAATTAGTTATATCGAGACACCGTGTCCGTATTAGGTTGAGAGATATCCCCTCAGGGAGTTCACAAGGTTTATTATACCAAGTCATGCATGCTGATTAAGTTCAGGTATAATAATAAGGGGTGAACGGGTACTACTTGAGGAGAATAAGATATTAATTAATTATGAGCAGTCAGAGGAGCTCTAATTAATTAATGGATATCGGAGTCATTAAACACGGGGATAGCTCTAAATAAAGTATCAGCCCCAATCTACAAATTGGGACAGAGCGGTGATTCAGTTGTGATTCTTTAGTGGAATGCATCACAGCTCTAATGAAATAAATGTTCTGGGTTGATCATGATTATTTCATTAGGTAAGGCTAAACTCTGTCTAGTACATAGATCCCTAGGGTGGCCCAAGAGCTCTTCAGGAAAAGAATTCAAGGTATTATTGAGGGATATCAGTTTTGGACTGAAAAGAGGCATTATGGGCTTGAGCCCATTAATGTGGCGCCTACTGTAGTGTAAGGGACGCCAGTTTCCTCTTCTGGTGTCCATCTGATCTCAATAATTGTACTCTGGTTAATTATATAATTATGGAATAAATTAATATCTAATTAATTAAGATTTATTCTTAATTAAGGAATTAGATAATTAATTTAATAATTATATATGTTATTTTCCTTATAATAATTAGGATTAATTCTAATTATATTAATTAGAATTTGTTCCAGTAATTATTAACTAAACCGGGCTTTAATTAATTAAAGCCCGTGACTTAGTGGACAAGGAAGGGGGCGGCACTTCTCCTTATAAATAAGGAGAAGAAGATTCTAAAAACCTAAGTGTTCTTGAGATAGAATCGGCGCCTACTACTGCATCAGAGGGAGAGTTCCTGGTTCCAATGTTCCTAGACGCCCACACAGTCGAAGAACTTCGAGGAAAGGGATCACACCTCAGTAATCTAGACCTGTAGATTACTCCGTTGGCACAGATCTAAGGTATAACATTCTAAACTCGATTATATGATTTAGTTGCATTTAAACTATCACATCCAATTCGAAGATCTGTGGTAAAAAGGAATGCTTTCAAGCAGCAGTTCCAACACGAGCCTCGTACTGCGAGGCAATTATGGAATATCACCGATAAGTTCGCAAAAGCTGACGAAGTCGACAGGCGCAAGCGCGAAGCTGATAACGCCGAACCGTCAGACCGGAAGAAGGAAGATCGTAATGACTGAGGTCAAAGCCGCCGAAGTGCCCTCGATAGACTCCAGCGGGTACCAATTGAATCCCGGCTTGGACCTCGACAGAACCAGGAAAAGAGCCAGTTCACCCTACTGACGAAGCTGAGGACAGAAATCTACGAGCTGCACACCAACATGTTCGAGAAGCCTCAACCCATGTCACGAGGAGGAGTGAAGCGTCGATCCAAGGATAAATATTGCCGATTCCACGAGGATTATGGCCATGACACGGAGGACTGCAGGAACCTGGCTGCAGACATCGAGCATTTGGTGCGTGACAGTACCCTTAAAAAGTACCTAAAGTCGTGGCCAATACGAAGCCTGACCTCAGGGCAAGGGAAAGCGCAAGAACATAGGGGGGAATAACTGTGGGCCCCATGTGGACAAGAGGCCGAAGCACGAGGATAAAGACGAAGATGAGGACCAACCTCTGTTTGACGGAATCATCACAGCCATCACCGGGCTCCCTCAAGGAGCCACAAAGTCATCACTTAAGGCCGAGGCCCGAAGTCCCCAGACTGACGAACCTTCACAAAAAAGGTTTAAGAAGGACAATGCCATTACATTCTCTGAGAGAGATCCAGTGCCGTCAACCATACCTCATCAAGATGCCATTGTGATCGAAGCAGTGGTGGCTAATAAGCTCGTTCAACGAGTATTCATCGACAGTGGAGCCTCGGTGAGCGTACTCTTCAAGGATTGCTTCAAGAAGCAAGGGGTCGAAGAGGCACGTCTCACACCGGCGCCGATCCCCCTAAAAATCTTTGTCCAGCAAGAGATGCAAACAGAGGGGATCATTCAACTCCCCGTTACGGTGGGGAAGCATCCATTGCCGTCCACCAAAGTGATAAACTTCTTCGTCGTAAAAGCTAACTCTCCCTACAATATTATCCTAGGAAGAGATTGGTTAGTGGCGGTGAAAGCGATCTGCTCGGCATACCACTTGACGATCAAGATACCGTCCAAGGGCGGGGTGATCGTAATTCGAGGTGATCAGAAGTGAGCCAAAGAATGCATGCAGATCGCCCTATGAGGTGTTGGAACACCTCAGCATCCGCAAGCATAGCAACCACAGAAACCCGAGGAAATGGAGCTGAAGAAAGCATCTGTATTTGATGAGCCAGTAGAAGACGTCGCACTGTTCGAAGACGACCCATGTAAGGTTGTTAAAGTAGGTTTTGCTGGCGGAGCCGAACTCAAAAAACAGATCGTTCAACTTCTTCGGGAATATAGAGATGTCTTTGCTTGGTCACCACTTGACATGACTGGGGTGACACCAAGTATCATCACACACCGGCTAAATATCGACCCAGGAGTAAGACCAGTTCGGCAAAAGCAACGAGTATTTGCAGCAGAGCGGAACCAAGTCATCTTTAACGAGGTGCATCAACTTTTGAAGGTGCAGATACTCTTCGAGGTCAAATATCCGATGTGGATAGCAAATCCGGTGATGGTCAAAAAGCAAGGAGGAGGGTGGCAGATGTGTATCGACTACACTGATCTCAACAAACACTGCCCCAAGGACTGCTATCCCCTCCACAACATTGACAAGAAAGTCGAAGCCCTCATCGGCCATAAAGTCTTCAGCTTCCTAGATCTGTACAAAGGGTACCACCAAGTCCTCATGAGTGATGAGGACGTGCCGAAAACAGCTTTCATTACAGACTTCGGTGCTTATACATACAAGAAGATGCCTTTCAGACTCAAGAATGCTGGAGCGACTTATCAAAGAATGGTCGACAAAATATTCGAGCCTCACATCGGCAAGAACGTAGAGGTATATGTGGATGACATCGTCGTCAAAAGTAAAGAGCTGCCTACTTGTGTTGACGACCTCAAGCTCGTCTTCGGCCTTCTTCGCAAGGCGAACCTTAAGCTAAACCCCGAGAAGTGTACCTTCATGGTCCGATCAGGAAAATTTCTGGGGTGCTGGGTTTCTCAAGAAGGATTGAAAGCCAATCCATCCAAAGTCCGAGCCATCCAAGAAATGAAGGTGCCAAAGACCATTCATGATGTGCACAAATTGACGGGCTACTTGGCCGCGCTAAGTCATTTCTTGTCTAAAGCTGCCGAAAAATAGCTCCATTTCTTCAAGATTTTGAAAAAGGCACTGGACATCGAATGGAAAGATGAGCACAGGTCGGAATTCGAGGAGCTCAAGAAGTACCTGGCTAATCTCCTAACTTTATCCGTTCCAAAGGAGGGAGAAGTCCTTTCCCTATACCTCGCAGCTTCGGACAAGGCCATAAGCGCGGTGCTAGTTCGGGAGGAAGGACGTCGTCAGCTGTCTGTCTACTTCATCAGCCGAGCACTGAAAGGGCCGAAGATGAGGTACCAACCACTTGAGAAAGTTGCGCTTGCATTGGTAAATGCTGCAAGGAGATTGCGACCTTACTTTCATGCGCACCTCATACAAATCTTGACCGACCTGCCACTTCGACAAGTGCTCACCAAACCAGAAGCGTCAGGAAGGATTGCAAAGTGGGCAGTCGAGCTCGACGAGCACACCATCTCTTTTTGCCCACGTCAAGCCATCAAAGGTCAAGCCTTGGCGGATTTTCTAGTGGAGGCAAAATTTTTAGAAGTGCCAAAGCCGACCGAATCCTCCCCAAGCAAAACCGATGCCAAAGCTCTGACCGAACCACCAAAAGATTGCTGAAAAGTCTACGTGGACGAGGCTTCGGGACATTCGGGAAGCGGAGCAGGTGTCGTACTCCTTAGCCCAGAAGGACAAGAGACCACTTATGCACTTCGGTTCGAGTTCCCAACAATAAATAACGAGGTGTAGTACGAAGCTCTAATCGCCGGACTTCGTCTAGCTCAGGCCCTCCAGATACGAGTTGTTCAAGTCCACAACGACTCTCAAGTCATAGTGAGCCATATGCTAGGAAAGTACGAGGCTAAAGGCGAAAGGATGAAAAAGTACCTCCACAAAGTCAAGAGTTTGCAACAAGGCTTCTCATATTTCGAGTTGGTTCGAATTCCAAGGGGGGAAAACAACCGAGCTGATGCTTTAAGCAAATTAACGTCATCATCTACAAGCTCTCCCGTGGAAGAAGTCAAGTGCCGAAGTATAGATGAAGCCGAGGTCAACCTAGTAATTGAAAATGAGCCGAACTGGATGACCCCCTTTCGAGCATATTTGGAGAAGGGCGGACTACCTAGTGATAAGCTCGAAGCTAGGAAGATCTTAAGCAAGTCTCCGAAGTACACTCTAGAGCAAGGAGTACAGTACAGAAGATCGTATCTTCAGCCTCTCCTAAGATGCGTTGGGCCGAACCAAGCGGACTACGCATTGCGAGAAGTGCATGAAGGATCGTGCGGAAGTCACATCGGAGCTCGAGCATTGTCAGAGAAGGTAATGAGATGGGGATACTACTGGCCCACAATGTTCCAAGATGCAATCGACCTCGTCAAGAAGTGTCCGAAGTGTCAAATTCATGGGACAGTGCCGAGGCTACCCCAAACCGACCTCACAAGCATGCAAAGCCCTTGGCCGTTCATGCAATGGGGGATAGACATCGTCGGCCCATTAGACAAAGCTCCCGGACAGCTCCAGTTCCTCATCTTAGCAATCGACTATTTCACTAAGTGGGTTGAAGCTGAACCCTTGGCAAAGATCACGAGCAAGAATGCCCTCAACTTCGTCTGGAAGAACGTGGTTTGCCGTTTCGGTGTACCTCACATCCTAGTCTCGGATAATGGGACACAGTTCACAAACAGGGCATTCAGGGAATGGTGTGAAGGGCTTCATATTCAATAGAAGTTCACTTCGGTAGCTCATCCTCAAGCAAATGGCCAAACCGAAGTCACCAATCGGACGATCGTCAAAGGACTCAAAACTCGCCTAGATAAAGCCAAAGGAGATTGGGCAGCGAACTTACCCCAAGTCCTATGGTCATACCGAACATCTCCCCGGACCTCGAACGGTGAAACGCCCTACAATTTGGTGTACGGAACCGAAGCAGTGATCCCGGTAGAGATAGGCCTGCCGACTGCCGAGCCCCCGCACTATCAACTTTTCAGCCGAAGACAATGAAAAAGGTCTCCGAACCAATCTGAATTTGTTAGAGGAGAAGCGAGAGCTTGCCTATGTAAGGGAAGCTAAGTACAAGCAGCAAGTAGCTCGGTACTACAACTAGTGAGTCAAGTACCAGCAATTCCAAGTAGGAGACCTCGTTCTTCGAAATAACGAAGTCAGCAAGGCTGCAAAGCTCGGCAAGCTAGAAGCCACATGGGAAGGACCTTACCGAGTTGAAGAAGTCCTCGGCAAAGGGTCGTATAAGCTCGCCCACTTATCCGGTGAGCCAATACCCCGTACATGGCACTAGAGGTGCCCACGGTTCCGGAACCGGAACCGAACTGGCGGTTCCGGTTCCAAGATGGCCGGAACCAAAACCGAACCGGAACAGTAACGGTTCAGGTTCCGGTTCCGGTTCCTGGAACCGACGATTCCGGTTCGGTTCCGGTTCCGGAACCGGATAGGAACCGACTTTTTTTTTAAAAAAATATATTTTTTTGTTCGATTATGATTCAATGCTTCATTGTTTATTGATTTAATTTTAATTGTAAGACAATTCAAATTATAAAATGTAAAAAAATACTTGAGAGTGAGATTGTATAATTTTTTTTTATTTATTAATCCAAAACCCTTGGATATCACATGTCGATTCCAAGGGCCGAGCCTCGTTAAAACCTCCGAGAGGAAAAAGAGTACCCGTCTAAGCATTTTAATAGACCACTACATATTGTCGAAATCGAAATCATCGTCAAAATCATCCGTTTCTTCAGAGGCATAGGTGTCGGTTTCTGCTTCGGTGGTACTGATTGGATCATGTTCAAAGACCTCATCCCATTTGTTCTCTTGCTCACGGTGTTCGGCTAAGTGTAGTCCTTGAGCAATACTTGAGCTTCGAGATTCCGCGGGGTCATCGTTGATCATCTTTCGTCTAAAGTGTACCCTCCGCTGCTAAAAGCTTGCTCGACCGACACCGATGAGGCAGGAACAACAAAGAGTTCTCGAGCCATTATGGATAGGATTGGGTATTGAGCTGTTCTTCTTGACCACAAATGCAAGAGATCTTGATTGTTTGGACCTGCACTTGTTAGTTCTGATGCAATAACCAGTTCATTTAAATATATAGACCATTCATCGTTTTGAGTGAGTCCGGATGATCCCCTGTTTTGGAAGAAAGAATGGAGTTGTTGGGCCGTTGACTCTGAGAACTAATTCCTAAGTCCATAGATGGCCTTGGTCTCCTGCTATGTTCATAACCTCCAAAAGAACCCTCATATTTCTCTACGAAGTGGTTATACAGGTACCTAAGGGATGCATCTAAGTTTCCCCTAATAAGATCTATGGAAGGCAAATCTAACCCATCCTTACCCTTCCCCCCTGCGAATCTCATCTCCCCCAAAGCGTTGTAATATAATTCTAAAAGCATCTACAATTAATTTCACTTTGATGACAATATGACATCTTTTATGTAAATTGTCATCTTCAATTCTTCATCATCATGTGACATTGTTTATTATTAATTTAAAGATATTTTTTGTATTAGTCTTATTTATTTTAGCTTATTAAATTGTGAATTATAAATTAAATGATAAAAATATTTAACTTTACAAATATAACATTTTCATATAAAAAAATGTAACACATTAATCAGTAATCAAATGTTATATCAAATAAGTATACAAATACAAGTATAATATTGAAACATAAAATAAAATTAGAATTATAAAATAAATAAATAAAAAAAACGGTTCTTTTCGGTTCCGAACCGGAACCGAACCGTTGGTTCCCGTTCCAAACTTTCGGAACTGAAACCGAACCGTCGGTTCTACCGGTTCCTCGGGTCGGTTCCGAACCGTCGGTTCCGGTTCGGTTCTGGAACCGCCCGGTTCCGGTTAAAAACCGACGGTTCGGTTCCGGTTCCGGTTCTGATGGGCACCTCTACATGGCACATTACTCATTTAAAGAGATATTTTGCATAAGTGGCTGAGAGTAATGTTTTAAGTCCATTTAGTTCGTCTAGGTTACGAGTCAGGTCGTTTTGTGATTTTTGTTCTTCGAACTTTAGTTTTTTCTATTTATAAAGTCTATTTTTCCTTTAATTCATTTGGTCTTGCATACCTCATTTTGCATTTATGAATATTACTACTCCACTTATGCATATTATCTCGCTCATTTACTCTAAAACCCTGACGAGGGTAACTTAATATCCTTTCAAGGATAAATAAACTCCATGACCGGAGTAGCATCTAAACATGCGTAAGGGGACCACCCCTATCGATAAATTCGACAAATAAGGAACCTTAAAACCCTAACCTCGTCTTATGACGAGGACGGGTTACTTAAAACCTACGGGTTATCTAAAGCCAAACTTCGTCTTATGACGAAGTAAGCTATCTAAAGCTAAACTTCGTCTAATGACGAAGAAAGCTATCTAAAGCCGAACTTCGTCTCATGATGAGGTGAGCTCTCTCTAAAACCAAAACATCGTCTTATGACGAGGTCGAGCTATCTAAAGCCAAAACCTCGTCTTATGACGAGGTCGAGCTATCTAAAGCCTACCTTCGTTTAAAACAAGGAAAACTACCTTTGTTAAAAATGAGGATGTAAAGCTTGAATACCAGTACATAAATTTCCATTTTATTTCATAAAAAGGAAAAAGTACAATTACATCAAGAAGACGAAGAGTCCGGAGGCTTAGGCTTGCTAAAGCTGAGTCAATCTCTAGCAAAATCTCTACTAGTCTTCAGATTCAAGATGTTATCTATATTAATTCTAACTCCGCCTCTACTTCGTCCAACAGCTCCCCTACTACCTCAGCCATCTTGACTTCGGGTATTTTGGCTCGATCGACCTCGGCCTCGTCTAGACGCCGACTGCCGTTCTCGGTCATAAAATTCCGTAGAATGGCGCTTGACAATCTTAGAATCAGGATTCGCCGAACTTGAAGGTCCATCTTCCAAGAATTCCTTAGAAGTACGGTCAAGAAGCCCCAGGTTTGGACTAGGGTTGGCTGAAGGAGAAGACCAGGCTTCGGACAAGATACGATGCTCCAACTTTGGGTGACGAGCCAAAACTGTCTTGTACGTGCTCGCCACTCGCATAAGCTCATTCACTTGATCCCAAAGCTCCCAGGAGTCATCTCCGTATTGCTCCATGTAGCTTCGACACCGAGCCTTGAGCTCCCTGACTTTGTTATTGGTCTCGGAAATAGTAGACCCCCCAGCTCGATGAATTATAGCTTCGTACTCAGCATGCTCCTGAGAAATTACTTCGGCCTTCTTGGCTTCATCTGCCGCAATCTCCAACTTCTCTTCTAGCTCTAGAAACGGAGCCTGTAGCTCGTCATATTTGAGCTGAGCAGCAGTAAGCTTGACATCAGCCTCGTTTTGAACATGCCCAGCCCGGCCTTTCCAATGTAAGACTTCGGCCTCTTTCACCTCAAGAGCCTGAGTCAGTTGGGATATTTGAGCAACCAATGGAGATGCATCAAAAAGTTGGGGAAAAGAAGACTACAAAGGCAAATGAAAGATATTTCAATTAAACTTGGAATTTCATTAAAGCCACTTCGGCTATAGGAAAAGCGCCGTCCTAGTGACGACGTAATACAGGGATCTACAAAAAAAAAAAAAAAAAAAAAAAAAAAAACACACACACTTGAAAAGGATCAACTGACCCCTCCAAGATTCTCCTCTCCTTGCTGAGGCTCAGCCTCGACATTTTTTGGCTCAGCCTGTCTCACCGGCTCTTGATCTTGAATTCCGACCTCAGCCAAGCTCTCGATTGTGGCTTTGACCTTCAGATCTTTGTCAACCGGACAAGAGCGGATGCTTTCGGCCGTAAGGAGAGTAGATAGCGAAGTAAGCTTCTTCACTATCGGGAAGTCTCCCATGATCTCTGACAACACTGCCGCGTACTCACGAAGTAGGTCGTCAGATGATGTCACCTCATTACCATACTTGGACTTATCCAAGTCTAGAAAATCACTGGCGATCTCGTCAATGACTTTCGCTTTCACGACGGTGTTCAGAACCGCAGTCGCCAGTTCGGAAAACTTCCTGAAAGGAAGAGCCTGTCTGCAAAAGCACGAAGTACCTCCCCTTGGGAGGACGCCACCTTAGCCTTAAGGCCGTCCGCCTTTGCCTTCTCTGAGGCGACTTCGGCTTTCAGCAAGGCCACTTCGGCCTTTGCTGCTTCAACCGCGGCAAGAGCTGCGGCTTCTCTCTCGGCAGCCTCATTGGCCTTCGCCTTAGCTGCAACAACTTTGCTCGCCAAATCCTCCTTGGCTAGCTCCAGATCCGAGCCAACTTGTTATACTTGGCAACCTCGCCGATGACGAAGTTTGCCAAGCTCGTCAGCTCGGCTACAACCAGTTCGGCCTCCTGCAATAACACTGGTCAGACTAAATAAGCGCTAGTGCTTTAATCTAACTAAAGTAGTAAGGCTAATCACCTCGGGGAAAGATTTCTCACGAGCTAAGCTCGGTCGGACGACTGGCCGCCCAAAAAGGCACCCACCTCCCTGAAGGTAGGTACGACCGCCACCCGAGCTTCTTCGGACGGCGCATCGTCAAGCGAGGAGGAGAGCTCACGAGGAGAGCCGGGTTGAGGGTCCGCAGAAAGCGTCAGGTCCTGAGTCCTCTCCGAAGAGGTACCGGACGTCGTCTTCTCAACTGCAACAGTGGACCTCGGCCTCTTCTTGGACTTGCTGGCTACTTGAAAGTTCACTGCAATAAAAAGGAAAAGGGTTAAAAAGCCGAAGAGACATGAAAACCCACAACACATAAAGCAGGGCCTCACCCGGATCTACCATTGAGGTAGGGTCGTAAAGGCTCAGCCCTAGCATGGCGAGCTCGGCCTCGGAATATTCTTTGGAAACGAGGCCGAGCTCTTTCAAATTTTTCTCAAGGTCACCGGAGTCCTCTCCGATGCCTTGATCCTCTAGTTTATCTGTATTCCAGATAAACTGAGGGACCTCTTCAGATCGGCAGAAGAAGAATTTCTGCTGCCAGTTCACATTCTTGGACTTCGTCTTTATACGGAAGCTGCGATAAGGGGAAAGGTAATACCACCCGGAAGAACTAGGCTTTAGTTGGAAAAACCTAAGGATCAAACCTAAGGTAAGTGGATGGCCGAAGTGACCAGCTTCGGCAGCTAAACCTACTAATTGCTTAAATGAGTTCGGCATTATCTGCCCTAGGGAAATACCGAACTTCCTCAAGAGCTCGGCATACACAGGAGGCAGGGAAGACGAAGACCGCAATTTAAGCAGTCTTCGTAAATAG
The DNA here is from genome assembly GCA_001642375.2 of Mentha longifolia. Lineage (NCBI taxonomy): Eukaryota > Viridiplantae > Streptophyta > Magnoliopsida > Lamiales > Lamiaceae > Mentha > Mentha longifolia. The sequence continues at coordinate 34,616,221 of CM038111.1, forward strand.
TGAAAAAACCATCCGGAGGCGCACAAGCCCTATCCTCCGAACGGGGAGCGATGAGAAGAGCAGACTTTGGAAATAGAAATTTATCCGCAATTTCTCGAATTGCAAAGGCGTTCAAAATAGATGAAAAATCAGTAACCTTTCCGTAGTTCGACACGGGAGGAATCCTAACCCTACGGATAATAGGGACGGCTGAATCTACAGTATAAGCCTCAATATCTATAAACGGCGACGGAATAAATATCGCCGCCAGAGAACCCGGCGAGAGAAACGGACTCATCACTGTGACTACCGCTAACAGAAGAAGATGCCATGGTAAAAATAACTTACTTGCGCAAACGCTGTGGATAATTCTGACGGAAAAACGAGCGGCGGCGCTGCAAATTGCGAAAGGCGGAGAGAGAGAAAATTACAGAAAATTGGAGGATTTTGAAATTCTGGGAAGTGTAAAGAGATGGCGCTACAACGGAAGTTTTATCAGAACTTCCACCTTTTCACCTTCCCCCCACGTCCAATCACACCTCACTTTATCGGGAGTCCAACCGGCGCATTAATTAAAGTAACTCATTCCGTGTTCGGTTTCGGCAAGACTGTAGACCTTGACTTCGTCGAATTCATTTTTCGATGGGGCAAGCTACTTTACGCCGACCTCGTCTTAACGAGGCGGTACACGATTGACTTCGTCAACTCAATTTTTGACAGGGCAACGCACTTCAAACTGACCTCGTCTTAACGAGGCGGGATGCGATTGACTTCGTCAATTCTACTTTTGACGGGGCAACGCACTTCAAACTGACCTCGTCTTAATGAGGCGGTACGCGATTGACTTCGTCAACTCAATTTTTGACGGGGCAACACACTTCAAACTGACTTCGTCTTAATGAGGCAGTACATGATCACTCCTACCTCAGCTATTTCCCCTAACTCACACCCTCGCTTCTACATCTTTTTAGGGGGATGTGATAGGATATGGCCTAGCACCTAGGCCCAAAGCATCAGGCCCAACATAATTGGGCCCTGGCAGTCAAGCTCGGCCCAACTAAAGATAAGAGACTCTATCACCAAGGCAATCAAGATTCCTACATCGACTACAACTCAAGCTCTAAAAGAGATATAGAAGCTCGGTGTTTATCCATAAAGGAGGAGATCAAGCCAAAGAGTCCAAATAGGAGAATGATTCGTATTATAGTCGAACTCCATGTAATTATCTATAAATAGGGGCTTAGAGTAGACTGAGAGGGGAGAACAATCTTGTAAGCAATACACGCATACTATCAATAACATTCACTCTCTTTTGCTCATTGGACGTAGATCTATTCCGGTAGATCGAACCACATAAATCCTTCGTGTCCTTTTATTTTTGTGTTCATTAATTTCTCGTCTACGTCCATTAATCACCCTTGGAAAACAAGATCGATCAGACATGTTTGTTGACATGTCTGATCTTTCCGACAACGAGATATGGATGCGAGCCATAAATGAAAAGTATTTTTAAAATATAGTATTACAATCATAAGTGAAAGAAATATTCATAGTTCATATTATAAACTATAAATAACATTTTATTTACTTCAATTAATAAGTTTACGTTGACAATTCCCCTAAACATGCAAACCGTAATCTCAATCTCGTATATTACTCATACAACATTAATTAATGCTTTATAGAATTATTTTAATCAAACTGAGTCTACTAAAATATTTAAATAATTCTATTATTATAGAGTATAAATACTAGCCTAAATACTGGGGATTATGGAGTCAGTAAAGTAAAGTAAAGCATCAAATCATAATATCCTTGTTAAGAAACTAAAGAATCAACACAAGCATTTGGACCTTGAAAAGTGACAATGTCATCACTCCTGTACCAACTTGTCATAGACTTTTAGCCCAATTGCTGCACGTTTCTTTCTCTTCCCCACTCTCTCTCTCTCTCTCTCTCTCTCTCTCTCCCTCCAAAAATGGCAGTGCTGAAAGAAGGCTGCCGGCCGCCATGGGTGAGCTTGGGGCATCAGTTTGGGTGCAGATAGCAGCAGGAAACTCGTACACTTTCCCTCTCTACTCTCCCTCTCTGAAATCAGTCCTGGGCTTCAATCAGCAGCAGCTAACACTTCTTGGAGTGGCCAATGATATTGGAGAAAACATTGGGATTCTTCCCGGTTTGGCTTGCAACAAGTTCCCGCCATGGGCGATTCTTCTAGTTGGCGTCTGTGCTTCTTTCTTGGGCTATGGTGTTTTGTGGCTCGCTGTTAGTCAGACTGTTAAAGCCTTGCCTTATTGGGTTGTAAGTTCTTGTTTTTCCCCTAAAGATTGAATTTTTATCTTCATGCACTCTGTAATGGAAGTTATTATTGCGTATGTTCTTTCCAAGTTTTGCGGGGTTTAAGGATTAGAATGAGTTATGTGGTTCTGCTTGTGTTCTTGAAATAATTTTGAATTGGGCTTATATCGTGTTGGGATATCTGTGTTTGCGTTGAATTGGCTGGAGATGTGGATATAATGTTTTCTGTACCTATGTCTATGTTGTTATTGAATCATAGAACAGAAAGTATGCAGAAGAAATAATGTTCTTGAATTTGTTGGTGTGGCATCTATTCTTGTCGAATGCTAATACAGTTTTATAAAGGATGTGTTATCGTTATCATTATCATCTAGTGTTCCGTAGTCTTTCGATTCCATACTCGTAGCTCCAGTGAGTATTTTTGTGTTGTAGAGAGTTTCAAATATTTTTAGTCTGGAAAAAAGATCATCTTGCATCAGCTGTTGTATTCCTGACCTTGGAGATAAACATATTATCTAGAATGAATAAAAAATAAAACTTGGCCAATATCTTGCTTTTTTGATTCTTCTACTTACAACTACATTGCAGCCTTTCAGCCTTACAAAGCATTTAAACCTTAACTGTTATCAGATCAGGTTAATCTTTGCAGGCGTTCCTTATTTGCAAAGTTTATCGAGATGGAGATTCTATGTTTATTACTTAAGAGTTAATTTAATGTAGAGCGACAACAATTCTATGGTTTATCTGCACTTCATGCACGCAAATGCCATCATCAGTCTTTGTTTGAAATCCACTACAATAAGTTTCCACTTCTACAATGATCTAATTTTCACTTAATACAGACATTTTATTTATGTGACCATGGACATTGCCTAATTATTTGAGAATGTGGCAGTTGTGGATCGCTCTGTGCATTGCCACTCACGGCAGCTCATGGCTTGGGACAGCAGTTCTTGTAACAAACATGAGGAATTTTCCCATCAGTCGAGGCACCGTTGCTGGAATACTCAAAGGCTATGTTGGTTTAAGTGCTGCAGTGTTTACGGAGGTTTACACTATGGCCCTAGATGGATCATCTTCAAATCTACTGCTGCTGCTAACCCTAGGCATCCCTATTATAGGGTTGATGATGATGTACTTCATACGCCCTTGTACTCCAGCTTCGCGTGAAGAATCTTCTGAGCACTGTCATTTTCTTTTCACACAAGGGGCTAGTCTCTCCCTTGCAGTATATCTTCTTACGACAACAATTTTGAAGAATTTGTACTCTTTTAGCAACACCGTTTCCTATTTGTTCATCGCCATAATGATTGTTCTTTTAATGGCCCCTCTGTTGATTCCATTGAAAATGACAGTGTTCCCTTCAAATCGCAAGAAACCTGGTGTAGACAAAACTGATCCTCTATTGACCCCATCCTCATCCACGGCATATCTTGGTAGTTTTTATGAACCTGAAGATATACCGGAAGTGGATTTACTTCTTGCTGTAGGCGAGGGAGCAGTGAAGAAGAAAAGAAAACCAAGGAGAGGTGAAGATTTCAAATTTCGTGAGGCTGTAGTGAAGGCTGATTTTTGGCTGTTGTGGTCTGTCTACTTTCTTGGAGTTGGCTCAGGTGTAACTGTTCTTAATAATTTGGCACAGATTGGAGTTTCACTTGGTGTGAATGATGCAACTGTACTCTTGAGTTTGTTCAGCTTCTGTAACTTTTTGGGTCGACTTGGAGCAGGAGTTGTTTCTGAACACTTCGTAAGGTACTAAAAATACCCTCTCTTACTTTCTTTTGTTTGATTTCTATGTTGAATTTCTCAAATCCTTAAGATCATTCTTTTGCAGGTCAAAGACTATTCCTCGGACATTTTGCTTGGCTATCGCACAAATACTCATGATCGTATCATTTCTTCTATACGCATCAGCTCTGAGTGGCACTCTCTACGCTGCCACAGCATTGCTTGGAGTTTGTTTCGGTACACAGTTTGGTGTAATGATTCCCACTGCGTCTGAACTCTTTGGCTTGAAAGATTTTGGCATAATCTTCAACTTCATGCAGCTTGGAAATCCTGCCGGTGCACTTATCTTCTCGACTTTGCTTGCTAGTCAAGTATACGAGTCAGAGGCAGCTAAGCAGCAAGCCTCTTCTTGCATGGGCCCAAGCTGCTTTCGCCTCACATTCCTCGTTTTAGCTGGGGTTTGCGGTTTGGGAACTTTATTGAGCATAATTCTAACAGTAAGAATAAAACCAGTTTACCAAATGCTCTATGCTGGAGGCTCATTTCGTGTACCTCAGAGCACCGGTCACTGATTCCAGAAGAAGTCGTTCTAGGATAATAGATACTAGAATTTAGAATCGTTTATTTAAATTTTACGTATGTTATGGCTATGCATCAGACTTTTTACTGCTCTGGTGTGTAATTGTCTGCTTAGATACTTTGCTTAGAGTAAGAACTCGGGTTCTCTACAGGTTGACATGAGAAGAATCTAACTCGATTTCTTGAGTTATGAGTTTGAATATCATCACTCTAGTAGTCTTGTAATTGGCAAAATTTCATATGTGAAACTTGAATTTTCTTACCTGCTATGCTATGAGAAGATATATATATATATATAACATAGTGTTGTATATATTCCACTCGTTTCACCATACACCAGGAATAAATCTATAGAACAGTATGTTATAAACATTGATCTTTCTTATTACAGGAAAATGGCACGAGCAATGAGAAAGATCAGTTTCAGAAACACGAATCTACTTCCTAAGGCGCTGTAACAGAAAGGTAACCTTATAATAATCATGTCGGCTTCAAGTTCTTGAACATCGAATCCCACTTGATTTCTTCTGTACTGCTCGACCAATACTCCCTATCTGGAGAAAGATTTGTAGTTCTTGAAAAGCTGCTATTCCATGGATTAGCTGCTGCTTCATCCATCGTTGTGAAATGGCCCGACTCAGCATTGGCCTCTGACTCGACCCAAACTGAGCTCCGAGTCGAGCCCGAGCTTCTAGAACCTTCGGCCGGAGGACTCCCATTTGTCAGCATCAAGATCCCAGGTTCAGACACAAACTTAGGACCATCATTCCCCAGCATTGGCCTCAGCCTCTTGTTCCTCTGCAGCATAGCCACCTTCCACCTCAAGCTATGGTTTCTCTTCGGCACGACTGAAAGAGACGAGCTCTCGTTGTGCTTCAACGCCCGGATTTGCTTGACTACGTAATTCTTGGTTTGATTGAATGCAAACATGAACCACACAACAGGATGTATGCTCTTCCCCTTCTTCTTCTGCTTCTTCTTCTTCCTAGCTAACTTGAGTATCTCTAACCGATGTTTAGCTATGGAGATACCCATGCTTTGAAGGAAGTCGTGGCTGAAGTAGGCGACGTCTTCTTCATTAAGCTCGTTGTGGGTGAAGGTGAGGGCATACTCATAGGCAAGAGAAGGATCAAGATCAGTTTTTGACAGCCAAGTGAACCAGTCCATTCTCAAAGGTAAACTGTTCTATCTCCACTTCTTGAAGATTGTATATGAGAGGGAGAAATAGCTAGAAAGTAAAGATTTTGATATTTGAGGTCATTTTAGAGTTATTGGCCCAAATTTATTATTGGTTGGTAGTTGAACTTGAGAGTGACAAAAGGCTAAAGGTGGTTTTGCCCTATTTAAGGCCATGTTCCTTTGAGAAATTAGGGAAAGTTAGTCACACTTTTTTTTTTCTCCTTATGAGTGTAGCTTAAGGCATTCTTTGGAGAAAAACCTTACTATGTGGGCCCACCCCTCACAAGCATTTCAACCCCTTCACACAATATTTTCAAATTTTATGTAAAAGATGAAGGTTAGGCATTTGATTTACCAATTAAAAGGATAAAAGTAGAAACAAAAAGAATTTGACAATTCACATAACTAACCATTGAGGAAGAGAAGTTTAAATCTTGATAGTTGGCCTAATTTGCTGACTAGTTCTTGGCTGGCAAAAGGATCACATGATCACCTACCAACATTGGATGTAGGTTATCAAGATGAATAGTGTGTTTATGGTTCAAAATCAAATCAAATTATTACATACATACTTTTAAATTGAAGAAAGAAGTATTTTAAAATGTAAAGTTAGAATTCTGGTTGAAGGTATAGTCGTTCTATTCAGTAGATTGAACACTTAACATGTCCATGATTACATATCTCAAAAAACTAGATCATAGTATAAAAAAACTTGAACTAATATTATCACGCCAGTGGTGGACACATCAAGTGTGGGGGTTTTTGAACATTTCTATGGGTAGATAATGTATAAGTTTGAAAAATTCAAATAGACACGAGCTTTAAAGGAGAGTATTAATTGTGCAAAAATTATTGCAATGCATATGCAGTGAGTATGTTGAAGGCATATTTCAATTATGAACTTTGCTGGGCCAACGTTATTAATTGGGTCCAGCTTCATACAGAAATAAAATTTTCAATTACTTTCAAACATCAGCACCATTATGTAGCAAAAGGGACTCGTACATTCTCAGCGTTATCAAAATATTTAATGTATATGAATATTCAATCACAATTAATACGATATGAGGTGGTTTGTAATTTTTAGGAAAAGGAGAGACAATTTCATTTCACCTAGTGACTCAGTAACCAATTTGCCCAAAAGTTATAAATGTATGTAGACAAACTTTTTTCATTGAGATATAGTATTCCTATATACCAAAAAAAATATATATATTATGTGTTCGGACCAAAATAAAAGTTTACCTACTTGTGTGGCCATTTTAATACGCAGTTGATGATATGACGTCATGATTAATTAAGTGTAATTAAATACAGATTACAACCTAATACAACGTCTCGGTAGCATAGGCAGGCCCCTGACAGTCTAGAAAATTGGAGTTAGATGAATTTTATTTTAGTTTTATTATTATTATTTTTTTGAAAGAGGAGTTATATGAAAATTAAAAATATATATATATATATATATATATATATATATAAACTTAGGACTATTCCTACGAACTTGTTTAAATTTGTTCAGAATATAGTACATTTTCTAAGAATTGAATCCAAATTGTAATTAAAAGTTCGCACCTTGCATACAAATGCCGATCAATTTTGAGACAATTGTATCCGTAGTTCGAATTGAATAGTCCGACAATCTGTTGCATTTCATATATTTTTCTTTAATAAATAGTAACAATCAGAATGTCAATTGTAACGGGCTATCCGTAGTTCGAACTGAATAGCCCGACAATCTGTTACATTTCATATATTTTTCTTTAGCAAATTACTTTAATTGAGTCTAGCCAGAGCATTACTCTAGCCTTTTCTTAAGCTTCATATTGATCTTGGAAAGATGACTCTACTAGTAAGATATTCAACAAATACAGCCTCAGCTCTTCCCAACTGCTTCCGGATTTCCATATTTGCTACATTTTTCATTTCCTCTTCAATTCTACTTTCATCTTTGAAAGATTCATCACATTTTCATTCACACTATGCAGCTCTGGTTTCTCTTATGCATATTATAGATGAAATCGATCATCATCCTTCCCCTCCGAGCTCTCTAGACAAAAACAAAGTCAAATCTCTAGTCGAAGAATTCATCTTCTTGCAAGAATTCAACTAATAGGTGAAGCGTAATTGAAGGAGCTAGTTGACAGAAATCTCATCCTAATTCATATACTACAAGTCAGGGAGCATATATAAATCACTGCAAAATTCATTATATTTTATTACAATCCTCATAGGCCTAAGTAGCAGCCAAGGTCAACATCGCTTCAGAGGAGAAATTCAGTTATGATAAAATTGTAGTACAAAATAAGAATATATTATTTCATGATGAGAGAAAAATAAAAATAAACAGAGAAAGTAACAGTAGACAAAAAAAATTGGAAGAGAAAGTGAAAATGACGAGAAAAAAGGTATGATGAAAAACAATGTGATAAGAGAGAAAATTTAGAAAGAAAAATTTGCATAGAGAGAAAGTATTGAAAGAGAAAAAATTTAGAAAGAAAAAAAAATAGAGAAAATCATTACACATAAAATTTTTAGAAACAAAGTTATGTGAAAGAAATTTTAGGCAAAGAGAAGTTTTAAAAAAAGAAAGTGATTAGAGTAAAAAAAAAAAAGTGATTAGAGATAATGTTTTCAGAGAGAGAAAAATTTAGAGAGAAAAAGTAACAATAGAAAAATTAGATAGATAACTGATTGAGGAAAAAAAAAATGTGTATGAATAAAATAAAAAATTGATTAAATAATATTAAAAAAAACCAATTATTAATTGCCGCCACTAATTAAAAAAAAAGGAATGAATAACTATTTTCATCGGGAAAAGAATGGGCTTTCCGTTCGGATAAAAAACAAAATCATACCAAGCAAGAAATAGAATGGAGGTAAGGTTGTACAAATCAAGTAATTTTGATTCGATTCGGTATTCGTATTCGATTAGTCTGATTCATATTCAATATTTACGATTCGAAATCTAAAACAAATATTTTTATGATTTGATTATTATACAGATACAAATAAAAATGTATGCTATTTGATTCAATATTCGTAAGTATTCGATAAAATATAAATATAAATATTATATACATATATATAAAATATTAATTCTTAAACCCAATTATAAATTTATTTCTTAAATATTGAGTTCGAATCGAATATATACAAATCATTTTCTAACAAAATATTTAGAAAATACCATTTGGAATATCATTAGAAAAAAGAAAAAAGAAAAAAAAAACAAATCGAATATTCGAATCGAATCGAATCCTTTCAAATATCCTTTCGAATCGAATACAAATCAAATTTAGAAAAAAATTGAATCCAAATTCGAATAGAATCGAGTGTTATTTGCTTCGATTCGATTCGTTTACAACCCTAAATGGATGTATGATTGACCATCCCATTCCATCCTTCATTTCATCGTACCAAGCACCTCCTGATTGTTTCTTGCATTCCTCAAATTGCTCAGGTTGAAATTTAGGAGATGCATCTACTTAGGGGGTGTTTGACTAAGCTTATTTGAAATAACTTATAAACACTAACAGTTTATAAGAAGTTTGAAGAACTTATAAGATATGTAAATAAATTAGGATAATGGAGCTTATTTTCAAAGAGCTTATAAGCTCTTATAGCTTATTCTTGGAACTTATAAGCTCTTGGGGAGCTTATACACATTTCCAGAGCTTCTAAGTTGTTTTAAAGAACTTATAAGCTTAGCCAAACACCCCTTAAGCACATCGAGTTTAGATGCGGATTGTATCTCCCAGATCGTCCGAGCAGCGACAATGATGATATTGCTGTCATGGAGGAGCTGCAGACGCTCATAAGAAGGATAGATTTCAATTGTGTATAGAATATCAGGGGAAATTGAATGAGAGAGTGAAGAGTCTCAACTGTTTGGCCACCGAAGGTGCGAGTAATGAGCATCTGGATGAGATCAGCTTCCCGCGCTCTCTCGAGAAGTTTGACTCTCAAGGCCTCGTTCGAGTTTGATCTTGAGATGGAAGACGAACTGCAAAGGATAGGTTCGTGACCCCTTCTTCAGAAGCTCGTACCGCAATGTGGTTTCTTCAGAACGCATAGGTGGGAAACAGTTGAAGGCCAATTCCCGAGCCTCAAGTATCTGGCATTTGTACTGGTGTCCGTTGACAGATCCCTTCAAAAATCAGAGAAATAGCAGAGCACAGAGAAATAGTCAGCTGGAAAGATAGCAGAGGAACAAAAGGATTTTTACGGAGACGAACTAGACCTTCATGTTCGAGTTATATGTCGAAAGGAGGGCGAAGCACGAACACTGCAACATTTGGAGAGTCCCAACTTTTATCTTCGTTGATTTGTATCCCTCTCTCTCTAAAATTCTGATATCCTATCGAACTTTGCTTGATTTTTTCTTTCAAATTTTTTACATTCTTCTTTACTACACGGATGAGTAACACAGTTTCCGCTTAACATTAAACAAAACAAAAGGAAAAAACAGAGAGAAAAGTATGTCAGTGCATCTCTCTCTCTCTGAGCCTCAACTGGCTTGATCCATTTTTCCCTCTGATGTCGGAAAACAAGAAGAAACGAACTCCGCATTCCATAACAACGCCGACTATAACATCATTGAACAAAATACCAAATACCAAATCAAGATGCCCTGCATGTTCCTTTCTTAGTAGCAGAACATGTGTTAAACTAATCGAGTAGAACATATCAATAATTGCCTGATTAAACAGAGATCAAGAGTAAAGAACATCCACACTTCCTCCACAAACAAGATCATGTATTCATATACATATACAAACCCCAGTGTGTGTGTGTGAGTGACAAATCCGCTAGGAGAAAAGAACAAAGAACTCAGAATACAAAAACCATCAAGGCTGCTGAAAATTAATCTTTAAATTTCTATAACTGTTGACTGTTTTCCAATTGGCAAAGCATCAATACTACAAAAAGATGAGAACTATCGAGTTCTCTTGACAAGATCAATGCACTTTAGTGGCACTCTACTAATCTAGTTGTACAGACAAGAATAACAAAAAAAATAAAAAATAAAATCACATTCTCGGTAGGGAAGGAGTATCGTAGAAGGTATTTTACGCTGGTTGTCTGGTCCCATCAAGAGCAAACTCCAGAGACAAGAAAGTAAGCCAAGCTATAGCCGAAAGATATCTTGAAACTCCAATAACAAGTTGTTCACATGTTGTCCCTTTTCTTTAGGCTACGACTGGCAAAAGTGGCAACAAAGTGAGAGTCAGTTCTTGTTTTTTCTTAATCATTCAACAGAACTTCACCTTCTCAAGCAGGAATCCACAAGCAGAATTATTCAGAATCACCTTTGATGCTGTAGATGTTGCCAATCACTCCAACGATACTAACTATAATCGCCAAACTTAACATGAACCAAGACAATAGCCTCTCAAAATTGCTAAGTCTGTTCCCTTCTTTGCTCAACCTTAATGCGATGAGAGGTGGAAAGGTGAAACCTAATGAAACTGCTGTAGTTGCTCCCGTAAACTTGAAAGCCGTCCAAATATTAGGGATCATAGTCGAGCCCAAATATATAAGCCCTAAGAGCACGAAAGTTAACACCAGACACCTCTTCCTACTCTCAGAGAGAGGATTCAACCCTTCAAAAATCAATGTGTCCACTGTTTGCCTCAAGGAGAAATGAATCACCGGGAAAACTAGAACCAAATGCATTATATAACCTATACGAACAAAGTAATTCAAAGCCGTGCTGAACCGAATCCCAAGATCCTTATCGAAGTTAGTCAAAACATCAGATTCAGTATCTTTTCCAAAGAGTAAATAGCCAGCTATAGCAGTGGAAGCATACACCGCAACACAAATTGAAGTCGTGATCCTTCCCACACGGTACATTTTACTCGGTGATCGCCCTTCGAGCTCATTGTAAATCGGTTGAACATTGAAATGGCACACATAAGCATTTGACATGATAGGAATCACCACGAGCAAATCAAGAATCGCTTTCTTGGATCCAAAATCGGGCATCATTCTAGGAGTTTCAATTTTTCCCTCAATAAGCTTGATAAGAGCTACAATAAACACAACAACAACAAAAACGACAGCAAGCGCCACAGAAGCTGCAGAAGTCATGCTTAACGAGTCAATCTTATCCAAAGTACACAACGGTGCAAGAAAGAGCACTAGAACTATTAGGATCACTATCTCCCTATGATCCCAGAAACCATGTCCCCACCATTGATCAAAAACTCCCGTATGATGAAGGGATCCCGACATTACATCTCCGATAATGATCAAATATACAACCAAAACTCCAGCATTATTAACAATTATGCAAATTTCAGACAAAGTTCTAGCAGTTCTACCCAATGCAGCCTCAACAACTTCGCCATACGTAGCTGCCTTACATTGTACAGCAAATCTCACTAACAACTCCACACTGATTTCAGACAAAATACCCATGAAAAATATCAAGACTATACCAAGAAATAGGCCCAAAACTTTCATTGTTGCAGGCAAGGCCATGATGCCAGCACCAATGATGGAAGTGGTGAGATTAAAAACAGCACCATAAATCCCAGACCCAGATTTCCTCTCACCAAAAATAAGGGGTAAATTGTCGAAATCAATATCATCTCCTTCATCCAAACCCTCTCCATTAGGCCGATTTAGATACCCATTATCATGATCGGGAGAAATCAATCTGAAAGCTTGAGTTTTCAATTGAAAGTTTTCATCTTTCACATCTAATTTCGAGTAATTGCTATCCATATCTGCTTCTTACTCTAAAAAACTGTCCCTCCCCCACTACCTCCCTAAATTGTATTACAATCAAAAGCAAGAATAGAAATTGCCAGTTGAAAAACCAGAGAAGAAACCGCGAAAACTTACAGAAAATTCAACAATGGACTTCTTTTGGTAGAGGGGGCTTCAGATCCTAGCGTTAATAGATTCATCTGAATCGCCGAAAGAACCAATAGGAATAGATTTTGGAATTTGGCGTTCTTGAATCTAGATTTTCGCTCAACTTTTCTATTGGTGGAGGGGAGGGAGGACTTGGCTCTTTTTCAACTTGTTTTCTTGTTTTACACTCCCTCCATTTCATATATATTGACACATTTCATTTTGGCTTTTCTGACACGTTTTTCTACGCTTCTCGATGATGGGTTTTAAAATAAATTTTTGAAGAATTCTTTCTTTTATGGGGATCATAAAAGAAAGAATTCTTCAAAAATCCATTTTAAAACCCATCATCCAGAAGCGTGGAAAAGCGTGCCAGAAAAGCCAAAAAAAAATGTGTCAATATATATGAAATAGAGAGAGTATTTTCATTGACGGCCTTATTAAATTGATAATTCCAATTTCATATTTACTTTATAAAAGAGTTACACTTTGCCCCTCTTAGAAGTTTGGCTTTAGCCCTTTAGGGAAATAGGTGACTTTATGGCCTCAACTTTCATTCATTAGTGACTTTATGGCCTCAACTTTACAATATTCCAAATCTAGCCCAAACTTCACTCCATTTTTCTACTTATGGCACGGGAGGACAAATCCGGCGCTGACGTGTATTTCGGCGATGACGTGTATTTTCATGAAGAAAAAAAATATAATTCTCAGCCAAAATGACTCCCCACCTTCCTCATTCTTAAAAAATAAGTAGATTCTATCTTCTCCTCACAAATACCACATTTGATTCTTCTCCAAAGCATTTCTCGTAATTTCTCATTTTCTTTTCTTATTAATGATTTTCTTTAATAAGCTACAAAATGTGTTTTGAAGTATGTGAAATAAAACTCATACAAGTGAAACACCGAGATACGAGAGCTAATTCTTCCATTAACGCTAAACCAAGCTTCAATATATTATCACTAGATTCCTCCAAAAAAAAGCTGCAGACTGAGACTACTGGAGGTACACTTACGCCTAGGGGTGTAAACGAATCGAATCGAAGCAAATAACACAGTATTCGATTCGAATTCGTTAAGGTATTCGAAGATTCGAATTCGAATTCGAATTTTTTTCGAATACTAGATTTGATTCGTATTCGATTCGAAGGTAGATTCAAAAGTATTCGATTCGATTCGAATATTCGATTCGTTTTTTTCTAATGATATTCCAAATGATATTTTAAAGAAAATGATTCGAATTCGATATTCGATTCGGATATTCGATTCGAAATCATTATTTAAGAAATAAATTTCTAATTGGGCTTAAGAATTAATATCTTATATATATATAATTATATTACATATAATATTAATATTAATATTAATATTAATATTAATATTAATATAAATTAATATTAATATTTATATTTATATTATATTTATCGAATACTTACGAATATCGAATCGAATCATAAAAAATATTTGTTTTCGAATTCGAATCGTAAAAAATCGAATACGAATAGGGCTAATCGAATACGAATACCGAATCGAATCAAAATTATTTGATTCGTTTCCTCTCACCCCTAATTCTCCTGGCATAATCGTAACCCTCTTGGCATGAATAGCGCATAGATTGGTGTCCTCGAACAGCCCAACCAGATAAGCCTCTGCCGCCTCCTGCAGTGCCACCATGGCGGAGCTCTGGAACCTCAGATCTGTCTTGAATTCCTGCGCGATCTCACGAACAAGCCTCTGGAACGGAAGCTTTTTGATGAGCACCTCGGTGGCTTTTTCTGGTACTTCCAGATCTCTCGAAGAGCGACGGTTCCACAGTGGAAGCGGGGGGCTTCTTAACTCCGCCGATGGCGGGGGCGGACTTCCTAGTGGCCTTGGTGGCGAGCTGCTTACATGGCGCCTTGCAGCCGGTGGATTTGCGTACGGCTTGCTTAGTTCTTGCCATTGATGGTAATTTGGAGAAGAATCAAATGTGGTATTTGTGAGGAGAAGATAGAATGTGCGTATTTTTTAGGAATGAGGAATGTGAGGAGTCTGAGAATTATATATATTTTTTTCTTCATGAAAATACACGTCATCGCCGGAAATACACATCAGCCCCGGATTTGTCCTCCCGTGCCATAAGTGGAAAAATGGCGTGAAGTTTGGGCTAGATTTGGAATATTATAAAGTTGGGGCCATAAAGTAATTAAGGAATAAAAGTTGGGGCCATAAAGTCACCATTTCCTGCCCTTTTATATTAGCCAATTAAGGGCTTGTTGATAGCCTATATAAAGCCTAATATTGTCTAATAATATGGGCTTAGCCATTGTTAGGTAGATAACCTTATTTAAACAGTAGGCCCGTTTATAGCTAAGGCCTGCTAGTAAACTACTGTTTTGTCACTCATATTTATATCTTCTATCCCTCATATAATTAATAGGGATCTGTACAGTAACCGGGCTTTTGACTCTTCTACCCAGAGCCTTCCTTTTTTTCCTTGTCAATTTTCTTCTTCTCCCTTAATCTCTCTCGGCAGCCACCAACCGGCACCACCGCCGCCCATGAATTCGGCGTCGCCGATTTCGTCATCAACTCATTGACGCCCTCTGCCTCATCCAGCTCGGTCTCACCTCTCCGATGCTGCCAGAAACCTGCCGCACGATCGCCGCCGTTGCGTCTGGGAGTTCACCTTCACAGACTTCGACTCTGATTCTGACCTCCACAACCCGGAATCGCTTTCCCTTCATGGAATCGCTCTGCTCCTTCTCGTCATCTCGCTGCTTCCCTCTCCAATCGAAAAGGCACGACCATCACTGGTGGAAGCACGATGGTGAAACTCAGTAGATCCGGCCCGTACTACTTCATCAGCGATGCCGTTGCTTTTTGCTTCATTAGCACAAAGGATTACATTGAGCGGTGGCTTTTTGGTGACGGCGTTGGGCGCAACTGTTTGTTGTTAAGACTACCAAACAATTGCATATATTAGTTATATCAGTTTAATCTCTATTATTTATGTTGGTTTATTAATATAAATATGAGACACACTTGGGTCAGCCAGAGGCACCGTGCGTACGGCTAAAATACTGACACTTTTATTTGTGTAGATTAGCACTTTTCTATATAAAGATTGACACTTTTAAAAATTGGCATTTTATTCGTAAAATAATTATGTTAAAGATTGACACTTTTATTCGTATAGATTAACATTTTTCTATATAAAGATTGACACTTTGACCTGGCCACACTATGTGGCCGACCTCACCCAAGTTTTTGTCTATAAATATTAATAGAGTAGTATATCAAACATGACCTAAGTATTAAACTATTAAAAAATTAAGACTTGCGTTTAAAAAAATATGACAAAGACTTGTATCAACTTGGCCGTACAATACGGCCAAGCTTTGAAAGCAAAATAAATTATTTAACCCAATTAATCCATTTGGTCTAAAACCCAAAAAAAAATCTCATAAAAATATTTAATGAACTTCAATGTGAGTATGAGCTGATGCAATGTCTCCCAAAAAAAATATGCACAAGACTTTTGTCTTATAAAATGTAAGCTTTTATCTCTCGTAACTCTGGTCTAATAGTGGTATATGGGATATTTATTCTAGATTTCGAGTTCTAATAGTGGTATATGTGGATATTTATTCTAGAATTTCGAGTTTGTGGCATAATTTTATTTTAATTAAATTATAAAATCTAATTTCTTATAATTTCTTATAATTTTATAAACTATAAGAAATCTGATCATAGTCTACACTACATAGACTACGGTTTTTTTAAAAAACCATAGTATACTACAGTTTTTATCACAAACCGTAGTTTATGACCGCGGCTACAGATGCAAAGACTATGGTTTATTAACAAACTGTAGTATATACTACCTCATCGACTATGGTCATCCTTCACACCGTAGTGTATGAGCGTGTTTGTACTAGTTTTTTTTTTTATTTTAATTTTAACTTTTTATTTTGAGATTATTTTTTTGTCTTCCGGCCTAAAATCCTAATTCACTCTCGCTCTATCTCTTCCTCCCCTCCCTTTCTTCTCTCTCAAAATCCGCACCGCCGACGACCCGACCGACACCACCGCCTCCATGTTGCCGTCGTCGGTCGGCCTTCTCTCTCCACCTTCACCCAGAAGCCCTAACGTCAAAATCCCTAAGTTTTTCAAAATTACAAACCCTAATTTCAATTTTCATTCTAAAGCTTGCCCAGGGGCGACTCCAGTATGGAGCAATGGGGGTACAACTGTACCCCCAAAAAAAAAAAAATTTACTAGTATTATATATATATATATATATAGTATGTATATTTATTTATTTTAAATAATTAGAATAAGTTTTAAAATATAATTAATGTTAGTAACAAATAGACATGTGACTTATCTTCTAGTATTTTTATTCATCAAGTTGGTGTTGATTCTTCCGCTTGCTACTGCAAGTGTTGAGAGAGTATTTTTCGGAATGACTCATGTCTAAAATAAGTTGCGAAATAGCAATGAAAATCAATTTTTAAATAATTGTTTGCTCTATTCACCGAGAGAGATGTATTTTCCTACGAGTTTTTGATGACGATATTGCAGATCGCTTTCAAGTAATGAATCTCCGGCCCGGATTTAGTGGCGAGGTTGGTGATTCCAGGACCTGCGCGTGCACCCGTGGCTGCAGATATGGCGCCGCGCCCTCGTCTCCTGTCGGTGTGCCTCTGCCGGCCGGATTCTCTTGCTGTTGGGGCTTCGTGCCTCGACTAGAGGTTCGATCCTTCTTCTTTTCTTTTGTAGAGACTTACTTATTTTTATTCATCATTTAGTGTTAAAAATAACAGTTTGATTAAGTAGAAATCTAGGTCTCTTTCCTTGAATTCAGTATGTATACACTCATGCCTTTAAATTTTCAGTATAATAGATACACGTTTGGTGATTGCAGCTTTTGGAGTACTGTACTTTTAACATTTGTATGATGTTTTGGTCTCAACTAACATGTTTGATCATCTGTTGATATTTATGCATGGAATCTACAATGTAGATATCTTGATGGTCTCGGCCCTATAGGTATTTGTACTCGCTTTTTCATAGTTATGGGGTCTGTGAATATTAAGTTGCACCAAAAATTCAGATTGTAAAATCCTTAAATGTGAGTTAACATAAGAATGCGATTATGCAGCTCTCTGTGACATTAGGAATCTTGCTGCCATATCTGCTGGGACTATTTGTTGAATAGAGAGTGCTTGTAGTTTCTTGGTAATTTTGCTAGAGCCTTTAATTGTTCAAATCTATGTTTGGTAGGATTAGTAAGTATAGATGGAACTATATCTCATATTTGTCTACAGAAAATATGAGTAATTCTTTTAAAAGGATCATGTTTGCTTATTTAAAGTAGGTTGCAAGTTGGGATTTTATATTTCAGATGCTTCTCTCTGACTTTGCAGAGTCAGAAAACAATGTCTTGACTAGAACCATATAATGTTGGAGCTGGAGATGAAAATAAATGTCCATGTAAGTGGCCTACATCACTCTAGTTCAGTTGAATGCCACCTTTTTTCACCTCCATACATAGCATACATGAATTGGCAGGTATCCCAATAAGTGGCTATAGAAATGGCTCCACTATTATGCATATAAGATTGTAGGGCAGTTCACATGCTGAAACTTATTGCACTTATAACTCCAAGAATGTGGAACATACATGTAGTTAAGCAAACCGTGAGAGGATTTAAGGTCAAAACGAGGTAAAAAAAATGTATTGTTGAGATTTCTAGCATGCATATATGGTTTGCTCAAGGGGTTGTTCAGAATATTTTTCAAGATGAAGAACACGAGCTGAATTTTGTTATTTGAAATTATTTTATACTATATATGAATCTCTGCAATGAGGTTGAAACGATTAATTTTGTAATGCAGAAAACTATATGCCTTCAGATTTATTAAGTGTGTTGTGAAGAATTTTCATACCAAGGTAACTGTTCTACATTAAGAAAGATGACTATTATGCTTTGATCTCGTAATCATAATAAACTATTTGCACCTGATATTTGCTCTAGTGTGAAGGAGATTTGTAGTTCTGGTGGTCTATTTAAGGTGAGAATGTGATAGTATTCATTTTTTAGGGACAACAAATTAATGATTACATCTAGCTGTTAGTGGGAAAATAAGCTTCTTGTAGTGATTGTTTGGTTTAGAATTCAAAGGTGACTAAGCCAGGTTATATCAGCATTATTGAAACACTTATCCATATTACTATAAAGTATTTGATTCACTTACTATATTGAGGAATTTAATTATTTTAGTAGTAGTTTCGTTTATTCTTTTGAAACTTGTGTTACTTCACTATTTGACGATTAACATTTGAGATTGTTTGTGTTTAAAAAATACTTCCTTTCAGAAGGATACTGAAGCATGAGGAATCATATTTTGCAGAAATTTTGCAGAATATCATGAAGCATATATTTTGTTCATGAAGCATATATTTTGTGGGAATTTGGAGTTTGAAGCTCGCCAATCTAATCTTGAATGTCTCTTCAGAAAATACGGGAGAGTTGACAGAGTGGATATGAAATCTGGTAAGGTTGCATTTTTCTTTTAAGCTTGTGGTATCTATAATGGGATCACTATAACGAATGATTCTTAATCTCAACTTGTAGTTTCAATTACAGGATGCAATTTATACTTTCTATGAATCTAAGATTATTCTTGAGTTGCTTAGATGTATTAGATGCAAAAGTTAAGAACTTCTTGTTTTAGATCGTAGCAACAAAGTAATCAAAAAACGAGTTTGAACGACGTTGGTATACTTTCCTTAAGCCCTCTGTTTGTTCTTTTTTATTTATATATTAGGTTTTTGCATACAGTTTACTGAATCTTGGGGTTGAAACGAGACTTCCTACTATGGAGCTAAAATTGTAGTATCATTTTTATTATTTTGCAGTTTTGCTTATGCTTTGGCTGGAACGACTCCTAATGACATTATGCAGAGAACTTAAGGGAGTCTTATTTACCACTCCCTTGTTGTTTTTCTATTGATTCTTGATAGATCGTGGATTTTAGAGTGTTTATGCGATAGTAAGATTTGTAGAAAAATAAGAACACAAGAGTTTACGTGGTTCGATCTTTTGGTTAGATCTACGTCCACGGAGAAAGGAGTTTATATTAATACTCTCGAGTTTACAGAATGTCCCTTCAATCTATCCTAACATCACTATTTATAGGCGTCCAGCAGCAGTTACAGCCGAGGTCGTGGCAGTTACGGCCGAGGTCGTGGGGTGCCACATCAGCGGTCGTGGGTTAGAGATCGTGGGTTGGAGATCGTGGGTCGGCCGAGCTTCTATACTCTTGGGCTGCGCTGCTGGATTGGGCCGAAGTGTCTTCTGAGCCTTTCAGTGGGCCGAGCTTATCTAGGCCGAGCTTATTTGCCGAGGTCCAATTATATTGGGCCGGTGCTTAGGCCTAGTAGCTGGGCCATATCCTATCACATCCCCCCCCCCCCAAAAGTATAGGAGCGAGGACATGAGGAATTGCTGGGACGTAGGTGAAGGGCATACCACCTCGTTCTGATGAGGTCTTGCTTAAATTACATTGCCCCGTCGAAAGTGAGATTTCGACGAAGTGGAAATGCATACCGCCTCGGTTGGGCGAGGTCGAATTTGAATTGCATTGCCCCGTTGAAATGCATACGGCCTCGTTTTGATGAGGTCGAGCTTGAATTGCATTGTCCCGTCGAAATTAAGATTTCGACGAAGTCGAAATGCGTACCGCCTCATTTAGACGAGGTCGAATTTGAATTGCATTGCCCCGTCGAAATTGAGATTTCGACGAAGTCGAAATGCATACGGCCTCGTTTTGACGAGGTCGAGCTTGAATTGCATTGCCCCGTCGAAATTAAGATTTTGACGAAGTCGAAATGTGTACCGCCTCGTTTAGACGAGGTCGAATTTGAATTGCATTGCCCCGTCAAAATGCATACGGCCTCATTTTGACGAGGTCAAGCTTGAATTGCATTGCCCCATCGAAATTAAGATTTCGACGAAATCGAAATGCGTACCGCCTCGTTTAGACGAGGTCGAATTTGGATTGCATTGCCCCATCGAAATTGAGATTTTGATGAAGTCGAAATGCATACCGCCTCGTCTAACGACGTCGGGCTTGAATAGTCGTGATATGAAAGGCGCGACTGTTGGTGTCAGGGTAAGTAGGACACGCGTCGCTTTTTTGTTGGAGCAGGCGGAGAGGCGGGATTTGAAAAGGCGTGCCTTTGCTTATAAAAGCTTCCAATGTACGCTAGAAAATATTTTCCCCCTCAATCGATTTCCAAGTGTAAGCAAGAGAGAAAACCCTAGACCAAAATTTTGCAACCGCCGCCGCCGTTCAGTCTATTTCCCGGTGATTTGTAGTCGGAAAAAAAAATTGTGACAAGTAAGTACTTCTTTATAATGGATTCTTCTTCTTCTCCCGTAGTAGATACTGATAGTGCGAACACAGAGGTTTCGCCTTCGCCGTTTAGGGGATTTCCGGCGAAGGTTTGGTTAAATGTACATACTCGCGCGTTAGTCCCGCCGGCGTTTCGAGAAATCGAATTCCCACCGTTGGTTGGGTCCAATGCCTCTCTGGCATGTGCCTTCACCATGTCTATATCATATATGCAGGATTTGGCTCGTCGTTTTTTGTTTCCCGAGTCAATCGAACTGCTTCTACCTCGTGATGTCGATAGGGGTAGTTCGCCTCCCATATGTTTTTTTACCGTATATGAAGACTATCTTCATTTTGGTCTACGGTTTCCTTTAAATCCTTTTTTTGTCGAGCTCTTAGAAGAGCTTCAACTGGCGTTAGGTCAGTTGCAACCATCCTCCATCAAGCAGGTCGTCGGTTTTTATTTCGAGGTCAGCCGCCGTGGTGGTACGCCTACTGTAGATTCGTTTCTTAGGTTTTTTAGACCTCAGCTTGGTCCGACGGGGTGGGCTTACCTTTCCCCTATTAATAGGTTCAAGTTAGGGATGCCCACTAAGGTGCCTAACTGGCAGAAGAAATTTTTCTTCTGCCGAGCTGAAGGCGTACCGTTATATCCTTGGACCAAGGATAAGTTCCCTTCTCAAGACACTGGGAAACCCGCCGGTGAGCTCGAGACGGACTTGATGAGCGTCGGCCTCATTGAGAGAGATTATTCGGAGGCCGATCTCACAAGGTATGGGCTAAGCCCATATAATTTCGTATCCACCGCGGACTTGGGTGAGGCCCTGCTTTACTATTTTGTGTTAGGTATTCAGTTGGTGTTGACTGATGTTCTTTTTTTTTTTTTTTTTTGTAGTGGACGCTCAAGCTATCCAGGCTGCTCTTCAGAACAAGAACAAGAGGAAGAGGCAGAAGGCCTCTGCTTCGGTGGTGGAGAAGACGACCTCGGCAACGTCGTCGGAAAGGACAACCGACCTTGGGAGGTCGGTGTCCGTGAGCTCGCAGTTGGACGCTCCCGTCCGAAGCGGCTCTCCACTGCAGTTGGTGGGCCAACGACCTCAACGAACTTTACTTTCGTTGGATGACGAAGTGACGATCGTCGAGAGTGGCCCGACCTCGGGCCAAGGACATGCACGGGAGATGTCATTCCTCGAGGTAAGCGTAAAACTGGAAGTACTTGTATATGGTGATTGTACCCTCTAATAAAATTATGTCCTTTGGTTTTGGGTTTTAGGAAGCCGAGGTGGCTTTGGACGGGTTGCGAGGCTTGGCGAACTTCATCACAAGTGGAGTTGCCAAGTTCCAGAGAAAGACTGCCGAGGTCACGGCGGTGGAAGATCGGCTAATGGCTAAGATCTCTGTCGCCGAAGCCGCGGCACAGGCAAGCAACGGACAGGGAGGCGGCAGCTTTAGCTGTTGCCGAAGAGGCAAAGAAGAAGGCTACCGAGCTTGAGGCAGAAGTGGGTCGGCTGAGGACCCAAGTTGCCGGGGTGGTTGCTGGATAGGGAGGCGTGTTCCGTGCGTTGGTGGAACGAGTCGTCTGGTCTACGCACTTCTCTCGGATGGCTGTTCAGCTGGTGAGTGCCATGAGCACCCCGGTTGTCTCAGCGGTGATTGACGATATCGCCAAGGACATCCCGGACTTGGACAAAACCAAGTATGGGTATGCTACCATGACGGAGGAGGAGACACTGCGTGACTTCGCCGAGGTGCTTTTGAAGTACACCTCCTCAATTTCGGCTGTCAAGCAGCTCTCCGCGCAGAGGAGTCCGCTCAACGAAGATACCATACGGCGATGTCCCGTTGACAGGTACGAACTCCTGGAGACGGTCATTGCCGACCTGCTGAAGATGCCGGTTGAGGAGGAGACCACCGAGGAGCCAGCCCCGCGAGGACCCAAAGGAGCCCGAAGCCGAATTAGAGGTCGGCCTAGAAGGAGAAAATCGTGATGGAGTCAATTGGCGCTTTTTACGATTTTTTGGCTTCTTTCCCTTTGTCCCTCTTTTTTTTTTTTTTTTTTTTTTTTGTGTAGCCTTGTACTTCGTCACCATTAGGGTGGCGTTTCATTTACCGTGTTCGGCTATAAATAAAAAGGTTATTTGTTGAAACTTGCTTGTATTTATTCTTTGTAGTCTGCTCCCGATTTTTTCGATGCTTCTCACTTCATGAAGGAAATTTCCAAGCTTCGCCGAGCTGTAGAAGTAGCCGAGCTCAATGCTTTGAACTGGAAGAAACAAGCTGATAACATCGAGGTCAAGGCTGAAGTGAAACTTCGAACTGCTCAGGAAAAGCTGATGAAGTGCATGCGAAGTATCTGGAGCTCGATGACAAGTACCAGCAAGCTTTGGACGACATCAAAACTTGCAAGGAGATTGTCGTGGAGCATACGGAGTACGAGGCTATTATTCACCGAACTGGAGGATCCACCATTTCTGAAACCTACAGTAAAGTCAAGGAACTTCAGGCTCGGTGCTGAAGCTATAGGGATCAATACGGGAAGGATTCCTGGCAGGTTCGGGATGAATTTGAAAAACTCTTTCGTGTGGCAAGCATCTACGAGACAGTCCTTGATCTCTTTCCGAAGTTGAAGCGACGTTTGTTGTCAGAGGCTGAGTTTTTAACTTCGGTTACATCTGGTTCGGATCCGAGGTTACTTGACCGCACTTCCAGAGAATTCTTGGAAGGGGAATCTTCAAGGTCTGCCGACCCTGATCCTAGGATTGTCACACGCTATTCTCGAGAATTTTACAGTCGAGCGAGCCAAAGTGTTCGAGGTAGAGGTGAAGTTCGGCTCCTGGATGAGGTAGAGGCAGGCTTAGTGTAGATGA
Organism: Mentha longifolia; assembly: GCA_001642375.2. Lineage (NCBI taxonomy): Eukaryota > Viridiplantae > Streptophyta > Magnoliopsida > Lamiales > Lamiaceae > Mentha > Mentha longifolia. Next base: position 34,640,105 of record CM038111.1, read on the forward strand.
CATCTTGAACTTTAATTCTGGCAGGGATTTTGCTAGAGATTGGCTCAGCTTTAGTCAGCCAAAACCTCCGGGTTCCTCGTCTTCTTAATGTAACAATTGTACATTTTCCATTCAAATAAAACGAAAATTTTTGCACTTGTAATTAAACTTTTCATCCTCGTCTTTAACTAAGGTAGATTCCCTTATTTTAAACGGCAGCTTTCATATAGCCACTTCGTCGGGTGACGAAGTTTAGGCTTTCAGGTAGCCACTTCGTCCAAAGACGAAGTTAAGGCTTTCATATAGCCACTTCATCGGGTGACGAAGTTTAGGCTTTCAGTTAGCCACTTCGTCTGAAGACGAAGTTAAGGTTTTTATGTAGCCACTTCGTCCGAAGACGAAGTTCAGGCTTTTGGTTAGCCACTTCATCCGAAAACGAAGCTTAGGCTTTTGGTTAGCCACTTCGTCTGAAGACGAAGTTAAGGCTTTAATGTAGCCACTTCGTCCGAAGACGAAGTTTAGGCTTTTAGGTTCCTTATTTGTCGAATTTATCGATAGGGGTGGTCCCATTACGCGCGTTTAAGTGTTACTCTGAAGCGGAGTTTATTTGTGTTATCCTCATCAGGATTTTAAAATCGAGATACTTAACATAAACGAGAGAGCGACGTGCAGAATGTATGCAAAAGATTTAAGCAAGTAAATAAAAAATTAAAATATAATTGAATGAAGTTAAAATAAGATAAAACTTAACAAGACGACCCGACTCTTACAACCTAAATGAACTTGAACATTACTCTCCGTTTATACGAAGTATTTCTTTAAGTGAGTAATGTGCCATGTACGGGGTATGGGCTCACCGGATAAGTGGGCGAGCTTGTACGACCCATTTCCGAGGACTTCTTGAACTCGGTATGGTCCTTCCCAGGTGGCTTCTAATTTGCCGAGCTTCTCCGCCTTAATGACCTCATTATTCCGAAGTACGAAGTCGCCTACTTGGAGTTGTTGATGCATCACCCGGTTATTATAATACCGAGCTACCTGTTGTTTGTATCGAGCTTCTTGTATGTAGGCTTGTTCTCATTTTTCTTCTAGCAAATCCAAGTTAGTTTGAAGTCTCTCTTCGTTGTCTTGGGTTGCGAAGTTAAGCGTTCGGGGGCTCGGCAAACCGATCTCTACCGGGATCACCGCTTCGGTTCCATACACCAAGCTATATGGTGTTTCACCGTGTGATGTTCAGGGGGTGGTTCGATACGACCACAGGACTTGGGGTAAGTTCGCTGCCCAATCTCCTTTGGCCTTATCGAGTCGGGTTTTTAACCCTTTGACTATCATTCGGTTCGTAACCTCGGTTTGACCATTCGCTTGAGGATGGGCTACCGAGGTGAACTTTTGTTGGATATGGAGTTCGTCACACCATTCTCTGAACGTCCTGTCTATGAACTGGGTTCCGTTATCTGAGACGAGGACGTGAGGTATGCCGAAGCGACAAACTATGTTCTTCCAAATGAAGTTTAGGGCGTTTTTACTTGTGATCCGCGCCAGTAGGTTCAGCTTCGACCTACTTCGTAAAGTAGTCGATGACTACAATGAGGAACTGTAGTTGGCTGGGAGCTTTTTCGAACGGGCCGACGATGTCTATTCCCCACTGCATGAACGGCCAAGGGCTTTGCATGCTGGCCAGTTCGGTCTGTGGCAACCTTGGAACCGTCGCATGGATTTGGCACTTCGGACACTGTTTTACGAGGTCGATAGCGTCTTGGAACATAGTGGGCCAATAGTACCCCCACCTCATGATCTTTTTGGACAAGGCGCGGGCTCCGATGTGACTGCCACAGGAGCCTTCATGGACTTCGCGCAGTGCGTAGTTCGCTTGGTTGGGCCCCACACATCTTAGGAGAGGTTGGAGGTAGGATTTTCTATACAACTCTCCCTGTTCCAGGACGTACTTGGTGGATTTAGCCAGAAGCTTCCTAGCCTCGACCTTATCGGTTGGGAGTTCGTCTTTTCCTAAGTAGTTGCGAAGTGGAGTCATCCAGTTCGGTCCATCTTCGGTTACTACATTAACTTCGGCTTCATCAATGCTTCGGAGCTGTACTTCTTCCACCGGAGAGGTCGTTGAAGACGACGCGAGCTTGCTTAGTGCGTCAGCTCGGCCATTATCTCCTCTTGGGATCCGTACCAACTCGAAGTATGAGAAGCTTTGTTGTAGGCATTTGGCCGTATGGAGGTATTTTTTCATTCGTTCACCCTTGGCCTTGTACTTGCCTAGCATATGGCTCACTACGACTTGAGAATCGCTGTGAACTTGAATGGCTTGTACTTGGAGAGCTTGGCTAGACGAAGTCCAGCGATTATAGCTTCGTACTCCACTTCGTTATTTGTGGTCGGGAAGTTGAACCGGAGTGCATAGGTAGTCTCCTTTCCTTCCGGGCTGATGAGTAAGACTCCGGCTCCGCTTCCTTTGTTGCCTGATGCCCCATCCACGTAGACCTTCCAACAGTCTTGCGGCGGGGGCTTCGGTGCTTCGGCCTTTGATTTAACCTCAGTAGGTTCTGCGGACTGCTGCACATCCGTGAACTTGGCTTCTACTAGGAAATCGGCCAAGGCTTGCCCTTTAATGGCTTGGCGAGGTACAAAGGAAATCGCGTGCTCGCCGAGTTCTACAGCCCATTTAGCGATCCGCCCGGACGCTTCTGGTTTTGTAAGCACTTGTCGAAGTGGGAGGTCGGTCAGCACTTGTATTGGATGTCCGTGGAAGTACGGTCGAAGTCTTCTCGCTGCATTCACCAATGCAAGTGCGACCTTTTCCAAAGATTGATATCTCGTCTCCGGCCCTTTTAGGGCTCGGCTTATGAAATAGACGGGTAGCTGATGACATTTTTCCTCTCACACCAGGACTGCACTGATTGCCGACCTCGCCCTCTTTTGGTACAGATAATGTAGGGAGGTTTGCGAGGTTCTTCTTCAAGCCATCGAAAGCTTGTCTGTGTTCGTCGTTCCATTCGAAGTTCGGCGCCTTCTTTAGTATCTTGAAGAACAGGAGTTGTTTTTCGGCGGCTTTAGATAGGAAACGACTTAGGGCGGCTAGGCAGTCCGTAAGTTTGTGCACGTCATGGATTGACTTCGGCACTTGCATTTCTTGGATGGTTCGGAATTTTGATGGGTTAGCTTTTAACCCTTCGCGTGAAACCCAACACCCTAAAAATTTTCCAGATCGGACCATAAAAGTACACTTTTTTGGGTTTAATTTTAGATTCACTTCACGAAGTAGGCTAAAAACAACTTTGAGGTCGTTTACACAAGTGGCGATTTCCTTGCTTTTTACGACTATATCGTCTACATACACTTCAACGGTTCTACCAATGTGGTCTTCAAATATCTTGTCGACCATCCTTTGGTATGTAGCTCCAGCGTTTTTCAGTCTGAAGGGCATCTTTTTATATGCATAGATGCCGAAGTCCGTGACGAAGGTGGTCTTCGGCGCGTCCTCGGCGTTCATGAGGACTTGGTGGTATCCCTTGTATAGGTCCAAGAAGCTGAACATCTTGTGGCCAACAAGAGCTTCGACCTTCTTGTCAATGTTGGGGAGGGGGTAGCAGTCTTTTAGGCAGTGCTTATTGAGATCGGTGTAATCAATACACATCCGCCACCCGCCTCCTTACTTTTTCACCATCACGGGGTTAGCCAACCAGGTCGGATATTTCACTTCGAATAAAATATCGGCCTTTTGCAGTTGGCGAACCTCGTCATGGATCACTTGATTTCTTTCGGCTGTGAAGGCTCGCTGCTTCTGCCGAACTGGTTTCACCTCGGGATCGATGTTGAGGTGATGAATGATGACGCTTGGTGCCACCCCGGTCATGTCTAGCGGCGACCAAGCGAAGACATCTCTATATTCCCAAAGTAGCCGGATAATCTGATTTCGGAGCCCGTTCTCTCCGACAAACCCTACTTTGACGACCTTGGCAGGGTCATCTTCGTATAATGCGACGTCTTCGACCGGCTCAATAGATGGAGGCGACATCGGCTCCATCTTTTCGGGGTTCTGTAGTTGCTATGCTTGAGGGTGCTGATTCCCAGAACCTCGGAGTGCGACCTGCATGCACTCCTTGGCCTGCACCTGGTTTCCCCGAATCGTGATCACTCCGTTTTTAGATGAAATTTTGATCGTCAGGTGATAGGCCGAGCAGATCGCCTTTGTCGCTATTAGCCAATCTCTTCCTAAAATGATGTTATAGGGAGAGCTAGCTTTTACGACAAAGAACTGGATTATCTTCGTAGTGGATAACGGGCTTTTTCCAACTGTCACGGGCAGTGAAATGATGCCTTCCGTCGTCGTCTCTTGTTGTGTGAAGTTCTTTAGCGGCATGGGTGCCGGCCTTAGACGTGCTTCTTCGATATCGAGCTTATCGAAGCAGTCTTTGAAAAGCACACTCACAGATGCTCCACTATCAATAAATATACGGTGGACCAATTTGTTGGCTACCACGGCCTCGATTATGGTAACATCTTGATGCGGTACGACATGGGGGACTGGGTCATCGCCGGAAAAGGTGACGACCTCGTCTTCTTGAACCTTTTCTGGGCAGGTTCTTCCCGCTGTTGACTTCGGGCCTCGACTTTCAACGATGACTTCGTCGTGCCTTCGGGCAGCCCGGTGATGGCAGTGATGACTGCATCATATTGAGGCTGGTCTTCATCCGCATCCTCGTCATCATGCTTCGGCCTCTTGTCGTGATGGGGGGCGCAGTTGTTGCCTTCCTTATTTTTCTTCCTTTTGCCATTCCCTTGAGGTCGGGCCCCTGGTTGGTTACGACTTTGGTACAGTTTAAGTGTACCGTCGCGTACCATGTGCTCAATGTCCGAGGCGAGGTCCTTGCAGTCCTCAGTTTCATGACCGTAGTCATTATGGAACTTGCAGTATTTCTCCTTGGATCGGCGTTTCGATCCACCTCGGGACAAGGGCGGTGGCTTCTCGAACAAGTTCGCATGAAGCTTGTAAATTTCGGCCCTGGACTTTGTCAGTGGGGTGTACTGACTTCGGTCTTGGTTGGGCCGAGGTCCTAAGCGGGACTCGAGGGGTCCTCGCTGTAACCTTTCGAGGGCACTTCGGCGACCTTGCCCGTGGTCGGTGCGCTCCTCTTTCTTCCTTTTGTCGTTATTTTCGGGCCGATCTGCTGCCCGCTTTTTTCGATCGGCCTCATCCGCCTCCGCGAATGTAGCAATCCTCCATAGCTGCCTGGAGGTCGTCGGGCGTGCCTTTACGAGCTCTCTAAAGAGAGTTCCGGACTGACTGGCGTTTTGGAACGCCGAGATTAGCACGTCGTCGGAGAGACGATCGACTTTAAGGCTCTTATTGTAAAAACGGGCCAGGAAGTCGCTTATCGTTTCTCCTCGCCCCTGCCTTAAGGTTAGGAGCTAGGGCTGGGCTGATCTTCGCCTCGGCTTTTTGAAAGAAGCGACGCTCAAAGGCGTCAAGTAGGTCGGCATACGACCCTATGCTGCCATTAGGCAGGCTATCAAACCAGCTTTTAGCGTTGTCCACTAGCAGCTCGGGGAAGACTTTACACATGTAAACGTCTTCGGCAAGTCCCTGGTTCATCATATTATACTGGAACCGGGATAAAAAGTTGTTGGGGTCTTGTGACCCGTTGTAAGGCGGGATAGGAGGTACTCTATACATCGACGGGAGGGGAGTATAGAGTATCCTATTAGTGAAGGGAGTCGAGATTCGACCGTAGACGGTGAATCTTCCCTGGTAGACATTTCCTTCGTCACTCTGAGGTGGAACGGCATTTTGATGAGGTGATGTTGACCCGCGCTGTGGCGAAGCGCGGCCGTTGTTCCCACGGCGATTATTGTTTTGTCGCCTTCGGGGAAGTTCGGCGATCCTATCTCCAACGATCTGGAGACTTGGGATCGCCGTTGTGACGGTTCGACTCCGTCCTCTCCACGTTGACTCTGTTGTCGATGTTGATCGACGAACTTGCGGAAGTCTTGTTCATGGAGGTCCAAGTACGCCTTCAGTGCATCTCCAAGCTCGGGTTGGAGTGCGGCGTTGTCACTTCGGCGTCCACCCCGACTTGGCTTGCCGCGGCTAGTTGAATCCCCGGACTGGCTCGATGTGACATCCTCTAGGTGGCCTTCAAGAGTTTGATCGGTTATGGGCTGCTTGCCAGGTCGTCTTCTAGAGGCAGTTTGACTTGTGTCGATCTCCTCCTCGTTGGCCGGTATATGAGGTGGATTGGTGGACTGGCCAGCCAGGTTCTGCTTCGCCTTGGCAGTAGCGGCGGCAGCAGCGGTGGTGGTGGAACGGGTTTGTTTCACCATCGTATCTTCACTCAAAATTCTGATCGGTTTCACGAAATTTCTTTCCCACAAACGGCGCCAGTGATCGATCGTGGATTTTAGAGTGTTTATGCGATAGTAAGATTTGACAGAAAAATAAGAACACAAGAGTTTACGTGGTTCGATCTTTTGGTTAGATCTACGTCCACGGAGAAAGGAGTTTATATTAATACTCTCGAGTTTACAGAATGTCCCTTCAATCTATCCTAGCATCACTATTTATAGGCGTCCAGCAGCAGTTACAGCCGAGGTCGTGGCAGTTACGGCCGAGGTCGTGGGGTGCCACATCAGCGGTCGTGGGTTAGAGATCGTGGGTTGGAGATCGTGGGTCGGCCGAGCTTCTATACTCTTGGGCTGCGCTGCTGGATTGGGCCGAAGTGTCTTCTGGGCCTTTCAGTCAACCGAGCTTATCTAGGCCGAGCTTATTTGCCGATGTCCAATTATATTGGGCCGGTGCTTGGGCCTAGTAGCTGGGTCATATCCTATCAATTCTTATGATACAATGATTGCCTCCCTCTTCCCTCTTCCCTCTTGGAGCAGTGATGTTTTGAAGAATGTGGAAGATTGTTTTTTGGTCCAAAGTAAAGTAGAAAAAGGAGAAGATTTTACTTGTATCAGACCTTAAATTGATATTGTACTACAATTTTGGATAATAAATTTTATTTGGATGAAATGAAATCTTGCATATTTTATTGTCATTGCTATTAGAATTACATGTATATTATTTGGATTTAGCAATATATATATATATATATATAATTAAAATAATTAACACATTCTTTCTCTACAGCTAAAATCCATAGTTTTTCATTTTGTATACACTACGGTTAATAATCGTAGTCTATACAAAAGAGCTTTCTCTACGCCATTTGTCTCTACGGTTGGTTAATTGTTATACACTACGGTTACAAACCGGAGTCTTTGTAGATTATAGACTACGGTTATAAACCACAATCTTTACCCATAGCCTTTTTCTACACCACCTGTCTCTACATTTTTTGAACATCATAGACTATAGTTAAAAACCGTAGTGTATGAGCAGATTTCTTGTAGTCCGGCCCGTACTACTTCGTCAGCGACGCCGTTGCTTTTTGCTTCATTAGCACAAATGATTACATTGAGCGGTGGCTTTTTGGTGGCGGCGTTGGGCGCAACTGGTTGTTGTTAAGACTACCAAACAATTGCATATATTAGTTATATCAATTTAATCTCTATTATTTATGTTGGTTTATTAATATAAACATTAATAGAGTAGTATACCAAACATGACCTAAGTATTAAACTATTAAAAAATTAAGACTTGCTTTTGAAAAAATATGACAAAGACTTGTATTAGCTTGGCCGTACAATACGGCCAAGCTTTGAAATCAAAATAAATTATTTAACCCAATTAAATCATTTGGTCCAAAACCCAATAAAAAATCTCATAAAAATATTTAATGAACTTCAATGTGAGTATGAACTGATGCAATGTCTCCCAAAAAATATATGCACAAGACTTTTGTCTTATAAAAGGTAAGCTTTTATCTCTCGTAACTCTGGTCTAATAGTGGTATATGGGGATATTTATTCTAGATTTTGAGTTCTAATAGTGGTATATGTGGATATTTATTCTAGATTTCGAGTTTGTGGCATAATTTTATTTTAATTAAATTATAAAATAAAGAGTTTAGCTAATCAAGACCATGTTTAACTCTAAGGGTGTGTTCTCTTTAAGTGATAGGGAAAATGAGGGAAATGAAAAGGATGGAAACTATAATCCCAAAATGTGGTCCCCTACTTAGTTTACAACTTGTTCTCTAAGGTGGAAAATGTATGGAAAAGATGGGAAAATATTTTCACTCCAAGTGGGGATGAAAATATTATGTCAATTTGGTGTGAAAAGGAAGGAAAAGGGCTGCCCGGGAAAAATTTTCCCTCGTGTCTGGGAAAAATTATCATTCATACAGAACATGGGAAAATATGGGAAAATATGGGAAAAGAAAGACTATTTTTCTTTTCCCTCATTTTCCTCCATAGAGAACGCCCCCTAAATACTAATTTGACTTACATTTGTGCCATCTCATTAATGCACGCCTCAGCTCGGGTAAGGGTCTATACTCTATGCATTCTTGAGCTGCTACACAAAATAAAAACTATTCAATTTATAGATATTTTTTTGATTAATTGTTTTATACGGAGTACCATATATTTTTTTAATCAGGAAAAATAATTTGTATTAATAGAAAAGTAAACGGGTACGCAAGTACTCTACATCAATAGTAAGGAGATTACAAAAATAAACAGTTAAGTGTGCCGTTTTCTAGAATATATCATCCAATCTCTAAATGACATGTTAATCTTGATCACGTCTTTTGTCATACTCTAACTTCATAGTCTCTTTTTGATTTCCTCAATAATGTGCTTGATAGGATACGGCTCAGCTACTAGTCCCAAGCACCGGCCCAATATAATTGGACCTCGGCAAATAAGCTCGGCCTAGATGAGCTCGGCCCATTGAAAGGCCCAGAAGACACTTTGGCCCAATCCAGCAGCGCGGCCCAACAACATAGAAGCTCGGCCGACCCATGATCTTCAACCCACTATCTCTAACCCACGATTGCTGAGGTGGCATCCCACGACCTCGGCTGCAACTGCTGCTAACTGCTGTTGGATGCCTATAAATAGTCATTCTAGGATAGTTTGAAGGGGATTCTGTAACTCGAGAGTATTAATACAAGAAACTCTTTTCTCCGTGGACATAGATCTAACCAAAGATCGAATCACGTAAACTCTTATGTTCTTATTTTTCTGCAAATCTTACTATTGCACAAATACTCTAAAATCCATGATCGATCACTGGCGCCGTCTGTGGGAAACAAATTTTTATGAAATCGATCAACGTTTTTTAGTGAAGATACGATGGTAAGACCAACTCGCTCCACCACCGCCGCTGCTGCCAAGGTGAAGCAAAACCGAGCTGACCAGTCCACCAATCCACCTCACATACCGGCCAACGAGGAGGAGGTCGAGGCAAACTGCCTCCATGAGAAGACCTGGCAAGCAGCCCATAACCGACCAAACTCCTGAAAGCCACCTAGAGGATGTCGCATCGGGCCAGTCCGGCGATTCAGCTAGCAGCGGCGAGCCAAGTCAGGGTGGTCGCCGAAGTGATAACGCCGCACTCCAACCCGAGCTTGGAGGTGCACTTAAGGCGTACCTAGACCTCCACGAACAAGATTTCCTTAAGTTCGTCGATCAACATCGACAACAGAGTCAACACAGAGAAGACGGAGTCGAACCGTCACAGGGGCAATCCCCAAGCCTCCAGATCGTTGGAGGCAGGATTGCCGAACTTCCCCAAAGGCGACGGAGCAACAATTGTCGTGGGAACAACGACCGCGCTTTACCTCGGCGCGGTTCAACGTCACCTCGTCAAAATGCCGTCCCACATCGGCGTGACGAAGGAAACGTTTACCAGGGAAGATTCACCGTCTACGGTCGAATCTCCACTCCCTTCACTAATAGGATACTCTATACTCCCCTCCCATCAACGTATAGAGTACCCCCTATCCCGCCCTACAACGGGTCGCAAGACCCCAGCAACTTTTTATCTCGATTCCAATACAACATGATGAACCAAGGACTCACCGAAGACGTTTACATGTGTAAAGTCTTCCCCGAGCTGCTGGTGGACAACGCCAGAAGCTGGTTCGACAGCCTACCTAACGGCAGCATAAGGTCATATACCGACCTACTCGATGCTTTCGAGCGTCGTTTCTTCCAAAAAGCCGAGGTGAAAATCAGCCCGGCCCAGCTCCTAACCTTAAGGCAGGGGCGAGGAGAAACGATCAGTGACTTCCGGGCCTATTTTTATAATGAGAGCCTTAAAGTCGATCGTCTCTCCGATGACGTTCTCATCTCGGCGTTTCAAAATGCCATTCAGTCCGGGACTCTCTTCAGAGAGCTCGTGAAGGCCCGACCAACGACCTCCAGGCAGCTATGGAGGATTGCTGATATATTCGCGGAGGCGGATGAGGCTGATCGGAAAAAGCGGGCAGCAGATCGGTCTGAAAACAACGATAAGAAGAAGAAAGAGGAGCGCACCGACCATGGGCAAAGTCGCCGAAGTACCCTCGAAAGGTTATAGTGAGGACCCCTCGAGTCCCGCTTAGGACCTCCGCCCAACCAAGACCGAAGTCAGTACACACCGCTGACAAAGTCCAGGGCCGAAATATACGAGCTTCATGCGAACTTGTTCGAGAAGCCGCCACCCTTGTCCCGAGGTGGATCGAAGCGCCGATCCAAGGAGAAATACTGCAAGTTTCATGATGACTATGGTCATGAAACCGAGGACTGCAGAGACCTCATATCGGACATTGAACACATGGTACGCGATGGTACCCTTAAGTTGTATCAAAGTCGCAACCAGCAAGATGCCCGACCTCAAGGAAAGGGCAAGAGAAAGAAGAATAGTGGAGGCAACAACTGCGCACTCCACCACGACAAAAAGTCGAAGCACGATGACGAAGACGAAGATGAGGACCAACCTCAATACGACAGAGTCATCGGTGCCATCACCGGGCTGCCTCCAGGCTCAACGAAGTCCTCACAAAGAGCCGAGGCCCGAAGCCAACAGAGAGAAGAGCCTTCGCAAAAGAGGTTCAAAAAAGACGAAGTCATCACCTTTTCCGATGACGACCCGGTCCCCAACGCCACATCCTATCAGGACGCCACCATAATTCAAGCCGTGGTGGCTAACAGCTTGATTCACAGGGTGTTCGTAGACAGCGGAGCCTCAGTGAGCGTGCTCTTCAAAGATTGCTGCGACAAGCTCGGGATCGAAGAAGCCCGGCTGAAGCCGGCATCTACTCCGTTGAAAAACTTTACACAACAAGAAACGACAACGGATGGCATCATTCCACTTCCTGTCACTGTTGGAAGAGCCCGCTATCGTCGACAAAGATCATCAACTTCTTTGTCGTAAAAGCTAATTTTCCCTATAATATCATCTTAGGGAGAGATTGGCTGACAGCAACAAAGGCGATTTGCTCGGCATATCACCTGATGATCAAAATTCCGTCTAAAAACAGAGTGATTACACTTCGGGGAAATCAGCTTCAAGCCAAGGAGTGCATGCAGGTCGCACTCCGAGGTGCTGGGAATCAGCACCCTCAAGCATAGCAACTACAGAACCCCGAAGAGGTGGAGCCGACATCGCCTCCATCCGTTGAGCCAGTCGAAGACGTCACATTATACGAAGATGACCCTGCCAAGGTCATCAAAGTAGGGTTCGTTGGAGAATACGAGCTCTGAAATCAGATTATCCGGCTACTTTGGGAATACAGAGATGTCTTCACTTGGGCACCGCTAGATATGACGGGGGTAGCACCAAGCGTCATCACTCATCACCTCAACACCGATCCCGAGGTGAAACCAGTTTGGCAGAAGCAGCGAGCCTTCACAGCCGAAAGAAATCAAGTGATCCATGACGAGGTTTGCCAACTGCAAAAGGCCGATATTTTATTTGAGGTGAAATATCCGACCTGGTTGGCCAACCCCGTAATGGTAAAAAAGCAGGGAGGGGGATGGCGGATGTGCATAGACTACACCGACCTCAACAAGCACTGCCCAAAAGACTGCTACCCCCTTCTTAACATTGACAAGAAGGTTGAAGCTCTAGTTAGCCACAAGATGTTTAGCTTCTTGGACCTGTACAAGGGGTATCACCAAGTCCTCATAAGCACGGAGGACGCGCCGAAGACCGCCTTCATCACGGACTTCGGCATCTATGCATATAAAAAGATGTCATTCGGACTGAAGAACGTTGGAGCTACATACCAAAGGATGGTTGACAAAATATTTGAGGCTCACATCGGTAGAATTGTCGAAGTATATGTAGACGATATAGTCGTAAAAAGCAAGGAAATTGCCACTTGTGTAGACGACCTTAAAGTTGTTTTTAGCCTACTTTGTGAAGTGAATCTAAAATTAAACCCAGAAAAGTGTACTTTTATGGTCCGATCTGGAAAATTTTTAGGGTGTTGGGTTTCACGCAAAGGGTTAAAAGCTAACCCATCAAAACTCCGAGCCATCCAAGAAATGAAAGTGCCGAAGTCAATCCATGACATGCACAAGCTGACGGGTTGCCTAGCTGCGCTAAGTCGTTTCCTGTCTAAGGCCGCCGAAAAACAACTCTTGTTCTTCAAGATATTGAAGAAGGCGCCGAACTTCGAATGGAATGACGAGCATAGAAAAGCTTTCGACGACCTAAAGAGGTACCTCGCAAACCTCCCTACTTTATCTGTACCAAAAGAGGGCGAGGTCCTTTCCCTATACCTCGCCGCTTCGGACGAGGTGATCAGTGCGGTCCTGGTGCGAGAAGAAAAACACCGTCAACTACCCGTCTATTTTATAAGCCGAGCCCTAAAAGGATCGGAGACGAGGTACCAACCTTTGGAAAAGGTCGCACTTGCATTGGTAAATGCAGCAAAGAGACTTCGACCGTACTTCCACGCGCATCCAATACAAGTGCTAACCGACCTCCCACTTCGGCAAGTGCTTACCAAACCAGAAGCGTCCGGGAGAATCGCTAAATAGGCTGTAGAACTCGGCGAGCACGCGATTTCCTTTGTACCCTTGCCAGACTATTAAAGGGCAAACCTTAGCCGATTTCCTAGTAGAAGCCAAGTTCACGGACGTGCAGCAGTCCGCCGAACCTACTGAGGATAAATCAAAGACCGAAGCACCGAAGTCACCGCCGCAAGACTGTTGGAAGGTCTACGTGGATGGGGCATCAGGCAACAAAGGAAGCGGAGCCGGGGTCTTACTCATCAGCCCGGAATGGAAGGAGACCACCTATGCACTCCGGTTCAACTTCCCGACCACAAATAACGAAGTGGAGTACGAAGCTATAATCGCTGGACTTCGCCTAACCCAAGCTCTCCAAGTACAAGCCATTCAAGTTCACAGTGATTCTCAAGTCGTAGTGAGCCATATGCTAGGCAAGTACGAGGCCAAGGGTGAACGCATGAAGAAATTCCTCCATAAGGCCAAAATTCTACAACAAAGCTTCTCATACTTCGAGTTGGTGCGAATCCCAAGAGGAGATAATGACCGAGCTGACGCACTGAGCAAACTCGCGTCGTTTTCAATGACCTCTCTGGTGGAAGAAGTACAACTCCGAAGTATTGATGAAGCCGAAGTTAATGTAGTAACCGAAGACGGGCCAAACTGGATGACTCCACTTCGCAACTACTTAGGAAAAGGCGAACTCCCAACCGATAAGGTCGAGGCTAGGAAGCTCTTGGCTAAATCCATCAAGTACGTCCTTGAACAGAGAGTGCTATATAGAAAATCATATCTCCAGCATCTCCTAAGATGTGTGGGGCCCAGCCAAGCGAACTATGCATTACGCGAAGTCCAGAAAGGGTCCTGTGGCAGTCACATCAGAGCTCGCGTCCTATCCAAGAAGATCATGAGACGGGATACTATTGGCCCACCATGTTACATGATGCTATCGATCTCGTCAAACAGTGTCCGAAGTGCCAAATCCATGCGACGGTTCCCAGGTTGCTACAGACCGAACTGGCCAGCATGCAAAGCCCTTGGCCGTTCATGCAGTGGAGAATAGACATCACCGGCCCGTTCGAAAAAGCTCCCGGCCAACTACAATTCCTCATTGTGGCTATCGACTACTTTACAAAGTGGGTGGAAGCCGAACCTCTAGCACGGATCACAAGCAAAAATGCCTTGAACTTCGTCTGGAATAACATAGTTTATCGCTTCGGCATACCTCATATCCTAGTGTCAGATAATGGAACCCAGTTCACAGACAGGACGTTCAGAGAATGGTGTGACGAACTCCAAATCCAACAAAAGTTCACCTCGGTAGCTCATCCTCAAGCGAATGGCCAAATTAAGGTTACGAACCGGACAATAGTCAAAGGGCTAAAAACCTGACTCGATAAGGCCAAAGGAGATTGGGCAGCGAACTTGCCCCAAGTCATGTGGTCATACCGAACTACCCCCCGGACATCACACGGCGAAACACCATATAGCTTGGTGTATGGAACCGAGGCGGTGATACCAGTAGAGATCGGTTTGCCGAGCCCCAGAACGCTTAACTTCGCAGCCCAGGACAACGAAGAGAAACTCCGAACTGACCTTGATTTGCTTGAAGAAAAGTGGGAACAAGCCTATATACAGGAAGCCCGATACAAACAGCAAGTAGCTCGGTACTACAACAACCGGGTGAAGCACCAGCAATTCCAAATAAGCGACTTCGTACTTCGGAATAACAAAGTCAACAAGGCGGAAAAGCTCGGCAAGCTAGAAGCCACTTGGGAAGGCCCATACCGAGTTCAAGAAGTCCTCGGCAAAGGGTCATACAAGCTCGCCTATTTATCCGGTGAGCCAATACCCAGAACTTGGCACATCTCCCATTTGAAGAGATATTATCTATGAGTGGAAGCTGGTGTGTGTAAATAGGTTGTAGATTAATTTAAATTATGTTCATCCTTTTTAAGCATTTTACTTCTTTAATGAAATTCATGTTTTGCATGTTTTGAAATCCGTATCTTGCATTATTTATTTGGTGTACCACTTCCACTTATATGTTTTGTCTCAATCACAAACTAAAATCCTGACGAGGATTACACAAACTAAGCTCCACTTCTGAGTAACACCTAAGCGCGCGTAAGGGGACCACCCCTATCGATAAATTCGACAAATAAGGAACCTGAAAGCCTTAACTTCGTCTTCAGACGAAGTGGCTACCTGAAAGCCTAAACTTCATCTTCAGACGAAGTGGCTACCTGAAAGCCTTAACTTCATTTTCAGACGAAGTGGCTATCTGAAAAGCCTAAACTTCGTCTTCAGACGAAGTGGCTATCTAAAAGCCTTAACTTCGTCTTCGGACGAAGTGGTTACTTGAAAGCCTTAACTTCGTCTTTGGACGAAGTGGCTACTTAAAAGCCTAAACTCCGTCATCAGACGAAGTGGCTACTTAAAAATTGAGCTTTGTTTCATGGCGAAGTAAGCTATCTTCGTTTAAAAACAGGGACAGTTCTTAGTTAAAAACAAAGATGAAAAGCTCAAATGAGAATGCAAAATTTCCGTTTTATTTCATGAAAATGGAAAATGTACAAGTATTACGAGAAACCCGGAGGCCTAGGCTTACTAAAGCTAAGCCAATCTCTGGCGAAGTCCCTACCAGAGTTAAAGTTCAAAATATCATCTACACTAAGCCTGCCTCTACCTCGTCCGGGAGCTAAACTTCGACCTCTACCTCGGTCACTCTGAGTTCCACGACCTCGGGCACTTTGGCTCGCTCGACCTTGACCTCGTCCAGATGCCAACCGCCGCTCTTGACTGTAAAATTCTCGAGAATGGCGTGTGACAATCCTAGGATCAGGGTTGGCCGACCTCGAAAATTCACCTTCCAAGAATTCTCTAGAAGTGCGGTCAAGCAACCTCAAGTCTAAACCAGGGGTAGCCGAAGTCGAAAACTCAGCCTCTGACAAAATACGTCGTTTCAACTTCGGAAAGCGATCAAGAACTATCTCGTAGATGCTCGCTACATGAATGAGTTCTTCAAATTTATCCCGAACCTGCCAGGAGTCCTTCCCATACTGGTCTCTGTAGCTTCGGCACCGAGCCTGGAGTTCCTTGACCTTACTATAGGTCTCAGAAATTGTGGATCCCCCAGCTCGGTGAATAACAACCTCATACTCTATATGATCCACGGCAATCTCCTTGAAAGTTTTGATGTCGTCCAGAGCTTGTTGATACTTGTCATCGAGCTCCAGATACTTCGCATGCACTTCGTCAAGCTTTTCCTGAGCAGTTCGAAGCTTCACTTCAGCCTCGACCTCGATGTTATCAGCTTGTTTCTTCCAGTTAGAAGCATCAATCTCGGCTACTTCAACAGCTCGGCGAAGTTCGGATATTTCTCTCACGAAGTGAGAAGCATCGTAAAAATCAGGAGCAGACTACAGAATAAATACAAGCAAGTTTCAACAAAAGGCTTTTTTATTTATAGCCGAACACGGCAAATGAAACGCCACCCTAATGGTGACGAAGTACAAGGCTAAAAATAAAAAATAAAAAAAAGGGAGAAAAAGGGGAGAAATAACACATGAGAGAGTCAATTAAACCCCCTCATGGTTTCCCTCATCCCTGTCGACCTCGGGTTCGGCGTCGGTTTCCCCCGACCTCCCTCCAGCAGCGTCTGTTACTGGCTCCTATAACAGCTCGGCAATGACCACCTCGAGAAGGTCGTACCTGTCGACAGGGCATCGTCGAACAACCCCCTCATTGAGCAGGACCTTCTATGCGGTGAGCTGCTCCACCACCGGAATCGAGGAGGTGTGTTCCAGAAGCACCTCGGCGAAGTCACGAAACGTCTCCTCTTCGCTCATAAGTGCATGCCCGTACTTGGCTTTGTCCAAGTCCGGGATGTCCACGGTGATCGAGTCGATGACTGCTGAGGTCACCTGGGTGCTCATGGCACCTATAAGCTGAACCACCATTCGGGAGAAGTGGTTCGACCGGAAGATTCAATCCGCAAAAGCACGGAGCATAGCTCCCTGGCCGGCCACCACTCCGTCAACCTGGGCCCTCAGCCGACCGACTTCAGACTCCAGCCCGGCAGCCCTCTTCTTTGCTTCTTCTGCGGCAACCGAAGCCACCGCCTCCCTCTCCGCCGCTACCCTCGCCGCGGCCTCGGCGACAGAGATCTTAGCCATTAGCTGATCCTTCACCGCCTCGACCTCGGCAGTTTTTCTCTCAAACTTGGCGACTCCATTCGAAATGAAGTTCGCCAATCCCCGCAACCCGTCCATAGCCACATCGGCTACCTGCACAAAACAAAACATTTATTTTACATTTGGTAAAATTACTACATCGGCTGCCTCCAGTACTACACGTACCTCGGGAAATGACATCTCCCGTGGATTTTCCTGGCCCATGGTCGGGCCACTCTCAAGGACCGTTACATCGTCAATTGACGAAAGTAACGTCCTCCGAAGTTGATGGCCCACCAGTTGGGATGGAGGTGAGCCAACGACGGGGGTGTCCAGCCGCGAGCTCACAGACTTCGACCTCCCAAGGTCGATCGTCCTCTCTGACGATCCCGCTGAGGTCACCTTGTCCGCCACGGCAGAGGAAGGCCTCTGCCTCTTCCTCTTGCCCTTGTTCTGCAGAGCGGCCTGGATAGCTTGAGCATTCACTACCAAAAAAAAAAAAAAAAAATTAAGTTTCACAAAAAGGTTGGCGAACACAAATTAGTGAAGTAGAGCCTCACCCAAGTCCATAGCAGAAGCGGAATTATATGGGCTTAGCCCATTATTTACGAGCTCGGCCTCGGAATAATTCCTCTCAATGAGGCCGAGGTTCACCAAGTTCGTCTCAAGCACACTGGTTGGTTTTCCAGTGTCTCGAGGTGCGAACTTATCCTTGGTCCAAGGATATAACGGCACACTTTCAGTCCGGCAGAAGAAAATTTTCTTCTGCCAGTTCGGCACCTTGGTGGGTGTCCCTAACTTAAACCTATTATAGGGGAAAGGTAAACCTACCCCGTCGGACTAGACCTGCCTGGGCTTTTAGGCCCGTCGGGCTTAGCCCTAGCCCGGCCCTAAGTCAACGGGCTTAGCCCTAGCCCGCCGGTCAACGGGCCCGAACCGTAACCGGGACCGAAGACTAAGGGCCGGGCTCGGGTCGAGACATGTTGAACCGAAAACCCGTCGGTTAACCGACGGGCCGGCCCGCCGGGCTTAAGCTTGAACCGTCGGGCCTTTCTAGCAGTTAGGACCGCCGGGCCGGGCCCAACGGGCAAAACATGTCCCTTATTCAATTCGGGAGAAATCCTAGTGTTTTTCGGGTGGAAATGACGTTCTGAGCAAAACTCATGACTCTGCCATGAGCTGTGATATGGCGGTGACGGATTTGGGCAAATTCCATCTTTTAGAGGGTCAAAACTGCAATTTTATAGTTTTTCGGGTTATTTCGTATTTTTGGATTTTTATTTAGGGTCCTTTTGTTATTTCTTGTTTTTCGGTGAAGCATTGTTAGACGATGATGGACGGCAGTTTTGAATATTATTGAATCTGAGATTTATCTCTCTCGCGTTTTATGAGTTTTTCTTCCTATCAAGCATTCACGCTGCATCAAAATGTAAAAGTTCTTATTTATTCATTTTCAACAATTTAATGAGTTATGTAAATTTTTTAAAATAAAACAAAACAACATCAAAACATAAAAAATTATCATTTTCTATTCATAAAAAATTATCATTTCCCATTTGCGTGAACCGCCGGGCCGGCCCTAGGCCCTACGGTTCTGGCCCGGCCCTAAACCGGTGGGCTTAGGGCCGAGCCCTAAACCGCGGCACAAGTCTAGGGCCGGGCTAGGTTCATGCAGTCCGAGGCCCGTGGCCCGCCGGGCCGGGCCCAAAACCGGCGGGCTCGGCCCGTGGGCAGGACTACGTCGGACCAAGCTTAGGTCTAAAAAACCTAAAAAAACGAATCTACAAGAGGCGTACCACCACGGCGGGCGACCTCAACACAAAAGCCGATGACCTGCTTGATGGAGGGCGGCGCCAACTGACCTAATGCCAGTTGAAGCTCTTCTAAGAGCTCGACAAAAAAAGGATTTAAAGGAAATCGCAGCCCGAAATGAAGATAGTCTTCATACACGGTAAAAAAACCAACAGGAGGAGAACTACCCCTATCCTCATCCCGTGGCAGAAACAATTCCATCGACTCAGGAAACAAGAAACTCTGAGCCAAATTTTGCATATGAGAGAGCGGCATGGAGGAGGCACATGCCAGAGAGGCGTCGGACCCAACCCTGGGCAGAAATTCAATTTCTCGAAGGGAAGTAGGGACGCACGCACGTGTGTGCACATGTAATGACAACCTCGCCGGAATTACCCTACACTCACTCTATCTATTTCTATCGAGGGGAAAGAAGAAGCCATTTTAAAAGAGGGTACTTACTTGTAACATGATTCCGACTAAGTTCACCGGAAAATGGAACGAACGGCGGCGACTGTTGCAGTAAAAATCGGATTAGGGTTTTCTTGTGGCTTCAGACGCGAATTGGGGGAAAATGGTTTAAAGCGTATGGAGGAAGCTTTTATAGGCAAAATCTCGCCTTTTCAAATCCCGTCTCTTCACCTGCCCGCCTAGGGAAGCGACACGTGTCCCACTTATCTGGACTCCAACAGTCGCGCCTCATCTCCAGCTTATTCAAGCTCGACCTCGTCCAAACAAGGCGGTATGCATTTCGACTTCGTCGAAATCTTAATTTCAACGGGGCAATGCAATTCGAGCTCGACCTCGTCCAAACGAGGCGGTATGCATTTCAACTTCGTCAAAATCTTAATTTCGACGGGGCAATGCAATTCGAGCTTGACCTCATCCAAACAAGGCGGTATGCATTTCGACTTCGTCGAATTCTTAATTTCGTCAGGGCAATGCAGTTCGAGCTCGACCTCATCCAAATGAGGCGGTATGCATTCCGACTTCGTCAAAATCTTAATTTCGACGGGGCAATGCAATTTGAGCTCGACCTCATCCAAACGAGGCGGTATGCATTCCGACTTTGTCAAAATCTTAATTTTGTCGGGCAATGCAGTTCCACTTATCCCAACTATAAATCTTGTCCTCGCTTCTATACTTTTTAGGGGGGGGATGTGATAGGATATGGCCCAGCTACTAGGCCCAAGCACCGGCCCAATATAATTGGACCTCGGCAAATAAGCTCGACCTAGATGAGCTCGGCCCATTGAAAGGCCCAGAAGACACTTTGGCCCAATCCAGCAGCGCGGCCCAACAACATTGAAGCTCGGCCGACCCACGATCTCTAACCATGATTGCTGAGGTGGCATCCCACGACCTCGGCTGCAACTGCTGCTAACTGCTGTTGGATGCCTATAAATAGTCATTCTACGATAGTTTGAAGGGGATTCTGTAACTCGAGAGTATTAATACATGAAACTCTTTTCTCCGTGGACGTAGATCTAACCAAAGATCGAACCACGTAAACTCTTGTGTTCTTATTTTTTTGCAAATCTTACTATCGCACAAATACTCTAAAATCCACGATCGATCATTGCTCTCTATTCTAGTCTTGTTTTTCAAAGCACGCCTTATTTCTCCATTTTCACATCACCCAAATCATACAAATCCAAAGAGTATTAGCAAATTTTTTCCCAACAACTTGATGAAGGATAAGTTTTGTAAAAAATGGTCTTGAAGCCGATTGTGAGCAACCATTGAAACATTACACCAGTTGTATATCTCTGCCCAAATCGAAGTTGCTAATGAGTACTCAATGAGGAAATGTGAGGCCGATTCCTTCTCCGTTCTGCAAGCTATCGCAATAGCTTTAAGAGGAGCTAAGCTTTTCCAAATCATGCCAAATTTCTTTACACTAGTTTTGTTATTGACACAAACGATTCAGTATTTGGTTATTTAATTTATTTATGTCATTTTAGTATTTTACACGTCAATACAAACTTTTAAGAGACAATTTTTCTATACACATCTAAGTTAAGGAATGTCAAATTATACCCACCAACATAAAAAATACAAATTATACCCATTTGGACCAAAATGCACTTAATGAGTTGACTTTGACTGATTTTTTGACCTTTTTTTTGTTATTTTTGTTTTTGAATTTTTTTTACGCTTTTTTTCGAATTTATTTCTTTAAATTTTATGTTTTTTTTTTAATTTCTGATATTTTTTGAATTGAAACTATTAGCACCAAATAGTTAATAGTTGAAATAAACTCTCAATCAGAACTGAGACTATTAGGACTATTAGCACCAAATAGTCCCAATACGCCCAAACAAGACGAAGAAACCCTAAATCAGAAATGAGACTATTGAGATTATTAACACCAAATAGTCTCAAATAGGCCTAAACAAGATAAAGAACCCCTAAATTAGAAATTGAATTATTTGGACAATTAACACTAAATAGTCTCAATATGTTCAAACAAGATGAAGAAATTCTGAATCTAAAATGAGACTATTGGGACTATTAGCACCAAATAGTCACAATGGGCCCAAACAGTATGAAGAAACCCTAAATAAAAAATGAGACTATTGGGACTATTAACACCAAATAGTCCCAATAGACTCAAACAAGCTGAAGAAACTCTAAATAAAAAATGGGACTATTAGGCCCAACTACAACTCCCCAGTCCAGTCCATATAATCAACAATTTTAACTTCAACAACAACAACAAACATAAACACGCTGCATTCCGAAATGCATCTCGATTCATATCTACAATTCTTTGCAATTTTATTTTCAAATTTGCTTTTGCATTTGAATCTAAATAGAAGTGAGGCAGTCAAGTGACAACAAAATTTTGATAAATATATATGCCAAACAATAAGTACTCATATTAAATCATGAGAGAACCTCATTTTATAGTTGTAATCTGATATAATTTCAACAAGTAACCAACAAGGTAGAATTTCCAACGAAAAAGCTTCGTTCTATTTCCATAAGGCAGCAGTCCACACACAACACATACATTTGAAAACTCGCTACAAAATCAGAACGCATTTGCCGACCATTATCAAAATCAAATTGAGAAAATACCATTTTTAGTGAAGAATAGAAGCAGTGAGTGGAAATTCCACCGGAAAGCGGGTTTTGTTTTGCCCTCCGAAAGCAAACGGTGCAACTAGTCTTCTGAAAAATATCGCCATTTTGAACACCGAATCTCGAATCGGAGTGCTGGAGAGTGGAAAGATGGAGGATGGAGATGGAGGATGGTATAAAAACCGTTGTCGGCGAGATCTAGTGCTACCGCATGCAGCCAGTGACCGTACGGCGGCAAAGATTTGAGTTCACACAAGGAGGCGGCGACAGGAGGGTGGGTGTAGAGGTGAGAGACGGCATCACCGGTGGCAAGAATCCACCGCCATCGATGGATCTGAGCCGCTCTCTCTTTGCCGTCACCGGATCTGAGCCGCCATCATCTTCATCTTCCTTCATGAAGAACTATGTTGCATGAGGGAGCTGATGTGAGGAGAGAGAGAGTGGAATTGGGGGAGAGAGAATTTAGGGTTTCAATAATTAAAAATAGATAAAAACTTAGGTGAGGTCGGCCACATAGTATAGCCGGGTCAAAGTGTAAATCTTTATACAGAAAAGTGTTAATCTATACGAATAAAAGTGTCAATCTTTAACATAATTATTTTACAAATAAAATGTCAATTTTTAAAAGTGTCAATCTTTATACAGAAAAGTGTTAATCTACACGAATAAAAGTGTCAGTGTTTTAGCCGTCCGCACGGTGCCTCTGGCTGACCCAAGTGTGTCCCAAAAGATGAAACACGGTTTTGATTTAAAAGTGTAAGGGTATATATTTTTGTTCCCAAAATGCAATATAATGACATATAGAAATGCTCCCCTACCCACGGTGGGCACACTCCGTTGACGTGGCAGTGCCACGTCAATGATTTTTCATTTTAGGGTTCACTTTTTTTAGTAGGGTTTAGTTTTTTATGATAGAGTTTATTTTTATAAAGTATATTAATTATGATTTTCCTTAAATATAATGCCGCCGCCTTAGCCGTGGGCATATTAAGTATGCTCACGGTGGGTAGGGGAGCATTACTCTAATAACATAATTGAGTATAATTTGTATTTTTTATATTCTTGGGTATAATTTCACATTTGTTAACTGAGATAGGTATAGATATGTATTAACAAAACTTTTGAATAATACTACCCAAAATCGTTGATTTTTTTTATTTTTTTAAAAGGAAAAAATCGTCGATATATATTTACAATTCACTTTGTTTTGGTATTTGTTTTTAGTGAAACGGTTAATACTACCCCATTTCAATAATAATAAATAATAATAATAAACTTGTAAGATTATCCATATTGATAATATATATATATATATATATATATATATATATATATATAATTGTTATGCTAGGCCACACAATGTGGGCGATTCATGGGCGACATAATAACACAACTTTGCAACTTTTGATCATTTCTCTTACAATATGATTCATGAGTGAGTAATTCAAGCGGAGCCGATATAATAGTTAGGGACACACTTGGGTCAGCCGGATGCACCGTGCGGCCGGGCTAAAACAATGGCACTTTTATTCATATAGATTGACACTTTTTTGTATAAAGATTGACACTTTTAAAATTTGTCATTTTATTCGTAAAATAATTATGTTAAAGATTGGCACTTTTATTCATATAAATTGGCACTTTTCTGTATAAAGATTGGCACTTTGGGCCCGGCCGCACGGTGCCTCCGGCTGACACAAGTTTTTGTCTAATAGTTAGGGCTTGTTTGGTAAGGGATGTAAAGCCCATATTGTATAATAACATGGGCTTATATAGTGTTTGGTAGGTTCTATTGTTAAAGCAGCAGGCCCGATGTTACATCAATGGTCCGCTGTAAAACACTGTTTAGTCTCTATTATTTAAGTGCTCCCACCCCTCATATAACTAATAGGGGGTGTACAGTAAAATGAGCTTTACTCTTTTATCCCCAAATTGCAACCCCACTTTTCTCTCTCCCTCTCGTCACCTCCTTTTCTGCTCCTATTTTTCTTCTTCTACCTCAATCTATTCCGGGCAGCCACCAATGTCACGACACCACCACCTCCATGAACCCCCGCCATCGCCGGTTTCGTCCCCAACTCACCTTGCTCTCCTCAAACTGCCGCTGCCTTGCTTCTCCTCAAATCGAACCGCCGCGGCAAAAGTCGCCGCCACCACCGCCGCAGCAGAAGCAGGGGCAAAGGTGCTGCAACCCTTCCTTTGATTCCATCTCTAACTCTCTCTCTCTCTCTCTATATATATATATATATATATATATATATATATATTTATATTACGGTTCGCCAGCAAGAGTCTAGCTTTGTCGTCTCGTCGACATCGTCATCACAGCACCACTCCCATAGTCTCAACAGCCACGCCTCTCTTTATTCCAGCAGACACTGCCCCTCCAAACGGCACACCACCGCCGGTGTAGCTTGTCTATCGCCACCCCTCTTTTTCTTGAGCTGTGAGTTGTGTTCAAAGAAAATGTGCAGGATATATTTTCTCGGCGCCATCAATTATCACACTCGTGCCCCTGCCCATGCAGCAAAGCTTCTCCGACGGCTTTGTCGGCGGTGGCTTTCATCTATGCTGCTTCCATCTTTACCTTCTCTTGATAGAAATCTAGACTGAGAAAACACTAGAGAGAAATCAGGAAGTATATGGTTCTTGGTAGAATTTGTAATTTGACAAAAAGTGTTGGGTTATTTTAGTAATTATGTAAGTTAGAATAGAATTTGATATATGTTACCAAACACTCCACAAACACTAGTTATATAAGCTTATGCTCTATTATTAGTGTTGGTACTATTAATGTAGACATTATTAGAATTGTTATCAAACACGGCCTTAGAGTTAATAAAACAAAATACCCCTACTAAGATAGTACTACTATCTACCAACTTTTGTGATAGTAACTGAATGACTCGTACACATAGAGAAAACGTTCAATCACACTCTCAAAAATATTAATCACAATTGAAGTGCATAACAAAAAAATATTAAAATGTTAATACTTTAGATATTTAATTGTTATTCCATTTAAAATTGAAATGTAATTGTAAAAAGTAGAATAATCTATTAATATATAAAAACAAAATGAAAATTCAGTTATTTTTTCCCTCCAATTTAAGGTTAGATTTGTAATTTAATGCTTAACAGTTATTTTTAAAAAATTAATTACATGTCTAATCGTGTGTTGAGTGTGCAGTTTTAGGAATTATTTTCTTCAAATAATTAAATTACCACCGATTACCGAATGCAAAACACTTAGGCCCTGTTTGGTTTGATAGATTAGATTAAGCAAGATTTAATATGGGATATGTCAAGATTGTATCTAGGATAAAAAAAAGCCGTTTGGTTGGCATGTTAAGTTTTATATGATTGAAAATTATGTTTGGTTTGCAAGATTGTATAATGTTATATCATTGCTCATTTACTAATATACCCTTCTATAAGGTTATTTAATATATGTTTTTATATTTTAATGATAAAATAAAATAATAATGAAAATGAATATTATGGAAATAATGAAAATCAATAACGAAAATAATATATATTTGCAAGAAAATTGTTTGATTTGCATGATTATATTATGTTACAATTGAAAATTCATTACTAATACTCCCTCTGTCCCTTCTAATTAGCTACATTTGGGATCGGCATAGGAACCAAGGAAGAAGGGGATATATGACTATAATCAATTATAAAGAGAGAGTGTTAATTGTAATCAAATATTCTTTGCCATTTTAGAAAACGTAGCTAATAAATGGGACGGACAAATATTGCAAACGTAGCTAATGAAAGGGAGCGAAGGGAGTATATCCTTCCCATTTATATTCATAAAATTTATATTCAAGTTTATTATTATAAATAAAATTTCATAAAAAATAGAAACTTTATAAAATTAAAATATTAACAGTATTGCATGCTCGAAAATCAAAATGCGTGAGCTTACAAATTCAAGAATTAATTGCACATTAATTGTTGGAAAGGGGGTGAACTCACTTGGAGCACATTAATTGCTGAAGGCATAAATGAGAAGACAATTAAGAATATCAAAGGAGAAAATGGGCAATGATGAAGAATCCATCCCGATATGAGAATTATCGCAGGGGTAATGGTCCGACTCAAATCGTGGAAATAGTTTCGGGCTTCCTTATCTTCAGATTGAGTCTCGGGCTTTCAAACTAATGGATCTTGCAAACCAAATGTGGATTATTGTTGAATCTGAGATTGAATCATGCATAATCAGGCAAACCAAACAGCCCTTACAGTATTTGACAACAAAAAAATATTTAGATAATAATTATGTCAATAGGTCCCACTAACACACATCAATTTTACAATAACTGCAATCCACTATTCACGTCTCCGAAAAGTTGTGTAGACTACATCATCGATAAAAATGAAAATATTCGCGTGTATTATATCAAATTTGAACATAATATTACTTAGGTGAGAGATCATGTACAAAAGTCACATTCCGTAAGAAATAAGGAGCAATCATATCCATCCATTTTTTGTGATCTTACGGTCAAAATTCATTTTTGAGTTATAATTAAAATCTTACCTCTTAAAGTGACCCAAGGTTAATTTTGTATTTTGCATTAACAATGGACGGTTACTCCTTATTTCAAGGGATTAATTACCATCTTTGTGATATTATCTTTTCCGTTTATTTTTTTCCTTTGCATCTTGAATGTAGGATTTTTTTGACCAATTAGATTCCATTGACAAAAACTAAAATTACTCAGATTCAAAGTCGTGTATTATATTAATATCCGATGAGATGCATTATAACTTACTAGAGATGTATTATCATACTAATGCATTACAAAAAGCTCAATGAATGCATTTTTCCTTTCGTAATAATGCATCAAAAATATAGTAATGATGCATTATACTCCGTAATGCATTTTATTTTATTTCATAATGCATTTTATTTTATTTTCATGATAATGCATAGGTTACATAATTCTTTTAATGCAAATAATGCTTTTTTTTAGTGTCATAATGCACAGGTTACATTATTTTTTTAATACATTATATAATTATATATTGTCTGGAGTGCATAACAATTTAGAACTGTGTGCATTACTTTTTCAATAACATATTGTTTTATCGTGAGTGTAATTTTTAACTTATTTAATTTTTTTTTAATATTTCATTTCAAATTTCAACATGTTTCTCTTTTAAATCCCCTAACTTCCGCATTTTATGTGATATTGGAGATGGTAGTTTTTTTCTCTCTCTCTAATTTACCCTTAAAATGTACATACAAATCATGCATTAGTATATAGATAGCCCACGTGTACTTATTTAAAATTAATCTGAATTGTCTATTTTGTATTAATCTAGGGATGAGAATGTTTCTTATTTCTTACACTAAGGAGTCTTTTTACAAGATCTCATCCCATATTACCTATCAAAATAATTGAATTCTCTACAAAAATCTATAGAAGTTAATATATCTATTACAAATGTGCAACAATACGCATATTTGCTATAATTTATAGTGAAAAAATTGGCATGCCAAATCAAAAAGAGAATAAAATACTCCGTACTTTTAAATGTTGCCGATTTCATGATAAAAATTGGTTTGACCACAAACTGAAGAGCATTGACTTTCTATGTTCTTTTATCTCAAACTCACTCTCCAACAAAAATAAAGTAAAGAATCTTTAGGGTGAATTTACACTAAGTTAAAGATTTAGCTGAAAGAAGTAATTAAAAAAAAAGGCCGAATAAATGAGAAAGGCATGAAAAAATCACTATTTATATTCAATTTTTAGGGATTGTTTATACTCCATGTTTTATTTGTTTAACATTGGGCCAAACTTCATACGTGTACTTAGCTGGAAGCCCAAACAGAAATGATAGTATGGATTTTTTTTCTCATAAGTTAAATACATTAACACATGGATTATTTATACTTTATTGTTAAATATATGGACAAATTTTAAAATAGTCGATGATCAACAAATCCACTTTTTTAGCAACTTTTATGAAAACCATTCTCTTTAGCCATTTTTGTCTAACGTAACCTTCATTATTAATGTATTTTATGCAATGACTATCAATATATAAAAGTTAAGGACAATCATTTTTTCATGTTGTTATTCTTATCAAAACGAGTTTTCACATGTGGGTAGTTGTACGTTGTTGTATCAAAAGTACGGAGTCATCATGGATTAAAAATTTTATTTTATATAAATGATAGTACTATTATGACAAATATTGTACATGTATAAAGAGCACTATGTATTTTTGTACAATGACCTAATGTATTGTTTTCTGAAAATATCTAATTGTGACTTTATCTATAATGATTATATTTATTTACTTTGGATTTTTGTTTCGTTTAATGGTTGTCGTGCATCGCACAAGTGCGTATATTAGTTTTGTAATCGAATTGTAATCTTAACTTTATTGTTTTCCATTTGTAAAATATTTTTATATATTTTCGTAAACTACAACCAATCAAAATGAACTTATATTGATAGTATAACCTTTTATTTAAATCTTAATTTACTGACCTTTGTTTTTAAAGCTACCAAGTTTTACATGAAAATTGATAACATAAAACGAGTCACAGTTTTACTTAATACTTAGTTATCTTCTAAATTTCCAACTTAAAGATAAAAAAAATATCCTTTTGAATTTCGAATTCAAAAAAATAAGAAAACAATCTAATATATATATTTAAATATATGAAATTGTTGATTTTACTCAAATAATCAGAGTAGCGCTGGAAGGGTGGTGGGCCCATAACCCACAGGTCCCAGGATCGAAACCTGGCTTGATAATTTGGTTTAGGAGAAAGCTTCCACAGTTTCATACTTTATTTATTATTACTCCTATTATTTTGTTCATTTTTTATTGTAACTATACAATTATTTATTCTAATTCGACTTATATTTTGTTTTATTTATAAAAAATAATATATATATATATATATATATAATAGCAAAATAAATGTTGATCAACCACGATTTTTCTTGATTAATTTGCTAAATTCTCATAACTTTGCCTAATTAATCAATACTTTAATATAATTAATAATATAATATGTATCTTTAATTTGATGTATATCTTTAATTATTTTATAGTAACAAGGATGACAATTTAGATTTGATATTCTATTAGTTTATTATTATAAAAAAATTAAAAATTTGGCACATAAAAGAAATATATATCATATCTATCAAAACTTAAATACGAAAAATTGTTAGAATGTTTAGGTTGATGGATTTTAAATTAGTTTTTTTTAATAACAATATAATAGACTTATAGTTAATGTAAATGCGTGAAAATACAATTTGCGTCTAACAAAATATTGATTAATTCTAATTCAATAATCAATCATCAATCAATATATCAATCTATACCTTAGCAATGACCTTATTAAACTATTTTTCAATTATTGTAAAACGGTGGGCATCATTACATTCAAAATATTTCAAACTAAACGAAAAATATTAATTGTCCCTCATTGATTAATTTTTTTTCTAATATAATTCGATTGTAAAATGATATTTAAAGTTTAGAGTTGTTGCATAACTTTTTGGCACGCGTTATCCAAACGTCTTGATGATAGGTTTTAAAATAAATTTTTGAAGTATTTTTGTTTTTACGGGATACGATCACCTCCTTTATTTATTTATTTATTTTATTTTTTTCCTAAATTCTCATAACTTCAACATTAATTTTAGTTAGTTCGAACTATCTCATATCGAATTTGTATAAGATGTAATCAATAGAAAACTCTTATAAAAAGAGACATAACATCTAATAAAATAAAAATAAAAATTATTATAACTTTTAGTTACTTCAGAAACATTATCTCTCTTGACTTATTTTTATATTCAATTTTTAACGGGCAATTTAACATTTAAATTGAGTATAACTTTTCAATAAATTTTGACCCTTATTAACTTTTTTTTTCCTACTACAACTACCTTAGCAATTGTTAGTATAATTTTTCTACGAATTTGACCTCCCATATTCACCTATTTTTTCTAATATGATTTTAATCCTAACAATTATTTCAATAAATTTTTACACTACTATCATTTTAATTAAATAGATAACTTTACTTTTTAATAAATATTTTACTCAAAACTGACATTCAAAATATGAATTTATATGACAACCCGAGAATATGTTGACCTTATTAACTATGTTTCGATTATTGTAAAACAACGGGAATCATGACATTCAAAACATGTAAAACCAAACGAAAAATATTAATTGTCCCTCATTGATCAATTTTATTTTCTCTAATTCTATAATTTTAATGTATTAGTCAATTGATTTTTTATTTAATTTATTGATCTCAAATCGATTTTTGAAAGACGCGACTTCATCAATAGGAATACTCAAATATGATGGAGTCGATCATCTAAATCGATTTTTAAGAAGATGACTTCATCGATAGGAAAATTTATACATGATGGAGTAATCATCATCCAGTATTTAAAAGAATTAATAATGCACAACTTGAATTGAAAACGAGTGGCTTGATATTGTCATAGTCTCATTGATACATCACCTAATCTATTTTTTATTACAATGATCAACGGGTTACTTGACATTCAAAACGAGTAAAACTAATCGAGAAATGCTACACCTCACTGATCTTTTTTTTTCTAATTCAGTTTAATTTTATTTTTTTCGAATTGATCCTAACAAACTATACTCTCGAAATAAATAATTTTATTATTATTTTCCATGAGAAGTGAGCCCCGTCGAATTTCGACGGGCACTGGACTAGTAGTTCTAAATTGCCTTGTTGAGGAGAAAGCTTCCACAGTTCCATACTTTTTTTTTTATTATACCCACTTTTATTGGCCGAAATGTTATTTCAAATTTGATTTTATAAATGTTATGATTTATTATAAATTGATTATAATTCAAAAATCAAATTAAAAAATCAAGAGTATACCATGACAAAAAAATCTCTATTTGATAACATGCAGAATTAAAACTCTCTATATGGTTCAGTTCGGTTAACCAAATTGAAATTTTCGGTTAATAATAGAAATAAATACTAATGTATAACATAATAAATAAAATATATAATAAATAATATTATATATAAAATTTAAATAAATCGGTTTTTCGGTTTTCGAGTTAGAATTGTTTGGTTCTCGGTTAACCGAAAATCAAAAATAACCTAAATCATAGGACCGTTAGAGGTGCTCCAACTGAATAACCGTAACCGAACTTCCAACTGAATTCTCCGTTTTCGATAAAATCAACATGATTTGGATAATTTTGATGTCTCTTCTTTATTAACTTTTGGATGAAATCATATTTGAAATAATTATGTGAGACAACGAATGAACGAACAATTCACATAAAATAAAATAAAATAAAATAAAACTCGACGGTTCCAACGATTCAGAACCGGAACCGTCAACCTCGCCAGTTCGGTTCCGATCCCTCTACCGTAGAACCGTAACCAGTGGTTCTGGCACCTCTAGTTACATGTGTTACCCATTTTCATAAATTTAAATCAATAAACGAATAAACAATATTGATAAATCTCCCCTTGCTAGTCATTCGCACAATTAATGTATTCATCGTTGATCTAGGGGTATCATGTGAGATGGATAATTAGAATTTAGATTTCCTTTTTTAATGTTTAATTTTTCATATATATTCATGGCATACTCTTCACATATAATCTTGACACATCAATTCTAAGCACATTGATAATTTAATGCCCACTGTGAATAGGGAATCGACCATATAAAATTTTAAATATGCATACGATTATGTAATTTAAACTTAAATTGTTTTGTTTCATATAATCAGACCAAAATATTTGCTCAAAGATCATGGCAATCGTTTGAATCAACCATTTGTATATGACCGAGGGGTCATACATATACGATTGATTGACCTTTTGTTTACGATTGAGGGACTATATTCTAACATGCCTAACTTTTACTCCCTTCGTCCCCCGCCTAAAGCACTCCCCCTTTTTTTAGTTATCTCACTTAAAGTGACCTCTTCTTTCATTTTGGAAAAAAGTTAAATTATTGAAAAGTGTGGATCATATCATACTAGTTTTCTACACTTTATTCACTTTCCTTTAGTTACCGTGCCAAAAAAAATGAGACGCTTTGAACGAGACAAATAGAGTATAATAAAGTGATACCATGTTAGAAATTATTCATAAGTAATAGGGTTTTCTGGATACAATACTTACACCGAACATCATAATCCAACAATATTTGAATTACTTTGTCCAACATAATCGAGCATAATCGGAATACTAATTAACCACAGCAAACATCATTATGTAAAAATCTTTGAAAACAAACATAATTACGAAAGAAACTCCGATTTCTCTCACTACAAGAATTATGTTCAAAGCTGGCACATTCGCGACGGACAAAAAAAAAGGTGTTAGAGTTATTTTAACTCTAATAAAAATTATATTTTATTTTGCTATTTCTTCACATATTTTTTGTAGGTAAATACGTAAGGAGCAAGGGAGTTTGTTGAAAACTCCTATTTTGAAGGAAGTCAAATCTGCTGGAGTCTTCTATCAAATCATGGAGTGGAGAAGAAACTATTTTACGTGGTAACTTCCACATCATCACCCACGTTTCCACTCACACATGAGTTGAAGAGTTCAATCAATAAAGAAGACTTCAAGATCTCAGAGAATACTGCGCGCTTACAGAGAGAAAAATCCAGATTCAGATGTAAGTTTCCTACTGAGAGTGTTTTAGTAGCATTCCTTACAACATTCAAGTTTATGCTTTGTAGTCTGTAAGGAAGTCTTTGTTTTCTGTAACTCTCGGCTTTGCATCTTCAATATAGATTGTACTGGAGATTGTTTTTTGTACATTCACAAATCATAGTGGATTGTTTTCACCCTGAGGCATCCACAAGTTATTTTACATAACTTGTGGAATATTTACTTCTGCATAGTGTTTTAAACTTCCGCTGCTATTCTGATTTAGTGTTGGTAGTGTTGTCTCAACATTATCGACAATATCGCATTTTTGATCCAGGCTGCAACACTTACAATTGGTATCAAGAGCCTGCACTTGACGTACTAAGTGTGATCCTGCGGAGTTGCTTCACCATGGATCTGATGAATCCAAGTTTCAACCGTCCACTGGTGTTGGATGGTTCTAACTATTCATACTGGAAGGTTAGAACCAGCTCCTACATCAAAGTCATTGACGTGAGAGCTTGAGATGTTGTTCTGAATGGTTGGACACCACCAAAGACAACCGATGCAGATGGAGATACCATTCGAACACCGCAAGTCCAATGGACCAGAGGAGAGATTGATCTTGCCAAATTCAATGAGAAAGCCCTCAATGCCATCTTTGCTGCGGTCGATGTTACCATGTTCAAACTCATCAAAAATTGTGAAGCAGCAAAAGACGCGTAGGAGATTCTGCAGAGACATTGTGAGGGAGATTCCAACATTAAGGAGTCGAGGATTCGAATTCTTACCATGAAATTGGAAAACTTGAAGATACACGAAGATGAGACGATTGGTGCCTACACAGAGAGGATTCTGGACATCTCAAATGAGTGTCAAGATCTTGGAAGCTCAATTAGTAACAAGTTTTTAGTCTCAAAAGCTCTGCGCACTCTTCCAAAGCGCTTCAAGATGAAGGTTAGGGCCATCGAAACTACAAACACTGTAGCAACCTTGGAATTTACTGATCTCATGAATATTCTCAAGGTCTATGAGATGAACCTGGAAGAGGATGAAGCGTCATTCAATAAGAAGTCCATAGCATTTGCAGCAACATCATCCAGTGAGATCCAAAGTGATGACGATGAAGAACTGGAGGAGATAAATGCTGACGATGATGCTGCTTCAATAACCAGGAAGTTAAATTCCATGGTAAGGAGACTTAAGAAAGGATCGACATCCAAACCAAGAGAATCCGGGTTGAGAATGTTGGAGTATCATCCGAGCCAACATGCTGGGAGTTCTTCACCAGTCAAGTCATCCTCTGGAACTCCACCAAAGCCTATTAGAAGAACTCAGTCTGATGTTTTCAGATACAAAGGTGTCGATATTGATAAGGTTCAATGTCATGAGTGCGAGGGGTGGGGACATTATGCGAATCAGTGTGCAAACACTCTTCGAAAGAGAGGAAAATCCTATTGGGTGTCCTGAAGTGATGATGAGGTAGAATCTTTGAATAATATGAGGACCCAATGCCAGCACCAGCAATGTACGCTAATGTGGAAAGTACTTTGGTAGATGATGAAGATGATGTTGTGCCAGCAGATGTAATCTCTCAGTATGGATCTGAATATTATTCAAATCTATTTTGTTTTAATGCTACTCTTGAGGATGAGTCAGAGGATGATGCTGAGGAGGATGATCTCAAGGCATATCAAATAGCTATGGAACTAAAAAAATTGTACGATGAACTTCTTGAAAAATGGAAGAAGCAGAGCCGTACAATACAGATTCTTTCCAAGGAGAATGAAGACTTGAAGGAGTCTGTAGCAAAGCTTGAGGTGATGCTAACAAGGAAAGACGTTGAGTTGAACAAGGTCACAACTCAATTGGAACTTGCAGAGGAAACATTCAAGAAGCTCAACACTGGATCCTTAAAGCTTGATGATGTTCTAGCATTGGGAAATACGGATACTGCTGGGCTCGGGTTTACCAAAACTTTTCAAGCTGTTTTCCCACAGATTGTATCCACAAATGGAAAACCATTCGTCAAAGCTGGAGAGATGGAAAGGCTTGTGGAGTCTACCGAGAAGAAGAAGCATGTGCAGAAAAAGAAACGCAAGTATGTATGTCACTACTGTTTTCAACATGGTCATATAAAACCTTTTTGCTATAAACTGCAAGATGAAAAGGGTAAAATGCTGCCAAAAATGAGGAACAACATTGTGACAAAGCGAACCAGTAAATCTTGTACTAAGATATGGATTCCAAAAGTTGATCTAACATGTCATGTTGTCACAGCATTGAAAGCTAACATTTCAGAATCATGGTGTTTTGATAGCGGTTGTTCACATCACATGACGAGAACAAAAGCTTTTCTAGCTGAGTATGAACCATGTAGATGAGGAAGTGTTTCTTTTGGAGGAGGTTCAAGAGGGAGAATCATAGGCAAATGAACTTTGAACGCTGGAATGTGTACTATGTTGACAAGTTGAAGGCAAATCTCATAAGCATAAGTCAATTATGTGATGATAATTTGCAAGTTAGCTTCAACAAGGCCTCTTGCAAGGTGTTCGACAAAGGTATTTGTCTTATGAAGGGTTTGAGATCATCTAATGATTGTTATTTAGTTGATGAGAAAAGGTTGATGAAAGCTGAAGATGGAGAGCGTCAGGAGCTGCACTTAGAGAATGTTGTGATGGATGTTGGCCCAACATTATGCAGAAAAATAAGACCAGATTGGATTTTTTAGCGTTGTGTGAGCACCAGTTTCAAAGTCAAACCAAAAGCCACACATTTGAAACGAGTATTGAAGTATGTTACTAGCATAATAGACATTGGTTATCATTTTCCTAGACACACCAACACTAGCCTCATAAATGATAGGAAGAGCACTAGTGAAGGGTATGTTCATTTTGAAAATAATCTCGTCTCTTGGAATAGTTTATACGCAGCCAAAAATCATGTTCAATTTCCAAGTATGAAGCACATAAATATAAGACCTCATTTCATAAGAGATTTAGTTGAACATGATATTGAGCTTGATTTTGATTATACTGAAAACCAAGGTGCTGGTATTTACACTAAACCCCTTCAACATGAGAGATGCATACGCACATCTCTCAGCCTCTACACCCCTCAATAAAAGAATGTTGTTTTGTAATGTTGTATTAGCACAAGGTACAACATTTGAGTATGCTTCATTGCCTATACTTTTGACTGTGTGTGTTTTGGTGTTTTGTATGTGTTACATCTGCTCTAACATGTCTTCAGCTTCGCCCCTGCAATATACTATATATATATAAATTTATAAAGATACCAAAAATTGTCAAAGTAGCTTGGGGGGCACGGCGTTCACTGCGACGATGCTACCTTGCAAAATGATGATTTGAGATTGTTTGGTTGCTGAGTAACTAGGGGCACGGCGTTCGCTGCGACGATACACTCTCTTAAAAAGGCGATCAAACAGTCTTGGCACAGAGTATCAAAAAAAAAAAGAAGAGAAAGGGGCAAGTAATGTGAAGAAATGTTATTGCAAATGATGACCGGACATACTGTATATCATTACGAACCTACCTACAAGCTTGCGCCACACTTATCCAAATTCTTCCCAGATATATGTATTTTTTTGCTACCCTCGAAAATAGCCCAATATATCAGCAACAAGGTTGAAGGTATTGACTTAAATCATGCATGATTATATCTTATTCAAGTTTATCTCTTATGGTTTGAAGTCATATATCTACGTGATTTGTTTTTGGATTTTGAACTACTGATAGTTGGTAATTTGAACTCCTAGAGACATGCTTATTTTCATTATTACAATCCTCTATAGTGATTTCTGTTCAACCTTTAAGTGTGTACTCTAGGTTCTCGCAATTGTACGAGACAAAAACTTGGGTGAGGTCGGCCACATAGTGTGGCAGGGTCAAAGTGTCAATCTTTATACAGAAAAATGTTAATCTATACGAATAAAAGTGTCAATCTTTAAAATAATTATTTTACGAATAAAATGCCAATTTTTAAAAGTGTCAATCTTTATACAGAAAAGTGTTAATCTATACGAATAAAAGTGTCAATCTTTAACATAATTATTTTACGAATAAAATGCTAATTTTTAAAAGTGTTAATCTACACGAATAAAAGGATCAGTATTTTACCCGGCCGCACGGTGCCTCTGGCTGACCCAAGTGTGTCCCTATTGTAGACAAATAAGCTAACCCAAGTCGAATCTCGTGGAAAACTTCGCAGGGCTTTTCAATTAAAAGTGTAAGTGTTGCAGCCTGGATCCAAAAACACGATATTGCTAATAATGTTGAGACAACAACAACACTATCAACAACACACATAATTTTGCAGCGGAAGTTGAAACACAGAATCCAGAAAGTAAATTTTCCATAAGTTATATAAAATAACTTGTGGATGCCTCAGGGCGAAAGAATCCACTAGATGTACATGAATTACAAAAATAATCTTCAGTACAAAGTTTACTGAAGATGCAAATCTGAGAGTTACTAAAAACACGCTCTTCCTCACAAACTATTAAGTATAAACTAGAATGCTATGAGGAATGCTACTAAAACACTCTCAGTAAGAAAAACTCAAGTCTGACTCTTCTCTTCTCTTCGCTCTCGGATATTCTCTTTGTAAGCGCTCAGTATTCTCTAAGATCTTGAAGTCTTCTTTATCGATTGAACTCTTCAACTCATGTGTGAGTGGGAAACGTGGGGTGATGATGTGGAGGTTACCACGTAAAATAGTTTCTTCTCCACTCCACGATTTAACAGAAGACTCCAGCATATTTGACTTCCTTCAAAATAGGAATTCTCTCAACAAACTCCTTTCTCTTTCATGTTCCAATCTACAAAAAATATGTGAAGAAAGAGCAAAACAAAATATAAAAATATAATTTTTATTAGATTTATTAAAATAAATCTAACAAAAAGTACAAACACGAACAAGAATTAAAAATGTCCTAAACATTATAATCAAAGAATTTTAGTATTTTAACTAAGAATTATAATAAAGCAATTAACACAAATAAACGTAGAGAAAACCAAGAATTAAAGGGCTAAGATTTAGAATATCTTCCGTCAATAATCTAATCTCACGATCAATACATGCACTTATTCAATCATCAAAAATTCTTAAGAGTTACTTAATTAAAAACTTTTGTATTCATAATTAAGCCGTAACCATAACTCTCGTATTCAAGTTACACAAATAAGAATCCAATGAAAAACAAACAAGCAATCGATTCATACGTTTCCGATTCAAAATTGATGTTGATTAAACCTAAATCCAATACTAGTATTATCTCTCGATCTCAACTAGTATTTGATAAATTCAAACGGTGATCAAACGTCTAAATTAAACAAGCACAATATAATCAACAAGCATGTATTAATTCATGAACTTCGATTATTGATTTCCGAATCCCGAATCCTAGAAGAGAATTTAGCTACTCATCATCATTAGAACAATCAAAGACAAGAATCTCATAAGAAGAAAACTTACGTTGAATTGCAAAACAAATTTAAGCACCAAATTCACAACTTCAAGTCTCGTTCTTCCCAGAACAAGGAATACGGTTTTTTCAAGAGTAATATGAAGTAAAGGTAGGTTAAAAACGTGCCCTCGCCCTCTAATATATAGTTTCCTCCAAAAACTAAAAGATAAAAAAGGAATAAAATAAAATAGTTTTTTCGCCGACAGCGATCGCGGCAAGTCCAGCGATCGCGGCGGCCTAGCCTCTGAAATTCCATGAGTCTCGCTCCAACAATCGTGGCAAGTCCAGCGATCGCGGCAGATGCTTTTTAAAATTCTTCATTTCTTGCTCGACTTCTTCGTTTCTTCCCCTCGACTCTATCATCACTTCCTTCCCTCCAATCCACTTTAATTCCTGACTTTTCCTCTCCAATTCTCGAATCTTTCTCCATATTCCTATCAGTCACAAAAACACCAACCTCGACATAAAACAAGACGAAGAATAATAAAAACCAACTAAAAGTAATAGAAATAAACTAAAAATCCTAAACATAAAACTAAACAAGTATAACCTAATCAATTTCTATCGCTTCTCTTTCCAAGGTCAGTTCCCTCCTTAAATATCATATACCTCTCCCACAAAGTTAATCCAAAAGTTAGCCATCATACAAAAGTTTTTTATCCCTGAACCTTAGCCATTTACGAGTTGATTTTTATTTTGCTGCATAGTCTGTTGGGACATCATTGCAGACAACATCTCCTCTGTAGACATATTTTGGGTTGATTCACGATGTATTAAAGGTTA
Organism: Mentha longifolia; assembly: GCA_001642375.2. NCBI lineage: Eukaryota > Viridiplantae > Streptophyta > Magnoliopsida > Lamiales > Lamiaceae > Mentha > Mentha longifolia. The sequence goes on from CM038111.1 coordinate 34,678,980, forward strand.
AGCACTTGTGCTTTATTTAAGGGGGAGATTGTATTTCTTTTTAGTTAGCGGGTTGATTGTTTTTTGTCCTTTCTTCTCAAAAAGGGGGAGAAAATATGAAGTTGATGGGGAGTTGATACAACTGTTCAGGGGGAGGCGAGTACAATAGATATGATGGTGTTCATAGGGAGACTAACAGAGATGCTGATAGAGATGCTACTGAAACTTTAAGGGATGTTGATGGAGATGTTAATGAAGCATCATGGGATTACAAGTGATGTGGAGAAGCTGACATGGGAGAAAGTTTCTTTGTGAATTTTTTCAGGTTTCAGGGGGAGTACTTATAGTTAGGGGGGAAAATAATCTTGATTATGTTTATTTTTGTGCTTAACGTGTTTATTTTGTAGGTTTTGTGGCAAGAAGGGGAGTTTGTTAGAGTTATTTTAACTCTAATAAAAATTATATTTTGTTTTCCTCTTTCTTCACATATTTTTTGTAGGTAACTACGTAAGGAGCAAGGGAGTTTGTTGAAAACTCTTATTTTGAAGGAAGTCAAATCTGTTGGAGTCTTCTATCAAATCGTGGAGTGGAAAAGAAACTGTTTTACGTGGTAACTTCCACATCATCACGCACGTTTCCACTCACACATGAGTTGAAGAGTTCAATCAATAAAGAAGACTTCAAGATCTCAGAGAATACTGCGCTTACAGAGAGAAAAATCCAGATTTAGATCTAAGTTTCCTACTGAGAGTGTTTTAGTAGCATTCCTTACAGCATTCAAGTTTATGCTTTGTAGTCTGTAAGGAAGTCTTTGTTTTCTGTAACTCTTTGTTCAGTATAGATTGTACTGGAGATTGTTTTTGTACATTCACAAATCATAGTGGATTGTTTTCATCCTGAGGCATCCACAAGTTATTTTATATAACTTGTGGAAATTTATATCTGCGTTATGTTTTAAACTTCCACTGCTATTCTGATTTAATGTTGGTAGTGTTGTCTCAACATTATCGACAATATCACATTTTTGATCCAGGCTGCAACACTTACGACATGAACATCACCGACAGATCTCAGGCGGCTATACGAGGTGGATCCCTATGGTGGATTCCCAATGAATCTGTGGCTGATCCCCGATGAATTCCGTCGGTATTCCGCAGCCAAAATTCACCGGCGGATAAATCTTGCCGGCGTTTGCATTTCCCGATGCCCGTTTCACCGACCGACTTTCCGTCGGCATTCTGTTGGCAAAACGGGCTTCGGGAAATGCAAATGGGCGAATTTTGGCTGCGGAATGCCAATGGAATCCGTCGGGGATCCGTCACTAATTCGTCGGGAATCCGCCACTGATCCGTCGGAGATTTGTCGGTGACGTTCCTATTTTTTTTTTTCCGTCGCGAATTCGCCGGCTTTGAACAGGATTCTTGTAGTGTCTCCCACAAGGCAAGAGGATGATATACAAGTCATATGGTTGGTTGATCGTTCATAATGCATATGTATACTAAGTACAAATTCATTTTGCTATTGTATACTACATCTGTCCCGTTATATTAGTCTCGTTTCATTAGTTTATGAATCACATATATTCAAATAAGACTAATATGACGGGATGGAGAGAGAATAAAATATATAAAAGAATGAATATGATTCATAGATTTTCACTAAACGGGTGGCCCAAATTAACTCATACAGTAAATACTGCATTGTATGCATTGCATTCATGTCACGACCGCACGTTCTTCACTTCCGGCGATTCCCACTCCTAGCGGCGCAACTCCCATAGATCCAAAGCTTCAGCGATCGTTTCTCTCTTTATTTCTCTCTTTGTCTCTCTCTCTTGGGATTTTTCCCTATAACAAAACCCTAATCCTACAAATTAGAGAACATTCGCCCCTTCGATTGATTTCTCCCCCCTTTTTTTGTTTATTTATTTATTTATTTATTTTTGGTTTGTACAGTTAATAAGAAAACATTAGTACTCTCCAATCACTTAATCAATTCTTAACTCGATTAATCGTGAGTAAAGGATTATTTGAGAACACTATAATTATTCGATAGTAGAATTAATCGAATACTTGATCGATTTAATTAACCGAAGGGACTATCATAATCAAATTGCTATTTGATTATGAAAGAAAATATATCCTCCTTCTTAATCAACTAATTAGAGAATTCCTTCTCCATAATTTGCTCCAAGTTAGGAATAGAATTAATAAAAATTGGACTTTAATTAATGGCTCGGCCCAATTGGTATTGGGCTTGGCCTGTTAACCTACTTCCTACTAATAAATCTCATAAATGAATAATCACTACATTAGCATCGATATTAATCGAAATGCTTGATTCGGTATTAGCTAATAGGTTCGAATAATAACTATACTCTTAATCGAATAAGAGTATTCGTTTAATAGTTACATTCTTAATCAAATAACTTAATCAAGTATCTAACCGATTATTTATTGATTTGCTAAAGGTGATTAGAGACAAGTTGCTATTTAATTCTTTTCAAAAAAATCCTTTCTCGAAAAGGATATAAATATAGATTAGAAGTGGAATAGGAAATTTATACTTAGGAAAATGCGGGACGTTACAATTCAATACTTTGATACATTGTATCCCTTAATTTAATGTATCTACCAATTTAGACCGTAAATCTTATAAAAAAATCAGGAGTTCACACTTCACATTTTTTTATCTCATGTGCATTGAATGTGCTTGATAGTCCAAGTTCAACTCGACTAATTGAATATGGAAATACTATTCGCTTTCTTTAGACTTGAAAGTGATTTAGCATTGATTTTGATGGATTCAGATCCTCTATTGCCTAACTTTGTGACATCCTCAATTGCACCGTTAGATAATTGATACGTGTCAACAATATTTTTAAACCAGTAATAATTAAAATTTTCTATGATGAAAAATGAATGGTTTTGGAAATATTATAGACACATGACAACAATCTAACGGTGCAGTATGAGATTCACACGATAGGCAATAGAGGATCCGAATCCAATTGTTTGTCTACGAGAAATGAAATTTTAAATAACTTGTGGGGTTATTGTGTAATACTACATGGTGATAAATAAAAACGCGTTGTAGTAGTTTATACTTAATAAATAACTAAAATTCGCTATCTAAAAAAGCAGGTCGATTCAAAAGCGGCGAAATTCGGCGTCTCTAATTTTTCCAGCAACAATTATGTCACTCGCGCGGCTCAATCTTGACCGTTCGATGGAGCCGCGGCCACGTCACATCTCAATCCAATCGGCGGTCCTGAAAGCTTCGGCCTCGGGTGCACCGTACACGAAATGTGGGCGATCATTATCCAGCTTGAAGCCTCAAGATTCCTAGCCGATTATGCGGAGAAAAACCGAGCCGGCTCGTGCGGGGCCACTTAAACTTTACTTATGTAGTATTATTGTGATAAGTGGTGCATACCGAAATGATAAGCTACCGCGCTTATCTCCTTCGATATTTTGCTCCTTCCGACAAAAGAACTCACTCATCGTGCTGCAATCAAGGTCGTTAATCCCTTCCCTTCCTCCTCCTACCATAGACTAGAGAGAGAAACCCCCTTTGTCTCTGTATTCTTGTACGTATATAAATCGTATGTACTAGTATCTATTGTCATGAGATACAACATACTGTTCTGTTTGTGAAGGTATAGAGAGAGAGGGAGAGAGATCGAGCCCTATTTTCACATTAAGTTCATCGTTTCTCTGCATCAGTTAATTGCTGCTTCTTGTTGATTTTCAAATTATATTATGAATATGTGTGTGTGAGTGTGAGTGGGAGTGGGAGTGCGCTTTTTTTTTTGTTTTTTTTTTAGAATCTTTACTTTGGAGGGCTATTTTCTATTTTCTGATTTTTTCCAGCTATGTTTTCAACTCCACTTTCCTCACTCAGCTCATAGATGCTAATCTTGAAATTGCTTTTCGTGGTTTCTTTAACAACCCTTTTCCTTTGCATCTCTGATTCGATTTAAAGCCACTTTCATTTGTCTGATTCTTTAGTAGTATTAATTAACCTCGGATGTTGCAATTAAATAGCAAAATCTCGGCCGTATATTGTCGGCGCATGCTCAAACCCTTGTGTTGATCTTGCAGGAAATCCAAGCTTCCTTTTCCTCAATTGAGATGTCTAAAGGATCTAGGTTTGTCTTTGTCTATATATTTTTTTTTCTTTTTGCAATTATTTTTGGCTTTGTTTTTATCACTGTATTTTTCTTGTTTTTGGCTTGTAGTCTTGCATTATTTTGCACAATTTCTTTTGCGCTCATGTTAAACTATAATCAAATGAAGGGGTTGTTTATGGTTCACAATTTTACCGATTGATTTTGCCTTTCTTTTTCTTTCTAATTTTTTCTCTTTTGGTTTTTGCAGATCTGTTTCTGTATCCGCTTTTGAATAGTAGCACCGTGAGTGAAGAAGAGTTGATTAAGATGTCTTCTCTCAGTAGAGAGCTTGTTTTCTTGATTTTACAATTCCTCGATGAAGAGAAGTTTAAGGAGACTGTTCACAAGTAGGTTTACATTTAAGTAATTTACATATATTGTTGGGTTTGTTTTTGTTTTTTTGTTTTTTTTAGAAAAATTATTGTGTAAATTATGCTGTCACTACATACTAAAAGAAATGTTATCTTTTCTAATTATAGGCTTGAGCAAGAATCAGGGTTCTTCTTTAACATGAAGTATTTTGAGGATGAGGTTCACAGTGGGAACTGGGATGAGGTTGAAAAATACCTCTCTGGCTTCACAAAAGTGGATGACAACCGCTATTCAATGAAGTTATTTTTTGAAATTAGAAAGCAAAAGTATCTCGAAGCATTGGATAAGTAAGATTTTTAAGACTCATCATTTAGGGTCTAAATCTGCTTCTAAGATAGCAAAATGGGTAGATTATGCAATTTTATCTGTGTTCTACAGGCATGATCTGTCCAAAGCTGTCGACGTTCTTGTAAAGGATCTTAAAGTGTTTGCATCTTTTAATGAAGATCTTTTTAAGGAGATAACTCAGTTGTTGACGTTGGAGAACTTCAGGTACTTCTTTTGCCATAATTTGTTGATAATCATCATGAGAGAAATTGAAGATTTTTGTGTCTCACTTGAAAATATCTTAGGGATAATGAACAGCTCTCCAAGTATGGAGATACAAGATCCGCACGAGCTGTTATGCTAGTTGAACTGAAGAAGCTTATAGAGGCAAATCCCTTGTTTCGTGACAAACTGCAGTTGCCTAACCTCAAGAACTCAAGGCTCAGAACACTCATTAATCAAAGGTTGACTTCAGTTTGACACATTGAATCAATCACAAATTCATAACTGCATGTTACTCTTCATGGTCGTGAGATGTTTGGCTGTGGACTGAATGGTTAACACTCTTGAGAAGCCAATACATGCATATATATTCTGAATTAGGTTACTATTAACCTGGTATGGTTTACATATGCAGCTTGAACTGGCAGCACCAACTTTGTAAAAGTCCAAAGCCAAATCCAGACATTAAAACACTCTTTGTGGATCATTCGTGTGGACAGTCAAACAGTGCTAGCACACCTTCTTCAGCAAACAATCCCCTTCTTGGGGGAGCAGTACCAAAGGCTGGAGGGTTCCCTCCTTTGGCTGCACATGTGGTTGGAATTTTTATATCTTAATTAACTATTTATTTAACTTATATAATGGTAATTCTTTATACTAACTGGCTCGTGATTGATGATGACAGCCATTTCAACCTATGCCTGTGCCAGTTCCAACCCAACTTGCTAGTTGGATGTCTAACCCACCCACTGGAACTCATCCAGCACCTTCTGGTGGACCTCTTCTTGGTTCTCCTCCAATTCCAGGTAGCAATCTCTCTTTAATGGTGACACATATTCACATAATCTGATATTCAAATTGGGATAAAATGATGCTTTGTTAAGAGACTAATCTGAGCGGCTTGATGTGTTCAAGGCTTGAAGCATTCTATGGTCAAAGAACTTGTGATGCACAGTGCGTCAAAAGATTCTCAATGCGGTCTTGCAATAGAGTAGTTTGCACCCAGAGATATCTAGATTGCCTACCTGATTTTCACTGAATTTTGACATTTTTATGTTATGTCAAAGTGTATATCATGTTCATCTTTTGTACAGCTGGGTTTAAGTATCCAAGGACTCCACCGACAAACCCATCTATCGATTTTCTATCTGGTGATTCTGATCATGTCAGTAGAAGAACCAGGCCTTTGGGGATTTCTGATGAGGTAGTTAGATGTCAAGAACATCAAAATCTTAAATGGATAATTCATTTTTATTCGCTTTGGTCTGAATGTAGCTCTTTATAGCAGGCAAGTCTTCCTGTGAATATTCTACCTCTGTCATTTCCTGGGATTGCTCATAGCCATACTTTCAATGCTCTGGATGAATTTCCGAAATCTGTAGCATGGACTTTCAACCAAGGATCATGTCCTATGAGCTTGGATTTTCATCCTACCCAACAGACGTTACTTCTAGGTTGAGTTAACTGGATAAGATATACTTTTTGTTTCTTTATTGATATTTTTTAGGTTAAATGTGAACTCGATATTGTATGGATTTATACATCAGTTGGCACAAATGTGGGAGATATCGGACTGTGGGAGGTTGGTTCCAGGGAGAGGCTCATGCAGAAAAACTTCAAAGTCTGGGATTTAAGCAAATGTTCCATGACTTTACAGGTGCCACACTTTTCTGGATTAAAAATATGGCAATTGTGATTATTGAATTCATTTAGTTTACGCAAGGTTTTTGAGACTTTTTTCTTTGTTAATTCAGGCTAGTGTGGCGAAAGATCCTAGTGTATCAATAAATCGTGTCATTTGGAGCCCTGATGGATCTTTGTTTGGTATGGGGCTCAGATGCTTTCTCTTTCAATAAAAAGTTCTAGAATAAGTTATGTGATTTGCAATCTTTACTTTTCTGCTTAATAGGTGTTGCATATTCAAGACACATCGTGCAAATTTGTTCATATCATGGAAAAAATGATGTTCGTCAACATTTGGAGGTATAATGCAATCATTCAATCTTTATTCAATTGCTAGAAGTTTCTGTTATTTCAGAAAATGCAACTGAATTCTTCTGTTCCAGATTGATGCTCATGTTGGTGCAGTAAACGATCTTGCATTCTCCCATCCCAATAAGCAGCTTTCAGTGATCACTTGTGGGGACGACAAACTTATCAAGGTTCCTTGAGATAAACATAATACTTTTGAAAGAAAGTCAACAACATGCATATTATTCTCACAATCTTTGATTCTTAGGTTTGGGATGCCACCACTGGTACAAAACAATATACCTTTGAAGGTCATGAAGCCCCTGTCTATTCAGTCTGCCCTCACAACAAAGATAGTATTCAGGTAACGAAGCATTATCCAACTATTCAAATAGATTTTTCTATATTCTGAGCATCTAATGATTAATAATCTCCTAGTCCTTGACAACTGAAAAGATCAAAAGCATAGCTGTAGGAGTTTATTGAGATCTTGTGATGGTTATGATTTCCCTGCTGTTTTGCAGTTCATTTTTTCTACAGCTTTAGATGGAAAAATCAAGGCATGGCTATATGATAACTTGGGGTCTCGAGTCGATTATGATGCCCCTGGTCGTTGGTGTACGACTTTGGCCTACAGTGCTGACGGAAAAAGGTCCTTAACTGCTGCTGAATATTAATATTTTTTTCAGTTTGTCACTCAACCAGATTATAATTTGGCATTTTGTTTTTCTCAGGCTTTTCTCATGTGGTACAAGTAAAGAGGGAGATTCTCACATTGTGGAATGGAATGAAAGTGAAGGAGCTGTGAAGAGAATATATCAAGGTTTTCGAAAACGATCTTTGGGGGTTGTGCAGTTTGATACAGCTAAAAACAGGTTTTTGGCTGCTGGTGATGAATTTTCCATTAAAATCTGGGATATGGACAATACTCAGCTTTTGACCTGTATTGATACGGATGGAGGTCTTCCGGTGAGTGTCAATGATAACTTCATAATATATATATCATCTGAAAAGTACTATGCATTGAGTCGCAATTTTGCTTTTTCACAAATGTAAGGCAAGTCCTCGAATCCGCTTCAATAAGAATGGGACACTGCTTGCTGTTTCTGCCAATGAAAATGGAATCAAAATACTAGCAAATGCTGACGGTTTTCGAGTACTACGTGCATTTGAAAATCTTGCCTTTGATGCCTCGAGGTCATCTGAAGGCGCCAAGGTACTCTTTTCTAGCTTGGAGTATTCTGTGCCTTTGATCGATTTAACTCCCATATCGTGACAGAATTAGTAAGGAAAAAAGATAAAAAAAATAGACTGAAACTTTTCCTATTGGTATAACTTGCAGCCTGCAGTAAGCTCGATTCCTACAGCAGCTACAAATAGCACGGAACTTGCAGATAGAGTGGCCTCTGTAGTTGGTATCTCTGTTATGGTTGGCATCACTCGATTTTTGCTTCTTTTCTGATTTTCTTTATGATGAACTCCATGCATGCTGAAATCTTATTCTTTGACCTTTTGTCAGAATCGGGACACGAGAGACCATGCTGATGTTAAACCTAGAATAGTAGAGGATTCTAATGACAAATCAAAGACTTGGAAGCTTAGTGAAATTAACGAACCATCACAGTGCCGGTCCTTAAAACTTCCCGAGCATCCAAAAGTAACAAAGGTGTTATAATTCTATTATCACACATATAATATTCATTCTGTGCATACGTCTTGTGCATTTTATTTCGAGCACTAACATGCATTAAATCGGCCGTCTCATTGCAGCAGATATCGAGGTTGACGTATACAAATTCAGGCAGTGCTATACTGGCATTAGCTTCAAATGCAATCCATTTACTTTGGAAATGGCCCCGGAGCGACCCTAATTTTAGTGGAAAGGTAAGAACAGAGCTGAAATTTCTCCCTCAAATAAGTTTCAAGCACTAAATCATTTATATTCTAGAAAGTAGCGCTAATTATTTCTGAACGACTGCACTTTCTAGGCAACTGCTAGTGTTTCGCCTCAATTATGGCAACCATCGAGTGGAATCTTGATGACCAATGATATGCCAGATGTAAACCCCGAGGAAGCTGTTCCTTGCTTCGCCTTGTCCAAAAACGATTCTTATGTAATGTCAGCCTCAGGTGGAAAGATCTCTTTGTTTAACATGATGACTTTCAAGGTAACGTGTAGAGATAGATTATTTTCGTTCCTTTCCTCTTGTGTGCTTGGATTTTCACTTCTTGATTTTTCGGATAATTTGCAGACTATGACAACATTCATGGCTCCACCACCCGCAGCAACATCGTTAGCTTTCCATCCACAAGATAATAACATAATAGCTATTGGGATGGATGACTCCTCCATTCAGATATTCAACGTTAGGGTGGATGAGGTATTTCACAGCTTATAGTATTAGCACATTTTACTTTTGATTATTTCAAACAGTGTAGCTAGGTAGATTATCGATCACATTCGCTTCTTGCAGGTGAAAAGCAAGCTTAAAGGCCACTCTAAACGAATCACGGGTCTTGCTTTCTCAAACACATTAAACGTGCTCGTTTCATCGGGTGCTGATGCTCAGGTTGACTAACTAGATGAAATGCACAATTTTGATGTTTCGGTCAGGATCTTAAGAATTCTTGAAGAATATACTGAAATCTCTCGTTTTTTTTTTCGCAACTTGGAATTGTCCCACTCCAGCTGTGTGTGTGGAGTTCTGTTGGGTGGGAAATGCAGAAATCGAGATTCTTGCAACTGCCCTCCCGAAGATCGCCCGAAGCACCGTCTGAAACGCGAGTTCAATTTCATCATGACCAGACTCATTTTCTGGTTATACACGAGACTCAACTAGCCATATACGAAACAACGAAATTAGATTGCATACATCAGGTAATTTTTTTATTCTTTTTCCCTAAATAAGTGTCCTGTCTTGGAATAAAACTTGTCTCCTAATAACTGTCATATTTCAGAATTCTATGGAAAACTAATGTCGAAGTTCCCTTTTTACACTTGTCCTTGATGCAATTTCTTTAGTTCAGTATACGATTTTTCACGGCTAGGGAACTTTTTCCGGGTATTGATGAAGAAAATCAAATGGAGGTGATATTTCTCTCTTAACATGTAACCTTTTTTTCTCATTGCAGTGGGTTCCGCCTGAATCTGCCGCCCCGATATCCCATGCTACATTCTCGTGTGACAGCCAGCTGGTTTATGCGAGTCTGGTGGATGGTACTGTCTGCATATTCAATGCTGCGCACCTGCGTCTGAGGTGTCGTATAAGTCGTTCTGCTTATCTTCCTTCAAGTGTCAGGCAAGTCTCTTACATGATACTATCAGTCCGGCGTTTCATTACAAGGCTGTCTGCCTTTAGATCATCGTTATCAGAATAAATTACAAGTTTGATTGGAACCCTTCTCACATCTCAAATTTAATTGCTCTTGCTTTTCCTTTTCAAAATTAAGTTTAAGGTTGCAATAAGTAAATCGTTAGTTAGAAGATGATTTATTATTTATTAATTTTTGAATGCTTCTAACTGTGTTGAAAAACCAAAATTCTACTTAACCTACAATTTTATTGCAAGCTGTATACATGATGTTTCCTTTTTATATTAAACTATCCTTCCCCCCCCCCCCCCAAAAAAAATAGAAGAAGAAAAGAAATAAAAAAAACCGGGCTACATCACTAATTATAGCATAGATGAAAGTATGAGACAACTTATCTAGATGACCTCTCCATTTTTTCGCATGCTCCACTTGATTGTTTCGTTTCGTTCAAGATTCACTTAAGCTCAGAGAGAGAGAGAGATCTTATATTTGATCTTGTGCTTAAGCTCATACGTTGGTTGCACGTTCTATGAAGTTATTTCTCTCTATCAAGAATCTTGTTGCTGAAAATTTCTTTCTTGCAGTTCGAGCATCCACCCAGTGGTGATCGCTGCACATCCACAGGAAGTGAATCAATTTGCATTAGGTATGTCGGATGGCTCGGTCCATGCGATTGAGCCTCATGCATCAGATGGCAAGTGGGGCCTGCCCCCACCACCCGAAAATGGCTCCACGCCCATCACTCCTTCAGTTGGAGCCTCGTCCTCGGATCAACCTCAACGATGATAATTATATAGATATATATACATCTCTTTCTATCTCTCTCCTCACGTGCTCTCGGTTTGGTATTACATATATGCACTACTGCTTGTTTATCTAGACAGCTTAGGGTAAGATTTCAATATTATTACACGAAGTAGAAGTGATTATGCTGACAGTTGTATCCATTTTCAGACAATGATCTATTCCAGAATGGATACTTTTGGCTCTAGTTCATGTTAATAATAATGGATACTTTCTTAATTTCTTGCAAGATTTTGGCTTCACATGCTGTTTCATTTGCAAGATTCTTTTTTAGTGCAAGACTACACACATGCACCCGAGCTGACTGAAATGACTTGGACTCCCAACCTAATTGAAGGGAAAGCGTTTTACCGATTCACTTATCTTGTCATTTTTTGCAAGATTTTGTTGCTTCTTGAATTTGGGATCTAATTGATGTGGGTTTATCCATATGTCCTTTACTAGGCACAACATGAAATAATCCCATTTATGAGGCTAAGATTGGATATTAATTAATTAATTTTCATCAAAACAAATTGTCTCAAGTCTTACTCGAGCCCCCGACTACCCAACACAACATAAAACATTCACACGCACATGCATCAGAAGTGACTCAAACTCCCGACATCTTAGTTGAAAGGGAAGCGTCTTACCAAGTGAGCTACACTTTGTGTGTCAAGACACCAATAATTAAACTAACCATTTTGTACAATTTTCATCTTCTATGTAAATGAATTTAAATCACAACTATTATTATGCACACTACTATATTGTGGATGCATTTACTTTTTCCCCCATTGTGTTAATTAGCTTTCAGTTTGAGTTGCAATTAAAAAAAAATGGGGAAGAAATTAGAAGAAAAATAAGTGCACAATCTCAACTCTCAAGTATGAATCTTCGGATTGATCAAGAAAATACAATAATTTTGTTTTTTTTGTCAAATTAGTCGATAAATACAATATCACAAACATATCCTTTCCTATTCTATTAATTTTACCATAAAAGAAAAAAGAAGTAAATAAACATTGTTTAGCCCCAAATCAAGGCTTAAAATACCAAAACCCTAAATTTGTGTGTGTTCCCTCCCATTCGACACTCGCCCTCAAGGTCCTCCTTCATCTTTGTTGCCTTTTTACCCCTTATTTCCTTCAATTTGCAGTTGTTTTCATAAAGGGTAGAGAGGGAGAGAAGCGCAAACCAAGTACTAAAATGGAGGTGGAAAAAATCTTTTCTGCTAATGCTGCTATGCAGAAGATGATGTGCTGTTCCATTCTTGGGGCCGCTCAGAAATACTTGTATTTGCTTCTTCTAATGGTATATTCTATTACCCTTTACTCTACATTGCTCTTTCGTTAATTTTTGTGTTGCTCGTTTGTCTGCGTTTTGTGTATGCTTTTTCATGAGAGAGAGAGAGTGGAATAAAGTGAAGAGAAGGAGAGAGAGGACCTTTTTAGTTTAAGTTATGCCTTTGAATTAATCTTTAGTTTGTTCCTCAAGTTCGTTTTATTACAATGCTGCCACTGTTAATTTTATGTGACTGTGTTTGGCCTAGTTTATGTTTCTCAACAGCATTATTATTTTTCACTGTATTCGTTATTTCTGGCAAGTTTTGATTTTGTTCATGATAACTGCATCCAGATTTTAGCATGGAGTTTTGATTGATGATAACCTTCTATTAGGCATTGCAATATGATGAGAGGTTGTCATTAATTATCTTAATTGGACAGTAGTTCAAATTGTTATGTACTTATTGAAAAAAAAATGTCATGTTCTTATCTGGTGTGGGTCAACATTCGTTTTAGTTTTATGTGAGGAGTTTGTTTACTGAAGTCCGGTCGAATGTATCAATTTCTGTTGATGAATCTTGAAAGAATCTTACATTGAAGAGTTATTCGTCTTCCTTCAAATATCTCTAATGTTCTGGCATGTGAAAGGATAAACGAACCCTAAGACTTCCTTTGTCGTATTTAGAGTTTGATTTGGGTTGTAGTTCTAGTTCGATCAATTTGGTTTAAGAATGTTTTTCTACTGTCATTCTGTGGCAATCTTGTATCAGAATTTGGTTTCTAACTACTAAAAATGGCTTCTTGCGGAGTTTAAAGAAAGCCAACATCGTTAATTTTTTAGTTGTGTTCAGTTTCTTGCACTTGTATTTCCATCATTGAATGAATGACGTTTTTCTCCAGAGTGGGACTTTTCTTGGTGGTACGGATGTGCTTCCATCTCCTTTAGAGACGAACAAAAGGTATCTCGTGTTCTTCTTTGTTATAGCCTATGAAAGTCTACTGCCATATCAAATAGGGACAGAGCTCTAAGTGATGATGTATATATACTCCGCTTACAGATTCCCATTTGGTGATGTTAAAAAAGATACAGAGTCAGAGGAGAACAAGGATGCTGGTGAAAGTGGCGATGACGGCGATGATGATGGAGAAGACGATGACGATGACAGTGATGAAGATGACGATGACTATGCAGGAGATGGAGGCGACAGTGATGATGGAGACTCTGATGATGAGGTCGCGACCAATGGCAATGCAGGGGGCGATGATAATGATGACGATGACAGTGATGATAGTGATGATGACGATGATGGAGATGATGATGATGACGACGACAGTGATGATAGTGACGATGATGATGAAGATAGTGATGATGATGAAGTTAACCGGCCATCGAAGAAGAAGTGACGAAACATGGTAGGTTTCTTTTTTTAGTTTCAGTTGGTAGTTTTCTGAATGGTACTTGGTTTGGATCCCTATATTTGTAGCTGAATTTTAGTTTTTGAGCTTCAATTTGTGTCCCAATTATTGCTTGTGTAGTATCTACACACATTATTTTGTTGGAGGAAGTTGAGAAATGTAATACTAGGGTTGGATTTGATTCATCAAGATTCAAGAAGCATCTATCGCTCATCTTTTGTTTGATTAATTATCTCTACCACTCTTATCGTAGTAGCTCAAATTTATGGTTCTTGATTTGCAGTCTCAAATAAAGAACTGAAAGTAAAAAAGTTTCAAAATTGCTTGCCAATCATTCATCAACTTAAGCTTGAAACATTCTCCATTAAACTAACAAAAATTTCATTGGAATATAGCGGTTTCCTCTATCTACTACAGTGTGAGATGATAAAACATAAATCAGTGCAACAATGGTACCTACATAAACATGTTTCAACTAACTTCAACATTGTCCAACTGCAGTGTAGGATCCATCCATCGTCGAAAAGGGTTGATCCGAATGTCGATTTTCAACCATGGATTTGCTCAAGTAAACTTTAATGCTTTTGCTACAATGTAAACAAGAACAAGGCTGTTTAGGTTCATATGCATACGAACAAGTTATACGTGCACAGACATGCGAGAATCGAACCAAATTCAGTAGATTTTAGAGAATTATGTTACTGATCTTGAACACAATCTATCCATATTGATGAACATGCAAAAAATGTTAGATTAGCATTCTCAAATTTCAACTCCAACAGCTTGTATGCATAACTCATTCATCATCTTTCATCAGGAGGTAGCAAATAACGAATGTAATGATTCCTATTCACTAATCATCTGTTCTTGCATAATTGTTAGGCTCACCATTTTATAGCTCTTTCTGCAAAAAGGTAAGAACATTGATCAAATTTACAGGAATTTAGTATTATTATTTTTTTTCTTTTTGATTGATGAAGAATGATGCTACTGAAATCTGATTCATTCAACTCAGAAACGAACACAACGTCCAGTTTCAGCTTGAATAGCAACCGAAATTTTCAGCAAATTCCCAATTCCAATTCACACAGATCATCAAATTAAAAATTCAACAAAATGTAATTTCATAAAACAATCTATTTACCTCAGGTTATCTGGGCAACTTCCCTGTTCGAAAAACGGCGAATTTCGACATCTCCGAGTACTGATACTCAATCCCATTGCTCTTCAGCAGCTCTTCGATCAAATTCTTCGCCGTCTCGGGTTCAGAGCTCTCGCATTCCACCTCATAACTCGTACCAAAACTGTAGAGCGTCTCATCGAGCTCCAATTTCAGCCCATTCCACTCGTAAACACCTCTCACGTTCCTAAAACCCCCCAAACACACCAAACCCTTCCCGCCCAAACCGAACTCCTCCCGCACTCTCCTGATTATGTCGGACGATCCGATGCGGAGGAGCCGCGACGGCTCGGCGGCGCAGTGGCGGCCGATGGTGGGGTCGAGGGGTTCCTCCTGCTCCTCGATACGGCTGATGCCGCCGGAGATTTGAGGCTTCGATTTCAGAGAGAGAACGCAGCGAGAATCGAGGTCGTAGAAGCGGATGCGGAGGGCGGCGAAGTTGGATGAGAGTTCGGCGTTGGGGCCGTCGAAGAAGAGGTTCTCCTGGAGGTGGGTGCGGCGGTGGTAGGATGAGAGCACGGCGGAGAGCCGCGAGTGGGCGGCGGAGGACGGCAGCCGGAGTTTCACTTCAATTTCCATTTAATTTATTATTTTTTTGTAGAAATTTGAATTTGAGATAAATAGATGTATGAAATGGTGGTTGAGAACTGAGAAAAACGGTTGGAGTTGGAGTTGGAGTGGTGCGGCTTCCCGGGTATGGATCCGGATCCTGCGTGAGATCTTCTTTTTCTTTTTTCTTCCACAAAAATCAAAATAGATAGTTTGTTTTTCTTTTTTCTTTTTTTTTTTGAGAAATACTACTTCCGTCATTTTCAAGTTGTTACACTTTTTTCAACAACTTTTTAAAGCGTTTTCGAGCATCTCTATGATGAGATTTAAAATAATTTTTTAAAGAATTTTTTCTTTTATGGGTTACTACAAGTGTTGTAGTATCTCGTAAAAGAAAAAATTCTTTAAAAGTTATTTTAAAACTCATCATCAAGATGCTCGAAAACGCTTGAAAAAATTGTTGAAAAAAGTGCAACAACTTGAAAATAACGGAGGTAGTAGTTAATTAGCAAGAAACAAAAATATATACTACCTTCATCCCATATATTTAGACCTCTTTACTATTTGACACGTATTTCCACCGAAACTTAGTACGGGTTTTAAAATATAATTTTGTAGTATCATTTTTTTACGGGATACTATGAGTCATAGTATCCCGTAAAAAAAATGATATTACAAAATTATATTTTAAAACTCATACTAGATTTCAATGGAATTACGTGCATAAAGCAAAGAGGGCTAAATATATGCGATGGAGGTAATATATATATATATATATATATATATATATATATATATATATATATATACTTACTTAATAGTTCTCGCTGGAATCACAATTTTCTCATAGTTCAGGGTTATTAATTTACAACTTGTTAAACACTTTTGTCAAAAATAAGAGTATATGTTATTTAAAAATATGTACTACTCTCTCTGTCCCACTTTATTGATTCAGATTAATAATTTATACCTCACATATATTCACTCTACGGGACGAAAGGAGTAATATTTTTCGAGTAAGTATTGAAATTACGATCGAAAGTTTTGAATTCCAATTTAGGACTTAGAGCCAACAAAATTCCACAATTCCACATTTTGGCAAAGAAAAATTATGAACCCCAATGATGGGATCCATGGTGTCGACAAAAATCAATCCCATTACAGAAGTAAAAAAAAAATTGAAAGAAGAAGAAACCTAGAAAGCTAGAGGTCTGTAAGTACACAAAACAGTACTAGGACAAGGATGACATCCATCACATTATCATCATCATCGAAATAAACGACCTAGCTACGAGCTAACTTAGAAAATTCCCGTAAAATGCAGAACCAATTCAGACGAAAGTATAAGGCATTAACGACGAAAGAGGGCCGTCTTATCTCAAATTTCTTCAGAAGAGCTTGAATAGCAGACCTCCGTGAGTGGCAAAGAAGGGAGCAAACACGAGAGATTCCACAGCCATAAGCTTGATGAGAATGTTCAATGACGGGCCTGAGGTGTCCTTCAGAGGGTCTCCGATTGTATCACCAATAACAGCTGCCTTGTGTGGCTCTGATCCCTTCGGGCCCAGGCTCACTGCATGCTCCGAAGCACCAGCCTAGAAAATGTCATGGCTATTAGAAAAGACCATCTATGTACTAATATAAACCCAATTATGCAAGTGCTAAAAAAGGTTTACCTCAATGTACTTCTTTGCATTGTCCCATGCACCACCAGTGTTGGATGCAGAAATTGCTATCTGTAGTTAAATAGGTAAACTCTGGTCACCTTATTTGGACATGCATAAATTTTTAATACAAATTGTCCTTTTTGGAAGATCAATAATACTACAAGACTAACATAGATTGCAAGTCTCTACAATTAAATATTTTTCTATTCTTTATTATCTTACTTGTTAATAATCATATGTAAAATGTAGAGAAGTCGTTCAAGTTTATTCAAAAAAATTAATAGAAAAATGCATATTATTTGCTAGTTTTAACAAAAAGTAGGAGTGAGCATATACCTGGACACCAGATACGAGAGAACCAGCAAGAACACCAGAGAGGGTCTCGACTCCAAAAAAGGTCCCAACAATCAGAGGTGTGAGCATGACTAGGGCGCCTGGTGGTATCATTTCCTTGATTGAAGCATCAGTGGAAATCTTGACACATGTAGCATAGTCAGGCTTGGCTAGACCCTCCATGAGTCCGGGAATGGTGTTGAACTGCCTTCGGACTTCCTCCACCATTTTTAGAGCTGCGCTTCCCACACTCTTCATGGTCATGGCAGAGAACCAGTAAGGAAGCATAGCTCCAACAAGCAATCCGATGAAGACTTTTGGGGTCAGAACATCAACAGAAGAAATTGAAGCACGGCTCACAAAGGCACCAAATAGCGCCAAGGAGACAAGTGCAGCAGATCCAATGGCAAAACCCTAAAAAGCAAATAAAAGAATTTATTACCATATTTGAAGCAATCTATATATACAGACACACACATAACACCAAGCACTTCAAAGACATTATATTCTCAACAAAACAATGATGTAATGTAATTTTAATACCTTTCCAATAGCAGCAGTGGTGTTTCCAGCAGCGTCGAGAGCATCAGTTCTCTCACGAATTCTGTGACTCATGCCAGCCATCTCAGCTATGCCTCCAGCATTATCACTGATAGGGCCATAAGCATCAATTGCTAATCCAGTAGCAATCGTGCTCAGCATTCCAAGAGCTGCTACAGCAATACCGTACATAGCAGCAAATGTGAAACTAACAAAAATGCTAACTGCTATGGCAAAAATGGGAATAATGACTGATTTGTATCCCAAGGCAAGGCCAAATATGACATTTGTTGCAGCACCAGTTCTGCAGGAATCAGCAACATCTTGGACAGGGCTGCACATAAACATCAACAAAGTTTAAACCCTATTTCCGGAAGAAACAAAAAATGGAAACTTAATAAAAATGACAGTCATATTTGCACCTGTAGGCGTTGCTGGTGTAGTATTCGGTCACAAATCCAATGATGAGTCCAGCCCAAAGTCCAACACAAACACAAAGGAATAGCTGCCTGTAGCGTAACATTGAGTTAAGTTTAAAAGAGTAGCACACAACTTTCATACTAAAGTTTTCTCAATCAAATTAGTAATACCAATAATTGCACACGAACTGAATAAATACCAAAAAATTTATGTTTGAGCAGAACAAGCATTGTTTACCAGTTTTGCACTTCTTTCTGAACACCAAAATTGAAGATTGTGAATGAAGAAGGCAGGCAAGTCCAGGTGACGATTGCAACTCCCACAGTCATAAGAGCAGTGGATATGATAAGTTGCTTCTTCAGTGCTGGTTCAATCTCCTTGACAGCCTTGATCTCAAAAAAGTCAGTGGCAAAGAGAGTAGTGATTAAGCAAACCAAGATACCCATGGAGCTAATAAGCAAAGGGTAGCACATTCCAGTGAAATCATGACTAATTCCAAAAGATGAAATTGAAGCAACGACAAGAGCAGCACAAGATGCCTCAGCATACGAACCAAAAAGATCAGACCCCATTCCAGCGATATCTCCAACATTGTCACCAACATTATCGGCAATCACCTGAGCAGAAAAAGAAGCAAACATCAGTACAAATCATTAGTTAAAAAGAATTTAACTTCAAGAATAAATAGGAAGCTTACAGCAGGGTTCCTAGGATCATCTTCTGGAATATTCCTTTCAACCTTTCCAACAAGATCCGCACCAACATCAGCAGCTTTAGTGTAAATTCCACCACCGACTCTTCCGAACAAAGCCATGGAGGATCCACCAAGACCGTATCCAGTGATTGCCTCAAAAAGACCTTCCCAATCATCACCATAGTAGATCTTGAATAGGTTGATGGTAATGTACAAAACCAATAGTCCATTTGCAGCAAGCAGAAAGCCCATAACTGCACCAGATCTGAATGCAACAATGAAAGCTTTCCCAACACCTTTTCTAGCTTCCAAAGTCGTCCTTGCATTTGCGTAGGTTGCAATTTTCATCCCAAGGAAACCAGAGAGGACAGAGGTGACAGCACCGAGCACGAAGGAAGCTGTACTGAATATAGCAGTTGCAAGAGCCGGCTTGCAGATTTTCTCCTTATCATAAGTACAAGGACGATGACTTGTGCTGAAGCCCTCAACTGAACCCAGGAACAGGAAGATGAGGATTGCAAAAGCAACCATGAAGATTCCCACATATTGATATTCAGTAAACAAGAAAGATGTTGCTCCTGTAAAGCCAGAAATATTAGTCTATATAAAGCTAAGTAACCATGTTTTACTGGATAATACAAGAGTAGGCTAAAACCTTTGAAACAATTGCCAAAATATTATGCCATCTA
The DNA here is from genome assembly GCA_001642375.2 of Mentha longifolia. Lineage (NCBI taxonomy): Eukaryota > Viridiplantae > Streptophyta > Magnoliopsida > Lamiales > Lamiaceae > Mentha > Mentha longifolia. Next base: position 34,698,831 of record CM038111.1, read on the forward strand.
ATTAACAATGAATGCCTACAATCATCTGCAGAATGCGGCAATGTTACTCGGCCAGACCAAATGTTAACGACACCGAACTTTTCACCAGCATAAGAGACCCAGGGAACTACTATTAACAATATTCCCTCAAATCTCATATCACGGCATATAATGTTATATTATACTTTTATCTTCATACTTCAATTATTCTGAAATGTGACAAATGTCCATATTTTTACTTTGCAACAGGCAATATATACTCTCAGTCATTCAAATAAAAAAAGTATTAGAGAAAGAATTGCATAGAAGAGCCCATTGAATAACAAGAGCATAAGCATCACATGCTCCAAGACAAGCACCGCTATAAAATACTCTTCTTTACTAAAATTGACTTTTTTATTCATGTAAGACAATAAGTAGCCAAATCCCCCAGTTATCCCTAGAAGATGGGTGCAGTAATAATATATTCGTACAATCTTTTCCCAAGATCTTGGTAACGTAGATGAAAATAAAATAACGCTAAGAGGCAATCATGTAAGAAAATCAGATCCGTTTCAATTCCTAGCTGCCACCTCATATAAACCAGCAATAGAAAAAACCACAACACACAAACCATAAATCGGCGTGCATAAAACCCTAAGATTGTATCCGCCGCCAAGTAAAATCAATCAAAATGAAAAATGGTGTCGCAAATGTATATATAAAACCCCATAATACTACAAGAGTCTGTTTATGAGTTCGCGCGCGAGCACAAAGTAATTCGTCCCCTTATGTAAATGAAATATCAGGAAAAGTACGAAACATCTCAATCTCAAGTGAAGGGATAACCTTAGATCTCTATTAAACTATACAATCTCTGTCGGTGATTATACGTTTTGAAAGCCAAACACTAAACTTGAATTCATGATAAGATATAATCTATTTTTATAACTCCTCAGTCGAAGGAAAATGAAATTTGACCATGAATAGAGTTCACAGTAAATATTCTAGTAGCTTTATCGGCAAATCTGCTAAAAAGAAGTGACTATGGGTACAAATTCGCGTCCGAAGCTAAAACAAAATTACTGGAAAGGTGAACTTCAATTAATAACTAAGTAATAATCATGTAACAAATTAGCAGCAGAATCATAAAAATAAAAATAGTTTTAAAAAAAAGGACGACCTTTCTTTTAAGAGAGACATTTTCTTACGCATTCATGTAAAAACCAAAAGCACAGACGTCTGTGGCTTCATTAGGAAATTATTATCTAAATTTAAAAAAAATAAATAAAAATAAAATAGAAATAGACTTTCAAACTTATCAGCACCAGCAGAAAAAACAGAGCTCAAAAAGAAAAGCAAGCAAGCAGCAATAACCACACTCATACACAACGAAACACAAAACAAACAGCGAAAAATAAACGCGAAACTCAGATCTAAGCAAATTCAACAGAGATCTGAAACAGCTCTAACCCTCAGAAATAGCGTTCTGGATCTCGGCGCACTTAGCAACTACGTTCTGGTCGTTAATGCCATCCTCCTCCTCAATCAAGTAGTCGCTGTACCCATTCTTCCCGTTCTTCGCCACCGCATCTACGGTGCGCTCCGTCGAGACCTTCACGCGGGAGACGATGAACCACTGAACGAGCGAGAAGATTATTCCGATGACGGCGCACACCGGAATCACGATCTCGGTCCCCAGATCCGACAACAATGCCATTCTCACCGGAACCCTACCCCACTCGCCGGAATATACCGGGAAAATGAAATTAAAAAAAAAATAGAAAAAATTTGAAAGAAAGAAAAAAAGCGGTGAGAGTGAGAGAGAAGGAGAGAGTCTCACGAATTTGAGGAGGTTTTCGGGCAAGGCGGGTGAAGGATATTTATAGGATTAAAAAATCCTAGTAAAATTCTTTGGGATAAAGTGCAGTGTTACCCTACGTGAAGGCGCAACGTAATTATATGCTCCTTCCATATATTCCACGTATGATTTGAATATTCTTTCACCCTTTAATAATACGAAGTTTTTTGTTACCCAAACACTAATCATATTCAAACCGGGATATAATTAATAATAAAACGTTTAAAAAAATTATTGGATTAATTTATGAATTCTTTTAGAATATTTTCAGGAATTAATTAATTTTATTAATTTTATCCAATAAAAAATGTATCATATCTCGGATGCCAAGTCTTACATCGGAACAAAAATAAATATATTGTGACATATTTTGTGATGGGGCTACCTCTTTTTTTTTTTTATCAATGATTGCTACATGCTGTCTCATGTTTAATTATAATATATTTTTCAAATAGCTTTAATATTATTCAACAAAACTCATCCAACATAAATCGGAGTAATTATTAAATTCGTAATTGATAACTTACGTATAATTTAAAACTTGCTTTAAAAATAAAAATTATAAAGTGGAAATCCTAATAGGATAAGATAAACTTATGAAGATTTTTGGCATGTCAGTGATGACAAGTATTTCTATATAAACGGTCACCTTTAAGGAAAAATGTCAAAATACGACCTCCTTACTTAGTAACAACAACAAAAATATCTTGTAACATCTAATTTCAATTTTATATAAGTATTTCATAAAAGAAAATATCAAAGAATATAAGTTTGAGTGCAAAGGAAAGAACTAGTGCATAATACAGAAAGATAATAAATCCGAAAATATAAATTCGCAGTAACGTTAATATAATAATTTAAGCAACCTTATCCGTGAATTACATCAAATTGAATACGAGGTTTGTTAATTTTAGTTTTATTTATGGATGACAGATGAGATAGTAGAATATACACAAGGCAATATCCAATTATTAATGATTTGCAAACTTGACTAATTAGATCTTTAATCTCAAAGTTGTGTCCGTTTTTCCCAATCACATGGCCATAATAATAATAATAATAATAATAATAATAATAATAATAATAATAATAATAATAATAATAATAACAACAACATATGCCTTTCAACGTAAAAACATTAATTACGAATAAAAAAATATGATGAAAATACATGTTTTGTCCTATTACGAAATAGTTTAGGTGTAATTTTGTAAACCAATGCGACTATTTTGCACATTTATACAAATAAATTTTATTTGATACGCTCGATTTTGTGGCGAATTATTTTCTTAATCCTAATTTAAAATTTAAATGAAATCAAAACTTAAGGAAAATAGAAATAGAAAAGTATAAGTTCCAAATAATTTATTTGTACCTAATACATAATATATATATATAAATATACTAATATATTCAGCGAGAAGAAGTCTAATGTACATTTACTTAAGGGTTTGTAATTTTCCAATGTTCAAACTTTCAAATGGAAAATTGATAGAAAATTACAAGACGGATAGAAACAAAAAGAAAAAAGAGAGCGTGGCAAAACGAAAAAGAGGTTGACCTAAAATTGACGAACCGATTTACTAAATTATTTTTGAGGTTTATCTAATTTTACTCATTTTGTTACTCAATGCTTTATGGGTGAGTCTTATCCTAATCTTGATTTGCCAAATCTTAAATTAATGTTATCGTGTCATATAATGTGTCAATATTTAATTAGTGATTTACATCTAAAAATTAATCGAAATCCTTAGAATTATATGTGTGGTACAATTGTGCGACGGTTGCATTAAAATATATATGCAAAATTATACGAAATTTGGCGTGGTTAGCTAGGACTTATAGGAGTTAGGAGAAGGGTCAAATTAGCAATAATAATAATAATAATAATAATAATAATAATAATAATAAGAGGCGTAATTTCGACGCATTGTAAGTTAGAAACTATCCGTTAGCCTTTATTATCCAGTAGTTGTCCCACGTCAGCGTTGTGTATTTTCGGTACTTTTTCAAGTTTTATCCACTTTTCTTCCCTTCATTTACTTTTTGTTTTCAAGTTTTTTCTATAAAAAAAAATATTTTTATTAGTATTTTTTAAGTTTGAACATCATTTTTCTAACTACTCTGCCACATTCATATAAGATGTCAATTTAGTATTAAAAAAAATATTAAATAAATAGATATCAGGGTTAAAAGTTGCTAGCTGGGAGCAAAAAAAAAACATAATTGGAATGAACTTTTTTTATTAGCATCATGCAATGGACGTTGTTTTGTAGACTTTGAAAGTATATAATTTAAAAAAAAAGACAAACCATATTGTATTTTTATATTTAAGAATTTATTGGGACCCGATGAAATTTTTTCAGTAAAAAATTCTTTTGAATTGAACGACCATTGAGAGTTATGATGATATATGGCACTATCTATAACCTATTTCATTTGTCTTATTTTATTATTTTATATCTTACGTATATTCAAGTAATATGTATATTCAAGTAATATGACAAATGAAATAGAACAGATGGAGTATATGTATATGACCAAATGGTTTTAATTTCCCAACACTTTTCCTCAAAATAAAATAAAAACTCCAACATTAATTGGTATTACAGATTTAGAGGTTAGAAGAAAATGTTGTTAGAAACACAGTCTACTCTATTCAAGCTTACCGTTTGTCAAAATCAAAGCATTGACATCAGTGTGTGTGTGTGTGTGTTTTATGAGAGTTAAAATTGTTTGTTAGAATGGATCATTCTTCAACAAACAATCAAAGATAGTTTCATTTTGTATTAACTAATCTCATAATGTTATGTTTATTTTGACTAGTAAAAATCAAACATAATACAATTGATAATCCAAATTGTAAGTATCAATACTATACAAAATCAAAATTTGACTTCTACTGCAACATTTCTCTATAAACTTTAGGTCAATAAATCCTTAGATATTACCAGCCAACCACCCTTACTTATTTATTGATAGGAGCCCAACTTAATCCTATAGTTTTAGTGATAGGGCTATTACTGACATACACAATAAACTATCATTAGTTACCATTATTTAATTCAATTGACAGCTTCTTAAATAAAGTTATGTAACAAGTCATTGTGCAGATGGGTACATTAAATTTTAGTCTATCTTTCACAAACAATAATTAGGGTAGACATACTCATCAGGAGGTGACCTAATGGTAAAGTGGTCTGTTTATGGCCTAAAATATCACGTGTTCGAATCTCGCATTCATGCACATCACTATTACATTTTCTTTAAATTTTAAATAATTAAGTCGTTATTGGAGATTAAACTTTAAATGAATGAAAATTTTAAATTAGTTACATTTTCTTTAAATTTTAAATAATTAAGTCGTTATTGGAGATTAAACTTTAAATGAATGCAAATTTTAAATAATTAATTCAAGAGGAACAATTAAGATCTATAAAATATTTGAATTTTAAATAAAATATTGGCCGGCTGTCAAAATTCTATACCTAGATCGATTCCAGGTCAAAATCCAAAGAAATGGAGCACCAGATTCATTAGATCTACCTTATAATAATGATAGCAGTTTTTTTTTTTTTTCAATAAAATAAAATAAAATAAAACGTATTATATTTTATTAAAATAAATATGTTGTCGATCTATGAGATGGATGATGTCCAACTTCAATGAAAACGATATACTACTGGCCTTGCGAAGTAATTCTTTCCTAACACCTTTCCACTTTATAGAACAAAAGAAGACATATTTCTAATTTGGAACCCTTTCTATAGCGTATTAACTGCAAAAAATGGTACTATAATAAAAAATGAATCAATGCCACCGTAATCTAACATTACATAACTATGAAATTTACACCAACACACACGAGTCGTTGTCGGTGATTGTGTGAAATAAGCACTTCGACCGTCAATTACACGACCTAAGAGTCGTGGCACGGACCACCAGCATATAATTTTATATAATTAGAACTGAGCCACAGCCCACAGGCACGAGTGCGAGAGTACTCGACTGTGTAAAATACGAGCACACTTAACTTATGATTGTGTAAGTCGTGACAAATATGCTCGTTCAAAATTTGAGTGTTTTTACTCTTAATTTTATAAGATAAATGGCAATATTAAGATTGATTTTTTCTTCTCTTTTTTTCTGGTTTTTATGTAAAACACAATACATTAATTTATTGATGGAATCTTGAAAGGCGTGCATTCTTATCGCACCCGATAATCCTTAAAATTTATTATCCCCTGCGAATTTCCAAAAGTTGCCGCTTTTGCCCTCCAAGTGGCCATCCTTTTTTTTTCTTTTTTTTTCCAAGTACTACCTCCATCCCATTATATTAGAGTTTATTTCTGTTTTGGTCCGTCTCATTATATTAGAGTTTTTTCCTAAAATGGCAAAAAATATTTGGTCACAATTAATTCTCTCTCTTTAGAATTGATTATAGTCACATATCCTTCCATTCATTGGTTTCTGTGCAAGTCAAATAAGTCTTAATATAATGGGACGTAGATAGTAGTTTTTAGTTTTTTAGATAAAAGTGGGTCTCTTTGTTTTTTTTTTTTTGTTTTTTTTTAAATTATTTTATTTTATTACAGTGGGTCTCTTTGTTAGAAGAACCTTTCTCTGTAAAAATAAAATAAAAATAAAAAAGAAAACAGAAGAAGAAGAGAAGAGGAGACTGAGATCTGCCAATTCATTTACTTTTACGGCAGTTTCCAATTATAGCGATGGCGACTGAAGTATATTCTCAATAAATTCGACTGCTATACAAAATTATTTAAAATCATTTTGTAAGTCTGGTATTAAACATGAATCGATCCCACCTTTTTTATTTTGCAGTGAAATAGTTTTAACATTTAGCTCGTGTGCGCATCTTTTTTTTCTTTGTATCAAATGAATTGTCAATTTTTGATTTTTTATCTTTTAACAGCTAGACTTTAGAATATGAGACACCACTGATTTTTGTTGGGCAACTGAAATAGGAAAAATATTAGCTGTCCACCTACTTTAGGATTTCGTAGCCAACTAAAATTCGATATTCCATTTTATTTTTTCTCAAATTTACATGTAGCAATAGGTTAGAACTTAGAAGTGTTTATAATACTGTATTAATGTTTCACGTGTTCGATAATATCATGCATGCTCATGACTCTCATCTAATTTTTCTAATCATGTATGCTTAGTGTAATTGTCCCATCAACTTTTAACAATCACCTCATGTCATGTATACAAGAGTTTTCATTGCATGTTTTTGATGAGGCAACGTGATTTTAGAATTTCAAGAATTTACCATCATTTAATCGCACTTGAATATGACACAGAGAGAGATTAATTTGAAAAACAAAATATTATCATAAAAATAGAAAAAGAAAATATGAACCATCAAGGCATCAAGCCACGCACAAACTAAAGATGCCAAGGCACAATCAACAATGTTTTCTACCAAATTTGAGTTAGCACGATCCATCCTAATGGCAATCGACGTTTATATTTCCTATTCTCGATAATATTTATATACTCCTTGTGACCTCTATTCCGTCGAACTTGACACACTTCATTATTTTACAGTAAAACATCCTTACATGAATACTCTATATAGGAATAATTTCCTTAGAGTAATAAAAAATCATTGTCCCAATTCAAAACCAATTATATTTAGAAATTACCTCTTGTAAAGCTGAAGAGCTAAAAGGAGTGAAGAATGGTGATGAGAAGAGCACTGGTGTTGAAGATGAGTTGAAGAGAAGCTGATACTTTTAGTTAAAGTTGTTATTTTCTATTTTTACGTTTTCTGTCTTTTACAGTAATAAATTAGTTACTTTTCATTTTTACTGTTCATGCTGACTTGGCATGGTAGGTAGATTAAAAGAGGGTAAATCTCATTTTTATACTGTCGAGAGAAGAACTTCATTTTCATCTTATCTTGTTCAATAAAAATCAATTTTCTCTGCAAATTATGCTTGATTCATTCGATCTAACATGGTATCTAGAGCCCAACACTTGTAGTGTTGATTTTCGAATCTGAGTTTCTCCATTTTTCTGATCATCTCTCGCTATGCCACCGCGTCAACATCCTCGCGAAGTGACTGGACCTTTTCTGCCGGACGATCCTCCTCCGTCCAGTCCTCTTTACATCCATCCCAGCGATAATCCGGGTACCATTCTTGTTGTTGAATTGCTCTGTGGTTCTAACTATATTAATTGGAGTCGATCGATGAAAACTGCCTTGCTAGCTAAGAACAAATTAGGTTTCATTGATGGATCTATTAAGAAACCTGTAGACATTTTAGATCCAACTCTCTCTCATTGGAAACGATGAAATGGAATGGTTATTTCTTGGTTGTGTAATTCTGTTGTACCTCAGATTCGGTCAAGTCTCATGTATTTGGATAATGCTGCTCTTATTTGGTCTGATCTTCGAGATAGATTCTCCTAAGGAAACATAGCCAGAATTTATGAAATAAAACAACAACTTTACAATTTGAGGCAGGGATCTAATGATGTAAACACATACTATACTGATTTACGTATTATTTGGGATGAATTTTTGGATTTTCAACCCAAATGTTGGTGTGAATGTGGTACCTGTAGATGCAATAGTTCTGGTAAATGGAGAGACCACCAACAGAGTGACTTTGCAGTTCACTTCCTTATGGGATTAAATGATTCCTTCGCTGCTATTCGTTCACATTTTCTCAGTTTGGATCCATTTCCACCTCTGTCTAAAATTTTCTCTTTAGTGATTCAAGAATAAAGACAGAAGGGCATTGGTCTGCTCCCTAGTTTAGTAGCTCCTCATGTCAGTGAGCCTCCTAGCTTTATTAATGCTGCACAGAATTCGTGGAAAAGGCAGAGATAAGTTATACTGCTCTCATTGTCACAAAACCAATCATACGGTGGACAAATGTTTCCAGCTCCATGGGTTTCCACCTGGTTTTGGAAGGGGCATGGGTCGTGGCCCTGGTAGTTCTATTGGTAGTACCTCACCTGGTGTGCAGAGATCTGTGCATCGGAGCTCAGCTCAGCAGTGATGTTTCCATTCCTTCCCAACCTCCACTTTCTGTTTCCACTTCTCCTCCTTCTAATCTCTTTACTGCAGAACAATGTCAGCAGATCCTCACCTATCTCCAGTCTCAGATGCAAGGACAAACCATATCTGGTAGTCCTCAAGCCAGCTCCTCCACTGGTTCTTCTGATTTCAACAACTCTTTTAGTGGTATGTTCTCCTTAACACCTTTTGTTGCCACTTGTGCTCAGTCTAGTTCTCGCTGGTTAATTGATACTGGGGCTACTCATCATGTCTGTTGTTCAGCTTCTATGTTTAAGTCTCTTACTACTGTTGTCAATGTTTTTCTCACTCTTCCTAACTCACAAAAGGTCTCTATCTCTAGCATAGGCACAATCCAACTAACACCTTCTCTCATACTACACTCTGTGCTCCATGTTCCTACTTTCTCTTATAATCTTCTTTATGTTAGTAGTTTAACCTCTATCAGTAATTGTTCAGTCTCCTTTACTCATGAACATTGTTTCATTCAGGATGCTTCTAAGGGAATGCAGATTGGGATGGGTAGAAGAGTTGGCAATCTCTATGTCCTAGACCTTGATTCCTCCAGACTTCTTCATTCTAGTGTTTCTTCTGTAATAGGATATGACATTTGGCATCATAGACTTGGTCATTTAGGACCAGACAAACTCAAACTTTTATCTTCTTCTTTACATTTGAAAGATGTAACATCCAAAGTGTGTGATGTATGTCCTTTATCCAAACAAAAGCGCTTAAGTTTTTCTCCATCTTCTCATATTGCTGAGTCTATTTTTGATCTTATTCATTGTGATATTTGGGACCCTTTCCATCCAGTTACTGTGCATGGACATCAATATTTTTTAACCATAGTAGATGATTGTTCTAGGTTTGTTTGGACTTATTTACTTGTTCACAAAAATGAAGTGTCTGCAGTTTTATCCCAATTTTTTCAACAAGTTTCCACCCAATTTCATAAATCCATTAAGATAATTCGATGTGATAATGGGGGTGAATTCCATCTACCTCTTCTCTTTAACAAATTTGGCACAATTGTGCAACATTCTTGTGTAGAAAGGCCTCAACAAAATGCAAGGGTTGAAAGAAAACATCAAAACCTTCTTAATGTGGCCATAAGTCTTTACTTTCAATCCAACATACCTCTAGCCTATTGGGGGGATTGTATCCTCACTGCCTCTTATCTCATAAACCGCACCCCTTCTTCTATTCCTCAACTGTCCAATCTTTCACCATTTCAGATTCTTTTTAATAAATCCCCACAGTATACACATCTTAGAGTATTTGGATGTCTCTGCTTTGCCTCTACTCTTCACAGAGGTAGACATAAGTTCTCACCTCGAGCAATCAAGTGTGTCTTCTTGGGTTATCCCAGTGGTTACAAAGGGTACAAACTTTTGGATTTGTCTACTAATAAGATCTTTGCTAGTAGAGATGTTAAGTTTCATGAGGACATTTTTCCTTTAAACTTTCCAACTCTCCACCTCCTGATTTTCCTTTAACCACACCTCCAACATTTTCTTCACCTTCCATTCCTTTTGTAGTTGAACCTTCTCCTCATTTATCTCACTCTAACAATTCTTCTTCACTCCCTACCACTTCTTCTGGGAGACAAGTTAAAACTCCAGCTTATTTGAATGACTACATTTGTAATGCAGTTCACACTTCTTGTTCTCATCCTCTGAGTTCCTACCTCAGTCTTTCCAATCTCTCTCCATCTTATTCTGCTTTTGTCTGTTCTATCACTGCTGTGCCTAATCCTTTTACATATGCACAAGCCTCTGTTCACTCAAAATGGAGGGATGCCATGAAAACTGAATTAGAAGCATTGGCAAGGAACAACACTTGGTCTTTGGTTCCTTTGCCACCTGGAAAAATTGCTATTGGCTGCAAATGGATCTATAAAACTAAGTTTTTATCTGATAGTAGTGTTGAAAGATACAAGGCCAGACTTGTAGCCAAAGACTTCACACAACAGGAAGGTGTTGACTATCTTGATACTTTTTCTCCTGTAGCCAAATTAGTTTCTGTGAAACTCATGTTGGCCATTTCTGCAGTCAAAGGTTATACACTTGCTCATTTAGACATTAATAATGCATTTCTCTATGGAGATTTACAAGAAGACATCTACATGAAACCATCCAAGGGTTTATTGGTTCAGGGGGAGCCTACAAACCTGGTTTGCAAACTACACAAATCCTTATATGGATTAAAACATGCCTCTAGACAATGGTTCTTCAAGTTCACTTCTGTGCTCACTGGTTTTGGACTTGCTCAATCTAAAGCTGATCCTTCCTATTTTTATATGAGCAATGCTAATTCTTATCTTGGCATTATTGTATATGTTGATGATATTCTCTTGGCCAGCACGAATAACTTACTTCTCCAAAAATTTAAAACTTACTTGGGACAGCATTTTAGTTTTAAAGATTTGGGGAAACCAAAATATTTTTGGGTTTGGAAATTGCTCAAAATGTTTATGGCTTGTCAGTGTGCCAGAGAAAGTATGTCTTAGATTTGCTGAATGACACAGGTCTTCTTGGATGCAAACCTTCAACAGTTCCCATGCTTCCTAATGTCCATCTCCAACAGGAAGGTACTGCTCCTCTTTCTAATCCTAAATCTTACAGGAGACTGGTTGGAAGGCTACAATATCTCTGTTACACTAGACCAGACATCACCTTTGCAGTAAATAGACTCAGTCAGTTTCTTTCTCAGCCTCATACACATCACCTTGCTGTTGCACATAAAGTTCTGAAATATTCGAAAGGCTCCATTAGTCTGGGTTTGTTCTATTCTTCATCTTCTTCATTGGAAGTTAGCATGTTTGCTGATGCTGATTGGGGGACATGCTCTGATACTCGCCGTTCAATCTCTGGTTACTGCTTGTTTCTTGGTAATTCTCTCATCTCGTGGCGTTCCAAGAAACAACAGGTTATTTCTCGTTCATCTTATGAGGCCGAGTATAGAGCCATGGCTCAGGCTACTTGTGAAATCTCCTAGTTAGACACTTTACATCATGATTTTAGCATCTCAAGACTGAAACATGTGCCTCTGTTTTGTGATAATAAAGCTGTTGTTTATATTACTTCCAATCCTGCTTTTCATGAGCGCACAAAACACATTGAAATTGACTGCGACAACATCCGTGAACGATATCTTCAAGGCTTAATTAAGCCTATGCATGTCAGAAATAATCTCCAGCTGGCTGACATTTTCACTAAAGCCCTTTCTGTTACACCTTTTCTTGAATTCTTGGCAAGATGGGCTTGTGTGATATACACGCCCCTCTTGAGGGGGAGTGTAAAGCTGAAGAGCTGAAAAGAGTGCAGAATGGTGATGAGAAGAGCACTGGTGTTGAAGATGAGTTGAAGAGAAGCTGATACTTTTAGTTAAAGTTGTTGTTTTCTATTTTTACGTTTTCTGTCTTTTACAGTAATAAATTAGTTACTTTTCATTTTTACTGTTCATGCTGACTTGGCATGGTAGGTAGATTAAAAGAGGGTAGATCTCATTTTTGTACTGTCGAGAGAAGAACTTCATTTTCATCTTATCTTCTTCAATAAAAATCAATTTTCTCTGCAAATTATGCTTGATTCATTCGATCTAACACCTCTACATTATAACAAGTCATATATTTTTCCAGTCCCGTCTTAAGGATTTATGCCTCCATATAGGAATAAATTACAATATATATAAAAATATACCACTATGGTCTCAGGCTATTGACTCATTTGAATATTTTATACATCACATATATTCAAAAAATGAGTCAATAGCCTATGACCGAAGTGGTATATAATATCATTACACGAAAATTTAAGATGACTTAAAATATATGTCTATGGCTGATTGTGATTATATTTAAATATATGGGTTGTCACTACATCCTTCAATTTGTTGTACGTAATAACTCATCTACATATAAATTTTAGTACTTTCTAGATTCATGCATTGTATTTTTGTGTAACAAGGTGAATGCATAGTTTAGTCATATTTATATTAATTAGATACATGAATATGCTTAGGGTCCGTTTGGTAGCCGAGAAAATGCTAGATAAGTATGTTTATCTCGGTTTATACAGTATTTGGTATTCGAGAAATATAATCTCAACGGCCCGTCAAATTGCTTGGGCCCGGACTGAATTCACTGTTACACTTGCATATACTATCATGCATCTACTCTGTCATAAGTCGTCATAAGTATTGTTCAATTTTAATTATCAATTTTTTATTTTCAATTTTAATTATCAATTTTTTATTTTCAATTTTAATTATCAATTTTATATTTTCAATTTCAATTTTCAATTTTTTATTTTTATTTTTAATTTTCAATTTTAATTATCAATTTTTTATTTTCAATTTTAATTATCAATTTTTTATTTTCAATTTTAATTATAATTTTTTATTTTCAATTTTAATTATCAATTTTTTAATTATCAATTTTTTATTTTTATTTTAATTATCAATTTTTATTTTCAATTTTGACAAGATTTTCAATTTTAATTATCAATTTTTTATTTTCAATTTTGTTCTTTTTATTTGCAAAATACAAAATATATATATATATATATATATATATATATATATATATATATATATATATATATATTGTTGGGAACCTTTTTCTTTGAACTAAGTTTTGATAATGCTATTAGAAACCACACTTAGACAATAGATTTTAAGTGGAACAGACTGGTCTCCGTGTTTGGATCAGTCAAACTTAACCCGGACAGGTTGCTATGTCAAGGTTGGTAGTGCAACCTTGTACCTAATCTACTCAAACCTGTCATAATGTTCCTTTATGTAATATGTCTATGCAATCTGCTCTAACCATACTCGAAGATTTCTTGCGAAGATTACAGAAGACTGAAGACAGTTCGAGGTATAGGAAGCTCGATCTGCAAAGTCCAACCTGAGCTGTGGCTGAGGAACCTGTCCTCAACTCAACGACTAGAATTGTGTCAGTGTACGGTTCTGCACATCCTGACACACATACAACGGCTCTATTTCAAATGCTTCTCTATAAATACCTCAAGACATTCCAGAAAGAAGGTACGGGAAACTCAAATTACAAGCTGAAACGCTGCAGAAATCTCAAGCTAAATATTCACACAATCAACACTCGAAATCACTAGAGCTTTCCCAAGTGTTGATCTTTGTAGATTTCTATTCTTTCTAGAATCTGTCTTACTAGAACACAACCCACACTCTCACTACCATCACTGTTGATATTCAGTGTAGTTGATAGAGTTGTATTCCAAACGGTGATAGCTTTTCGCAGCTTTCTAGTTTGGGTATCATTCCTAGTTGTTTAGCATTAGTAAGATTGTATGTAAGTTTGTATGTAAAGATAGAAGAGACACGACTCAAGATTCGTGCTAGATTTAGTCTAAAGAGAGACTTGAATTTGGACTGGAACCTCCACCAGTGTTAAAAGGAGCGAAAAAAAAATCTCAAGTTAAGGGATTACAGATTCGACGGGATTTAGCGTGGACGTAGGAGCTGTTTACTCCGAACCACGATAAAAACTCCTCGTGTTTCTCTCGCTATTTATTTTACATCTTTATTTACACAGTTTGTATGTTCACAACCTGCACCACTGCAACCTGTCTTGCATAAACTGTTGATGAACTGAAGTCTTTTCTAAAACTGTTTTGAAAACTGTTAGCCAACATTTCCACCAAACTTCCGCACGCAGGTTAGTTTTGCAAGCTCAGCAGTTCACTATTTGAGCTGGAAAAACTAAACTGCTCTGATAAACTGAAGCGACGACTTAGTAAGATCAAATTGTTTTGAAAAGTCAAAACTGTTGGCTAATTGGTGTATCCCCCCCCCATACACCAATATCTATTTATCGGGACCTACAAGTGGTATCAGAGCGGTGGTTCTTTTGACCACTGCTTCTGTATACTAGAAGCTTTTTGTGCTTTAGTGTCAAATTGAACTAGATCTCTGTGTCTGCGAACTGCGCATATATAAACTGTCAATATGGAAGCTTCACTTCTTCGTGTCTGTGAAGATTTTTCTATACAGGGATATGAAGACTGGAGTTTTCGAATAAAGATGTGCCTCCAAGCTCATCATGTGCTGATGTGGGATGTCATCGAGAATGGTCCAACACCTATCCTCGAACCCTACGAAACTGATGTATCTGGAGATAAAGCTTCTGAAGCAACATATGTGCCGAAGATCAAAGACCCCAGAAAATACACAAGCGAAGAAAGAAAAGAAGCTGGACTTGACAGCTTCGCAAAAGGATTAATCTCGAGCACAGTTAAGGGCGTCCACCTAGCCAAGATAAGAAATCTTGGAACTGCCAAGGAAATGTGGGACACCTTAAAAGCAATAAGCCTTGGATCAACAGAGATGCTGGAAAATAAGTTGTCAATGGCATGCAGTAAATTCGAAGAATTCAAAATGCAGCCAATGGAGACCATTGATCAGCTCAAGAATAGATTCACAATGATCACTTTGGAGATCGCGGCTCTCAAGAAAGATAAATACACACAGCGCGAACTCAATCTCAAAGTCATTCAATCTCTCCCAGCAAGCTGGCATGTGTACAGCGCCATGCACCGCGGCAGGTCGGATATCAGCAACCTGTCAACCGAGCAACTGTTTGATCTGCTCATCGGAAATGAGTTTGAAATGATCAGACTGCACGGGTCAGAACAAACATCTTCAAGCAAGAAGACTGAGCCCGAAAAGAAAGAAAAAGATGTTGCATTCAAAGCTGCATCAATTACAGAAGAAAGAGCAATCCCAAAAGATCTATGCTCTAAAATGGAAAAATTGTTGAAGGACTATGTACTTATGGCTAGAAGGAATGAAAAGCTTGAAAAACGCTTCAACAAATTCCGCAAATATCACAAAGATTTCAAGAGAAATCAAACCACCTCTTCTTCCGACAAGAAAGGTGAAGGTACATCAAAACCCTCTAAATTCAATTCTTCTAACACTCCCACGGGTGGTTGTTTTGAATGTGGCAGACCAGATCACTATAAGTCAGACTGCCCAGACTTATCAAAGGCTGAACGCGAAGAGCTCCGCGCAAAAAGAGATCAAAAGCTTAAGGAGCAGCGCAATGCCATGATCGCAGCTGAGGAAGAGGCCAAAGCTATTGCCACATTATCAGACTCAACCTCCTCCGACGAAGATGATGATGAATTGGATGAAGAGGAATGTCGATTAGCTGATGAAGAACTTGAATATGAGGAATGCTACATGGGAAAAGATCTTGATCTTGTTCGAAACAAGGTTGATACTAAAACCTCACATTCATATTCAACTAACTCTGAACATGCAGGTATTGAAACACCTGAAATGCCAACGTATGAAGAGTTTCAACAACAGCTTGATGACTACAAGAAGCTCTCTGAAATGTTCAAACAAGTAGTCATAGAAGGATCCAAGCTAGAGGGTGAAAACTTGAAACTCAAAGTTGCTTTAGATGAAAGCTTCATTCCATATGATGAAGCAAAAGAAAAAGAGATTGAAACCCTAAAAGTCCAAATGAGTAAATCAGCTTTAAGGGAAGAAAACCTTAAAGAAATGCTCACTGAAAAGGACAGTGAGATCAACAAACTGAATGCTCAACTTGTAGATCTCTCAAATGAGCATGAAAAGTTGTTGCAGAAAGAGCTCAAGCTTCAACAAGTCCTAATGAGAATGAACAAAAATGGTGAAAAGCTTGAAGTCTTGCAAGCTGCCCAGAGACCTGCTCAGATAAAGTTTGGCATCGGATTCATGGTCAAACTAGCAGAGTCAAGGATAAAGAGAAAGTCATGTTCGTAAAAGAAAAAGGATTAGCCGAAGGCAAAGCTCATCACACTCTGCCAGATAAACAAATAAAATTGAAGAATCCAGCCCGGCAACCTCAAGCAATCCTGATAAAAGAACATGGAAAGTCCATCAGAAAACAGCAGCTAAGGCCGCCAGTAGAACAGCAAAAGGTTGTGCGACCTAGGAAACTGCATGGTCAACCTGCGTATCAAAAAGGAAGCCAACCTACTCAAGAAAAGTGCAAACTGCTAACAAAGGAAAAGCAGTCTCTCAACCGAAAACTGCTCGACCACAACGAAACTACTATGAGCAGTGGCCAAACCAACAGAGACTTGACAATGAAGGTTACTGGTACAACCATAATTGGTACCAATATCCTGAGCTGTCAAGTATGCACTATCAATTTCTACACGGAAGTAGACTTGGAAATGATCGATGCAGATATGGATACATGGAGCAAAGTTATCAAAATGATCATCATCAACCTGCTTACTATCAACAGAAGTCTGCATATGAAACCTTTCACTCAATGATCAAGCCACGAGTCAACAAGAGTTTCCAAAGGAAGAAGCTTGGAAACCAAGCTGCCAAATCTCAACCTGCTAACAAAGCACCCAAATTCATATGGGTTGCTAAATCTGTCTAATTACAGGATAGGAAAACTCAAAGAAGAAAGCAAGCAGCTCGCGGCGTGATCTGGATCATTGACAGTGGATGCACAACGCACATGACCTGCGACAGAAGCTTGCTTACAAACTTCATCGAATGTGACGGACCTCTAGTCGCTTTTGGAGGACACTCTAAAGGGAAAACAAGAGGCTACGGTAATCTAATTATTGGTAAAACAACAATATCTAATGTCACTTATGTTGAAGGTTTAAATCATAATCTCTTTTCTGTAAGCCAGTTCTGCTCTAACGGAAAAAGAGTAGAGTTTTCTGCTAACAAGTGTGCTATAAAGAACAAGGAAGGAGAAGAAATTCTTCTTACCGGTATTTTGCAGGATAACTTGTACATAGTACAATGGTCAGATGAAAAAGAAACCTGTCTGGTCACCAAATCCGCACCTGAAGTAAGCTGGCTATGGCACAAGAGACTGTGTCACTTAAACTTCAAAGCCATCAACAAGCTTGCTCGCAAGAAGCTCGCAGATGACCTACCAGATCAAGTCTACTACAAAGATCACATTTGTGAGGCCTGTCAAGCTGGAAAACAAACCAAATCGTCATTCCCAAGCATTGCAGCTCACAACACAAGTAGAATCTTGGAATTACTCCACTTGGATCTATTCGGTCCAGTGACTCCTAGAAGCATTAATGGTAAAAAGTATACTCTCGTTATTGTTGATGATTACTCACGATATACTTGGGTTATTTTCTTACATAAGAAAAAGGAGACACTAGTGGAGCTACCTGCGCTACTCACCAAACTATCAAATATGAAGAACAAAAGTGTGATTTCAATCAGATCCGATCGCGGAACAGAATTTCTTAATCATATGATTGAATCATACTGCACCAAAAGTGGAATTACTCATCAAACTTCAGCAGCTCGCACACCTCAACAGAATGGTGTTGTTGAACGACGCAACAGATCACTAAAGGAAGCAGCTCGCACAATGCTGAATGAAACCAATCTTCTAAAGAAGTTCTGGGCGGAAGCAATCAACACAGCTTGCTACACTCAGAACAGATCAGTCATTCATACAAGACATGGAAAGACTCCATACGAGCTGTGGAAAGATAAGAAACCTCGATTTAAATATCTTAAATCTTTTGGTTGTGTGTGTTACATTCATAACAATGGGAAATCACAGTTGAAATTTTTTGATAGCAAAGCAGATCCAGGAATATTTTTAGGATATTCAGAGATCAGCAAAGCTTTCAGAGTTTTTAACAGGAAAACTCATATTGTGGAAGTAACCCCACATGTTGTTTTTGATGAATCTATCTGTGAGTACAGGGAGACCCAACCGGATGAAAGTACAGGTGCAAGTCAAAATCAAACAGACTCCAACACGCAGTTTCGAGATGAAATACTAATATGGAGTCCAACCGACTTGGAAGAAGAAGAAGCTCAGCCTGTGCAAGATCCCAATCTACAAAATCCACCCATTCAGCAAGGGGGAACAAACCAAGGGGGAACCGAAGCTCCTCCAACCAGCTCCTCTTCAACTGATCCAGAAACTCCAATAGAACCTGCAGTCAATGCAGAATTGTCAGTGGATCAGCTTGCTGAACAACTTCAACAGCTTAACCCCTTCACTCCTCAACCTCTACCTGAGTTTGAAGATCCCATACCAGACCCTGAACCAATTCTCACAGAAGAAGAAATCTCTCGTCGAAGGAGATGGGTCGATGCTCATCCTGAAGATCTCATTGTTGGGAACCCAAGGGCAGGTGTGAAGACAAGGAGACAGATAGGTGAAAGCTATCTACTAAGTTGTTATCTATCCTACTCTGAACCCAAAACTGTTGAAGAAGCTCTTGCCGACCACGACTGGGTTATAGCCATGCAAGAGGAACTAAATGAGTTTAAAAGAAATGAAGTATGGTCACTAGTTGATCGTCCTACACATCAAGGAGTGATTGATGTAAAATGGGTGTTTAGGAACAAGAAAGATGAGAATGCTGAAGTAATCAGAAATAAGGCAAGATTAGTTGCCAAAGGTTACTGTCAACAAGAAGGAATCGACTATGATGAGACCTACGCACCAGTAGCAAGATTAGAAGCCATAAGATTGTTTCTAGCATACACAGCTCATCAAAGATTCAAAGTCTACCAAATGGACGTGAAGAGTGCTTTCCTCAACGGAATTCTTGGAGAAGAAGTTTACGTTGAACAACCTCCAGGTTTCGAGGAAGCAGGTCCAGAGAAAGTTTACAAACTGCACAAAGCAGTATATGGTTTGAAACAAGCTCCCAGAGCTTGATATGAAACGTTGTCTACATTCCTACTGCATTCTGGTTTTAAAAGAGGATCAGTCGACAGAACATTATTTACTTTCAAGTACAAGGATGATATTCTTCTTATACAAATTTATGTTGATGACATTATTTTTGGATCTAGGTCAAAATTTCTATGTGACAGGTTTGGAGAACTCATGAAGTGTGAGTACAAAATGTCCATGATGGGGAGATAAACTTCTTCTTCGGCCTACAAGTCAAGCAATCTGAGGATGGTATCTTTATTTGTCAATCCAAATATGCTAACGAGCTGGCAACCAAATTTGGTGTCCAAGATAGCAGACCTCTGAAGATTCCAATGATTGCAAATGGCAAGATGGATCCAGATTCTGAAGGAAAACCTGCCAGCATAACTTTGTACAGGGGAATTATTGGTTCTTTACTTTATATTACTGCAAGTCGACCTGACATTTCTTTTGCAGTTGGAATATGTGCTCGGTATCAAGCTAATCCAAAGGAATCGCATCTAGAAGCAGCCAAGAAAATTCTTAGATATGTCAAGGGAACTGCAAACTTTGGTTTATGGTACCCTTGTGATGATAATTTTGAACTAACTGGCTATGCAGATGCAGATTATGGAGGATGCAAACTGGATAGAAAGTCCACATCAGGGACCTGTCAGTTTCTTGGAAGCAAGTTAATCTCTTGGTTTTTAAAGAAGCAAACTTCAGTTGCTACTTCAACAACAGAAGCTGAGTACATGGCAACGGCAAGCTGTTGCGCACAGATTCTTTGGTTGAAGCAACAACTCAAAGATTATGATGTCACTGTTCGAAAAGTACCTATCTTTTGTGACAGCACAAGCGCCATAGCTCTCACTGTGAATCCTGTCTACCACACCAGATGCAAGCATATCGATATAAGGCATCACTTCATAAGAGATCACATGGAAAAACAAGATATAACAGTTGAGAAAATCCATACTGACATCCAAAGAGCCGATATTTTAACAAAACCTCTCATGGAAGAGATATTCAAAATGCTGTGTGGAAAGCTTGGAATGCTCAGAATGGATACACAGCCTAAGTCAGAGAATGGCTGCAGCTCACTAGCACAGGTCAACCAAGAGCAGACTGACTTGGAAACTGCATAATAACAAAAAAAAGGAAGGCAGTTAGCTAGTACAGAACAGCCAAAGACAGACAGACTTGGAAACTACAGCTCACGAGAAGTAGTTAGGTGACACGCAGCTTGAAGCCACAAACTGCGTTGAAAGTCAACATTCACCGGTCAATCTTTAAGGGGGAACTGGAGATATCGTATCAATCTCCATTTAAATCATAGCAGAAATTATTTCCTTTTCCCATATATTCTGTTATACATATATTTTCTTTAAAATCTTTTTTTTCTGTTAAGAATTTGAAAAGTTTTTTCACGAAAAACTAGGAATATATGTCTATCAAATCTTGACCGTTGGAGAAGTCTATAAATAGAGATAAAATTCTTGATTTCATTACGCGTTTCTTGAAATCCTTTGAAATCACATTTCAAAATTTCTTTCACTCTCTCTGAGAAATTTCTTTCATTCTTTCAACTTCATAAACTCATAAATTCGTAATCCTTACCCTCTCTCTGCAAAAATGTCTGCAGAATCATTGAGTGCTCAAGTGAAGAAAGCAACCCCTCTCATCTTCTTTGAGAAGGTTACTGTGCTCGACTCATATGGATACAGAGGTTTGGATCAGATGATTGAGGCTATCACCCAATGTGATGGTTTCTTCAACATCATCACTCAACATCCACGAATGACGCTACCGGAAAATGTTGCTTATTTGCTGTGTTCTCTGGAATCAATGGCCGGAGACCCCGCAACGGCAACTTTTCTCGTCAACAGCGAAGAAGAGAGACGTCATCTTCTTCCACTCGTCCTTCAAACCTACAGGTTATCGGATACAGGGGCTATCACAAAGGTTGATGATGTGCCCATGGAAACTGTCAACGATGTATATCAACAAGCTCTGTTTGAGCCCAAGAAGATTTATGATCAGAGAACTTTCAACCGCCACGACCTGAAGTCCGAGTACAGATTTCTGTTCGAGTTCGTTCACAATGTGTTCTTCTCATACCTAGGCTCGAACGAATCTGTCACTCTGTCGAAGTTTAAACTGCTAACTGCTGTGGTGAAGCAGTTAAATGTTAACTGGGCCAGGTTACTAGTCAACCTGTTCATCAAGGAAGCTGCAGAGCTACCTGCTAGGATCAAGGCCAACATGCAACTTCATCATGGCACCAAGCTCTCTATCATTCTGTAGAGAACGCTTACAAATCGCGTATGGCGTGTCTATACTGGATTTCCTGACGACAAGCTGGTTCCTCACACCTGCAACCAGTTGATCATGATTATCAAGATCAACAAGGCCAAAGGTGCAGCCAAGCTTCTGCTCACAGAAATGCGTGACTCAAAGGTAGATGTAGCTGAAGAAGAAGATGATAGCAGTGAAGATGATGAAGAAGATAGCGTCCAGGTTGAGTCAGTCAGAAAAGGAAAGAGGAAGCTGGAGGATCTGCAATCTGTGCCCTCGGTTGAGTGTTACGGTAGTGCGAGTGGGATACACAACCAACCCCACATGCCCACTATCTTACGGTTTTCCAGGGATTCAATCCCATCCGTTGAACGATTGATATGCTTAAATCTCAACCGCCCGCTTTATCTATTGTATATATTCATATAACTGTACATCGTCGTTCTCAATTCAATTTCTGCATTCTTCCGCCATTTTTTCTCTGCAACTCTCTTTCAAAATTTCACATTAACAGTTCTCATTCATACGTTCTTGAAATGGCAGGAGAATCCTCGTCTCAAACTCTTCCACAAACAACCAAACAGAAGATCCAGTATCTACAGCAGTACATTCTCACAGAGCCTGCAGCAAATCTCTCAACCTATGATTACGCCGGCTTGAACGAAATATACTCCGCCATCCAGGAAGCGGACGGATTTTTCAAGATTATTACTCATGAGCCAAAATTCTGGCTTCTGCAGCAAGTCACGATGTTCTATCTATCGTACTTTTGCCCGGAAGACGTCGACTCTGCCCAATTCCATCTTCTGTACCTGATGTGCTCGACGAGCCCATCTCCATTCTCCCGCTCATCTCTCGAACCTACGGCATCGCTGATTCAGGAACTGTGGAGATCCTGTATCACAAGCCAATGGGTTTAATTTTGGACGTTCCGGATGCAGATCTGGAAGCAGTTTACCAGAAAGCTCTAATGCAGCCCGCAGCCAAGTATGATGGAAGGAGGTTATCGCGCCCTCTGCTGCGACCTGCGTACAGAGCTCTCTTCGACTTCATTCACAAAGTCTTCCTTGGTTACTCTGGTAACCACGACGCTGTCACTCCAACGAAGTTTAGAGTGATGACTGCAATCGTGCAGTGTCTAAACGTGAACTGGGCCCGATTTCTCCTCGAGCTCCTCAATGAAGAAGTCAAGCAGCTCTCGATCACCTATGAAGGCGACGTGGTGACGGCATTCCGCATTGCCAGGAATCTGCGCCTAGGCACCAAGATCTGCTCTCTCATTCACTGTCTCCACCCCAACCTCAACTGGAGTGGAATGACTCATTTCAACAAGGAGAAGGTCCCCAAGGACCAGAAGCAGCTCGAATTAATAATTGGTGTCGACATGACCGTCTTTGCCAAGAATGATGATGTGGTGAAGCCGTTCCTGTACGACATGGGTCGATCTAACCCAGCTTGGGTACCTCCAGAACAACGTGACGTTCGGAGAAAGAGGCAGCTTGCCCCTAGCAAGCAGCTTGACAGACCAGCCAAGTCTGTGCGTATCAAATCTCCAACTCCCATATCACGCAGGTTGCATACGGAGTTTGCTACCATAGAAGTTCAGCACCAACCTGCTCGCCAAACCTTTGAAGACATCCCGGAACAGACTGTTCTCGAAGCACAGGTTTCAATACCTGTACCCTCTGTTCATGATATCTTCAAGTCTACAGCTTCGGAGCTAGCTGGCCAAAGCCACAGCGAATCTCAACCGGAGGATGACACCGATATCGAGGAAGAAAATCTTGAGACCTCCATCGTCATCCACCAGCAGTCCGGTGAAGCTTCTCATCATCACAGCTCGCCTCCAAAGCTTGACCTTCATCTTATCCTTTCATCCGATGATGATGATGTCGAAGAAGATCTGATTAAGACTACAGCTGCCATGCTGGTCCACTCCATCGAGATCAATGCTGAGAAGACTGTCATGGAGTCTTTTCCCGGAATTGATCTCACACCCGAGACCAGGCAGTTGGCAATTCGGCTACGTGCTCTGCTTGATGGGAAGGATAGATCTTACTGTGATTTGAAGTCCATCTTCCTTATTCACCCCATCGAACAACTAGAGATTGAAGAGCACAACCTTGGGAAGTATTTTGGCTATGCTTCCATTCCTGAAGCTCGCGACTGCTTCAAGAAGTTCGTCATCTCTAGGATGAAGAGAGAGGCCAAGGTACTCGATGTTGACTTGAAACCTTTCTACTCTCACGATCGCGACTCTTACAATTACAGGTTTCTGGAGGATGAAGAATTCAGTCCAATTCCTTATCTATCCCAGAACAGCGGAGACGCAGTGTCCGATCACGATCGTGTACCGGTCTACTCTGTAGCAACCGCAGGAACTCCTCTCACTGCTGTGCAAGAAGATTTGAAGAAATTCATCATTGAGGAAGTTTCCAAGGTGAAGGCCACCGAGGTTGCTGAACACCAGAAGATTGCGGACAAAATTGACGCTATGGACACAGCAGCATCTGCCATGCTGTCAAACATCAGGCTGAGATGCCACAGGTCATCAGAGAAGAAGTGGCAAGCCAGTTCGAAACCTTCTTCTCCACGCGACTGAAAGCTGCAACGGACAAGCTGCTTCCCAACCAGTTGTCCGAACTAAAGGTCGCCTACGCATCTTCAGTTGACAACCTGCGATACTAGTTTGAACAGCTCAACCAGCTTGTCAATAACTTTTCTTCAAAGCTCGCTCAATCCTCATCCAGCTCCCTGAAGAAAGAAGAAGAGATGCAAGGGAACATCAACTCCCTCCTTCAGTTTAAAGAGAAGATCAGCACTGACCTGTCCTTAATCTCCAACGAGCAAGCCTCCCTCAATACCACTGTTCAGCACTTGATTGATAATGCCGAAAAGGGGGAAGGGAAAGGCAAACGCACTGCTGCTAAAGCGAAAGGCAAGGAGAAACAGGTCACCCAACCTCCTTTGACTCCATCAGAGTTGTTCCGCCTGTGACAGCTGTCCCTCAACCTGCCGCCCAGAAGCTGTCTGAGCAAGAAAAGGCACAGGGTGAAGCTACCCTTATTCGAATGATGGCAGAAGCTGGCTACACCGCAGATGAATGCGAGAATGAAGGCAAGCAAAAGCTGTTTCTCGAAGATCTGAGGAAACAGAGAGCAAGGGACAAAGCTCGCATGGCAAGCTTCCGAGGTCTTGAAAGCTGCAAGGATCAAGCTGACAAGAGAGAGCCAACTGATTGGCTACCTGTAGAAGATCAACCTTTGTGGGATGAGTTCCTGAACCAGATCATCTTACACCACTACTGGTTGCAGGTTGATGCTCGCTACACTGGTGATACCAAATCTGCCTTTCACAGCTGGATGCAAACTTTCCCCGACCGCGAATTCATTAAAAGAGTCCGTGCGAAAGCTGCAGAGGCGAAGGTCACGATCAATCCGCCTAATATAGAGACCTTTCAACCTCCTACTATCTGCGGCACTGATACTCCAGATATCGACCGGATCAATACTTTCATAAGGAGAATCGCAGCTCAGTACGGTTGCAAGACCACAGGCTGTGATGAGTACAGGTCGATCCGTGACAGCGTCTACGCAGCTATGGGATCTGTAAGCAAGGAGAAGATCGCTGAAGAGAGATTCAAGACTGTGAGGAAGTGACTTGATCGTTTTCATTCATTTGTTGTATCAACTCTGTAATCTGTGTACATCAATTCAGTTGATACTATAAATGAAAAATGATCATATTTTGTTCCTGATGACAAAATCTCATTGTCCAGGCCTTTGCATGTTATGCTTTAAATTTCCTAATAATTTTTCTCATGCAGCTGGCTGGGCATCAAACCTTGATCACTTTTTCTTGTGAAGTTCAAAACTTCTAAGTCAAGATGTAAAGTGTGGGTTTCGGCATTATCAAAAAGGGGGAAATTGTTGGGAACCTTTTTCTTTGAACTAAGTTTTGATAATGCTATTAGAAACCACACTTAGACAATAGATTTTAAGTGGAACAGACTGGTCTCCATGTTTGGATCAGTCAAGCTTAACCCGGACAGGTTGCTATGTAAAGGTCAAGGTTGGTAGTGCAACCTTGTACCTAATCTACTCAAACCTGTCATAATGTTCCTTTATGTAATATGTCTATGTAATCTGCTCTAACCATACTCGAAGATTTCTTGCGAAGATTACAGAAGACTGAAGACAGTTCGAGGTATAGGAAGCTCGACCTGCAAAGTCCAACCTGAGCTGTGGCTGAGGAACCTGTCCTCAACTCAACGACTAGAATTGTGTCAGTGTACGGTTCTGCACATCCTGACACACATACAACGGCTCTATTTCAAATGCTTCTCTATAAATACCTCAAGACATTCCAGAAAGAAGGTACGGGAAACTCAAATTACAAGCTGAAACGCTGCAGAAATCTCAAGCTAAATATTCACACAATCAACACTCGAAATCACTAGAGTTTTCCCAAGTGTTGATCTTTGTAGATTTCTATTCTTTCTAGAATCTATCTTACTAGAACACAACCCACACTCTCACTACCATCACTGTTGATATTCAGTGTAGTTGATAGAGTTGTATTCCAAACGGTGATAGCTTTTCGCAGCTTTCTAGTTTGGGTATCATTCCTAGTTGTTTAGCATTAGTAAGATTGTATGTAAGTTTGTATGTAAAGATAGAAGAGACACGACTCAAAATTCGTACTAGATTCAGTCTAAAGAGAGACTTGAATTTGGACTGGAACCTCCACCAGTGTTAAAAGGAGCGAAAAAAAATCTCAAGTTAAGGGATTACAGATTCGACGGGATCTGGCGTGGACGTAGGAGCTGTTTACTCCGAACCACGATAAAAACTCCTCGTGTTTCTCTTGCTATTTATTTTTACATCTTTATTTACACAGTTTGTATGTTCACAACCTGCACCACTGCAACCTGTCTTGCATAAACTGTTGATGAACTGAAGTCTTTTCTAAAACTGTTTTGAAAACTGTTAGCCAACCTTTCCACCAAACTTCCGCACGCAGGTTAGTTTTGCAAGCTCAGCAGTTCACTGTTTGAGCTGGAAAAACTAAACTGCTCTGATAAACTGAAGTGACGACTCAGTAAGATCAAATTGTTTTGAAAAGTCAAAACTGTTGGCTAATTGGTGTATTTCCCCCCCCCCCCCCATACACCAATATCTATTTATCGGGACCTACATATATATATATTATTGTTTTTATAAATTTCAATTTTGTTTTTCTTTCAAGGGTAATTTCGTACTTTTGTAATTTTGTCTTGATTTAAAACTATTCTACCAAACACACAACCCAAGATATCTATGTTTGTACCAAACACACATTATATTTCTTATCACAACTTATCATACTTTTTTTATCTCAACTTATCACACATTTTTTTATCTGCTATTTTTTCGGTATTGCTACCAAACGGGCCCTTAATGTATACATCTATGTGATGCAATATTTAATTGAATACTTTTAAAATATATATATCTTCTCTACATAGAAATAAACTCCCTATAGTAATAATTTCTTCAGGTCCCGACAATATGACTGTATAGAGATTTTACTGTATATAGAGTACCTTACATACAAGAAAATTGTATTTCACAATACAAAATGTAATGTAGTTTTTTCCTTATCATAGGAATACTTTTCATTATTTTCTGACAATATTTTACTGATTTGAAAATAATAATAAAAAATATGCCTGAAATGTGTAAATTTACATCCACATTACCAACTTTTTTTTTTATTTTAAGTATCATCATCAAATTACACATACCAATGAAATGTGTAAATTTATATTTTTTATAAGTATCCCTCTGGTTTATTATTCTCTTTTTTTTTAGCACCAACTTATATATAACATTCATTATAAGGATAAAGTGAGAAAAATTAGCTATTTCATTATTAAATTCCAAAACGAGACACTTAAAACTAAACAAAAAATAAAAATCTAACAAGGCATTTAAAAAGAAACGGAGGAAGTATATATTGGGAACCTTACTCGTTTGAGTTTTGATGATGTTTATCGAAACAACACTTAGATAGATTTTTACTCTTTTAGAGTCAAAGTTGATAGGACTGAACTGATCTTATATAGTCAGTTCAATGTGCTTATAGTCTTAGTCAGATTGATCTCATCAATCTGCAGCTTAGTCAACCAGTTTAGTTAATATCAACTCACCTATGCCGAAGGGTTCAAGCTCAAGATCAAGGAAGCCTACTGCTAATATGCAAGATTGAAGAGGTTACCTCAACCTACCTACATAGGTTGAACTAGTCTGGTCACTACTAGAAGTTAACTGGACTTAACCTCAACAGGAAGAAAGTACAAGTGTTGGTGTCGGATCTGACACATCCAACGGCTCTATTTTAAATGAAGCTTATAAATACCTTCTTCCTCACCAGAATCAAGCACGAGAAATTCAAGTATTCAAGCTAAGACTCTGCAGAAATTTCAAGCAATCACAACTTTCGTTCAATACTCGAACCAAGATAATTTCCAAAGTGTTGAGCATTCAAGATATTTCTGATTCTGGTATTCTCGTTCTTAAGCGTTCAGTGCAGCTTAAGAACACCTAGAAACTCTATCTACAAAGCTTAAATTTGTGTTCTTTATGTAGAAGTCTTTCGATTGCAAATTCACCATAGTTAAGTTGTGTTAAGCTCTGCAAGTGAATTGATTAGCAGTTTAGTTTGTAGAAGGTTAGCAAGTTTATAAGAGAGGTTGTAAGGGTCACGACCCATAACTCGTGCTTGTATTTATTCAAGTTAGAAGAACGACAAGGCTAGTGCTCAGCCAGTATAAAGAAGGGAGAGGACATCCAAGTTAAGGGATTTCAGATTTCTGAATTGATTTGACGTGGACGTAGGGAAGTTTATTCCCGAACCACGATAACTGCTCGTGTTCTCTCTCTCTCTCAAACTCCTTTCATACTTGCGCTTATTATTGTTATCTGACTAACTTGCATACTGCACTCTACACTCATACTAAACTGGACTGTTAAAGGTTGAAGTTAAATAATTTTCTAAGAGTCAATCAACCAAACCACCAACTTCCGCATTGCAGATTAGTTTAGCAAGCTCAACAGTTTACTTGTGTGAGATGGATAAACTGATCTCATCTGACAAGGTTGACTTAACCTGTCACCAATTAACTCTTTCTGAGACCAACATACTACCTCCAACCCACAAAATTATAGTATCTCGTAAAAAAAAAAACTTTAAAATTATATTTTAAAACTCGTACTAGGTTTCGGTGGAAATACGTTCATAAAGTAAATGAGACTACTTTTGTGGGTTAGAGGTAGTATATTATATCATGAATGCTACATTTATTTATATAAAATAAAGTTCAAACTAATTTTGATGGTAAAGATAATTAATAGCAATAGGTCCCACCCTAAATCTGCCTTGTTTGGCGAATTTAAATGTCATAAAGACTAATGATCTAACTTGAGTTGAGTAGGCTTTGAATTTATGTATCTTAACAAATCTCATCTTCGGTAGCAACATTGCCAAAAAAAAAAAAAAACCCAAAAATAATCTTATTCCGTCATATTTCAATTGTCTCATATTTTGAATATATATATATATATATATACAAAAATGTTATGCTGCGCGATTAAATTTGAGCGAATGGTGAGCGAAATGCCAACTCACCAAATTAATGCTTATATTTTCGTTTCTCTCTCTGTATAATTGATCTTAATTTCTTTTTCTTCTTTTATTTATTTCTCTCTCCAATTTATTAATGTCAACCAGTTTATTAATTTTAGTTAAGATTTATAATTTTTTTATTAGGATTTATAAATTCCCAATTAGGGTTTATGATTTTTTACTAGGGTTTATAAATTCCCAATTAGGGTTTATTTTTTTTATTAGGGTTTATAAATCTCAATTAGGGTTTATAATTTTTTTTATTAGTTTTTAAAAATCCCCAATCAGGATATGTGATTTTTATTAGGGTTTATTAATTCTTAATTAGTATTTCTAAATTTTAATTATATATTAATTTAGTTAACATATTAAAATGAATAAATATGATAAAATGTAGAGGAAATCAAAATTTGCATAAGAAAGAAAAATAATAGCAGTAAAATAATAATGCATAAAAATAGGAAGAGAGAGAAATTATATGAGAGAAAATAGAAGAAAACCTATACCTGTTTGCTTATGTGGCGTTGTCGCCTAGATTAGTCGCTTAAGGTGGTCGCTTAGCATATCACCACTCTATATATATATATATATATATAAAGTATAAAAATAATAAAATGAGACAACTGAAATGAGACGGGGAGAGTACTCCATCTGTTCACGATAAGTATGTCATTTTCAGTTCGACATATAATTTAATAAAAAAAAATTGAATAAAAAGACATACTAATTGTGAATGGTGGGAGTATGATTTTGAAAAATCCAAAAGAAAAAAAAGGAAATACAAATATATTGTTCATGAAACACACACACATTAGTAACATTTATGCTGCTCATAGGAAAAGTGATGCTTCATGCATTTAATATAACACGGAATTTGTAAATTTCAATTCCACTCGTCGGAAAAAAGAAAATAGAAAAAGAATACTCCTATTATTATCTGTTTTAGAACCCACTGGTAAGTGCAATGGGCCCATAATCCAGCCCAATGAGGACTGAGTTATTTCATATTTGGATGGGACCATATTATAATTAATTATGCTGACACGATAACATAATGATACGTACAATTTTTTTTATTTTTTTTTAAAAATTTTATTATATTTTTTTTTGCACACACACATATGTATATGTAATAATATGATTTATACACAATATAACTCAAAGAAAAAAATCGAAATCTTCTTTCATGATTTCATTAATTTAGTCGAGATCTAAAAATTCTTTATTCAATCAAAATTTTATCACATCCGTGTACTTTTTAGGCCACAAGGTTTATTTGAGTGATTGTATAGTTTGAGAAAATTTACAAGTTGGGACTAGATTTCAAGAAATTATCAGTTCAGCACTAAACTAGTAAGTTTCAAAGCAAAATCTCAGATTCCTTGGTAATTTTCCCCCACTAATCTTATAACAAAACGACAACATATAATTGAAATATGGGTACACATAGTATGTTTGAATTAGCTAAGAAGGACATGTACATCAAAATAATACTATTTATACTCGTAGAAAAAAGTACGATATGGTACATTTCCCTTCTAAAACAAAAGCAAGGAGTTAGACATTTTAATTTCATTCCATACCAATTCTTATTTTATTTAATACTTTTAGCATGTTGTTACAATACTTATTGTTGTTTTATATTGACAAAAGAAAAATAACACAATATTCATCAAATTAATGGATTCTTATTTCTTTCTTCTTCTTCTTTTTTTTTTTAATGAACAAAATATTAGTAGATTCTTGGGCCAAAATGTTGGCAATAGGCCCAACAAATTCGAACTAGGGATGCAATTTGTATGGGCTTATAAACTCTCGTACGCTCACATATGATTGATCGAAACCAAAATATTTTCGTAATTAATATATTTTTTTCTTTTTCTGAAGGCATTGTATTTATCGATCCACTTCAGAATTAAAAAAAAGGTATTTATCCACATAAGATACATCCTCCAACCCATTTTCTAATTTATCGATGAGATCACAAATCTTCCTGCATTTACTCATTGATCAATTTAAAAAGGAAAAAGAAAAACTTATCTTGTTTCCTTTTTCTTGAAATCCGAGAAAAGATATGGATAATTCAATTTATTTTAGGGAAATATAATTGAAAATTAGAGGGTTGCACAAGATGACCGTGCACTCCATAAAAGTCGAGAACAATATTGTCAACAGCTATCCACGTGGAGGAAAAAATATCTATATACTGATAAGGTGGGCCCACTTTTGGCTTTATCTTACTTCCAAATTGTTGGGCATTTTTCTTTTTCTGAAGCCATTGTTTAGAAATTTAAATTTTGGAGCATTCACCCTTTGGCATAACCTATAATGGCATTGGCAGCATACAATAAAGGATTGTTTACTTTTCTTGAATAATAGTAGTTACTCCAACTTAATAATAATTTAATATTGATAAAAAGCTAATATTTAATTTAATAGAATAGGTAACTTTAGTTCCAACCAATGGATAAATATTTTTTTGGATAATCTTAATAAGTATTTATATGTGATCTTTAGTAGATTTAATTTAACTAAATCTTCACAGTTTTAATTGGATAATATGCAATAGTTGGTTGCCAAATCTCGACGACGTGCAATTTATTTAATTTAATAATTTAATAATGAAGATAGTATGGTAATCATCGCCAAAAACCCAATAAAATCCACAGAGGTTGACGTTTTCCACAGCACTTTATATTGACTTCACATCTCTATTTCTCCACTCTAGTTTTTTTGATTTCGTCGAGAACCAAAATCTCAATTGGGAGAAGGAACAAAATTCAAGAAAAATGTCTAAGGAAGAAGATTTCATCGGTTCAATAGATCAAGGTACAACCAGCACACGCTTCATAATCTACGATCGCTCCGCTCAATCCGTCGGATCTCACCAAGTTGAATTCACTCAGTTCTATCCACAATCTGGGTATATTTCTTGTTTTTTTTTTTTCGATGTTTACTATGTAAAGATTCGATCTTTTTCTTCAATGAATGAATCTATTGGGAGCTTCGATCTTTTCTTGGGTTTATTGCAATTCTGTGTATCTTTCTATATTGTTTTGTTTTGTGGGCCTTTTGGTTTGTTACTGTGTGATTTATCTCTCTAATGATTTGGTGTGGGATTTTTGAATTGATGGGATGTGTGATGATTGGATTGGTAGATGGGTGGAGCATGATCCAATGGAGATTCTTGAGAGTGTGAGGCTGTGTATTGCAAAAGCTGTGGACAAAGCCACAGCTGCAGGCCATAATGTTGACAGTGGATTGAAGGCAATTGGGTTGACCAATCAGAGGGAGACATCTGTTGTTTGGAGCAAATCCACTGGTTTGCCTCTTTACAATGCTATTGTTTGGATGGACGTTCGAACCAGTTCCATCTGCAGGTCTCTCTCTCTCTCTCTATTGTAGTTTCTTTGTTTTTCTATGGACTATTGACACTTTTTTCTTGAATTTGCAGTAATTGATTTTGGTGATGAGTGTACAAAATTTGATAGTATGGTTAGACTATTACTAAGATTAATCTACAGAACTAGGGATACTTAATTCTTAGCTTGAACTTTGCAATTATCCCTCTCTTGATTTATTTGCTTTTTTATAAAGTATCGATACTTCATTCTTGAATTTTCAATAACTGAATTTGCTCATGAGTCATGCCTGCACCTTGAAATTTACCGTAGTCTAAAAGTAGGTTTGATCTGGTATTATGTTTGATTTTCAAGTCATCAAGTATATCATCTATAGAATCTTTGATTTATAAAGGGTTTTTGTTTGTTTGCTAATGTAAGTTTCCAAATTATTGAACTGTGTGAATTTTGTTCAGAAAATTGGAAAAGGAGTTATCAGGGGGAAGAACTCATTTTGTTGAGGCATGTGGTTTGCCAATAAGCACATACTTCAGTGCATTAAAGCTCTTATGGCTGTTGGAAAACGTCGATTCCGTGAAGGAAGCCGTGAAGAAAGGAGATGCATTATTTGGGACAATCGACACTTGGTTGATTTGGAACTTAACAGGAGGGAAAGAAGGCGGCCTCCACATCACAGATGTGTCAAACGCCTCAAGAACGATGCTGATGAACCTCAAAACACTCGAATGGGACAAAACCATCCTCAAAACCCTCCAAATCCCTTCGGAAATCCTCCCTAAAATCGTGAGCAACTCTGAAATCATAGGCAATATAGGCAAAGGATGGCCTATCACAGGAATCCCGATTTCTGGATGCCTTGGGGATCAACATGCAGCTATGGTGGGACAAGCGTGCAAGAAAGGCGAAGCCAAGAGCACTTATGGAACCGGAGCTTTCATACTGTTAAACACCGGTGAAGAGGTTGTACCTTCGACTCATGGCTTGTTAAGCACTCTGGCTTATAAACTCGGGCCCAAAGCGCCGGCTAATTATGCTCTGGAGGGCTCAATTGCCATAGCCGGTGCAGCTGTGCAGTGGCTGAGAGATGGCCTTGGGATAATCAAGAGTGCTAGTGAGATTGAGGAGTTGGCTATGCAGGTCGAGTCGACTGGTGGGGTCTACTTCGTGCCTGCTTTCAATGGGCTGTTTGCTCCTTGGTGGAGAGATGATGCTAGGGGGGTTTGTATCGGGATCACGAGGTTTACTAACAAGTCCCACATTGCTCGAGCTGTGCTCGAGAGCATGTGCTTTCAGGTGAAGGATGTGCTCGACTCGATGCATAAGGATGCGGGGGAGAAGGGGGAGGTGAAGAATGCCAAGGGGGAGTTTTTGCTTCGAGTCGATGGCGGTGCCACCGTGAACAGCTTGCTCATGCAAATTCAGGTATGGCTATAGGCTAATCTACTATTTACTTTGGATATTCTCTTATTTTATTCGAGTATTATTGCTTGTGATTCTGTTTATGAACTAAAGAGCTTAAACACACATGCCAGAAAGCTGCATTACACCAAATCACATCTTGAATGCTACTATCTATGCTCGAGCATTTCTTTTGCTTTCGTTTATCATCCAAATGAGCTTATACGAACACGAGCTGGTGCATTACCCCAAATCACATCTTGAAAGCTCTATGCTATGCTATGTAATATGTAGTACTATATACTAATTCATTCTTCTCGTATCTACCAACTAAACGAGCTTAAACATACGCAAGATACTCACCATCCTCTCCTCGTGTTTCATTTTAGTGTTTCTTTCTTGGAAAAAACAAGCTGCATAACATCTCGATTTTATGCAGGCTGACATCTTAGGCAGTCCGGTAGTTAGGCCGGCTGATATAGAAACAACGGCCCTGGGAGCTGCCTACGCAGCTGGACTAGCCGTAGGGGTGTGGACGGAGGAGGAGATATTTTCTTCGGGGGAAAAGGTGAAGAAAGACACCACATTCCGTCCAGTTATAGAGGAGGGAGTGAGGAAGAAGAAAGTGGAGTCGTGGTGCAAAGCTGTTTCCAGAACCTTCGATTTGGCTGATCTTTCACTGTAAGTTAAAAAATAGTACGGAGTATTTGAGAAGGTGGATGGGGACTTCGCAGATTTTTCCTTTGGACTTTCGAACTTTATGTAATAAGATTTCTTGATTTGGACTCAGTTTTTACTTTTCCTGTCTTTTTGCAAGATGCATTGCTAAAGCCGACTCAGATTTGGAATGTGTGAATTTGTGAATAATCAGCTTTCTTCATTCTGCTCTTCCACAATTGCTCCTCTTTTTTTGCTTGCTAGCAAAATCTATTTTATTTTTTTCAAAAATATCTCATTTTTGGTATATATATATATTACTTTTGGATTTCATAAAAATCGAATTTATCGACTCTTTTTCATAGAATAATGCCAAATCACCAATATATATCATATGGATATTTAATTTACCTCATTCTCGACTCAGTTCAAAAAAATATAGTATTTCCAATAACATTTTCTTCTTCCAATTCCCCATGCGTAAAGATAACATGGACTATATAAGATACTCCACTACTTAGTATTTATCAAAAAAAAAAAAAAACAATATATATACATATATGAAATTGTTTGTTGATCGAAATATTGCGAGAGTTTTTGTTCACCGTGATACTGGACAGTTTTCTTACGTGCTTTTTTCAAGTGCTTCTCGGGATGAGATCATATATCTTCAAAATAGTGTTCCAATAGTGTCATAAAATTTAATTTTTACTAGTTGAATATTATTTTTTTTATTAAAAAAAAGACTAGAATATAGTAAATCATAATAGAAATTTATAAGAAAAAAAAACTTTTTTTTTTTTAACATTTTAGTTTTGAATTTATCAACTCTAATATACTAATAAAAGTGAAATTAAATGCTAAAAAATAATTATAAATCCAAATGGGGATGAGAGAACCCTTTAAAATAATCAGAAAATTATATTAAATCATTATAAGAAAAATTTATTGAAAAAAAAATGCATTAAACTACTACAAATGAAATTTTAAGACATGGTTGAGACATTGAATTTAGGACGAATGATGTGACATCCTACTTCCCACTTTCGAAAAAGATGGGACGTGTGTTGGATTTTTGAAATTTCAAAATAAGATACTCCCTCATTATTTTCGACTTGACTCATTCTTTTTGGGCACATAAATTAAGAAATATAATAAAAAAATTAATATGTGGTGTCCACATATTATAATGAGTGTGGATGAATTAGAGATAAATGTAATGTTAGGGATAAGTGTTTGTTGGGCTAAAAAAGGAAATGAGACATGTTTGAATTGATCTGTGTTCACTAATTGGATTCCAATTTAGTTAATGTTAATTATAAAAATCGCTATTCAAATTGAATTTCAATTTTAGTTATATGTGTAGTATGCATATATTATAGTGTACGATTGACGTGATAATAATATTTATAAATAAAACTAGCATAAATATGCTTATCTTAAAATTAAACTCTATTTAAAAAAATTATCAATACTGTAATAAAAACACTGTGCTCAACTCTATGAGTGTATGACGTACTTTTGAGCCCATTGGACTAATTTATATTATTGGGTCTGGCCTACAAATTTACAATCCATCCCATTTATTTTTATATCAAAATTCAAATGGAGTAACATCCCTAACCAGTATGCATCATTAACCAATGAAAAAAATCAAACAGTACTATAGATTTAATATTTAAAAATAAAAGTGATTGCATTAAACTTATTGAGTGACATAAGACAACGAATCGCAATGCAATGATAATACGCTTCTCTTTAGTTTTAAAAGGTTGGGGGCTCGAATGGTCTTCAGTTTGTGTGTATGAGATCTTATGTTTATAATATACCAACCATGTATTAATTTTGTTTTTTTTTTTTTTTCACAATTTCGATGTATTATATTGTGATTTAGTTTAATATAATAACTATTTCTTTAGTGTTTTCAATTAGGGTATATAACTATTTTTTTAGTATTTTCTTCATTTTTTGACTAATAAAATTACAATTAAATACTAAAAAAATAAATGATAAACCTTAAATGGATTGGTGAACCCTAGTTAATTAGTGTAAAATTAAATTAAATTATGATATCAATAAATTGAAAAAAAATAAATAATAAATGAAAAAAATTGAAAAAAAATGATTTTGGTATAAAATTGATACTTGTAAGGGAGATAGATGATTTTATGTGGTGCGTGTATTAGGTTCTAGGTTAGTACTAAAAACCAACCTTGTTCATTTAGTGTTAGTGACATCATAATTCATAAAGTATAGTGAAGCATGAAATGTAAGAGCAGCAATTTAACCAAAAATATAGTACTAAGTACTCCCTCCGTCCTCTATTTCTTGACACTAATATTATATCGGGACGTCCTCTATTTCTTGACCCTTTCTATTTTGGGACATAGACCACACAATTACTTTATCAATTTACTTTTTAAAACTTTAACACTTTAATACCATTAAAAATATTAGTTGGACCCACAATTATTCAATTTTAACACTTAATTTATTAATATATCATTAAAACACATTAAACTGCGTACCCAAAATTTTGGGTCAAGAATTGGAATACCGAGGGAGTAGTATATGAGAGAGAGGAACACAGTATAAAAGCAGCCGATCTTTCTTGCTTTCCTCGCCATTTTACTTACTTTCTCTCTCTCTCTCTCTCTTTCTGAAATATAATGGCTTCTGCTTCTTCTCCCAACAATTCTTCAAACCCTCAAACAATCCACTCTCTCTCCAACGGCTTCGACCCGGCTACCACCTTCGTCCAAACCGACCCGGAAACCTTCCGCGACGTCGTCCAGAGACTTACCGGCGCCACCCAAGGCTCCGATGACCGCATGCCCTCCTTCAACCTCCACGAGAGAAGGCCAACTGCAAGAAAGCTCAAGATCAAGCTCCACAACCACAATGGCGCCGCCGCCACCTCCACCGCCGCATTGCATTCCCATTTTTCTGCCGCAAGCAACCACCACCGGGCTGTCATGACCTCGCCGGTCTCTCCGCTGGAGTATGCGGCGGCGGCGACTCCGACGGGGGAAGAGGAGAGGGCCATTGCGGCAAAGGGTTTTTATTTCCACCCGAACCCGTTTAGCACTCCGGCAAGGTCCGACCCGCCTGAGCTACTGCCTCTGTTCCCACTGCATTCACCTAGATAAAGAGAAAGAGAAAGAGAGAGAGAGAGTTTAGTTATAAATTATTTTGGTTGATTTATTTATTAATTGTTGGTATTAGTATGAAATATTGTATTTTACTTTGTAGTTTCACTTTAATTTGTTACTTCTCAAAAAAAAAAAAAAATCTTTAATTTGATGAACCTTTTTGGTATAGTTTAGTTTAGATGGACTGTGACTTTGTCAGTGTAAGAGGGTTTAATTCTCTGTTATTTCTCGTGTTGCATTTAATTTTATTTAGGTCCAATAGTAAAACAACTCAGATTTAAAATTTTGTGCGATTTTTTTATTTTAAAATAGTTAATACTCCAATCAGCAATCACTTAGTCGTGACCTAATATATAATTTTATGTGTGCTCTCTCGATCGTGTATTATTTAATATTGATAGTAAAAGATAATTTGATTGAATGAATGGAATTTTCATTCATTGGTAAATTCTTACAATGTTTGTAATTGTATGGTTTTAAGCGTCTAACAAATGGGAAATAACTAGATCGAATAGTGGAAGAACATAAATTCTTACGCCAGTTTCGTAGTATTTTTCACAGTACGTACTCTTTGAAATAATCAATTTGGCAATAATTTTTAGTAATTGTGTGTGGATTTTTGGCCACTTAAGAAAAAATAAATGATGAGAGTGAAGTTCGAGTCAAATATTAAGATGTCCCAGTCAAATCATTTTGGGTGTATATATGTATTGTTATAAAAATAAATAAAACATTAAATACAAAGAGTATTTCTTTATATTAGTTTTATATTTCTAGTAACAAGATTAACTCGTTGGATGTAATATATATGAACATAAATTGCAAATTAATTAGAGTTTATCTACTAAACCAGGACCTATATATACAGATAGCTCTATCACGTTACTAATTGATACATATAGTCTATTATATATATATATATATATATATATAGGGAAATGTTCACATGTAAATAAATCATAGTGTGAGAAGTGCGAATTATGCTTAAAACTATACAAAATCATGCTTACAGCTATACAGAATCATGCTTATGGTGCATGTTGTGCTTATAAATGCACCATAAGCATGATTCTGTATAGCTGTAAGTATGATTTTGTATAGTTTTAAGCATAATTCGCACTTATCACACTAGGACTTAAATCTATATGAACCAAACTCTATATATATATATATATATATATATATTAAAACTGGAGGCGACATGTTATTTATAATTAAAAAATGTGACCACGGAGCTATGCATATAATTTCATGTTCCATATTGGTTGAAAATTGGAAATTTCAAAAAAGGAAGAAACCCAATTTTCAGTACTATAATTATTGGGATGCATATGATGATAGTTGCAGCAGTGTCTGCTTTTAATTCGATGCAGTGTTTAAACTTTCAAAAACATTTGAAAATCTGTCCATTAATTTTAATTCAGCAAGCAAGGAATGTCTGAATATGGATAAGATAACATTTAATTTAAGGAAAAGGACCACCATAATGCCGTAAATTCAAGGGATTAGATTTTTAACCAAGTTACCTCACTCTCTCTCTCTCTGTGTGGGCTTTTTTTTTTTTTTTTTTTTAATTTTTTCTTTAATTTTTTTATTTTAATGTAAATTCATGCGTGACAGTAACACCTAACAACTATTATTATGCAGTTGTTTATCGTATTTAAATTGAGTGATGCTACTCGGTCATAATATAATTGGTCATAATTTTTAGTTCTTTTAATTCTTTAATAAGTATGTAATAACTTATGTATTTATGCCAAAAAAATTTAAAATATAAAAAAATTCAAAAGGTGATATGTATTTTCAATAAATTAACCCTTTATTTATGTGATGATTGTGACTACTTTAAAGAATTTGTTACTTTGTTTTATTAAGAGAACAAATAGTAGTATATAATTATTGAGAAGAGATAATATTTTTGAATTATGTATTAACATGAAAGTCACCGCATTATGGCCGGATATCATAATTGATTTAAATTCTTTTTCATCGGCATATTTTACTTGTAATTAGGTACTATATATATAACCCTAAAAAACGTTCTATATATATAATTATTTAGCTATAACAAACGTGTACATATAGAGGATAGAATAATAGTCTTACATGTGTTTTCTAGCTAGGCTTTGAATGTCGAGCAAAATGTAACTTTCATCTTTCCAGTTCTCATTACTAATCAAAGAAGTCAATAATTTTGCTATAAATGTCACACTTTTGTTATTGTAAGCAATTTCATAGCTTTCACTGGAGATGATAATTAAGCAAAAGTCCACACGAAAGGACATTAATTAACTTAACCATTTGAACTGCATTCATATTTTTATTAAAGTTTGTTATTGCCAATCAAGTCTAATAATGGCAACAAAATCAAAATGTTAATTATAATTGACAAAATCATACAATATTACGGGTTTTCAGATTAAGTATAAATAAAAAAGTTGCCTGTTAGGGTTGATGTCATAAAGAAAGTGAAATTACTCGAAAGTGCTGAGAAATGGAAAATAAATTACTTTGCTTCAAAACCAACGTTTTTGTGCATTAGGCAAATCATGAATTTCATTTGTAATTTGGGAAATAAATATTAATATTTTTTTAATTAAATGCACAGCGAAATTTTACCTTACACTATAAAATTGTCATTCTGATTATTTCAAATTTAAAACAGTTAGAAAAAGTCATAACAATTTTAGGGAGAAGGTTTAGGAAATGTTCTAAAATAATAGCAAGTTAAAATTGGACTACTGTTAGCCTTAGGGACTCTCTTATGTTTTGTAGTTATCTCTCTCGTATTCAACATTTATTTATTTGTTTGAGCAATTTATAAATAATACTCCATAAGAGGAAAATAATGTGCAAAAGAAACTACCAGTGTTTCATAGCAAAGTCAATTAGATAAAAGAGTATGATGTGGGGATTACAAATTCATTTTGTTGAGTGTAAGCTAATCTAATCTAATCTAATAATCATGATTCTGTTTAATCAAAAGGAGTAAAGCAATAACTAATTTAAGTGATGAAAGCAAAAACTAATTTAATGTCTACAACTCATACAACTGATGAAGCAAAGCAAAAAACTAATTAAATGTCTTGATTATGTTCAAGTAATAATTCTTGAAAAGCTGCAATGAAATTTTACATGTATAAAATTTTCAACTGAAGGAGAAGATAACAAATCAGCAATCAGTTTAAAGGTTATGCAAAAAAGAGACTCTTGGCAAAAACACCCTATAGAATAAGGGAAAATATAATTCTTATTTATATTACTAATGAACAAAGAATATTAGCCTACTGCCTACCAAAAATATACCTCTACAAAAAATATGATCGT
This sequence comes from Mentha longifolia, assembly GCA_001642375.2. Classification (NCBI taxonomy): domain Eukaryota; kingdom Viridiplantae; phylum Streptophyta; class Magnoliopsida; order Lamiales; family Lamiaceae; genus Mentha; species Mentha longifolia. The sequence continues at coordinate 34,740,247 of CM038111.1, forward strand.
TCAGCAAAAAAAAAAAAAAAAAAAAAATTCATAATTCTGCCTTAACCATAGCCAGCCCTGTTGAAGTTTGAGAGGGAAATACCGTATTTGATGAATGCTGAAGCCAATCCTTCGCACAGATGAGGCCCTGAAGCATTTTAGGTCTCAACGAACTCAAAGAACTATCCATCTTCCTTTCACCAGAGTCGAAGACCAATTCCGGAGGAACAGTCGAGACCGGAATCGATAGCACGTCTAAAGCCAGCTTCGACAGGGTCGGATACTTCGATCTGTTCTCTCTCCACCAACCTAAGACATCGAAATCTTGCACACGTGGCATCACAGATTCTTCTAGATACTGGTCTATTTCGGACTTGACGTGTGTTTCGCCCATGATATCCGAGATGTCTACATCAAAATCCGAGAACCCGCCATCATCAGAGAGAATGCCATCTTCTTGAGTTACATCCTCTGTTTTCACTAGCTGTTCCTCACCTGCATCCATCATGGGGGCAGGAAGAGACAACATCACATAATCGAGAAAGAGATCGTGAAGACCCTGATCGACAATCTTGATCCAAGTTTCAGCATCTTCACCATATATCCTCATGAAGCAAAATTCAACAAACTGCATCTTGAATCTTGGATCCATCACTACAGCAATTGCTAGAACCAGGTTGCAATCTTCCCAGAATTTCGTAAATTTTTCCAGTAGCGGTCTTGTAAGCATGCTAACAAATAAATCCTGGCTCACAGCAGCATGCAATAGATCATAAAAGATTTTCCACACAGCATCAAAGAATGAGTTCGTTGTTGGACACACAGGTGATGTTAGTATGTTGGCTGCATCATAAAATTTTCCCAGGTACGAGCATAGCGTTTCCACCTGTTTCCACTCATCCATTGACATAGTCAGCTTGTAATCTGGATCAGATGTATCCAAACAGTTAAATACTTCCTTCAATTCAAAAGCAGCCACCAACATTTGGTAGGTGGTATTCCATTGTGTAGTATCATCAATCATCAAGCTCTTTGTACTGGGAACCTGAAGCCGCTGCTTCAGTTTGATAAATCTTTCTTCATTAGCATCTGAGGTTTTTACGTACTTCACACTATCCCTTACTTTCTTAATCGTTTCCCTCATGGAACCCATAGCATCTTGTGCCAGACTCCTAAATGTACGTGCATAGCAGCTGTTAATCAACAGCTGACCTTTGAGAATATGCAAATTTTTGACTGGTTGCTGATTTCTAAAATCTTCTCTAGCACTTTGAGAGCCATGACTGAGATCAAGAGTTATGGTAAACAACTTATCCTCAATTCTCCAATCACCTAAGCAAGTAGAAATAGCATTAGCAAAGGCAGATACAGAATCTGGAAACTGCACAACGACAACACTCAAGACACGTCTTTGCAGCTTCCAATCATGATCCGTAAAGTGACCTGTTAACAGTACGTAAGCCAAGCTCTGATTCGAAGTACACAAGTCCAATGTAAGGTTCACACGTCCTGGAATTCCGTGAAGTAGGTCCATAAGCCTTTGCTTCTCTTTCAAGTAAATCCCCATAATGTGCTCTTGCAATAGGCTGACACTAGGAATATTAAACTGAGGTTGAAGACTCCGTGTAAAATCTACAAATCCCGACTGCTCGACCATACCAAGAGGATAATCATGCTGAATTATCATTTTCGCAAGGTCAAAGCTGCAGCTTTCACCATCGAAATAAGAGCTCGTGACTCCATTTGAAGCTCGACAGCGCTTCCTTGGTATGTTAGTGCCGTTCACAGGGGGTGGTACGTGTGGAATCATTTGTTCTCTCTCCTGCTTATTACGGCCAACAGGGCAGGTTCCTCCACCAATATGCCTTTTCAAATGACTGGTTCCAGCTAGTTTTGAGCCAGAAATATAAGCAAACGACCTTTTGCACTGGTTACAAAATGCTCTGGAACAATCTGGACCGACAACCTCAATTGTGAAGTGATCCCAAACCGGAGACTTTTTCCGCCTCCGTTTACTAGGCTTGGAATCTGAATTGGGGAAAGCACTTTGATTAATAGATATATCCATATCATACATCCTGTCATATATAAAAGAGACGACCATCATCAATGAAGCATAGGTTTCTATCGATCAATGAATGACTACTAATCGTATAATCTTAACAGCAAAATGACAAGGTTACATTCAAAACATCTTAAATAGCTTGAAAGCAAGCATATAAGGATATGATAAATTCATATATCACATAAAGGAGTGATACAGATCTTGCTCACAAACCAGACAATGTAAGCTTGTTTTTACTTAGCATCCTTTTCACTGCCAACCGTCTTGAACAAAGCAATTAAAAACATTGGCAATCATCAGAATTTTGAGGCAAACAACAATGTAAAACCAATGATGATCTCAAACATTAAAAAGTTGCACTACAAGGCTAAAACATACTCTCCCCGTCACAACCATCATGACACATTTTTTTATTCAAATGAGTCTATTATAATAATAAAAGGGGCCATGATGGTTGAGACTGAGGGAGTACTATATTTGTAATAAGATCTCCATATTATGATTTTCCATCAATAGCTGAGAGTAATATGCAAGCTCAGCAGCAAGTTTTTACAGTAAGTGGTAACATGTTTGTCAAAGGTATTTCCATCTTCCATGTTGATTTTCTGGACTAATTTCTTAAACCATACCAATCATTTAAACCCTGAACATATTATTCTATTAGTATTAATGTAGAAACTATGCACCAGTATCTGATTAAAGAACTGACTATGTACTGAAAAAAATTGGCAAGATGGAGCCTCTGGCAGACAACTATCCGGAGATGAAATCTGATCCAGGCAACTCCAAACACAAAGCTTCAAAAAGATGCATAAACCCGAAACATAAAGTCCAGATATACCCCGAATGGTAGAAACTATATCCTCATGTATAGCAACTTTTTTAATCAAATATCAAATAAAAAGAAAAGCATAACATATAAGGATTACACTCTGCACATAACGTAGATTTTTTACACACAATAAAAACGCACACATGCCCTGTCTTACGCAAGCTCGTGATAAATCAATCCATAGCCACATTCATCCCTTGAACGAGGGACCTTGATAACAAATACACACATAAATACACATAATGCATACAACATACAAGATTGCTTTCTGTACGGACAAAACACAACCTTTCACAATAAATTGATAACAACGCATATGATCATCGAACCAAAGAACATTAGTATAAAAAGAAGCCAACCCTAACTCAAAAAACGCAATAAACCCTAACTCTCCCTCAATCGTCCCACCGCTAAACGGGGGGAAGAATTACAAGAAGATAACGAACCGGAAAAAACCTCCATTCTCGATCGATATATAAAAAAAAAAAAACGAAAGAAAGAAAAAAAGAAGCGCAACCGGATAACGCAATAACAGAAGTAGAGAGACACTTACTTCAGCGGCGCAGCGTTATTCTCCGCCGCCGTGAACCCCGGGGGTTAAGGGTTTTACGAATTCTGTAGTGGGGAAGACGTGTGAGAGAGAGAGAGGGAGAGGAGAGAGAATGGATGGGCTGATAAACCCTAATGGACTTCGTAATGGCGGCCTATTTGGAGATGGACTCCTTTTTATGCAAACCTAATTTCAAGTCCATTAAATAAGGAAGGAGTTGCGGACCTATGCTCACCGTCCGATCAGAGGTTTACTTTCATTGGATTCCATCACCGCCGTTAGATGAATGGTATGCGCGCTTGGTTCTCTGGATTTGGCGTGAACCAGCTATGTATGTTTGCTTTTATTTTTATTGATTTCGAACTTAATGTATAAATAAAAAATTAATAATTTATTATGTTTAAGAGAGTTTTCTCGATTTCAGAATATTTCTAACTTGTAAGAAATCTGCACTTTAATTAATAAAACTATTAGCATTATATTTTTCCCATTTGAGGTGTCTAAATACTTTTTTTTTTTCGATTTTAATGTATTCTAATTTTGTATTACTTTATAATTATTTATTAGGATTTATCAATCTATTTAGAATTCAGAGTTATTTTTTATATTTAATTTTAATGTTTTGTTTAAACTATTATTATCAGTCATGATAAATTCAACACTAAAATATATAAGATTTTTAATATGAAAAATAGATAAATAAAAAAAATGTTTTATTCATGGTCGTTAAAAAAGAATATTGTTATTCAAATTGACTATTTTAGCATGTCCCCCAAATAAATTGTACTTAAAGTTAATGTTTCAGTATATGAAAATTATATAGATTTGTGTACCTCTACTTTTATTACTCATGTGTCTACGACTTTAAACCCATTGGCATTTGGAGATTTAAAAGTTCTTCGCAACTCGCAAGTCTAATTCTATAACTAGAGGAGTCAATGAGTCATGACACAATAAATAACTCGTTTCACAAAATTCAAATATTTTATTTGTTCTTGTTTTTGTCATTATTCACGTACTTATTTATATTTAATACCACTCTTTTTTTCATTATATACAAAAAAAGTTAACGGTTTATAGCCTCATTTTTTAGTGAGCCCGAACCCCAACTTAATTTTTTTAACCAACTATATACTTTTTTTTTTTTTAAATATTAAAACTCGTGCCGCCAATCATAGTAATTTTGCAAATATTGGAATTGAGGAAGATAGTAAGGGGCAATTTCTTACCTGATGTTTACTACAAATTGTTGAGTAAATTAGTCTTGTAAAATTATTTATTTTAACAATTTCAAGCTGCAACTGAGACACAATTTGTGAGGGAAGAAGAAGAAGAAGAAGATAATTGTGATTATTGCACTATACGTTAGTCTTGATTTAGCTTGATTTATAACTCGTGACTCATGTCTACATGGCATATACAGCAATTCATTAAAATTCCAATCAAAGAATTTACAGGGGCATAATAAAATTATAGCACTATGTAGGAAGAACTTAAATCAACAAGGAAAGAAATCAGAAAAAAATAAACCTCTAATGCTGCCAAAATATCAAATACAGTAATACTCCGGTCTCCATAATAGGAAAAGTTAATTATGAGAAGCATAAGAATGGATTACTAGATTGTAAGATGAATATAGTCGTTTCTTAGAATATTTTAATGCTAATATACATATCCTAACCTTTTGTATCTCAACACCATCACCATTGGATAAAAGCATTGACAGATCACAACAGTGTATTTTATCATACTACCTCTGTCATTTTCAAGTTGCTATACTTTTTTCAACAATTTTTTCAACTTTTCAAATTGCTATACTTTTTTCAGCAATTTTTTCAAGCATTTTCGAGCGTCTTGATGATGAATTTTAAAATAACTTTTTAAAGAATTTTTTCTTTTACGGGATACTACAACACTTGAAGTATCCCGTAAAAGAAAAAAAAAATTAAAAAATTATTTTAAAACTCATAATCAAGATGCTCGAAAACGCTTGAAAAATTACTGAAAAAAATGTAACAATTTAAAAAGGACGGAGGTAGTATCATCTTAAGAGAAGATAAAAGTATTCTTCTTACAAGAACATACACAGGACAGGACAGCACATGAATTTCATACGGTTTATCATTTTATTACAACATTACATAAAAAAATAAAAAAATGGAAGCCTGCAAACATGATGACTACTTCTCTAACCAGTGATCACTGTATCTAGCATGAAAATAGTTGTGGCACAAATTAAGATCTTGATAAATCAAACAAAAAGAGGCTAGTATCTGCATTTCTTTTTTTAAAAACAGTAGCATCAGAGTTTAAGCAAGGAGCAGATACAGTTAGAAACTCAAAATAAAGGAAAAAGGCCTTTGAAGTTAAATTTTTGTTTTTCATTCCTTTCCATTTCTTGGGTTGAAGTGCACATACAAAACAGAGTAATTCTACTGTTTCTACGCCAACATTACATATGAGAATCATGTATATCTAAATCTAATATATACATACATATAGATAGTAACAACACAGGAAAAGAAAAAAAATTGAACTTCAAATAATCAGAGCAGAAATCCAAGAGGCAAAAGGCAGAATAAGATGTGCATAAAAAATCTATCTTGATGGTTACATATATATAAAAGTTTATACAACAGATGCTCTGCACATAGGACATGTATAGCTAGAGTTGAGCCAATGGTAGAAGCAATGTGAATGGAAGTAGTGCTTACATTTTGGAACAAGTGTGAGCTTGTCTTGTTCCTTGTATTTTTCCCAACATATAGAGCAAAAATCACAACCACCATTATCTTTAAATGAAAATGAAAGGCTCTCACCTATCATCACACCATCTTCATCTTCTTCTCCCCTCTCCAGTTTCATTTGTTGCAAGATTACACGAACGCGGCCATGGGTGTGGGGATGAAGCATAAGAAAGTAGGCTACCACCTTCATCCTGCACCACTCGCAAAATTTATCTACATAACCCCTTAAAATTATCGCATGAAACATCACATCCACTGCTGTGGTTAAAACAACAATTGCATGAATCCGCGTACACATCAAGCAAAAAGAAAACCCAAATCGCCCCACAAAGTGAGCTGATTCTGTGATGGAAAGCAAGATAAGCCCCAAGGTATAGTAGCAAATGTCATAGAACACGTTGTCACTTGCTATCTTCGTCAATTCCGACTCTGCAAAATCCACCGTAGTAACAAAGAATCAATATAAAATCAAAACTACCAAAGGTAAATCTTTCTATACTCACGGGTTGACGATGATATGCGACGATTCTTCATTCTTCCCTTTTTGATTCTCTAATTGGATTTTGGAAAAACGATAACCTAGGTTTCGTTGTTAGGAAGGAGGAATGGGATACTTTGTTTTACTTTTCCTTTCATATATTAATATTTGTTTATCAAATAAATTCTTTTCAAAGAGGGACTTGGATTAGGGATGGCGGTGGATCTAGGACCCGGTTCAGATCTGGTGGTCCAGATCCGATATTATGGATATTCGACTTTATAAATTTGGGTTTTTTAAAATTTGGACTCGATTTTGGGATTGGATCTAGATCTAATATCTAAATTTTGAATTTGGAATTCTGGATCTGAAATATTTAAAACCGGATTCGGTCCAGATCCGGTCCATGGATATGTTCAATAAATATATATGATTTTTATTTGTGTACTTATGATTTTTATTTGGGATTATTATATATGTATTTAGGATTTTTATAACTAGTTATGATTTATCATCGAAACTTATTACGAATTATTATTGCACTAAAATTAGTTTTAGGAATTAAGATTATGGATCCGGGTCCAGATCCGTGGATCCGATGGATCTAGGTATGGATCTCGATTTTTCGGACTTGACGGATCTGGACCGAATCCGAACCAATTTTTTTTTTTAACGGATCTGGATTTAGAGCAAGCCGGACCATTACCATCCCTAACTGGGACTCTAATAGTAGAGTTTTAATTTGGGATTAATTTGTGAAATTTATTTTCGTCCCATTACTTTATTATTCTTTATGTTTATATAAAGTTTGCTTTATTTATAAGAATATGCCATCATTTTAAATTTTATTTATCTCTTATATATTCTATAAATAATGAATAAAAGTGACATAAATAATGTACATAAAAACTTGAAATCTTTTTGTATAAAATATCTAGTATTGAACGACGGACGTTCAGATTTATGAATTTTACGACTGGATCAATTGGAGAAAGGGATTCAAAATTTTATTCGAGTTTCACACAGGAATGCCTTCCAAATATTCTATTTGCATTACAAAAATTAAATTTATTCCGGAATCGATGTTAATAAATTACAGTATTTTTTAATTTTCATTACAAAAAATAGATTTATTCCGGAATCAATGTTAATAAATACATTATTTTTTAATTTTCATTATATAAATTAAATTTATTCTGGAATTAATGTTAATAAATATAATATTTTTTAATTTCCATTTGGCCACGGAAACGATAGTTGGCATTCCATCAGCAAATAAAAAGGGAAAATATGCAAAAATAGTTACTTTAAGATAGTAAAAACAAATAATAGTCACTTTTATTATAATACCCCCGTCCTTTGACAATTCACGAATTTTTGGTTCAATTAGTGAGTTACTCACAAAAATGTCTAAATTCACGATTTGAATTCGTGAATTGCTCACATAAAATGTTTGAATTCATGAAATTCGTGATTTGGTGAAGAAAAGGAAACAAATCACGATTTTTTTTGTGTATTCAGGGGAATTCGTCAATTGACGAACTCCAATTTGTATATTAAAGAACAAATGACAAAAAAAAAAAAGAAAAAAAAATCCCGGTGTGTTAAATAGATTAATAGATATAGAGATATATAGTTTGGTTCATATGTTAATAAATCCTGGTGTGATAAATATGAATGAATTTGGACTATTGATCTTAATCAAATCTATGGCCATTATTGATTTAAGCATGGTTTCAATGTACAATAAGCATGAATTGATACATTTAAAGGCATAATTATATAATAAGCATAATTTTATGTATATTTAAGCATAATTTTGTATAGTTTTAAGCATTTTAACATTTTAACATGCTAGAATTTATTAACACACGAACCGTTCCTTGGAAATATATATATGTTACGTTACTTGAAACTTGATTCCATAGTACACGAAATTATTTTATTAAAATAATAATATGTAATTATAATTAAATCATAAACAAGAATATACTCCATAAACGTAAATTCAAAACTACATGATTTAAAGCCCTACATGCTCTACGTCCGGAAGATCTGCGAATTCCTGTTGCTTATGTTAAAACTTTCCAAGGCCCGCCTCATGGGATCCAAGTTGAGAGAGATATTTTGAACAAGTATATATTGAACAATTTTTATTTTTTTTATAAGTAGTAATATATTAGTATATGTAAATATATATATATATATATTACTACTTATAAAAAAAATAAAAATTGGGCCCCATTTTTCGATGGGCCCTAGGCCCTAGCCCCCCTTGCCTACCCTCAAGGCCGGGCCTGCTCCCAGTCCTAGCCATTTATGCGTTGGAGAGACCGCTTCTTATTTTGTGCCAAATCAATTTATAAAGTACAGGCTGAAACAGGTGAAATCAAAGGCATTACTTGAATGTTACTGCGCGTACATGCGAAGAGATGATGAAAAGTGCTATATTTGCTAGAGAAACGGCGCTTGCCGGTGAAGAACGCAAGCAAAGCTGGAGCTCGGGTATTTATATATTCCATCCTCGTGGACGCATTTATTGTGTTTATGGTTAATATGGCAAGGCTGCAAAATTTTCTATTTATAGTTTAATATTTTAGTAAGATTTATTTTTTGTTGGTAGAGTTTTTTTTTTTTTTTTTTTAATTATATCTATAATATATATTTTTAAATATATTATTGCGAGGTCAGTCAGTCGTATACAGCGATATTGATAAAACCATTTCTTGTATTATTATTTTTAATTAAGAACTAGATTTACATGGGATTCATATTTGAAGTTGGGGTATTATGGTGAGCATTTGAATTATTATGATATTCATGATATTCAAAATGAATCAAATGTTAGTCAATAAAATGTCGGTGGCGTATTCACAAAATTGAATGTGGGGATAATTTCATTACATAGTAGTGCTATATATTGAATATATCCGAGAACGCGACAAACACTATATTCTTTTTTCTTTTCTTTTTTCAAAAAATTAGGCAATTATTTCCCGCTCTGGTTCCCTTCTGCTTGGATTATCGCACGAAAATGGAGGTTTTACTGGTTACTATCCCCAACCCCATCGAGAACGACGATGGTGATTTACGTCCTTTTGTTCTGGAGAAGGTAATAGATTCAAACTTAGTACAGAACCAAAGCAAACGATTCTTGAATAACTGCTCTTAAATGCAATTCTTTAAAATTTATTTGTTCGATGTCTTTTTGATTGGGGATCGAAAGTTCTTGTTGTTGACGATAATCAACGACGATTCACATAACTTGCGAATTGCGATTCTCTTACGTTCTTCAATATAGATGATGCACACATTTATGAAAGAAGAGAGCAATTTGATATCTCTTCCTCTTTCAACTCTCTGTCATCTTGTTTCTTTTGTTAATCAGATTTCAGTTTCTATTTCCACTGTTTGGTTTAGTCTCTTAATCAGTCTCAGTTTATCCTTCATCAATTCTCTCATCAGTTTATCCTTGTAACTTTCACAATGCAGTTGAAATTTTATTTTTCCCCAATTTTCAATTCCTCTTCTCCGCCAATTTCTCTCTGAATTCGTTTCTCTGCAATTCATCTATGGTTAATTTTATTTTGTGAATTTGGGGGCTTATCTTAACCCGATTATGATCTGGTTTGTGAAATTTTCAAATCTCTTATGCTTTTTCAGTTCTACCTAACTTTGTTGTGGGCTGCACTGAGTTCTCTGCTCGGATCCCAATTTTTCCCCACCAGCAACTATGGCTGTCTTCTTACTGGAATTGGCACATGGCTATTCAGTGCCTACTTTTTCTTGGCTCCAATGCAGAAAAGGGTAATTATATTGTGTGATTTATTCAGAATCTGTAATTTTGAAAATGATGTTCAATGTATTTTTTGCAAACAGAATCAAAGGTTTTGGTTCTTGATGACAGCTTCCTACTGTATGTGGGCTTTTATTACCCCTTTCCTGAGTTATTGGCTAGGGGTAGAATCAAAGCACCATACTAATATTGTACTATATGCAAGATATACTACTATTAGGTTACGAACATTGAACTAAGTTTTTGTTATTCTATAGTTTTGTAGCTTCACTACTCATGACCTGCAGCTTTGGATATGCTATCTTATGGGTTGTTTTCAAATGGATACAACCCACGTTCGATTTCAGCTCAGTCATACTATGTAGTCCGGCAATTGCAGTATCATTTATTGTTGCTTGGGCTATCCTCGGAAGTGGCTATGTTGCCATCAAAGTTTCGGTGAGTTTCAGGTCACACGTGGATAAATTATATGTATCATATCATGATCTATTAGTCCTTAATATGTTTTTGTGTGTGACAGCTATTTTGGGCTGTCATGTGGTGCTGTTATGTTGCAACTTACACTCAACATGCAGTTTGGAAATATAGGATGGGTATCGATGACTATTTGGTGGAGGTCATCCTTTTTTACTTGTATTTTCCTGGGCTTCTTATCCATGTAAGCAATGCAACCATTTTACTTTTGTGTTTTCCATCTCAACTATTCACCTTCTTTGAAACATTAGCTCCCTGGTTTTGTAGGCCATGAAAGACACATGGACTGCTCTTAAACATTTCCTCATTTGATCAGTCTCAGAATACACACATAGATCGAAGAGAATCTCCATGAAAGGTAAAGACCAAGCATTTGATGACATTGTTTTTTTTTTTTTTTTAATTTTTGTTATATTAGCTGGATACAACCTAGAATAACATGTTAGATGGGATAGTTTAGTATTTGATACTATGTTGTGTACAGGTTTCTTCAAGATGGAATAGTCTCAGGATACACAGAGAGATCGAAGAGAATCTCCATGAAATGTAAAGACCAACCATTTGAAGGCATATTTGTTTTTTTTTTTTTGTTTTTTTTTTTGTTATATTAGGTATGTAGATCATACAACCTAGAAGAACATCTGAACATGTAATATGGGATAGTTTAGTATTGATATGCTTGTACACAGGCTTCTTCAACATGGAATGTTTCCCTAACAAGATACATTTACATCCATGAGTTTAGTATGGTTGACTTTTGCAATTTCATTCCACCCAAATTATAGCTTGAGTTTTGGCTAACAGAGAATTGTTAAGGCAAGAGACCATCGATACATACTACCCTCCCTCCGTTTATTGCGATTTGGCCACCTTCTTTTAGGCACAGTTTTTAAGAAAATACTTTATATACTATTATTGTGGTGCCCGCCTCCTTGATGAATGTAGATAAAGGGTTATTTTGGGTCATTTTTAGAACGAGACCAAATGAGAGTAAACATCCCAAAGAGAAAATGTGGTCAAATTGCAGTAAACAGAGGGAGTACTTGACAAATATGGAGAACTAGGGAAAGGTACCCTCTCCTGCAACTCTAAAAATGTGCAACTTATGGAGGATTTTGAACTCTCAACATAACCAATACACAACACATATCTAAAAAGAAAAGTACTCGTACTATATAATTTAAAATTTGTTTTATTCCCCCATGATTTCAGCTGTCGGGATACAAAAGAATTAAAGTGTGATCATCCTGGAGTAACTCATGCTACAATTTACAGCACTGTATAGGTCAAAAATTAATCAAAAAATTCCCACAAGATTACACTTCCGATTTCTCAGCTAGAATCTAAAGAGCATTCAGTGGCTTGAAGCCCAAAACTCCCCATCAAATCCTCAAATGGCACAACCAACTCACTCTTCAAACTTATTTTCATATCAAGAGTCATAAGTTATCTTTGAACCATTTCATAGCTCCATTAGCAATCGTCCTGCATGCAAGCAGTGCAATGATCATGGTGATGGAGAAAGAGAAAGTAGCCAAAAATAACTAGAAGAAAAAGAGCACGTGTGTTCAAAATTAGCCAAGAATAGTCGTAGCTGGTTGTATTGATTTTAAACTGCAATGCTTTATGAAGGATGAGCAAGACAATGTTATCAACCCTCATCTATAGGAAGAAAAAAACCTGGATGCTATGTAAATTTACATAGGAAGATTGCTATGTAAATTTTCAAACTGGATCATCATAGGAGAAGTTGATGAGCCTTTTCAATTGGATCTTTGTAAGGAAGCAAAGAAACCTAGAAATGAAGTTTCTATTGCACACGTATACATCACTGTAAGCGTGGACTACTGGTATCAATTATCTATTCAAGAATAAAATAATCTATGACGTGTGATCAATTTCCAAACAGAAAATATCTGGATCACCGAGAACGAAAATCTAACATTTGAATTGGAGTAAACTGACTATTGAATTTCGAGGTAGTAGTTTTCTATGTGAGAGAGTTATAGGCTATATCGACATGAGGCCAAAAGTTCAAGGATAGCTTAATCACAGCAACAAAATTTTATAGGAAACTAAGAGGAAAAGAAAATGTACCCAGCGAGATCTTTCAACTGCTTCCATAGGTCATTTTCATTTTCTGACTCGTTATTTTCCGTGGCTGGACCCTTATCAACTTCTGTAATTTCATCTGCAATGAAGATATGAGATCAGAAATCAATATTAGATGCAAAACTGCGATTCAGATTCCACATAATTGCGTTTTCTTGTGTATGTATTGAACTTCTCAGTTGCCATGTTGAATACGAGAAATAATAATGAGTCTCTTAAACTAAACAAAAAAAACCTCCAGCTTGACACTAAAAATAAGAAAACTAGATGTTGCTATATACTCCCTCTGTTTTTTTCTGAAATGGCTCACTTATATTCAATATGTGAGGTTTAAAATATAAAAGTGAGCCACTTTAGAAAGAATGGAGGGAGTACTTATAATCATCTCAATGTAACTTCTCACCAGGTTGTTGAACTTTTGGACGAGTTCTTGTACGGCTTGCAGGTGCACTGCCAAGAGAAGCAAGCTCCTCAAGCAGTTCACGTTCTTTTGCACTGAAAATGCATATTAAAGTATTACTATTAATCTTAACGAATACACGTAGATTTTCAATGACTATTAATCTTCTTTAGTGCCCACCATCAGATGAATATCAAATGTTATCTGAATCATGGAAAGATGGGCAAAATATCCAATTGCTATACTAAAACTCCCTTGGTTTGATATGCACAAAATAGGGATCTAGTTTAAAAATATATAGTAAGATAATATATAAAATCCTCTTCTTTGTAACATTATATAATACTCCCTCCGTCCACAAAGAGTACGATGCGCTTTTTGTGACACGGTTTTTAATAAAAAGGTGGATAGATGTTTGGTAAAAAAATTTAAGAGGGGGTATGGGGCCCACTAGAGAGAAAGTTAAGTAATAAAGTGGTGCTTTTTTTGTAAATAAAGAGAAGAAAGGGGTTTTAGAATATAAAGGGGTGCGTGGGCCTATGTACTAAAATGAAAGTATCAAACTCATTGAGGACACTCAAAATGGAAGAGTGGGCGGAGAGAGAATTATAACTTGGCATGAATCGCAAAAACACCACAATATTGAAATCAATAGGGAAGAGTTGGTTAATTTGAAATCAATAATAAAATCAAGATGGATCTGAATAATAGGAGAATGGAACAAGAAAAGGGATATAATAGGTTAGTCTGCAATTTTTTTGACAATAGTTGCAACAAAGTTAAAGCTAGAAGCAGACACAGTTAGAATAAGGTCGAAGGCATTTGACTTACCTGATGCGCTTTGGTATGCTAACTTTGACAGTGCATAGATGGTCGCCACGTATTGATGGCCTGTTTAGCTTAGGAGCACCTTTTCTTGCCAAGACTAGCACATCTCCAGGTTGAGTACCTGGAGGAATCTGCAGATCTGTCATTCCTTCAACTGTCTTGACCTGTTTCATATGCCAGGCATCAAAGTTCCATTATAATCCAAAAGTAACTCTACAAGTAATTTCAAGCATACAGGTATTTCGGTAATTTCCATGCTCGACTCCAACTACTAATACTTTAAGTACTTATGAGCCAACATATGAACTTCTCGCTAGAGTTAGTGACTTTACAAAAGGCTAAATTCCTTTGAAGCTATAACCATTATAAAGTATTCTATCAGGTTGAGACATTCTCTTCTCATTAGTAAGGATAATTACAGAGAAGTTGAAAAGAATGAGCCTTTGAAATTGCATAGATATATGAACAAGATTCAAGCAGGTGTACCTTTGTAACAGTTCCCAATATGGCATCCAGATAGCTGATCGGAATAGTCGAGAGGAGATTTATGCCATCTCTTTGAATCTCAGGTATCTCTTCAATATCAAGATACACAAAGAGATCTCCGGGTGGACCCCTATGAAGAAGAAAATCTCTATGAAATGTAAAGACCAAGCACTTAATGTTTTTTTATATTAGCTAGATACAACCTAGAAGAACATGTATCGAAACAAGTCAAATAGTCATATGTGCACGTAAAGATCGAACAGTTCAGACATATTAAGGCAGCTTTAGTATTAATTTGTTGTTTAAAGGTTTTCAAAATTGACCCTGCATCTTCCAAAGAAGCCAAGTAAAGATTCATAGAAAATAATTCCCTAACAAGTTCTACAAGATAAGTCCATGAGACTCTATTGTTTGAAGCTGGTCCATGCTGTGTGCTCTCTCCGTCCCACAATTTTAGTCTCAGACGGCCTGTTACAGACGCTAAGAAAACGAATTGTTTATAATATAACCGGAAAGGTAGAGTAGTTTCTTTAGGGGTATTTTGTCAAAAGAAAGAGAAATTTGGAATAAAGTGTAGTTATCTTTTGTGGGCCAGAGTGGCATTTTGTGTAATTTAGGGGAATCTTGAGGATGTTTATTATGCTAGTCGATTGTTACGATTTTCCATTTTAGATATGGGATCAACTTGTGGGACGGCCAAGTGTAGTAACCTAGACTAAATTTGTGGGACGGAAGGAGTACCATTCTTTACAGTTCACAGTTGCAAATGTTCTCTTAACTGTCTATTGACTTTTGCAATTTCATTTCAGCTAAACTGGACCTCTTGGCTAACAGAGAAATGTAAAGCCAATACCATATACCAAGTATAAATCCTATCTAAAATCATTTATCAAGGGAAGGCAAAGTCGAAAGCAAGGATTTCCAAATGAAAGAGAAAAATTGAAGTGACTAATACTGTTCATGGAGAGCTACTGCAATATCAATTAGCAAGGATATTTCTTGCTATTTCAAAGATAAATCTAAATACTATCTTGAGATGAAATATTGATTTTTGAAGAGCTGTACAGTAAAAGCAATAAGAACATTGGTTCCCCAGTCATTGAGGTTTTACTAGCTAGAGTCCCAAGCAATCAAAAAATCCCCCTTTCTGGATGGGGCAGTTCTTTCAAAATAAACGAATGCCATCATGTTTTAAAGAGATACACAGGAGCAGTAAGAAAATACAAAATTATAGCACCATGCAGAAACAATTAAAATCAACCAGAAATATATTAGAACAGTGAACCTCTATGCTGTGAAAATATAAAATACAGTACTCTATAACATACACTGGTTCTTCTATAATACCCGTGATTAATTTTTCTACAATCAATTATTTTATCAGCAGTTATATTATGTAGTTAACACCTTTGGGATGACCTGATTTTCTGCAGTTAAAATTTAGCACGGCAAATATTTCAAATAAAAAAGTTCATCAGTTTGGTGGATCGAAGAACATTTATATGGAGAACAAGGAGAAGAACAATGTATTACATACCCTTTTGGTCCTGCATCACCCTCTCCTGCAACTCTAAGAATACTTCCCTTGCTCACTCCAGGAGGAATTTTGACTTTGAGATCTTTTCTAACTCGAAGACGACCGGCACCAGAACATTTACGACAGGATTCAGATATCATTTCACCATCCCCACCACAATTTGGGCATATAGAAACCTAAGTTATCCATCATGTAAATGCATTTTCATCAAAATTTATGAGAATGAATTGGTAAATAAGATTGTCTTAAGATGCTTATGAAGTGTGTGTACCAAAATAAAAACACAAGGCAGTGCCTACAAAGAAATCTAGAGCACATAAGCTTTAGCAGAGAATTGGCATGCACTAAGAAGAGTAATTTAGTGTGAATATCACACACTGATACCTTTCAAGTGTCAGACCTGTAAGTAAAGACAACGGAATCTTATATCCATCCTCCAAGGACTCATGCTCACATCAGTATATTAGAAATCACAAATTGTGTATAGTTACAAGAAGTTTCAACTTGTATATGGAACCAATTTATAAACAGTGATCAGGAGTCCTGTTATAACTACTTTTCTTTTCTCCTCTACCAGTAGCCCTTGTTGGACAATGATAGTGCAAAATCTTGTCTCGTGTAATAAATGCCACAACCATAGAAATAACACTTTAACAGACCATATAGACAAGTACCTGAGAAAACATGCCAAAAGGTGTTTGCTCGGTTCTCATGACTTGACCTCTGCCACCGCATGTTGAGCAAATTCTCTTTTTGGAGCCTACTTTTGCTCCAGTACCAGCACAAACTTCACAAGCTTCAAGATGGGACAACTCAAATTCTTTCTCAGCCCCAAATATGGCCGCAGTAAATTCCAATGTCATATCATAACTGAAATCCATTTTCAGTAATGAGTTAGTTTGATGAGTAAAAATTAACCTCAATACAAAATGAGTGCTGCGGAAGATATCTTCGGACAGCCGTATCCCCAAATTAGGAGTTCCCAAAGACCCATTCTCACCCGAAAAACTATGCACACCTACCTAAAATTCTTATATGAGACCAGAAAAACGACAGGGAAATTAAATTCGTCAAATAAACATAGACAATAAGAAGAGTTATTCAGTCGATAGTCCACATGAATGGCATATCAAAGAACAATACGGTTAAATTTGACTCACCGGAGATCGTCACCTTTGGAAACAGTACTACGACGTGATGTTCCGAATCCGGCTCCATCCATTCCAGGGAACCCACCACCCATACTAGGCCCGAAAAATGCCTCAAATAAATCAAATGGGTTTGTCGCCTGAGGCACAAGACAGACACGTATCACATTTTTATTACAAATATACAACCATGTAACTGCACTCTTCATCTACAGCACGTTTAATTCAACCATAAGGGATGTTTCGTCTATAATCTATCACTCTTTCTTCTACATCTTTAATAAACTTACCAAGAAACACACAAACACAAAGAACCAATAGCAGAAGAAAACAGAAGTGACGAAATTTGTAAATACCGTGTAACCAGCGCCTCCACCTACAGCACTCTTTACTCCAGCTTCACCATATTTATCATATAAAGCTCTCTTTTGGTCATCTGATAGTACCTGACAATATTCTACTTCAGGATTCCCAAAATAATAAATGTTCTGTTAGGAAATGTTGCATGTGGCATAGTACCTAAGGTACTCTTCAACAATCATCACAATTAGGATTTTTCAACTTTAACAGTCATATCGTTCTTTATTAAATAAATATCTTAAAGGCTGGCCCACAGCAAGCAACAATTGCCTCGAAAAAGCAACAAAAAATGGCAGAAGATGAGGATACCCTAATTATTTGATATGTATAAAAAAAATGCACAGTGGCTAAAGGAGATATCAACCATCATCACGTGTTTAGTAACACAACCGAAAGAAGCTAAAGTTTTTTTTTTAAGACAAAGATGCAGATCACTCTTTACAACAAGAGATATTAAAGATATGAAAAATGTATACCATATCAGAAATCCAAAACTAGGAAATGCAGAAAAGACTTAGAAATTCATTTTTGAAGCACAAATAAATCTCCAAAACCAACCTGCAGCACAGAGTAAAAATTATGGGAAACAAACATTGACCTCTTTCAATCAAACGTCGTTCCCTATATCCAGGTTAAGATGTCCAGTTGTCATCTGATGGATACAAGCATAAACATATGATCCAAGTTCACCAGAAGCTAACTTAGATTGCTTGATCAAGAATTGACTGGAAATAACAGTTATGAGACATACAGTACAAAATAAATGAAGGCCATGTAAAGTAGAAAGTCTCCCCTAAATTATATAAAATGCTGGTTCTCATCAAGATGTAATTCAAAAAGACTAAACTCTTAACAAGCTGATGACTTAGGTAGGAGTACTTCACAGCAAATGAATGAACACTGATAATCAGCACACATTTTCGAGGCATCATAAGCTTACCTCGTACGCCGCACTGATCTCCTTGAATTTCTCAGTTGCCCCGGGTTCTTTATTGACATCAGGATGAAACTAAAGACGAAAAGGAAAAAAAGAAGAAGATAACATCTAAATATAAGGAAAATACATTCCTGAAGAAGAAATTCATCAAGGACGCAAACAAAACACCCGGCTTATCACAATCAACCTCAACACAAAAACGGGATAATGAACCCAAAAACCACCCAGTACCTGCCTAGCTAGCTTTCTATAAGCAGCCTTGATTTCCTTGCTATTAGCAGATTTCGGAACTCCCAGAGTCGAGTAATAATCGGCGGCAGCAACCACCACTGCTCTTCCGAACCTCCGCGCGGACATTCTCTTGTTCGATTGCGAAGCAGGTGACAGAGAAACTTGCAGAAATTTCTTGTTGCCCCACACTGGGGCCCCACCGCTGAAGAAGCAAGAAGAAGAAGAAGGGAACAAGCTGCTCTGCCTTTGGGGCGTTAAGCTCAAAGAAGAAGGATAAAACAGCGACGGCGAGGTGGCGGTCGCCGCGGCGGCGGCGGAGGCCATTGCGGAGTAGTTCTGGAGAATGTTTACAGATTCTTCGAAGAAATCTCAAAAAAATTGTCGGAAAATTTAGGACTAACGAAATGTGTTTGATGAAAGTTCTGATAGAGTATGGGGAATTTTTGGATTATTTTTCATCGCTTTTAGTAATTTGAAGCTTCAGCTCCGCTGTTAGCTGTTGAGATTTTCCAATTTTGATTAATCCGTTTTATTTATTCTACTGCTTTATTTGTTTTAGCCTTCACTTATGTGTGGGTGTGGAATAATGTAGAAATGAAAAGTATACCATAAATTTGTGGTGTGACGCGCCTCTGCGTCATATTATAGCACGTTGCATAAATTGCAAACGACGTTTCTTTATGCTATCCTTTTTCTTTTTTTTTCCTTTTTTTTTTTTGGTTTTGAGAAAACCGTTTTTTCTTTATGTACATTAAACAACCACAGTCAATTGCTTATGAGTAACAAAAGTTCATCCCAATTTTGTAAGTTTTGATATTTTGCTTTTTAAATCAGCAACATTTTTCTGATAATTCGAACGTTGTATACTAATTATTGCAAAGAAACTGTAACTTATTTCATCTACGTTGACTGTTTGTGTCTCATTCTATTATTTTTTCAAGGCATATCTAGCGGGACCGAAGGTTTTGCCAAGCCAAGAATGTTGCATGACTCAACAATGCATTGTATTTTACCGTTTAAACTAGTAGCACGTGTCGAAATTCTATGTTGTAAAAGATTAAACAACTTGTTAATCTGAAACCATCTTATTCACACAAGAATAACAAGAAAAAAAGAGTTTCAATCTGAAATTTGATATCTATATATATTTTATTACTCGCATAGATAATATTGAGCCCAAAATCTAGAAAAAATGGCCTCCAACTTACAGAATGTGGGTAATCAACATTTTCCCACCTTTTTCCACATTTGCCCAACTTCTACTCTTTTTTCCCCTTCCTTTTCACTCTAATGGAAGGAAAATATTTTCAATCCATGTTGGTGGGATAATATTTTCCATTGAAAAAAAAGTAAAATTCTTCATCATAGATAAAAAAGTGGGAAAATGTGAAAAATTTAAAAGGCGATTGTTCTCTTTTATCTCATTTTCCCATAATAATTGTCCATCATAGAAAACACACCCTTAACTTACAAAACTTGACTTGATCCGGACCTTAACATCTTGCAGAGAGATGTTATGCTGATCAACCCATGTGAGCACTTATGTAGGCACCTTTGCCATGTCACTAATTCCTTTTAATTTCTGACTTTTTTTTAATTTTTGTTTTTCTTTCACATCAATCTTGCAACTTTTTTCTCCCATACGCCATCTTCACATAACTCCATTTCTTCACAGAACTCCTATCTCTAACTCAAAAATTAAAATCAATTCATTCATTCTGGCAATTTTTTCTTTCTTCATTTTCATTATCGTCTATTTTCTTTCTTTCTTTCTCTTCAAGTTCTTCCCTCTTTTTACAAAAGAAAATTATAATGGAGCACAGAGTTGAGGATGTATCGGTGGGGTGATCGAAGGAAGACGACACGGCGCCGCCAGTGGAGATATTGAGCACGAGGTTGCCAAAATCTTGGATCTCTGCGGCGGTGAAGCCGAGGCCGGCGGTGGCGGAGGACTGGATAGGGGTTGTGGAGGAGTTAGAGGGGAGTTGCAGGTCGTCGGTGGAGAAGAGGCGGAGGAAGGCGAAGGAGTTTGCTGAGGGGCCCGCTTGCCGAATGGGGACTGTTGTACGCGATGGCGGCGATGAGGGTTCCGACGGAGGCGGAGGGTTCAAGGATGAAAGAAAGGGTGAAGGTGTTGTAGTGAAGAAGGTGAATAGACGGGGAAAAGAAAGAAAAACAAAAATTAAAAAAAAAGTCAGAAATTAAAAGGAATTAGTGACATGGCAAAAATGCCTACATAAGTGCTCACATGGGTTGATCAGCATAACATCTCTCACATCTTGCATATATAAATATTTGTGTTGGAACATAACTACACACGCCATATTTAAAAGCTGAAACAGTAGTTCCAAGATATCGTGTTCTCCGAAATCAGAATATATCAGGATGGAAATGTCCAGGAATCGAGTTTCTCTGCTCAGCTTGGCGCAGATGCATTGTCAACCCATAGTTTCTCACCTGCAAACAAAGAGGAGGGGGTGGAGGATTAGCATAAAATCATGCAATCTGCCTTCAGACAAGGCACTTCAATTGCCAGTAGTAGGCACTACAGCTCAGAAGCTATAGTTTGTTTTCTAACGAAAAACAAAATGAATTGAACGACTAACCTCAAGCGTTCGCAGCTGTTCTTGATATTGACCAAGCAACTGCTTCAGTTGTTGCACCTCACTGTTCCTATCATCATATTCCTTTTGACGTTCATGTTGGATAGACACTGCACGTTTGAGGATAGTGTTGTCTCGAAGAAGACCCACGATTTGTTCCTTCAACATCATATTTTCCTGAAAGCAGAAAAAGATAACCGTAAGCACGAAGAAACGGTATCTGATTTCATCCATACAAAACCAAATATACCGTGGACATGTGAATCAAGAGATTATTTCCGAAGTAGCCTACAACATAAGCTCAATCTGTTCAACTAGGACTACAGATTTGCAGCAACCCCTGCTCAAGGGCACACCTTTGATCTTTATTTAACATCAAAGAACAATAAAAAGAAAAAGATCGCTACCTTGTGCAAACCTTCCGCCACCTTAACACCAGCCTGGAAACTGATGGCTTTCTCCAAACTCTCCAACACACGTGCTGCCCTAGTTTTAGCATCATCTATAGTGGTGGCACTCATCATCTCATTCACAATTAAGTCCACCCATGCTGCACCATCTGCTGGCAGATTGTTTTGGAGTTGAGGCTCAGCCAAAGGAGTTCCGGCCACATCTAGTGGTGAAGCACCTGCCAACAATGTTAACAGACACTGTTATTTATAGAAAGCTGAATAGTATCCAGAAAAGGATGACAAAATGATGAACTGCTTACAGTATGCACAACCATTAACTTTGTCGAATATATCATAGCTAGTTGTACATATGTAGAGAGAGCTGTAAATATATACCTTCTTCGATATTAGTTTTCTCCTCAGTAGTTAATCCTGTCTTCTGCTTGACAAATTCAAGACTGAGCTCCTTCAGGCTATTGACGGCAGAATCTATATCATACCCAGCCTCTTCTAATGCTTTCTCAAGTAGCTGAAATAATCAAAACGAAACAATCAGAGGCTACCGACACTCAAGAGAGAAGCTCAGTCGAGCAAATTGTGCAAACTCCACAAATCAGATAGGGGAACAAATTTCTCAAACAAACAGAGATATCTTGAAGGCCAAAAGCCAGCACTTTATAGAACAAATGAAGACGTACTTTACATGAATATTTATAAAACTGAACGAAAGTAAAATTACGTGAACATAAACATAACACGTCAAGGTTGAACCTACATTCTACAACCACAGAGCCCGAAAATACCAGCCAATTAAAAACCATTAACAATCAGCAAATTCTCCATACAGATAGTATCATATAAACTCGTCAACAAATCAGATGATTAACACAGCATGTAACGGCATAATCATAAACTTCGTCAATCAAATAACAAACTCAGAAAAATGGGCAAAAAATCGAAAATCACCTGAATCTCCATTTCAGGAAACAAAGACTTCAGCTGATCAACTGGACTCGAATGAGCGGGCGGCGAGTGAGCGAACCGAGCCGGAGACGAGCACCGGAACCTCTTGTAAGACGGCGGAGAGGACGACCCCGCTGCCGATTCAAGGTCCTCGAAGAACGATCGCTTCCCGCAAACCACTGCAGACATTATAATTAGCAACAGCTCGACCAAATTCGACAAACTTCAGATACTCCCCGCTTCAGATACTTCTCAATTTCAATGGGTGAATTCGAGAAGGATTAGGGTTGGGGGGTGGAGTTGGGGTTTTTGTAGATGTAGATACGGATTTTATCCTTTCCGTCCTGCTTTATCGAAATACTTGCGTAATGACGACGAAGGCGGTTGGGTGTTTATAGAGGAGGGGATTACGCAGTGGTTGGAGCCCCAAATTTTAAAATTGGTCGTTTTGGTTAACGGCACGCGATCTGTTGCGCGTCAAACAAGTTTTTAAATTATTTGAATGGAAAATTAATGGAGTATCGTTACGGAAATTAAGAAAAAAAAAAAATTGTTTAGGGTTATAACTTACTTCGTATAAGTGTGTGATATTAATTTAATGAATTAAATTTTATATATTTATTTATTCTGATAAAATATTTTTTCTTTAATTTCTTTTATTAATATTTTATGAGGCAAAACCCTAAAATAGCCAAAATGATAAAGAAAATATTAATTTTAGTAAACTATAAAACAATAGTCTAATTCTAGTCATTTCATACCTAATGTACCAATTATACCCTTACTTCTTTAAAAAAACAGAAATAAAAAAATGAAAAAAGGTAAAAAGGAAGGAAGAAAAATACGCAAGTTGCAGAAAATTAAAAGAAGGGGAAAAACCCCAAATTGAAAAACTCAATGCACGCACCATCTTCACCTTCTCCACAAAACCGCCGGTAGAAGTTGCCGGAATATGTCCGGCAAGAAGTTTGACGACGGCTATACGATGTCCGGCGAGAGCACTCGAAGCTAGCTACTGGATTTGGCACATGCATGCTTCCTCTCACTATGTGCTACTACACCCAATTTTTCTTCTCTCTTCTCTCTTCTCTCTTCTCTCTCTCTCTCTCCCCTTGCCTCATCTCTTCTACCGTTGTCGCTGCAATTGCTGCTGTCGTCCGTCGCCGCCGTTGCTGATGTCGTCCGTCGCTGCTTATCATCATTATTCACACCGTAATTTCACCTGTGTGCACGAACACACTCGTTTTCTTCGTGTTCGTGAACACGATCACGAACATGAAAGAAATAATCGTGATCGTGCACACGAATACGAGTATGACGAGGTTGTTAATGCAGCGGCACCGACGAGCGGCGGCGTTGCGATCCAGCCAAAGTTTCACAGAATGGAAGTGATGTCTGGAAGAAGATGAAGGCAACGAATTTCAAAATTTGAAGAGATGGATAGAGAGAGAGAGATAGATCGAGAGAGAAGAGATGGAGAAGATGAGAGATGGAACGGTGGTGTAACAGCACCGGCGAGATGCAGTGGCGGCACCGACGCAGAGGGGTGGGCGAGAATGAGGAAAGAGGCGGAGCGGTGGTGTGCAATTGCTGTTGGTGAAATTTGCAGAATAGATGAGGGAGGGAGAGCGAGAACAGAGATGAATTGTCAGAATTAGGGAAGTGTAGAGGTTTTTTATTTTTTTAATTTAATTTCATTAAGGTATAAATGTCATTACATGTTAAAAATGACTAGAATTAGACCATTTACTTATTGATGGTCAAAAAAGACTTTTATTTTATGAGAATGACTACTTATCATATTTTATTTCGCTTCTTATATTTTATTTTTTTAATTAATTTATAAAATCACATAAGAATAAAATAACAACTAACTTAATGAATAATTGATGAAATTAAAAATTAATTTTGGGTCTAATTAGTGAGGACTAATTTCTTCTAATTTTGGGATAAATTCTTAATTCTTGCCATTTTATGAAATACGAGTCTAGTAATTAATGTTTATGTCGACGAAGCACAACTCAGTCGGCAAGACGCTTACTCTCCAACCAAGAGGTCGGGGGTTCGAGACACTTCGGGTGCTTGTGTGTGTGAATGTGTGTTATTTACCTGATTAAACAAACGAGCCTAATAATTAATATTTATATTGAAAAATTAGGAATATGGCCATGTGATGTGAAATTTTAGTCCGTCGTTACTAATATAAAAAAAATCGTACTTTTTGAAGTTTTACTACAACCACCGGAAGGAAATATTATCATTTATTTATAACTAATAGGCAGTGGCGAAGCCAGGGGCAGTGGGGTCCTTGGGCCCCACTGGATTTCAAAAAAAAAAATACTAGTATTTTTTTAGTTTATCTATATTAATGTTAATTTTTTAGCTCAGTAGTCTGATATTCAGTCTAATGTTGAGCTTTCAATTGTTGTGGGTGCGGGATCGATCCTTTTCTTACCCATAGGTTCTACCCTTTTTTTTTTTCCTCTTCTTTTTTCTTTTTCTTCTATTTCCCTTTTTTCTTTCTTTTGTTTTTTCCGTCCGTTTTTGTTTTTCTTTTTTTCCCTCTTCTTTCTTCTTTTTTTCTTCTATTTCCGTTCTTTCTTTTTCTTTGTGGGGACACACTTGGGTCAGCCGGAGGCACCGTGTGGCCGGGCTAAAACAATGACACTTTTATTCATATAGATTGACACTTTTTTGTATAAAGATTGACACTTTTAAAAATTGTCATTTTATTCGTAAAATAATTATGTTAAAGATTGACACTTTTATTCATATAGATTGACACTTTTCTGTATAAAGATTGACACTTTGGGTCCGGTCGCACGGTGCCTCCGGCTGACACAAGTTTTTGTCTTCTTTGTTTTTCCTGTTTTTGTTTTTCTCTTTTTTTCTTCTTTCTTTTTTTTTTTCTTCTATTTCCTTTTTGTCTCTTTATTTTGTTTTTCCAATTTTTTTTCCTCTTTTAGTGATATTACGCGTAATTTTCTATTTTTTTCCCCTTTATTTTACTAATAATAATCTATCTAGTGCTTTCTTCTTAGTATTTTCACGTGCATTAGTATATTAATGTTCTCTTTATCTTTAAATAATATTTTTTTTTCATTCATATTTTAATAATTCTATAGGGATCAGGTCATTTGTAATTTTATTTTTTCCTTTCATTTTTTAATAATATGTAAAATTTTCGGTGTTCAAACGAGAGCAAAATAGAGCCTAAACGGGAAAGTGTAACAACTTGAAAAGACTAGAGGGTGTATAAAATTTTATTTTAGGCTATAAGAAATTAGGCCCCGCTGAACACAATTCCTGGCTTCGCCACTGCTAATAGGATCCATATTTTTTAAAGTAAGTATTACTACTAATTTTTTGCAAAAATAAAAAATGAGACCGAGTATAATATAGTAGAGGCACAAGAAGTATGAGAAATGCTCCCCTACCCACCGTGATGTGTCCACGGCTAACGTGTCACTGCCATATCAATAATATTTCTCTTTAGGGTGTGTTTGGTAGGGGTGATAACCCCGGATATAACTAGTTTTCTTGACTAATCCTATGTTTGATATCCCGGAAACGAAATTTAATGGGCCCGAGAGATTTTGAACGGCCCAGTCAGATTCACTGTTTGAGCCAGAAATAATTTCTCCCCTCACCCCCCGGATTTACATTTCCCCCTTCAACAGTGAATTTATTTCATGATTTACTATTCTTCTTGGAAAAAATTTCTTATCCCCTCTTATCTCCCTTTTTATACCAAACAAGCACAGGGTTTAGTTATTTTTGTTAGAATTTAGTTATTTTTGGTAGAATTTATTTTTATAAGGTATACTAATTAATTTTTTCCTTAAATATAATATTGTCACCTCATCCGTGAGCATATTAAGCATGCCAACGGTGGATAGGAGAGCATTACTCCATGAAGCAGTACTATACTTACTATAATCAATGATAGCATGCTAATTTAATCAAAACTCAAGAAACGCTAGGAGTAGCGTTTTCTACCAAACTTGGACAATATGAAATAGGAAAATTTACAGATTGAAAAATACAAAGCAGAAGTAGATCTCACGTATATAGCCATGAAAACTCTTCCCTTGATGGATATTCAATATCCCAAAATGCTAGTGAAGTGCAACGACGATGTCCCTAAAATCATATACCACGTACCGGCACCGGCATATCACAGCTCCAATCTTCGACTTCTTGAAAATAGGTCGTAGAACAGCTCAACTCCGGCTCTGATCAAAAGATTTGCAGAGAATTAGATTTAAGTAATTACCAAAGTCAGTTACCCCAAGACCAGATGCAAAATTTTGACGTAAATGAAGAGTAGGAGATGATGCATGATGAATGAAATTTAGTAGTACTTCTTTTGGTTTAATGAACAGTATGAGATGGTGCATGATGAATGAAATCGAGTATCTTTTGGTTTAAGAGTTTGGACGTGTAACAAAATCGAGGAAACTAGAAATGCACAAGCATTGTATAACAACACTTGCGCGTTTCATGCATGCAATATATTGAGCTTAATAACAAACAGAAATGGCAGTCCAGTTCAGTAATGTGATGGTCTGCACAAACAAGTATGTGGCCTTCTTATTTCCTTTCACAATAAGATGGCATTACTAATGCAAGAAAAAGAAGTGAGCAAGATTGTTTAAACGGCAAAAAAAATGACATAAATTAATGTATTGGCAAATGCTGATATAAGTATGTGTTTTCAAAATTATATGGAATCAAAGGGGTACGGACAAAGTAAAGTACCAGAGGATGTAATCTTGCTGACGAGGCTCCACCAGAATGTATAGTGGTTTTCCATCCAACCTTTTTTTCCCCTAGAAAAGACGAAATAACGAAATTCATGGTCGGTCAATGTTTCATCAGAAGCAGAAAGAAGAGTGTGAGGCTTCAGTCCGTGAACGATAGTTAGTAACTAATGATTGTTGTGATACAGAAGGATAAATTCGATCAGTTGCATAGTTTGCCTTCGAAAAGGATTAGCTCTTTCGAGAATATTCAACGTAAATTACAAATCACATCAAATCGGCCCTTCATTTTTCTGGCTACCCAATATACCAGCCACAACACGAGCTACAAAACACAAAGGGAAACAAAAATCGGAAAGGCATGATTTTAGGAGAATTAAAATAGCACGTTTGAATGAAGATGTTTATAAGTGCAAGAAGAGATGAGTATGCGATACGAGCTCAAATCATAATAACTGATACTGATACTGCTTGTTGAAATCGTGTCTTGGACGAACTTGGCATAATATCTGTCTCAAAACCGAGATAACTTCACACCATGAGGAACAACAATCACATTTTTCCAAGTCGTCGACTTTAACAATTACTTCTCAACCATCCAAGATCGGTTTTGAGACAGTTAAGATACCAAATTCATCATCTACACAAATCACAGTTTAAAAAGATCAGCAACTAGTTTCTAATTTTACAAAAGGATCACCGACAACGAATTGGTCAAAAACGGTTGAGATTCTGAATTACCTCTACCTCCGGTACTCCAATAACACATGCACACTCAACCACCTCTGCACCAGCACGTTCTAGTCGAATAGAAAGCATCAATGTTAATATATATTTTGGAGCAAGATTTTTTCTTTTTGACTATAAAATGGAAATTGAAAGCTCAAGCTTCAGTTCTGCACCTAAAAGCCTTATAGCTGCAGAAAGTGTCCCCCCTGTGGCTACCAAATCATCAATAACCAGCGCTCGTTCTCCATTATTCACCGCGCCTATGTGCATTTCCAGACAATCATTGCCATACTCGAGCTCATAAGATTCAGAAATGACCACACCTGAATTGTAGAAATTCATTATTTTCAAAACTCAACCTGCTAGCAGTAGATATTCGATTGCTAATGAAAAGGATCTTTAAATAGGCTCTACTCATACAACACTATGTCGAAATTTGATATGAAATCGGGATTTTGACAAATTTAATTCATGTACAAATTGACAACGAACCTTACAACAATCTCTATAACAGTAAAAGACTCTCATGAATTAACTGACCACAAACTACATTCGAGTTCAAAATTTTCGACGAAACCTTAACTCCCCGTTTACCTGGAAGCTTCCCCGGTTTACGCAGAGGAATAAACTTAGCACCGATTTCCAATGCTATAGCAGGAGCAAACATAAACCCTCTTGCTTCAACTCCTACAGAAAATAAAAAAAAATATAATAAAATAATTTAGCTTCTTGATTATAGCAGCATCAACAAATTTCTCAGCAGTCTGCATCTTTTGATTAATCGAAATGAAAATATTATAACAAATTATGCCAAATTCAATCATCCATTACACCAGTCAAACCTAAAAATTACCAGAAATATAATGCAGTGAAATAATAGGGAAATACATTACCAGCAACAATAGAAATGCTCATGTTCTTGTATCTGTCCACAAATATATCAATTGTGTCCTTGAAAACCTTTTGATCAGAGACAAGTGATGTTATGTCTTGAAACATAATTCCTGGAGTTAAAAAAAGAAAGAAAAAAAGAAAAAAGAAAAACAAGAACTGTACATTAGTACGATTGCACAACTAAAGAACACAAATTTCGTCAAAAAAAAATAAAAAATATCAAGAATATGCACTCCAAGAAAAAAATTGAGTCTTTCGCGCCAAGAAAAAAAAAAAAAAAACAAAAGCAAAAACAAAATAAATAAATAAACGGATACCTGGTTTTGGAAAGTTGGGCACAACTCTAATTGCTTGAGAAATGCCTTGCAATCTTGGGTCGCCCCTTAATCCAGTTTCTGCTGCAAACATTTCTCTCTCTCTCTCTCTGGTAAAGAGCAGTAGCAAATCTGCTTCTTCACTGATAAAAACTCAAGAATGTGTTGCTAGAGAGAGAGAGAGAGGGAGTCAACAAGAGCTCCACTGAGGAAGAATGGAAGATCCAACTTCTCAATGGTGCTATGATTTATGCACCAACTACTTTCCATTAATTAAAAGATCTGCATTTTCTCTCCGAAAAAAAAAACAAAAAAAAAAAACAAAACAAAATGCAAAAAGATCTGCGTTTCGTAGTTCATATATTTACAGTATTTTATGTACTTCCAATGGAATTTAAGGGAAGCTTATCTCATGTTTTTTTATGGCTACCTGAATGCGGTGCCTCCGTTTTCTTTGTCGTCACTCGTGTCGGATGTTTTATTTTATCCACTTCTAAATATTTAATTAATCTTAAACTGTCGTTTCCTTTATGAATGGAATTTGCTTCATAGATATTGTACGTACTTGAAAAAATTTGTAAAGAACAAGTGATCTATATATTCACTACTATTTTAATATACTGTAAGTATATGATGTGCTTCATCATTGAAGATAAGACTTGCCCCATAATTTACTTTCAAAATATATAAAAACCCACTAAAAGTACTCCCTCGTCTCATATAAGAGGTTCCATTTTTTTAATTTGGGATATCCCATAGAAGAGTTCTTATTTTTTCAATTGGAAAAAAACAAGAGGTCTTCATTCTCCACATGATTGTAGACCTACCACTTTATTCACAAAACCAATAATGCATTGCTTGTTGCGCCCAAACCAAATGAAACATCTGCTATGGGACGGAGGAAGTAGTATAGTGGGAGTAGTAGTATAGTACTCTCTCCGTCCCATTTCATTGGTCTCATTTCCTTTTCGTCTATCCATTTTTTAGTCTCATTTTCATAAAAATAAGAAATTAAGTGGTGGAGAATTATCTCACATGACATTGATTATTCATTATTGTGCCAATAGTAAATGGAACTAATTAAGTACGACGAAGACGAAGGGAGTAGTACTTTGAGAGCCTCTATCTTGGGTTTGGGTTTGAAATCAAATCAATCATGTATATCCCCATAATTTGCTGTTTTATCAGTACATATCACTATCCCCATTATATATTGTGATTAAATATGACGGATCGAATGAAAAATGATTGAAAATTAAAAAAAATCACATTTTTCTTCCCTTTTCTTGTTTTTTATGGATAATTTTCTTGGGCACAAGGGAAAAAATTTCATAGACGGTCTCTTATTCCACATTTTCACTCTAATAATATTTTTCTAGATTTTCCATCTTAGAGAACTTATGATAAAACAAGTGGAACAACATTATGAGATAATATTTTTTTATTCTTTTCTTATCTATATTTACCCTTTTTTTATCAAAAATAACACACCCTAATAGTATAATATATGATTTATGATTTACATTTGAAAAAATCTATGTCAATGATGCTGAAGCATATGATATGTGTATAACGTGAAAGTGTAATGTGGTATAGATGTGCAAAAGAGCGATGTTTGTACACATTCTTATTGGAAAAGTGCAACTACAAATTGTCCAACTTTAAATCATTTGAATGATATATAGAAATAAGTCTAGCACGAGCAATAGAAATATACTACTGTAGATCTGAACTATTGTTTATCGTTCAACATAATATATATAAACATGGGTTGATAAATGATATCATAAATTTATTGGGTAGTTTTACACGCACGTTTTTGTTTTGTTTTTTGTTGTTGTTGTTTTTTTTTTTTTTTTTTAATATTTTGTGGGAACCCGCAGCCGCTACATTCGATGTGCAATAGCCTGCAAATTACACAGGAGGGGTGATAATTTTTTTTTCACGTTTAATATCATAGTTCGTATGTTAATTGTATACTGTAATAAAATAAAAAGAAAAGAAAAAAAGTTGAGGTCATTTAGAATGTTAAGTCATCCGTTGTTTGAGTTGTTGCTGCAGGAGGTTGAAAAAGTTCATGAGTTTGATTTCATTTACGATTTCAACTAATCACCATAAGCAAACTCAATCAGTGTGTATATATATTTTTTTGAACTAATTTTTATTGTCATATATAGAAGGATAGGGATAAAATAGTTGAGGCAATCCCAAAAATAGTCATTTTGATAATGTAAAGGTAAATTTTAGCCACACATAAAAGAATATGTAAATTTTAGCCAATTTTTGTATAAAATAACAAGTTTACCCTTCAAGTTAAACACACGACCACGATTACACGACTACATAGTCGTGTAATTTTGGTCGTGTGTTTCGCCCGGCACAACAAACACGGCAGCCTCGATGTGCCAATGCACGATGGACGGCCACGGCCAAGGGGAGGCAGTCGTGACCGTGCCAAGGCCGACAAGGCAGCCCGGGCATGCTAATGCACGGCCACGGCCCATGGGAGACGGCCGTGGCCGTGAATATGCATCAACATCCTCCCCGACATGATCATCTTCAAGCCAAAAAAATTTGCACACAGAATACACGACCGCAAAATACTCGACCACCTGGTTGTGTATTCTCGGCCATGCAGCACAAACATGTGGCTGCCAAAATACATGGCCACCATTGCACGACTGATTTGGTCGTGTAATCAGCGTGGTCGTGTATTTAAGAACAGAAAAAAATATAACTTCGATTTTTACAATCTTAAACGTAATCTGCAGTAAAATTAACTAATAAATTGATCTTTTATACATCTAAGGATACATATAAGAGCATATAACCATTAAATTTCGAGACTAAACAAACATACAAAGAAACCCAAAAGAATCTTAAAACTTCATTTCAAAACCTAAATTTCAAAACCAAAAGCTGAAAACGTGAATTAAAAATTATATTGCCGCCGCGCCGCCTCCACCGCTGCCGCCTCGCCGCCGCTTACTCGGGCACCACTCCAATATTTTTAGTTGAGTATGTGCTTACTCTTGAGTGTTCCTTAATTTCTTATTTTTTGAAGTTAAATAAATAAAGGAAAAGAACAACAAAAATAAAGACATAAGGGTAATTGTGTCATTACATAATAAAAATGGCTAAAATTTACGTATTGCTTTATTGTTGGCTAAAATTTACCTTTGCTTTATCAAAATGACTATTTTGGGGTATTTGCTCTAAAATAGTTTGTGTATCACATCTTATAACGCTAAATATTTTTCTCAAAAAAAAAGTAACGTTTAATATTGGTTAGAAATTAAGATATCAAGTAGTTGTATTAGAAGGGAGAATATAACATTAGAAGGGAAACAATGGACTGAGGATTTTTTTATTTTTTTTATTTATAAAAGATTATTGAGTTTTTATGTTTTTTTTAATACATATTGAGTTTTTATGTTGTTGAGGAAAAGTAGCAAATAAACCCCCAAGGTTGACACCCCTAACGCGTATAAGCCCCCGATGTATCGTTCGGAGCGTATCCACCCCTAATGTACATTTAGTTGAACATTTACAACCCTCTGTCTAATTTTCTTATTTTTTATTTTGAGAGCAGGGATTCACAAGAATCCTCGCGCCGCCTTCTCAAGAAGCATGCTTGAGATCTACCACCATGGGAGCCACCCAGCCGTTGTCATACCTCCGCCGTCCCTTTGCCCAGAAAGAGCAGCTGCTACACCCCTTCCTCGCCGCCTCCTTCTCCTCCCTCCTCAGCTCCGCCGTCGGAACCTCCACCGCTACTAACAACCCATCTGCCGCCGCCCCGTGGTGGCGCTGAGCTTGTCACGATCGTCCATGAACTACCACCAAATGCAAAGCAAATGACCACAACTCTAATCTTTTCAACATCCAAAACCAAAACCTCATCTCCTCTCATCTCCTCTCCTCTCCTCTCCTCTCTCTTCCAGTCAAACCCCAAATTCTCAATTGAAATCCCATCACACAATAATCGATTCAGTTTCTGCCACAACCCTCACAAACCCTCACCGGCCTCCCCCACCTCATCCCATTCGACTATTTTCTGGGCTACGATTTTCAGCAAAGCACCATGGACGAAAAAATTGATTGTAGTTGAAGTGGGTTCTACTTTAAAATAAAAAATAAAAAATAAAAAGCAAATGATTAACGGCGTTAAGGGGGTTAGACGGAGGGTTGTAAATGTTAAACTA
This sequence comes from Mentha longifolia, assembly GCA_001642375.2. NCBI lineage: Eukaryota > Viridiplantae > Streptophyta > Magnoliopsida > Lamiales > Lamiaceae > Mentha > Mentha longifolia. The sequence goes on from CM038111.1 coordinate 34,774,070, forward strand.
AATATACGTTAGGGGTGGGTAAGCCCCGAACGATACGTCGGGGGCCTATACGCGTTAGGGGTGCAACCTTAGGCGTTTATTTGCTACTTTTTCCTTTTATGTTGTGTTGAGATAAAACATAAATTCATTGATTGGAATATTGGAATTTTGGAATTGAACCGGTGGAGCCCACAAGGCAAGGTACAACACTGTTGAAGAGCATGCTTGGTGTGCTGTCACTATGAGAGTATATGGGAATAGCAAATAGGCCCTCCGCTTTCATTTATTTGTACTTATTATCTTGGCTATTTTTCCATATCAAAAAATTTGATGATTATGTTTTTGAGATAGTTTATATGGAATAATTATGGCAATGTTGCATGTAAGAAAAGTCAATAAATAGAAGTGAAGTATGATGCATTATTTTTCATGGAGAACCTTGGTAATAATAAATTGGGTTTAGTAGTGTTAGAGCTATACAGTTGTCTTGTATCGATTTGAGAAATATTAATTTCGGATTTCTAACATAATATCAGAATCGATCTAAGAATGATGATAGTTGTTGGGAGCGTGTTAGGGCATGTACAACGGGCCGGGGAAGGGGGCTCGCTCCCGCCTACGAGCCCGGGCCGCGCTGGCGAGCCCCTCCTCCGGCGAGCCCGCTTCACTCTTCCGCTGCCGTCACTGCTAACGCCATCCTGACTTCAACATGTGAATTTTGTTTTTTTTTAAAATTGAATTTTTGAATTAAAAAAAATTAAAATTTGCATTAGCCGTTCGAAAGCAACGGTACACTCCCAATTTCTTCACTATAAATTCTTTCTCGTTTCCCTCATATCAACACAACATTCAACTCTTCATTTTACACATTTCACTCTCATTTCAACTTATTTTCAAGCTCAATCTTGCATTTTTTTTATAGCTATAGATGATGAGTAGTTCCTCGCTTGGATACAAAAAAATTGTCCCGGTGGTTCTATACCTCAAGAGAAGAATTATCTAACGCCGCCGCCGCCACTGACGAACCTCAATTTTGCTCCCTACGCAAGTACTCCCTACGGAGTTTTGGGCTTTTCACCTGCCAGTTTTCAAGAAGATTCTCCGTCCGTCTTCGCTCAATTCCAAACTCCGCCGTCGAAGGGAAGCCGAAGTGTGACACAAGAACTCGAGGGGCTAAATCTTTCAAACTCATTTTAGTCAGTTTTGAACGTCCCTGCCCCGACGAAGAAGAAAGGGAAGGGCAAGCCGACGGCATCGGAGGCGGCACCGGCCTCGACGGAGAAGGTCAAGCCCGTAGCGTACAATGCTAAGGAATCAGCACATCTCGTCGTTGTTTGGTCCAGCATTTCCCAGGACCCAGCAGTTGGCAATCATCAGAGGGAGCACATTTTTTGGGGTAAATTCGTAGCTAGGTACAACACTACGATTGAAAGTATAGGCTACAAACCTATGAATAAGAAGCAATTGAAGTCTCATTGGCAGCAAACAATGCCCAAATGCAACCTATTCAACAACTACTACACCCAATGCAAGAGGGACTGACAAAGCGGATCTGACGAGCACGACATACACAAAAAAACAGATGAGTTGTACATACGAGCTATGGGGAAACCTTTCAAATACGGCAAGGCCTGGGAGAAATTGTTGGATATTCCAAAATATAAACAATTTGCCCCTAATAAGAAGCAGAAGGGCACTGATGGTTCGTCCAACTTCAGCAACCCCGACGAAGTAGAAGAGTTTGGGGATTTTGACGATCGGGGCCGGCCGATAGGGACAAAACAAGCAAGAGGCCAAGCTCGCAATAAAGGAAAATTAAGCAAAACAAGCGGAGGAGACGATTGATTTGGACGCCGTCCCGGAGGGAGCCGAACTCAAGTTTATGCAATCAAACACTAAGGCTGCCCACAAATACATATCTTTGGCAGATAAGAAAACTTATGTCTTGGAGATGAAGGCCGAAGCCTATAAGGGGAAGCTCATGAATCAATATAGCAAGTTGCTCTCCAAAGATACGAACAACATGACGGAGTAACAGTTGGAGAAGCATCATATGCTCTTAGCTAAATTATTGAGCATGATCGAAAATTAATCGCATTTTAATTGTTGTAGTTTGTTTATTTAAATTTTAATTGTTGTACTTCGTTTGAATTAAATAAATAAAAAATTAAAAATTTGAGTTTTTTTTTTTTAATTGAAATTAAAATAGAGAATTAAATATTTTTTTAAAAACGAATCGAAAATCGAATTAAAAAATGAATCAAATTATAAAAAAAAGAATTAAAAATAATATATTAAATCGGAGAGAGCCCAGGGAGAGAGCCCCTTGCCTGTGGCCGATTTTCGGAAGGGGCTATTTCCGCTGGAAAGTGGGAGAGAGCCCCTAAAACGGGTTTGCGGTTGTACATGCCCTTAGAACTACATGTTTGTCTCACATCGACTTAAGAAAGTTTTGAACTTTATGTATAAATTGGATTATCTTTCTGCTTTACGTTGTCTTTTAAAGAGCGAATTAGCCCTATTCTAATAAGTAGAGAAGGGGGAATAGTTTATATAGTGTACTTGTATTTGAATTTAATTTGTAATTATTGTCAGGGCGACTTGTTTTTATTTAAAAGGATAATATTCATGTTAAAATTATTATCTTTTGACATAAACTTTTGCTACACATAACCCATAAACCAACTAGCGTGAGTAAGGTTTCATGTAATATTTACTCTCACGTGATAATTAATTTTGTAATTGAAGCATAAATCATAACGGAGGAAGCCCTAAGTTTGAGTATCAATTCCTTTCATTATGGCATCCAAGGAAACCAATCATTTGCATTCACCTTTATAAATGGGGAAGCTTATACATGCATTTTTGTTTATAAGTTATTTCATGAACTTAATTTAATAATTAGAATGATTATGTACTTTTTTAGTTTTTTTGATTGACATGTTGACCAACAAATACATGCAGACATATAGCAAAACATATCATTCTCGAGAAAAAATAAAATTAAAATAAAATGACCTATATTTATTGACAGTCTATGTGGGTTTCTTGTGATAAATGTTCTAAACCACGACAATAATATTCATGCACCTGGCGTATATAAATAAATAAAATAAAATAACAATTCAACAACAAAACTTCATGAAAAATTAATGATGTTACTTTATATGGAAAATTCAGTTCATTAATTACTAATATTTATTTACATTAATGTCAATTACTAATTACTATAATATATAATACTAGCCTATACATAGAAAATATTATTTTAATAATTACATGCATTCATTTATACTAATATCAACAAACTTTATGATCAACATATAATTTTTTTTAACAATATATAATAATAGCCTATATATACATGATTTTTCTATATTTTATAATTATATAGATATTTTGGGCATTTATTTTGTATAGCAAAAATGTTTAGATAGAAATGAGTTATATAGTGATTTCAATATATGTAATGTACTATAATTCAAATTCAATTAAAGTTTAAAGTGTTTGTGGTAAATAGATTGAAAATTGAAGGATTTTAGTAAGGGAATACAAATAACACTTTCGAAGAGTGGTTCAGACCTTAATCATTCAACTTATCTTATTATAGGAATCGTAAATATTCCCAAAAAAGGAACGACTGGACCCGAGCGAAGCCGGGGGGCAGTACTAGTCAGAAAATGTAAGAGTGGTCGCAGCAACAACCTTGTTTAGGTGGTCTCTGACGTGTGACTGCGGTCCTGCTGCCTAAATTGCCGTTGGCGACCGTGGAGGTCGCGGGCTCGCGGTCTCTGCATAGACCGCGTGAAACCTGCGGGCCCGGTGCCACGTGGCGCTCCCGGATTGGTCAACGGCTATTCAGCCGATTTCTTTTTTAATTAAATTTTTTTCATATATATACACTACATCATTTCTTCTTCAACTTTTTTCCATTTCTTCTTCTTTAAATTCAAAAATCATGAATCGTGATGAACAAGAGAGGATAACACGTCACACAATAGATTCGCATAGGCAAATGCAAGAAAAAATCACTGAAAATCGGCATCATGAAGAACGCCGATTGTCAAAAGCAAAGAAGCAACTCTACAATGACTACTTTGCCGAAAATCCAACGTATGGCGAAGTCATGTTCCGGCGCCGATTTCGTATGCGATTCTTGTGAATTGTCAACACCTTGGAGGCTCGTGATCTATATTTCCAAACGTACAATACAATTGAATTTAAAAAAATATCGTATTAATTTAAAGCACCTAAAAATTAATTCAAAACAAAAAACAAATTAAACAATAAAATATTGCAAGAGACCACCATATTTTGGAGGTCTCCATTGCAGCAAATTGTGAAGACCTCCAAAAACCATTACAATATTAATATTTTTAAGTGGAGACCTCCATTTTGGAGGTCTCCACTGCTACCACCTTAAGGTCTGTTTGGTTAGCTGTGATTCCATAATCAGGGAAGCCCGTGTTTATGGTTGGGACTATGTTTCAAACATTGTTCCTCTTTAGAGAAGCTATCTCACCTCAACCCATGCGATAGCGTTTTCGCTTCTACAGTCAAATCTAAAATCATGCAAATGCCATTTTACCCTTAAAAGTTAAAACCAAGATAGTAATAGCTTTCTTGGATTTTCATGGATTTTCAGACTTACCAAACGGGTTATTCTCATCTTTGATCGATCCCCAAATTTCAATTTGTTAATCAGCTCAAAACACTCAATTTGAATATTGCGGCTCTCTTCTTCTCGTCCACAGCAGCTCCTCCACCGCCAACGCGTTTTCGCTACTTGACTGCCATCGCCGCATGCCGTTTTCTCTTCTCCGGCAGCCATCGTCGCTGCGTCGAATTCGGCAACATCAACACCGATTGTTAAATTCCCCATTATCGAAGGCCTTACTCGAGAGAAAAACGAAAGCTGAGATCTGATTTTGGAATCAATTACGCAATTGTTAATTTTTGATTTTGGATGTGCCTTACGCAATTGTTAATTTCTTGATTTTGGATATGCCAGTGATTATTGGATTCTTGATTTTAAATTATTGGATTATTGATTTTGTAATCGATTGTGGATAATATGTTACAACAAAAATTATTGTTCTTCAAATTTTTTTTATTGCCATGGAAAATAATTAATTTTAAAGGGTTAAATTTGTAATTTTAATTTTTAGTCATTGTACTACAATAATTATTAGTTTCATACCAAACACTCATCCCACTTTTCTTATCATGGTCTAATCTCAAGAATCACAATTCAACTCTAAATTTTTTACTTGTCCCATCACTCCTACCAAACAGAATCTCAAGAGTCACTATTCAACTCCAAATTTTGTTGTTTATCCCATCACTCCTACCAAACAGACACAATGTATCAAATTTGTTTTTGTAGCTATATACCTGGTTAAAACTAGAGGTGAGCACGGGTCGGTTAAACGCCCGTTTAACATATAAAAAAACCGACCATGCGGTTTTTAGGCGATTCGGTTAACTGTGAAAAAATGATAAATAAAAACCAAAAACCGTTCGTATGGTTAACCTAAAAACCGGTTCGGTTAACCAATTATTTAACGGTTAACCATAATCAAAATATATATTTAAAATTCATGTAATGAAAAACTTTTAAATTATAAAAGATGAACAAATACATATACATAAGAATAGAGTATATATATACAAAATGACATATGAGTTGTTGGTGGGATGAAAACGAGTAATACTTTAGAAGAACAAATATTTTTGGATCGAAAAAAAGTTTAAGAATAGTAAAAGATAATAAATAATTAATAAATATAATTCTAATTATTTCATATATACCGGTTCGGTTTGGTTAACCATCGATTTTTTGACATAAAAACCAAAAACCGAACCGTTAACTCGGTTTTTTAACATTAAAAATTTAAACCGTAAGTTTGGTTAACCGCATTTTTGGTTCGGTTTCGGTTCGGTTCGGCGGGTAGTTTGGTTTTTCGATTTTGGGTTATTGGCAAAAAAACCCATGAATTTTGGGGGTAGTTTGATTTTGTACACGAATTCGGACTCGTGCCAAAAAAACACATCAACTTTTAATTCCTTCCGAGTTTATCACTGAGTCAGTATTTAGTCCAACGTGGCAGCCGGATAATCTATGTGGACTAGATCGACGGCGAAACGAAACGACGTCGTGTAGAACTAAAGAAAAAACGACGCCGTTGCAACATACATGAGAATAAATATATATTTTTAATTAAAACAAATACCATTTAAAAAAAATCAATTCTTAATTCCAGCCTCCCTCACCGTCAAGAACAACCTTCCATCGCCTAGATCCGTTAGCCTAAATTCGAAGAGATAAATGGCTCTCGCCTCCGTCACGCTGATGAACGAGATCCTATTAAAATGGTTGCTTCTCCACCGCCAATTCGCCCCCTCCCAATATCACTATCTGCAGCGACCTGCGCGGATCGACGCCCATCAAGATTTTACTGGCGAGGGATCGGCGGAGGTTCTCCGCCCACACTACCGTTTAAATTGGGATTCCGCCATACCATATCCCCAATCGTGAAGACCCTCTGCCCCACCAGCGAAGACCCAGATAATCTCGGCGTAGTTGCTGAACCCGGGGCCCCACTTGTCGGAGCCAGATTCGACGCGAGCTAAAGAGGGCGACAACAGAAGAGAGGTGGGGGAGGTGGGCGACGGCAGAAGAGGAGGTGGAGGTGGAGGAGGAGGAAGAGGGTGAAGGGCGGCTGTGAGAGAGGGATGGGGTAAGGTGAGAGAGATGATGATGTGACTCGTGAGGTGGATTTTAATTTATTTTTTGATTTCTTTTTATTATCAAAACGCTGTCGTTTTGACCATTTAATTGCCACGTTTGATTTGATTTTGACACGTCGGATTTAATTTTGACCGGAATTTGATTTTAAGATAAAATTACAACGAGTTATAAGTTGATGTGTTTTTTTGGCACTAGTCCAAGTTCGTGTGCAAAACCAAACTACCCCCAAAGTTCATGGGTTATTTTGCCAATAACCGTTCGGTTTTCTATGCTCACCCCTAGTTAAAACTCACATAACCAAGTACATCTAGGATGGGCCCAATTTGGACCATAGAGGCCCAAAGGGTAATTCTATACACAACCCCCATTTTACTCCTCACAGCCCCCTATTTAAATAAAATAATATTAATATTTATGTAATTACTAAGGTATCCCTGCAGCCTCCTTTCCTCATTTTTCTCTATCGAATTCAAACACAATTCATCTTCTCGATTTTTTTCTCCTGCAAATTCAAACAAATCCCTCTTCTCTCACTTCTAGATGATTTTTCTTATAACCATGAGTATATCTCCTCAAATTTCTGATTTTGCAAAAAAACTCCAATAACTAAACCTTAATATTAAATTTCTTCCATGAATTTCTATTTTAGAAAATGATTTATTCGAGGTAGAAATAAAATTAGAGTGAAGAAGAAGAAGAAGAAGCAAACAACATGCAACTAATTCATCCCTGATCATTGAATTTCTTGATTTGAAATTCAGAATTATGGACTTGGATGTTCGTAAAAGTCACGCCACTACCATGAAATCCTCTTCTTCCCCCCCCCCCAAAAAAACCATATTTAGAGAAATATACTTATACGAAATTAATTTTCATTTGATAGCACCATTTTTTTTTCTCAAGTTTTCCATGGCTTTGGAGGGTTTCGCATTTAAAGATTTTGGGGCTGTGCTTTTATTTGTTGTCGGAGGGGCTACGCCGCTACGGTTTTATTTAAAACTTATTGAATTGGAAGGCTATGAGGGCTAAGTAGTAAAATTATTTATATTTTTATTAAAAAAAAATAAATAAGGACTGTGAGGAGTAAAGTGAGGGTTGTGTATAGAATTACCAAGAGCCGATTCAATAAATAAAAGCCCATATATTAGCCCAAAGAAAAGAAGTCCATATAGGAAAAGCCCAATTGCGAGAAGGCGGTTCTGTGTGAACCGCCTCCTACTCTACCCAAACTTGAATATAAACCACACTCACTACCATCGTTAGTAATTTAGCTCTCTTCGATCTACTTCGGAAGAGAGAGAGAGGTCGAGAGAAATCGTTAGTAATTTCAATCTCTCTACCTTACGGAATCTTTATGAATTACCCCAAAATTTCCAGAAAATCTACTATTTTGAGGTTGCAGTGATTTGGTTAGGGTTTTAGGGTTTTTAGTAGGATAGAGGGATGTACAACAGCGGGCAGGATATGTGGAACAACCACATGAACAACCCAGCGCCGCCGGGAACGAGCGGAGCGGGAGGGATGCCGCCAATGATGGCGCCGCCTGGTACTAGTGGAGCTCAACCCATTGCGCCGCCTGGGACCAGCGGAGCTCAGCCAGTTGCGCCCGCGCCCCCTCCACCGTCGCTGCCGCCCTCTTACACCGTTGTGCCGACTGCGTCTCAGTTGGACGAGAGAGCGAGGAAGTGGATGCAGCTGAACACGAAGCGTTACAGCGATAAAAGGAAATTCGGATTTGTTGAGACGCAGAAGGAGGATATGCCTCCCGAACATGTTCGGAAAATCATCCGGTAAGTTGCTCGTTTTGTTTGTAGGGTATTTTGTTTTCATCCTGGAAATTCTTCAAGATTTGGAGCCTTGTTTCTGAAGATTTGATATATCGCTACTTTAGGTTTAAGCGTACTTGGTGGATGTTGATAAGTTATAATTATCAGATTTCATCTCTTGGTAGAAGAGTTTAAAATCGCCTCCCCGTGAAACATCTTACTCTGAAATTTAATTCCAACTAGTTAGTGAGTACGTATATATTATGATAGTTCACTAGACTGTCGTGTTCCATTCGATGGGTATGTGGAGATGATTTTTTGGTCTATTTGTGTTACTTATGATGCATGTAAAACAGGTGAGAGTACGATAGGGTTAGATATTATATGATCTTTTATGGATATGGTCCATTGGCATGCATATATTTGCACATTATTCATTCCAGTGGAGGTGCCTGCAGCCAGATTTATTATTCGACCTTTATGCGAAGGCATTTTCATTTTTATGACTTTAGTTATGATATTTTTGGACAGGGATCATGGTGACATGTCGTCAAAGAAATACCGTCATGATAAGCGTGTCTATTTGGGTGCTCTTAAGTTTGTGCCACATGCTGTATACAAACTTCTTGAAAATATGCCCATGCCTTGGGAACAGGTAATTGTGCTGGACTTGTCTGTTGGATTCAGGGGTTGATGAGTTCTTGGTGGGGTTTCTTTTGCTACTTTTGTGCTGTATATTAACTTTGTTTGGTTTTTGTGTCCTCAGGTCCGTGAAGTGAAGGTCCTCTATCATATTACTGGGGCTATTACATTTGTTAATGAAATCCCTTGGGTCGTTGAACCAATCTATTTGGCACAGGTGTGCTTCTTCTTCTTCATTTTTTCTGCAAGGATTTCATGTTGTTCTGCAGTATACTTGTCTACTCCCCCTTTCTGGCTCCTAATGTCTCGCTGAATGGTTCTGAATATTGCAACTCTTTGCAGTGGGGTACCATGTGGATCATGATGCGAAGAGAGAAGAGAGATCGTCGGCATTTCAAGAGAATGCGCTTCCCACCTTTTGATGATGAAGAGCCTCCATTGGACTATGCTGATAATCTCCTTGATGTAGATCCTTTGGAACCAATTCAATTGGAAATGGACGAGGACGAAGATTCCGCTGTGTATACCTGGTTCTATGACCATAAACCTCTTGTGAAGACGAAGCTTATTAATGGACCTAGCTACCGGAAATGGCATCTTTCGCTTCCAATCATGGCTACACTTCATCGGCTTGCTGGCCAGTTGCTGTCTGATTTGATCGATCGCAATTACTTTTACCTTTTTGATATGGAGTCGTTCTTCACTGCCAAGGCTCTGAACATGTGTATACCTGGTATGTTTGATGCTAAATATGGCTTTTATTCTCTTAGCAATTTTGTACTAGGTTTGATCTTTATGTTGTTAACGTGCTTGTTTCTAGAAATCAGGCCTGTGTTCTACGCTGGATGAGTAATTATAGAAGTGATCTTAATGGCATTTTTATGATTATTCTGGTGTTCATTTTGCAGGTGGTCCTAAGTTTGAGCCTTTGTATAGAGACATGGAGAAAGGTGACGAGGACTGGAATGAGTTTAATGACATCAATAAACTTATCATTCGCTCACCTCTGAGGACTGAATACAGAATTGCCTTTCCCCATCTCTACAATAACAGGCCGAGGAAAGTAAAGCTTAGTATTTATCACACTCCAATGATTATGTACATAAAAACCGAGGATCCTGATTTACCTGCTTTCTACTATGATCCTCTAATCCATCCCATAACAAGTACAAGTAAAGATAGGAGAGACAAGAAGGTATATGACGAAGAAGAGGAGGATGATTTTGCTCTGCCTGAGGGTGTAGAACCACTGCTTGTGGGCACTCCTATCTATACTGACACAACTGCTGCTGGTATTTCTCTTCTGTTTGCCCCACGGCCTTTCAACATGCGATCTGGACGGATGAGGCGTGCTGAAGATATACCTCTTGTATCTGAGTGGTACAAGGAACACTGGTGAGATATGCTTGTTACTTATTTTAGTGTCTCACAGGCTTGCCTATCAGAATGTGCTTACAATGACGTTTTCTTTCTCTTTTCTTTGCAGCCCCCCATCTTACCCTGTCAAAGTTCGTGTCAGCTACCAGAAACTCTTGAAATGTTTTGTGTTGAATGAGCTGCATCATCGCCCACCTAAGGCTCAGAAGAAGAAGCATCTATTTCGGTCCCTACAAGCTACAAAGTTTTTCCAGACTACTGAACTTGATTGGGCTGAGGCTGGTCTGCAAGTGTGCAAACAAGGGTACAACATGCTGAACCTGCTGATTCATAGGAAGAATTTGAACTATCTCCATCTCGACTATAACTTCAACTTGAAGCCTGTAAAGACTCTAACCACCAAGGAACGCAAGAAGTCACGGTTTGGTAATGCTTTCCATCTTTGCCGTGAAATCCTGCGTTTGACAAAGCTTGTGGTTGATGCAAATATCCAGTTTCGATTGGGAAATGTCGACGCCTTTCAGTTGGCTGATGGGCTGCAGTACATTTTTTCACATGTGGGACAATTGACTGGCATGTATCGATACAAATATCGACTCATGCGTCAAATTCGAATGTGTAAAGATTTGAAGCATCTGATCTATTATCGTTTTAATACTGGGCCAGTTGGAAAGGGTCCTGGCTGTGGTTTTTGGGCTCCTATGTGGAGAGTGTGGTTGTTTTTCCTCCGTGGCATAGTTCCTCTCCTGGAAAGGTGGCTTGGAAATCTACTTGCTAGGCAATTTGAAGGAAGGCATTCAAAAGGTGTGGCCAAAACTGTGACTAAGCAGCGTGTTGAAAGCCACTTTGACCTAGAGCTCCGTGCTGCGGTCATGCATGATGTCCTTGATGCCATGCCAGGCAAGAATCTTCTTATTTCTATTTCCATTTATATCTCTTTCTTTCGTCATGTGTGGATATTTATTTAATAAAAATGCTAATTTTTTCTTTGCAGAGGGTATCAAGCAAAATAAAGCAAGGACTATTTTGCAGCATTTGAGTGAGGCTTGGCGTTGCTGGAAAGCCAACATTCCTTGGAAGGTGCCAGGTTTGCCAGTTCCGATTGAGAACATGATATTACGTTATGTCAAATCAAAAGCTGATTGGTGGACCAATGTTGCTCATTATAATCGGGAACGTATTAGAAGGGGAGCCACAGTGGACAAGACTGTTTGCCGTAAGAATCTTGGAAGACTGACTCGTCTTTGGTTGAAAGCTGAACAGGTTTGTTTCACCTGCACTATTATGAAATTACCTGAAATCGGGCATTCAAATTCTGTTTCCCCCCTATGGCTTTTGTTGATAGTCTCTGACTCTCAGTCATATTTTGCAGGAACGGCAGCACAATTACCTCAAAGATGGTCCATATGTCACACCTGAAGAAGCAGTGGCTATATACACCACAACTGTGCATTGGCTCGAATCTAGAAAATTCTCTCCAATTCCTTTCCCCCCTTTGTCTTACAAGCACGATACAAAGCTCCTCATACTTGCTTTGGAGAGACTGAAGGAGTCTTATAGTGTTGCTGTAAGGTTGAACCAACTACAGAGAGAAGAATTGGGCTTGATCGAGCAGGCTTATGATAACCCTCATGAGGCTTTGTCTCGTATTAAACGTCATTTGCTTACACAGCGTGCCTTCAAAGAAGTAAGTTCTCGATGGTGCTTCTTTTTTGAGTATTTGTTACTTTTAGCTGTCTAAGTTCTGTTTAAATGATTGAATACTAAATTCTAACCTTAATTTAGCTTTCTTCAAATTGTAAGCTAAAGATGTAATGTTTCGCAGGTTGGCATTGAGTTCATGGATCTATACAGCTACTTAATTCCTGTTTATGAGATCGAGCCTCTTGAAAAGATCACTGATGCATATCTAGATCAGTATCTGTGGTACGAGGGTGACAAACGGCATCTTTTCCCCAATTGGATCAAGCCTGCTGATTCAGAACCTCCCCCTCTCTTGGTTTACAAATGGTGTCAAGGCATAAATAACTTACAAGGCATATGGGACACTAGCGATGGGCAGTGTGTTGTGATGCTTCAAACTAAATTTGAGAAGTTTTTCGAGAAGATCGATTTAACCATGCTGAACAGGTATTATAGTTAAACTTGATTTGGATTTCTTGTTCCTTTAACTAGTTGATGAATTCCTATATGCATAATATACTGATTTTTATCCCACTTATGATGCAGACTTCTGCGATTGGTTCTTGACCATAATATTGCTGATTATGTCACTGCAAAGAACAATGTGGTTTTATCTTACAAGGATATGAGCCATACAAATTCTTATGGTCTCATCCGCGGTCTTCAGTTTGCTTCATTCGTTGTGCAGTATTATGGGCTTGTTCTGGATCTTCTGCTTCTTGGACTGACACGCGCCAGTGAAATAGCTGGTCCCCCTCAGATGCCTAATGAGTTCATTACGTTCCATGACACTAGAGTAGAATCTCGGCATCCAATCCGACTGTACTCTAGGTACATTGATAAGGTGCATATACTATTCCGCTTCACGCATGAGGAGGCTCGGGATCTTATCCAGCGGTATCTTACAGAGCATCCAGATCCCAACAATGAAAATATGGTTGGGTATAACAATAAGAAGTGCTGGCCAAGAGACGCCAGAATGCGACTCATGAAGCATGATGGTGTGGATCTTTTTAATTCACTTTGTACTTGTAGATTTTGAATATTTTCATCCTTGTCTCTGGACGCTAATATGTCTTGGTAATTTTCTTTCAGTTAATCTTGGTAGAAGTGTTTTCTGGGATATGAAGAATCGACTTCCAAGAAGTATTACCACACTTGAATGGGAGAACAGCTTTGTCTCTGTCTACAGCAAGGACAACCCGAACTTGCTGTTCAGCATGTAAGTGTGGCTCTCCCTATACTCCTACTTCTCCCTCTTAAATATTGGAGGCATACAAATATCGTTAAATTACTTTCCTGTATTACAGGTGTGGTTTTGAAGTTCGTATACTGCCCAAGATAAGAATGACTCAAGAGGCTTTCAGTAACACAAGGGACGGTGTTTGGAATTTACAGAATGAGCAAACAAAAGAAAGAACTGCTGTTGCTTTCTTAAGGGTTGATGATGAACACATGAAGGTGTTCGAGAATCGAGTCAGGCAGATTCTTATGTCTTCTGGTTCAACAACATTTACAAAGATTGTCAACAAGTGGAATACAGCCCTGATAGGTAATGTTTAGATATAGATTTATAACGCTTGCCTTGCTTGCCTTTTGTGGTAGATTACAAGCTTTGTTGCTTTTCCTAATTCATCTGTGTTACGTATCCAGGTCTCATGACGTATTTCCGAGAAGCTACGGTGCACACACAAGAGTTGTTGGATCTTCTGGTAAAATGTGAAAATAAGATACAGACACGTATTAAGATTGGGCTGAATTCGAAGATGCCTAGCAGGTACTGCACATTTTTTCCTGTATATTTCATGTTCTCTCTTTTGTTCCATTTACCTATAGATTTTCAAACTTCGGTGTGCTGTCAGGTTCCCTCCTGTCATCTTCTACACGCCAAAGGAAATTGGAGGACTTGGAATGCTGTCAATGGGTCACATCTTGATTCCGCAGAGTGATCTCCGGTATAGTAAACAAACAGATGTTGGCGTGACTCATTTTAGGAGTGGAATGAGTCATGAAGAGGACCAGTTGATTCCCAATCTGTATCGGTACATACAGGTACGTTCAGTTCATGTGAAACTTCTTCCCCCCCCCCCCCCAACCCAATTATCACAGGTTTCTGATTCCTCTCTTTTTGGTTCTGCGACAGCCATGGGAAAGTGAGTTCATTGATTCTCAGCGTGTTTGGGCTGAATACGCTCTGAAAAGGCAGGAAGCCCAGGCACAGAATAGGCGATTAACCCTGGAGGATCTGGAAGTAAGTTTATTTAGTTTTTATTGGGTTTTGTATCTTTTCTTTTAATATCTGTCCGCATTGGGTGATAAGTGGCTTTCAGGATGTGCTGATGGGGCTTTTATGCTATATATGTCTTACACTATGCATTCAAGTACCGTCGAACTTACATGTTATGTTTTGCTATTTAGGATTCATGGGATCGTGGGATACCTCGTATCAATACTCTTTTCCAGAAGGACCGGCACACCCTTGCATATGACAAAGGGTGGCGAGTTCGTACAGATTTTAAGCAGTACCAGGTTCTGAAGCAAAATCCATTCTGGTGGACTCACCAGAGACACGATGGGAAATTATGGAACTTGAATAATTACCGGACAGATGTGATTCAAGCTCTGGGAGGAGTTGAAGGAATTCTTGAACATACATTGTTTAAGGGAACTTAGTAAGTCCCTCTTATCAATATGCTTTAGCCTATACTTTCATGCTGGGTTCTTTGCTTAAATAATCATGAGATACATAGTCACGGGCTAAGTGGTTCTTGTGGATTGTATTTGCACCATGAAAATCAATAGCCGATCCCCATTCTCAGTGACTGGTTCTGATATCATCATATGCTGATATTGGGTTCGCCGACTACTGGAGTTTGGGTGTGGCCCATCTGGCATGATGCTTGCATTTTTTTTTCCTTAAGTTATTCCAAATAATGTTTCTAATATGTTTAGTGTGATTTTGTGATTTCAGTTTCCCGACATGGGAGGGTCTTTTCTGGGAGAAGGCTTCTGGTTTCGAGGAGTCTATGAAGTATAAGAAGTTGACTAATGCGCAAAGATCTGGTCTCAACCAAATTCCAAATAGAAGGTTTACTCTTTGGTGGTCGCCGACTATAAACAGAGCGAATGTATACGTCGGTTTCCAAGTCCAGCTGGATCTCACTGGGATCTTTATGCATGGGAAGATACCAACTCTTAAGATATCCCTGATCCAGATATTCCGTGCTCACTTGTGGCAGAAAATACATGAGAGTGTCGTGATGGATCTTTGTCAAGTTTTGGATCAGGAGCTGGATGCCTTGGAAATTGAGACTGTACAGAAAGAAACAATCCATCCACGAAAGAGTTACAAAATGAACAGCTCATGTGCGGATATTCTGTTGTTTGCTGCCCATAGATGGCCCATGTCAAAACCAAGTCTTGTGGCAGAGTCGAAGGATGTTTTTGACCAGAAGGCCAGCAATAAATACTGGATTGATGTTCAGCTCCGTTGGGGTGATTATGATTCCCACGATATTGAGCGGTACACTAGAGCAAAGTTCATGGATTACACGACAGACAACATGTCAATCTATCCATCACCGACTGGTATGCTCAATTTTAGTTGGTTATATATGTTTGAGGTGATATTTCCTTTCAATTTGAGTAACGAGCATATTGTTGCTTGCAGGGGTTATGATTGGACTTGATCTCGCTTATAATCTCCATTCTGCTTTTGGAAATTGGTTTCCTGGTTCAAAGCCACTGATTGCCCAGGCTATGAACAAGATCATGAAGGTATTAACATTTTAATTGTTATTACATAAATCTGGTGGAATTAAATTGCTTGTTTATGAAAGGCTAATGTAATTCTATGCTCCTTGCAGTCGAACCCTGCATTGTATGTTCTAAGAGAACGTATAAGGAAAGGGCTGCAGTTGTACTCTTCAGAACCTACAGAGCCCTATCTGTCATCACAGAACTATGGTGAGATCTTCAGCAATCAAATTATCTGGTTCGTGGATGACACAAATGTGTATCGTGTCACTATCCACAAGACATTTGAGGGAAATCTCACAACAAAGCCCATCAATGGTGCCATTTTCATTTTCAACCCTAGGACTGGCCAGCTGTTTTTGAAGGTTTATCCACACCCCCTCATTATCCTTTATTCTATATGTTTGAGGGTTATGCTTGTATTTACTCCTGGTTTTCTGGGTTACAGGTCATTCATACAAGTGTGTGGGCTGGACAAAAGCGTCTTGGTCAACTTGCAAAGTGGAAAACTGCTGAAGAAGTTGCAGCTTTAGTTCGGTCGTTGCCTGTTGAAGAGCAGCCGAAACAAATCATTGTGACCCGTAAAGGAATGTTGGATCCCCTTGAAGTGCATTTGCTCGATTTCCCAAATATTGTGATCAAAGGAAGTGAGCTACAATTGCCATTCCAGGCATGCTTGAAGATCGAAAAATTTGGTGATCTGATACTGAAGGCTACAGAACCCCAGATGGTACTGTTCAACATATATGATGATTGGTTGAAGACTATATCATCCTACACAGCCTTTTCAAGGCTGATATTGATTCTGCGTGCTCTTCATGTGAACAATGAAAAGGCAAAAATGTTGCTTAAGCCTGATAAGACAATTGTCACTGAGCCCCATCATATCTGGCCGAGTTTGACAAATGAGCAGTGGGTGAAGGTGAGATCGTCGAACTTTGTTACCCTAAATAACAATAAAAAAGATTGCCGAATTTTGTTTCTTCCCTAATAGCTAATTTTTGATTAGTTGTTGCAATACTAATTTACTTTGTTCTGTTGTAATCTGTAGGTTGAAATTGCTCTCAGAGATCTGATACTCTCTGACTACGCCAAGAAGAACAATGTAAACACATCGGCATTGACTACTTCCGAAATTCGAGACATCATTCTGGGAGCTGAGATTACTCCACCATCTCAGCAGCGACAACAGATTGCCGAAATTGAGAAGCAGGTGATTATTCAATTGCAATGAAGTATGGTATCTTTATTCCTATTTATTTACCTGGATGCTTACTGTGTGCCCATTATTTGCTCCTTCAGGCTAAGGAATCTAGTCAGCTCACAGCAGTTACCACCAGAACCACAAACGTACATGGTGATGATCTGATTGTGACGACTACAAGTCCTTATGAACAAGCAGCTTTCGGGTCCAAAACTGACTGGCGTGTCAGAGCTATATCTGCTACCAATCTCCATCTTCGGGTCAATCATATATACGTCAACTCAGAGGACATCAAGGTACTTGTACTTTCTTCTGAACAATGTCTGCAATGACTGCATCCGGAAGAATAATTTTGCTAACGACATTTTTGGTTATGCAGGAAACTGGATATACTTACATTATGCCTAAGAATATTTTAAAGAAGTTCATATGCATAGCAGATCTTCGTACTCAGGTTTCAGGATACCTCTATGGAGTAAGTCCTCCGGACAATCCCCAAGTCAAGGAAATCAGATGTATTGCCATGCCACCGCAGTGGGGGACCCACCAACAAGTTCATTTACCTTCAGCTCTACCAGAACATGATTTCTTGAATGATTTAGAGCCCTTGGGATGGATGCACACTCAGCCAAATGAGCTTCCTCAGCTTTCACCACAGGTTTATACTTGCTTCCTTCATCTTTGCATTAGTTCATTACAGGCAATCAATTATATCTGGAACGATCGACTTCAATTAATCATAACCCAAACTGCATGGAACTATGCAAATCTATCCCTGGATGATGAATATTCAAGTGCATTGAGTTTTCTTGTAGTTTTTGAATCTCAGATATAATTGGTTAAAGTTGATCACTTAAGATGAGAGTGGGGAAAACGGTCCTAGCTTGGGATATAGATTTGAACTATTTTCCCTTTATAATAAAATTTTTACTCACCAATTTTTCCTTCCTAACTTCTATGAATGCCCAATGTAGGATCTTTCTGCTCATGCTCGTATCTTGTCGAACAACAAACAATGGGATGGAGAGAGATGCATAATACTAACGTGTAGTTTCACACCTGGGTCGTGCTCTCTAACTGCCTACAAGTTGACACCATCTGGATACGAGTGGGGTAAGAGCAACACTGATGCTGCAAGCAACCCCCATGGCTACCTTCCAACATACTACGAGAAGGTTCAAATGCTTTTGAGTGACCGTTTCCTTGGATTCTATATGGTAATTTTTCTCATTAATTTGATTTTTCTTCAAATTCTTCTACATTTTTAGTATTATTCCTTAATAATCGTGGAACGTTCTAATTTTGATTCTTTTACAGATCCCAGATAATGGACCGTGGAACTACAATTTTATGGGCGTGAAGCATACTGTCAGCATGAAGTATGGGGTTAAGCTAGGAACGCCTCGAGAGTTCTATCACGAGGATCATAGGCCGACGCATTTCCTCGAGTTCTCGAATCTGGAGGAAGGTGATATTGCGGAAGGCGACAGGGAAGATACCTTCACTTGATTAAATCTGATATTAGGTTGTTTGTGCTTCTGAGCTTGTAACAAATATGCATCCCTTAGATTTTGTTGAGTTGAATTTTATGACATTGTAAATATGTAGCGCTACGAGTTGTATCTCCCTCGATTGGGATATGTGATGTTGAGAAACTGAAGTTCGATTTTGTAGACAAAAGTGTTGCGTGGAATCCAAATTAATTTCCACTTTCTGGAATCATTGTCTGTAGTAATAATTAGTTAAACTAATACTTGGCGAAAGAAAATAAACTTGAGATGGTAGAATAAGAAAAACAGTAAGAAATTAGTAAAGGTTTACGTCTTGTCACGGTAGTTACTGAAGAAGAAATTGGTATTAGTTGCGGATTTGAGTTAAAGAGAGGTGAAGCTGATGATGTTTGTTTCTTTGCAATGTTGGCAATATGGCGTTTTGTTTAGGATGAATCCTACTCTACAATACTACCTTCATCCCATATAATTAGTCCACTTTGCTTTATTGACTTTTCGGCACGCTTTTCTACCGAAACCTAATATGAGTTTTAAAATATAATTTTGTAGTATCGTTTTTTTTACGTGATACTATGTGTGTCATAATATCCCGTAAAAAACAATGATACTTTAAAATTATGTTTTAAAACCCGTACTAGGTTTCGGTAGAAACGCGTGCCGAAAAGTCAATAAAGCAAAGTTGACTAACTATATGAGATGGAGGTAGTATTAGTTAACTATACACGTAAATAACTTGCAATATAATAACATTAGTACATTACCCTTTTATGACTGGGATAAGGGTGTTATTCTTCAATTGATGCTTGTAAGGTTGCAAACGAGAAGGGGCACACTTGGGTGAGCCCGGCCACACTATGTGGCCGTTCAAAAGATTGATACTTTTATTTATATAGATTAACACTTTTCTACATAAAGATTGACACTTTTAAAAATTGACACATTTATTCGTTAAATAATTATGTTAAAGATTGACACTTTTATTCATGTAGATTAACACTTTTCTGCATAAAGATTGACACTTTGACCCGGCCACACTATGTGACCGACCTCACCCAAGTTTTTGCCAAACGAGAAAGTTGACTAAACATGAGAACTTTGTTCGTGACAAAATCACACAATATGTTTACCGATAACAAATTTATGTTTTGCTAAAAATTAGAATGTTCATATCTAAACAAGACCAAATTCTTATGTTTGGTGCAAAACTAAAGATCAAGCTCCAAATACTTTGAATAAGCTCGAAACATTAACTTGAGGCATAATAAAACCACCATCCGAGTTGGAAAAGGTCATATAATCTCTTTCTAGTTGCTCTGGAGGATATTTTCTAGAAGAAACATGGGATTCTGGTGGCAACATGCTTGGTCACGCTTCATCAACTTATGCAAATTTTGTGCAAAATAATTAGAACTGGGATACCATGAGAAAGGAACTTCCCCAGAAAATAGAAATACCAATTAATTTAAAATCAAAGTGCTAACCTTTCTGAGAATGAATCATTCTTGTTTGATATTAGCAATCCAAGAATGACTTATTTGAGGCTCAAGATAACATAGCTCCGATGCCAAATGCTCCGCCCACGTCACAACCAAAGGGTTGCAGTCGACTATTTCTATTCTTGTTGAAGGAGCAATAGGCGCAATAACAGGAAGCTCTTGTAGTTTGTAGCAGTGCTTAATGCTTAGACCATCTAGCACTCTAGTTGTCGGGATGGCTTTCCACTGGACTAGATTGGTACTTTGTAGTAAAAGAAATCTAAGTTTAGTGAATAGACTAATTTCATCTATTTCCCACTTTGGTCCTTGAAAAGCATAACATTTCAATTTGAGCACTTCAAAATTCTCCAACCTACCAATTATAGGCATGTATTTCCAAGGATATCCCAATCCACTTAAACTCAACTTTTTGAGGCTCTGCGGAAACATTGTGTTGTTGCATGAATGTATGCAAACCTTGTTATGTTCGATTGGCTATTAATGTGAGCTGGATTCCGCTGTGCTACAAAAAATTGCATGTTGGTTTATTTATTCAAATATTATGATTTGGATAAATATGAAAGAATATATGTGAAGATATTGTTGAAGATATTTCCATATATTAGAAGATATGCAGAGATCTCCTAGGGTGAATCTTATTCCTATATTTGGTGAAGTATATAAAGGAGGAGATCTGCACTTTTGAAGCTTGGCCGTTTTTGTGTGAAGAATAGCGTGAGTTTTGTGTTTTTGCAATCTGTAAGTTTCTGTGTTCTTGGGTAGAGCGTGTGTATAATAAAACTACTTCTTAGTTTTATTGTTGATTGATTTTAAATTGTGATTCAGAGTTTGTGTTTTTTCCTTTCGGTTTTCTGAGGGTAGGACGGGTGCTTTCTGCCGATAGCTGGAGTTCGATTACGAGTGTTTCTCTAGTTCAATCCATATTCAAAAAGGAGTTGTAAACAGAAGTTAGGTGTCACAAGGTGTTTATCTTGGTGTAAGTCATGTACTTCTCTGCTTCATATTAGTGGATTGGTTCTCTCTCGGATTTGTCCCCCAGACGTAGGTGTGTTATCATCGAACTGGGTTATCAAACCTTGTGTTCTTTATTTCTGTACGTATTATTGTTCTTATTTCAAATACATCTTAAAGAACATTATAAAGAACATATAATTGTACAATACAACAATTTCAATTGGCACTAGAGCAGGTTTTCATGTTGATTTGTTATTTTCGATCTTGGGAGTATTGTTTGCTGAGTTGTGCTATCTCTGATGGAATTACTGAGAGATGGAGGATCCTCTAAAGGACCACCCATATTGGATGGGAAGAACTATAATTATTGAAAAGTTCGAATGACTGCTTACATAAGATCTGTGGATGAAAAGGCATGGAGATCAGTAGTAGAAGGATGGACTGAGCCTAAAGATACTGAAGGGAAGCAAAAACCCATGGAAAAATGGAGTACAGATGACGATAAGGCATCTTGGATGAACTAGAAAGCATTGAATGCAATACTTTCTACTGTAGATCTTGACAATTTCAATCTTATTTCAACCTGTTCCACTGCAAAAGAAGCATGGGAAACTCTGCAAAATGCTTATGAAGGAAGCACTCGTGTCAAAGCTCAGAGACTTCAGCAACTAATATCGAAGTTTGAGATGCTAAAGATGGAAGAAGATGAAAGTGTGTCAGACTTTCATGCTAAATTAAAGAGCATTGCAAATGAGTGTTTCAATTTGGGTGAAAAAATGTCACAGGAGAAATTGGTCAGAAAAGTGTTGAGATCACTTCCTAGAAGGTTTGATTTCTAGGTTGCTGCAATTGAAGAAGCTAGAGACTTGACTCAAATGTCTCTTGATGAACTAGTTGGATCTCTCAGAACCTTCGAAATGGGAATGCGTGAAGAAGATGTTCCTAAAAGAAAGAGTCTTGCTTTGGTTGCTTGTGGAAAGTCATCTGTAAAGGTTTAGCTTAGCCAAGAAAGTGAATAGGATTTTATAGAGTCACTTGCTCTTCTCACTAAGAAGTTTAATAAGACAATCAAGCAATTTAAAGGGAGAAGAAACGAAGATGAGAATTCTGAGAAGAAGAACGAGAAAAATCATGACAAAGACATTGTTTGCCATGAGTGTGGTGGTAAAGGCCATATCAAGCCTGAGTGTGCAAATCTGAAGAAAAAAGGAAACAAATCCTATAGGGCTTCACACATTGATGAGGAAGAATGTGATGATAGTGGAACTGAAGATGATCATACTCCTCTAAACAAGGCTTATACTGTTAAAGCTGGTGGGAACGAGGAACTTAAAAATGATGATCTTGAAAAAGTGTTTGAAGAAAATGACGACAGTGAAGATGAATCGGATGCTGAACAGATGGTTACAAATGCTTATAAGGAGATGAATGAAAAATGCATTCTAGTAGCTGAGCTGAATGAGGATCTCGTGAAGGAACTCAAGGAAGTGAAGGAAGAACGTGATAAGTTGATTATAAGAAATAATCAGCTACATAATCAACTTGCAGAGCTAAAAGGAAAAGAGGTTCACGAAGCAAATCATCTTATGAAGATGATGAAGATGATGAATTCTAGCACAACAAAACTAGATAAAATTCTAGGAGGTGGAAAAATTGCAAATGATAAATCTGGTCTGGGATATGGTTCAATGAACTTTGTCAAAGCTAAAAGTGAAACCGATGTTTTTGAGATAGCAAAGAAGAATGTTCAGAATTCAAGAACAGAAGCAAGAACATCTGGAAGAACATTTAGCTGTCTCTGCCATTATTGTGAAGCTCCGGGACTTATAAGGCCATATTGCAGGAAACTAAAAGAGGATCGATACAGAATGGTGAGAAAGTTCAATTCACCAAATGATGGTAGAAGAAGAAGTCGGTATGAAGAAGTTGCTCAGTTCGGCGAAAGAGATTTGGGCTGTAGAGGATACGTGGCTCACATTGCACTTCTAGCAGAAACTGAGGATGCATGGTACTTTGACAGTGGATGTTCTATGCATATGACATGCAACAAGCAGATTCTAATCAATCTTGAGTCGGTAAAAGGTCAAACTATGACTTTTGGTGATGGTGTTAAAGCTCGAGTTGTAGCTTATGGAGATTTGTCCATACCTGGAATGCCAAAGCTAGAAAATGTATTCCTGGTCGAGGGACTGAGAGCAAATTTGGTGAGCATCAGTCAACTATGTAATCAAGGAATGGATGTAAAATTCGATAGAAACACATGTGTTGTTCTGGATAAAGGGAAACAGTTTCTAGTCAGAAAAAGGTCATCAGACAACTGCTATCTGGTGGAGAACAATCACAAGAGCATGCTGTCAAGTGCAAGCAATGTGGAAATTTGGCATCAGAAATTAGGACATCCAAGTTTCAGGCACATGAAGAATTGAATTGAAAATGAAATCATCATTGGAATTCCAAAGTTGAAGGTAAATCATCTTAGGTTGTGCAGTCCGTGTATGAGTTATAAGCAGCCTCAGAGTTCTCATAAAAATGTTTCTATTGTCACCATGAATGAGATACTTGATCTGTTGCACATGGACGCTTATGGGATCTCTTCAAATTGAGAGTATTGGAAAGAAGAAATATGTCTTGGTCATAATTGATGATTTCTCAAGATATACATGGATAGATTTTCTGAGAAGTACCTCTGATGCATTTGAAGCTTTCAAGAGAATAATTTTCAGAATCACTTGAGAGAAACAAAAGTATGTTAAACGTATCAGAAGTGATCGTGGCACAGAGTTTAAAAATATGGGTTTTGAATCATTTTGTGATCTCAAAGGAATTGCTCATCATTTTTCAGCTCCATATACACCTCAGCAAAATGGAGTTGTTGAAAGAAAAAATAGAACTCTTCAAGAAATGAAGAGAGATGAAGTGACAAGTGAAGACAACAGAGTGAATGAACCAACTCAGGTTCACAGGAATCACTCTATTGAAGATGTGATTGGAAGCCTGAACGATGGAATGAAAACTCGTGGAAAGAAGCAAAAGTACATCAAAATGTTGTTAAACAAAGCTTTGGTGTGTTTCACGTCTAAGAAGGAGCCGCAAAATATCAAAGAGGCTTTCACTGATGAAAATTGCATAGCTGCTATGCAAGAGGAATTAATGCAGTTTGATAGATGTAAAGTTTGGTATCATTATTTGAGAGAGCTCGTCGAAGATGGAATTCTAAAACTTGAGTATATTGACACTGAGCATCAGTTGGCAGATATATTCACTAAAGCTATTTGATGCTGTAAGGTTTGAGAAACTCAGAGCCTCCCTTGGACTCTGTATTCTGTGAGTTTCGATCATTCTCACTTGTATTTGTACTGTGTATATCTTTCTTGATTGTTTAGTTGGTTGAAGCAAGAAAAGTTAAGTGGTATG
The DNA here is from genome assembly GCA_001642375.2 of Mentha longifolia. NCBI lineage: Eukaryota > Viridiplantae > Streptophyta > Magnoliopsida > Lamiales > Lamiaceae > Mentha > Mentha longifolia. The sequence goes on from CM038111.1 coordinate 34,798,603, forward strand.
GTCAAAATCCGATTTTTCCAAGTTTTTGTGCAAGTTTCTGAATTTGGTGAAATCCTAGTGTTTTTCGGGTGGAAATGATGTGTTGAACAATACTTATCGCTTTGCCATGATGTACGATGGATTTTGGGCAAATTCCATCATTTAGAGGGTCAAAATTGTATTTTTACAATTTATTTAATTTCGAAATATGTTTTTGGAAGATTTGGTCAACTTTGAGTTGACTTTACTTTTGCTGATTTTGGTCTTTCAAAAGGGTCTGGATTTTTTGGAGATTTTTTGGTGAAATCTCTCGAGTTGAGGGGGAGAAATCTATTTATTTTGCTGAGGCAGTAGACATCTAATGCTGTTCTTTCTTTGAATATGAGGATGATGTTGGAAGGCCACATGGATTTAGTTCATCTGATGTTGAATAGGCTGCTACAGGTGGGGATGTACCTGGAGATGTTCCTCAATGCTTTGCTCCATCTGTTTTGTCTAGCATAAGAATGTTATTCTCTATATATGAGGAACTCCGTTTGTACAGATTTTCATGCTGCCACAGTAAGTTTGCTGTCATGATGTTGTGTGTTTACTAATGGGGACTCTCAAGTGAAATTTGCTAAAGGTGATGCTCTCTTCCAGTGTCAGGGCAGTAGAAGTTTGATGAATTATTGCCAGAAAGCCATTGATCTTGGAAAAATGATTTTTGCCAGTGTTTGTGAATGTTTAGAGTTCATTGTGAAGCATAAGCAGATTGTATATCCAGGTGTGAGTTTTGGTATTCAATCTTCTCATTATGATGTTCTGATGATATGACTCACATGAGGCCTGATGATTATGATCAAAATCTTCAGCTGGTAATGCTCTTAAAAGTGTTGTCGAAGGTGTTCGTAAAGTTTCTACACATTATGTTATGTGTCGCAGATTGGTTCAAGAGTTATTGCAGGTCTTTTTGTGGTCTTTGAGATTTGATGCTGATTTGAGCAAAATATTTACACTTATACTCTTCTCAGTGATGATATTTTGGCAGTCGAAGTTGTCTTTGATGCATAAGCAAATGATCATGACAGTTTTATTGGTGTACCTGCTGGTCAAGATGATAAAGTTGGATCATGTATTATATCTCTTTTCAAGCATTCTGAGGAGTTGAATGCAAGAATGCAGGTGTTAGTACTGAAGCTATAGATGATGAGGAAATGTTGATGCATTAGGAAGAATTGAATCAGATTCCATTGGTTTGAAAGTAGTAACTGATGCAATATGTCATTCTTGCAGTAAGTTATTATTTTGAATATGGTGTAACAGTTTCAGTCTGATTCTTATGTCTCCAAATGTTGTTTTTGGCTAGTTGGTGAATTTTGATTCACTTTTTGTTCCCCATTCTTGTGTCTTTGAGAAAGATATTCGGATTGAGGGGGAGCATTTTAGCAATGTTGCTTGCTTGTTGTGATTGGTTTTGTAGATTCAAGCAATGTATTTTGCTATGGATTTAGAGAGAGTAGTGAATCTAGGGGGAGTGTGCTGCGCACAGTAGTTGGTGAAGACTTATCTGTTTGGCAGTGTTCTTCAATATGTCTCTAAGGATGTTCCTCAGAGTTCATGTTGGATTATTTGATACTGGTGTTGGTATTGGTGGTGCTCTGATTGTTGGTCACTTTGCATTTTTGTGACAAAAAGGGGGAGAAAGATCAAATGCAAGTTTTGAAAAAGCTTGGATGCAGGGGAAACTGAAAATATCATTACAAGTTTGGTTGCATTTGGAGTTGCTTATGAAGCTACTGTGTTTTCTTATTGTGTTGCTGGTGTGCTGCTGCAAGTAAAACATGTGGTTATGTGAGTGTTGGTTTCCTTATTTTTGCAGCAATTATTATTGTTATTGTGTAGATTTCTGGTTTGAACTCCATGTGATGTTGCTCTTATAAGAAGGTATGTTCATGATGTTGATTTGGAGTTGATTTGGAGTTGGTGGATGTTGTCCTCCGATTTGATCTTTGGATTTCTGTATCCAAAAAGGGGGAGGAGAATGGTTGGTTGAGCATGGTTGATGTTGTGGATTGGCTTTCTTGGTATTTTGTTGATTTGAAGGTTGCATGTCTGCTTCTATATTTGAGGATTGGTATGAGTTTAAAATTGGTATTGGTACTGTGGGTGCGCTCCTTTACATATCAATTGTTAAACTATGTTTTGGATTCAGGGGGAGTCTCTGTAGAAATTGGTTCTTTCTGTGTTCAGAATTATGTGTCTGCTTTTGTTCTACTCTGAAGAACATTGATATTCTGTTCACTGTGCATGCAATTTGTTTTGGCTACATAAATGCCAAATGGGGAGATTATTGTTGCATGAATGCATGCAAACCTTGTTATGTTTGATTGGCTATTTATGTGAGCTGGATTCCACTGTGCTACAAAAAATTGCATGCTGGTTTATTTATTCAAATATTATGATTTGGATAAATATGAAAGAATATATGTGAAGATATTGTTGAAGATATATATTAGAAGATATGCAGAGATCTCCTAGGGTGAATCTTATTCCCATATTTGATGAAGTATATAAAGGAGGAGATCTGCACTTTTGAAGCTTGGCCATTTTTGTGTGAAGAATAGCGTGAGTTTTGTGTTTTTGCAATCTGTAAGTTTCTGTGTTCTTGGGTAGAGCGTGTGTACAATAAAACTACTTCTTAGTTTTATTGTTGATTGATTCTGAATTGTGATTCAGAGTTTGTGTTTTTTCCTTTCAGTTTTCTGAGGGTAGGATGGGTGCTATCTGCCAATAGCTGGAGTTCGATTACGAGTGTTTCTCGTAGTTCAATCCACATTCAAAAAGGAGTTGTAAACAGAAGTTAGGTGTCACAAGGTGTTTATCTTGGTGTAAGTCATGTACTCCTCTGCTTCATATTAGTGGATTGATTCTCTCTCGGATTTGTCCCCCAGACGTAGGTGTGTTATCACCGAACTGGGTTATCAAACCTTGTGTTCTTTATTTCTGTTCGTATTATTGTTCTTATTTCAAATACATCTTAAAGAACATTATAAAGAACATATAATTGCACAACACATCAATTTCACATTGAGAATGGAGCGAGAGGAGGAGCATCTTCACTTCTGAATTGAGGATTGACCACCACACATTTCAAATGATTCTAGTCTACCAAGACGAGAGATACGGTTCAAGCATCGGAAGGAATAATTTGCTTCATCGCCTGCTGTAGGCACCAATTCAGTTCCGAATCGGGTATCGAGAATCGAGTACCGGATTTTTCATTTACAGCTCGGTATCAAAGTTTTTATTATTATTTTCGGTACTCGGTTTATGCGGATCGAATTGGGTACCGAAATTAATATATGAGGCAAACCCTAGAATAGTCACTTTTATAAGAGAAAAATCTTTTTTAGCCAACAATAAGACACTAGTTTAATTTTAGCCATTTTTCGTGTGCAAAGACTTTTATACCATTAATGAAATTCAATAAAAAAAATTAAAAATAAAACCCTAATCTACCCGATCAGCCGCCCCCCCTGCACCCTCATCTCTAGATGATACTCATCTCTCTCTCTCTCTCCCTCTCCCTCTCCCTCTCTTTCTCTCCCTCTCTCTTTGCTTTACAGGTTACACCACGTTCCAACCACCTCGCAGCTGTTACCAACCACCGCCGCCGCCGTTACCGCCGCTTCTCTTTCTCTCTTCTCGCCTTACGCCTCTGTCCAACCGCTGACGCTGCCGTCGCTGTCACCAACCATCCCCATACCTTTCTCTTTTTTTGTCTCTCTCTATCTTTTTTCTGCAAATTTGCACCAGCCACCACCGTCCTCCATCTCTTTCCTCATTATCGGCCCACCCTTCCCCACCGCCGCAGTCACTGCATCTCGAAATCTCTCAACAGTGTTTGTCGTCGTCGCCTCCTCAACAAAACCAGAAATACGAGGGTTTTACAATTTTACGGTTGCTCGTATTCGTGTGCACGAACACTCTCATTTTCTTCGTGTTCGTTTGCACGACTGGACTTCACGATCATTTTCGCTCGTGTTCGTGCACACGAACACGAGCAAAATTAAATGAGGATTGATCGTGCACACGAACACAAGTAACTGTGAATTTGTGCAACCCTCATTGTATTCTTTGTGTTTGCTGTACCATTGGAGAAAATTAGCAGAAGCAAAAATGGTGTGGCGCAAGGTTTGACAGAAAAGATGAAGACAGAAGGTGATGAGGAGAATGGCAACGGAGAAGAAATAAAAAGAGAACACAAAAGATGGAGAACGTGAAGGTAAGCGAATAACAGCAACACTGCCGCTAAGACGCGATGGCAATGACGGTGCTGAGATCCGGTCACAATGGTGACAATAATAGCAACAATGGAGAAAATGCAAGCAATTTGTTGGAGGCAGAACATGAAACCATAGATATAGAAGTAGCAGGTAATCCAATTGCAATTCATATTGAGGAGAAAAAAAATGATTGATTTGGAGCGGCTGCACATTCATGTGCGTGTGTGTATGGAGCAAGAGAGAGAGAGATTGGAGTGTGATTGGACGTATTTTCTCTATATATATTATGGAATTTCTAGTGCATTTTGGTCTTAATCTTAAATAAATAATCTTTATTTGAGAATAAATAGGAATGTGATGGTTTTGTAAGGAAATGGTCGAATATTGAAGAATTTGCAGACTTTTGGACGGATCTTGTGAAGATAAGAATTATCAGGATGTGTTGGACTGAACGAGATTCAGGCGGCATACCCATACCGCCTGTGAAGTACTAGAGCTGAGCAAAAATAAAGGATTTTCGGATTTTCAAGTTCTAGAAGACATTTAATTAATTCAACACGGGATTAATTAATATAGTAGTGATTTTTAGTATTTTATTTAGTTAATAGACTTTTTGGATATTATTAGTTTATTCCTTTCCTAGATAGATTAGGTTTTGGGATTTTATTTCCTTATTTTAAGTAAATCCTCTAGATATATAATAAGGATTAGAATTAGAGAGATGAGAGATTCACGTAGCTGGTATTGGAGGAGCAGCTTGAAACACACCATCTTTTTCTTCTTCATCTTTTCTTTACTTCTTCGTTATTTATTTTGCTTTTAATTTGTTTATGAGCATTAGTTAATTTCTTTATTTCGGCAAAGACAGTGAAGCTTTGACAAGATTATTTTGTGAGATCTAATATGTTTTCATACTTTGATTTATATGTTTGCATCTATTATTCTCTGTATTTTTTATGAATTGTTTCATGCTGCTATGTAGTGCGCAATATTTAGTAGTTTGGAATCAATTTATAGCCAATTGAATCGGCCATACGTAATCATGGTTAGATTTAATTAGTGGTAAATTGACTTGTTTAAGTCAAGGGAATAATAGTCTGAATTCGATAATCTTGCATCAGAGTTTGTCGGTTTTGAATCGGGTTTCTCTTGTTGTTAATGTTGTCGACTCATTAAATTTATAGAGCTTCTCTTACGGTTGTCAGTCGATTAGGGATATAACTGGTGAAGCCTCTTCTTGGTTATCGAGAATTTATGGAGAAATAAGATTGCGTCAGAAGCGTCTTCGGTGGTCATAACTAATTTGTTTGCATTAAATTAGTGTTATCTTTGCATCGAGGATCAGAATAATCGAGCTAGGGTGTAACTTGTGTACTGCCGGAATCATTTTTTAATTTTTTTGAACTAAAACTCAAGCTGTCTTTTAATTATTTGTTTATTTATTTTCTTATTTATTTTTGTAGTTAGTGTAATAAAAATTCATATTTTGGCAGTTGGAAATTTAGAAGAAATCGATCTCGCTGATCTTTTGGGAGACGATCTTGCTTACCATTATCTATGCAGTGTGGGCATTCCGACCGGAAAATTGGATTTATTTTTGGTGTAAAACGACGCACCAGAGTTAATTCAGTAGGAGAAAAAATAATTTTGCATATTTTGTGTATAAGGGTATAAATGTCATAAAATTGAGAAAATGGCTTGAATTAGACAATTTACTTATTAGTGGCCAAAAAAGACTTTTGTCTTACGAAAGTAGCTATTTATGTGTATTTACTCTTAATATATACTAGTACTAAACCTAAATCTAGAATTCTAAACTAAACCTGGCCGACCCCAACTCCTACGTTCAAATTTCCTAAATCTGTTGCAATTCCTCCCGGTCGCCACTCGCCACCTTCCTCCCTGCTCTCCATAACCGCCTTAGTCCTAACACCGACGGGTGACGGCCGACCCACCGCCGCCAATCACTACCTCCGTCGACCGTTGCCGCTGCCGCTCCTTCTCCATCGATAGCCGACGTCGCCCGCCCACTTCTGGCCGTGAAACCTCCGTCGCGCACGCCCTCAGCCAGGACCGCCGCTGCTCCGGATCGCCTTGCCGTTGATTCTCCGATCCTCCACTTTTGGTACGGAATCGGGACTCAAAAATAGGCTTAATTTGGTATGGGAAACCGAAATTTCTGGTGCCATACCAGCACACACTGAACGCCCACAACACCTCCGCCGCCTTGTCACCACGTTACCACCGTTACCGGACTGCAATCTTCTTCCTCCGTTCTCTAGGAGTGGGACACCGTGAGAAGGAAGAAAGAACGTTTTCCTACTAATTTAATATTAAATTACTGACCTTAATTACTGGAAAATGGAAAGAATCATGCTTGGTTGGTGCCAACAGTCCATGAAAGGCTTACTTGAGGCTTTACATAACATTGCGCCTGTTCCATTTGCTCCACCCACCTCGCAATCAAAGGGTTGCAGTCCACTATTTCTATTCTCGTAGAATCCCGGATTCACTAACTTAGAAAACCCAGTTCCGGAACGCTACAGGGGTGGGGTAGACGGTTTAGGTGGGTTTAATTCGAGGAGTTTATCATTTAATATCCCGGAAAAATTGGGCAGCATCTCCTCTATAACAAGATCGAATCCACAGTGAAACCAATAGACTATTCAACTCCCATCAGCTGACCAGAGTTTATATAAAGCGTTACAATAGTGGCGGACCAGACCGCACTACAGTTGGATCCAGTTTATAAGTTAAATCGAAATACTGAACGTAAAGGTAAATATAAATATAAATATATATATATGTGTGTGTGTGTGTGTAAAAGCAATATAGACTGTAGCGGTGAACCGCACTTCAGACTGTAGGGTTTTAGAGTGGAAGCTTGAAGTTTTGGAAGTTTGGAAGGAGAATAAAGTTTATGCTGAAGCATTTGACTTAAAACAAGAAAAATATATTGTTCCTTCATCTTCGATCTCTTTCTTTCCCGCCCGGTCCCACTCGCTCCGCCGACGATCATTCTGCAAAACAAAGAAAGTTCGATAGGGCTGAGTACTAATGTACCCAGTAGGGATCATTGCCACGAAATAAAATGTGCAGGGAACTCAAAGAGTTAGAGATAGAAAGAATCCTTTCGTACGAATCATAGTTGTACGAGTTTGGCACCACGTTCCTAACTTTTCATGTTACTCTTACTCTTGCGACATGCGGTCACGATTCACTAGAACATTCATCCTAACATACCGTCAGGGATTCACTTTTCATCACGACACAAAGTCGTGGATCTACTTTCATCCCGACACATAGTCATGGATAAACACATGTACACAACTCTCGACCCAACGTTTCAGGCCGACCGAGAGTCCGATCGATAGTAAGAGCTTTAAACATTGAAAAGTAGGAGTCACAAATACTCTTGAAACAAGCCTGCACTTCAATAATAGTGGGCTTAATAACCCGAAGGAATAGATATCAAAGAAAAATCCCTACCGTTACCAAACACAACAATTTCTTGGTTTGCGTGCCTCTCGGGTCAGACTTTAACTCCGGGTTCCTTAGGGAATATTCCTATAATAATTTTTAGGACATTTAGGAACTCTCGGTTCGTTAAAAGGAATTTCCTAACTCAAAAGTCTTAACGGCTAAGAAATCGATTTTAACATAGGACTTAATAGAAAACATATTTCGGACGTTCGCATGGCTTCAACACAGAAGGAAAAGTTATTCAAAACATTTTTCTAAGATTTTTTAGTGTTGAGAAATCAGCCATGCAAGGTGTTTGGACTTTTTGCTAAAACCGATCGGGATACATTTTCTAGAATTGCGTGAAACTGTAACTCGGATGGGTTTGATATTTTAGCACATGCTAGAATATACTAAAGCGGTGTTACACGAATATTTATATAATATTCGGGCAGTACCCGTACTGTCCAAGGAATTTAATTCGGTACGGAGAAAAGTCATACCGAAAATTGACGAAATCAGAAAAACCTTTCAGATTAAATCGGCTAGGGAAATGCCGGGAACAACTTTAATAAAGGGATTTTAGTCAAAAAATGGAGTGTGGAGGGTGTGGGAGAAAGGGGGTGGACGGCGGCCATTGGAGGTGGTGGAGCAAGTGGGTTTCCATTTTCCGGCAGCCCAGAGCTGTCGGATTCAAAAATGACATAAGGGAAAAATGATCAGGGCCTCGACATGGCCTTAAAGCAATAAACTATACATGCATGCGTCGAAGCTTGAGGTATGGGGATCATGACACTATTTTGAATAAGGAGGAAGAATCGAAAAGAAAAGAGAAATCAATAACATAATCGAGGTGCATGCATGGACGTGAACGCATACCGAATACAAATCGAAAGAGAAGGGAGGGGGCGCCGGAAAGGGCTGCGGCTGTCCGTGGAGGCTGGTGACGGCTTGGTGGTGGAGATGGTGATTCAACGATGCTCTTAGATCCGTCGTATCTCTACGAGTGTCCTGCTTCTTTCGGATTGTCGTTTGGATAGACGGTTGCGAAGAAACTTGAGAAAAACTAAACGTCGAAGATCGAAAGGGAGAGAGGGGCTGCTTGTTTGGATATGAACGAGAGGGAGAGATGATGATGGAGTGGGCGGTGGTGATGGTTTAATGGCGTGATGATGATGATGATTAAATGGGGGCTATATTTAAGAATTTAAAAAGGGGGCTTATGTTTAATAAAAAGAAAAGGGGGCTGATCTAGAGATAGAGACGAGAGAGATTGAGAGGGGGCTGAGCGTGAGTTGATGGTGATGAAAATGGGCTGCCAAGCCCTTCTATTTATAGGAGATTTTCCTCTCCCGGTTTCACTCGTCTCCCGAATAAAATAATACTTAAAATATAAACGGTCTCCGATTTTAGAAATTCAAGTGGCTATGGATTCGAAATAAAATATCCTATCAAATGACATGGAGAAAGACTCGAAAGGAGTTATAAAAATATTTACGGAATTTTTGGAAGTAAAACGGATGATATAGAAAAAAGAATATTTTGCATGCAAAGTCCGAAAAATACCTAGTTTCTTTCATTAGGCTCCTGAGGTATTAATAAGACTAAGAAAACTAGTTCTATACTTTTAGGAATTTTATTAATCCTAATTCGAATTTTCAGGGCCGTTACATCCCTCCGCCCTTAAAAGAATTTTCGTCCCGAACGTACCTATGTATTCTAGGTCGGGGTATCGGGCTTATACTTTCTTTTAACTCTCACGTTGCTTTCTATATCGTGGTGACTCCTCAAGACTTTCTCTTACGAGACCTTAAACTGGCTTACCTAATATCGTAAGTCTGGACTCAGAACTGAACAAACACATACTTCTTAAATGCCGAAATGTGGAACTTATCATGAACATCGGATAGGTAGGCGGTGAGGCGAATCGGTGGGTGACGCTTCTTATCTTATCGAAGATCTCGAATGGATCGATATAGTGAGGGCAAAACTAGGCTCTTTTTCCATATCGTGTGATGTCGCGTGTCGAAGATATCTCGAGGAATACTTTGTCTCGTATTATGAATTAGAGGTTCGTCTGTCTGGTTGGCGTGGAACTTCTGTCGATCTGAGCCTCCTTGATTCGAGAGCGAATTGTGCAAACGGTTGGCACCATTTTCTAAAAGAACTCAGGATCTAATGTGTAGGTCCCGATAAATAGTTATTGGTGTATGGGGGGGGGGGAATACACCAATTAGCCAATAGTTTTGACTTTTCAAAACTAATTTGATCTTACTGAGTCGTCACTACAGTATATCAGAGCAGTTTAGTTTTTCCAGCTCAATCAGTAAACTGCTGAGCTTGCAAAACTAACCTGTGTGCGGAAGTTTGGTGGAAAGATTGACTAACAGGTTGCAAAACAGTTTTCAAAAGAAACTTTAGTTCAGACAAGTGTTCATGCAAGACAGGTTACAGTAGTGCAGGTTGTGAACATGCAAACTGTGTAAATGAATAAGTAAATAACAAGAGAGACACTAGGAGTTTTTATCGTGGTTCGGAGTAAACAGCTCCTACGTCCATGCCAGATTCCGTCGAATCTGTAATCCCTTAACTTGAGACTTTTCGCTCCTTTTAACACTGGTGGAGGTCCAGTCCAAATTTAAGTCTTTCTCTTAGACTGAATCTAGCACGATTCTTGAGTCGTGTCTCTTCTTACTTACATACAAACTATCATACAATCTTACTAACACTAAATGACTAGTGCTACTATCCAAACTAGAAAGCTGTGAATAGCTATCGTCGTAAGGAATACAACTCAATCAACTACACTAGTTTTTCAACTTTGATGGTAGTGAGAGTGTGTGTGATGTGTTTTAGTAAGACAGTTTCCAGAGAGATCAGAAATCTACAAAGATCAACACATGGGAAAGCTCTAGTAATTTCGAGTGTTGATTGAATGAATTTCAGCTTGAGATTTCTGCAGCATTTTGGCTTGTATATTGAGTTTCCCGTACTTCAATCTGGAATGAGTTGAGGTATTTATAGAGAAGCATTTGAAATAGAGCCGTTGGAAGTGTGTCAGGATTTGCAGTACCGTACACTGACACAATTCTTGTCGTTGGGTGAGAACAGGTTTCTCAACCACAGCTCAGGTTGGTCTTCACAGGTCGAGCTTCCCATACCTCAAACTGTCTTCAGTCTTCTGTAACCTTCGTGTGAAATCTTCGAGTATGGTAAGAGCAGGTTACATAGACAATTTACTTAATGGAACAGTATGACAGATTGGGTGGTTTAGGTACCAGGTTGCACTTCCAACCTTGACCTTTACATGAGCAACCTGTCCGAGTAAAGCTTGACTGATCCAAACACGGAGATCAGCCTGTTCCACTTAAAATCTATATCTAAGTGTGGTTTCTAATAGCATTATCAAAACTCAGTTTCAAAGGGTTCCCAACAATTTCCCCCTTTTTGATAATGCCGAAACCCACACTTTACATTTTGGTTTAGAAAAGGGTTGAAAGGTTTGATGTCCAGCCAACTGCATAGCAGAAAATGTTAGAGAGTTTAAAGCATAACATGCGAAGGCCTGGACAAAGAGAGATTGTCATCAGGAATCAAAAGATGATCATTTTTCATTTATAGTATCAACTGAATTGATATGCACAGATTACAGAGAGTTGATACATCAAGTAAATGAAAACGATCAGGTTACTTCCTCACAGTCTTGAACCTTTCTTCAGCTATCTTTTCCCTGCTTACAGTTCCCATGGCTGTATATATGCTATCTCGAATTGACCTGTACTCGTCACAATTGGTGATTTTGCAGCCATACTGAGCTGCAACACTCCTAATGAATGTATTGATTCGGTTGATGTCTGGAGTGTCAGTGCCGCAGACAGTGGGAGGTTGGAAGGTCTCTATCTTAGGCGGATTGAGCGTGACCTTCTCCTTTGCAGCTTTCGCCCTGACTCTTTTGATGAATTCGCGGTCTGGGAAAGCTTGCAGCCAGTTGTGGAAGACTGTCTTGGTGTTACCAGAGTAGCGGGGATCGATTTTCAACCAGTAGTGATGCAAAATGAACTGGTTAAGGAACTCGTCCCACAGAGGTTGATCTTCCACTGGTAGCCAATCTGTTGGTTCTCTTTTGTCAGCTTGTTCCTTGCAGCTTTCAAGGCCTTTGAAGCTTGCGACGCGAGCTTTGTCTTTTGCCCTCTGTTTCTTCAGCTCAGCCAGAAACAACTTCTGCTTGCCTTCATCTGCGCAATCTTCAGCAGTGTGTCCAGCTTCTGCCATGAGCCGGATGAGGTTGGATTTAGCCGAAGCTTTCTCTTGAGCGGATAGCTGCTTGGCAGTAGCAGGTTGAGGGGCAGTCGATACAGGTTGAGCAGCTGCAGTTGGCATCACAGGTTAGGAAGGAGAGCGTCCTTGAGGAGGTTGAGCAGCCTGTGTCTTCTTACCTCTTCCTGTAACCTGTGTCTTCTTACCTTTTCCTTCCCCCTTTTCGGCATTATCATCGATAAGATTTTGAAGAAGGGTGTTCAGAGAGGATTGTTCTTGAGAGCACAAGGGCAGATCTGTTTCTATCTTTTCTTTGAACTGCAGCAGGGAGCTGATGTTCCCCTGCATCTCTTCTTCTTTCTTCAGTGAGCTGGAAGTTGTCTGAGTAAGCTTCGCAGTAAACTCGTGGACAAGAGTGGTGAGCTGTTCAAGCTCGTATTGCAGGTTCGAAATGGAAGATTTGGAGGCAACCTGCAATTCAGACAGCTGGGTGGGAAACAGCTCATCCGTTGCATCTTTGAGTCGGGTGGAGATGAAGGTTTCGAACTGGCTTGCCACAGTTTCCTTAATGACTTTTGGCATCTCCTCCTTGATATTTGCCAGCATGGCAGATGCAACTTTGTCCATTGCTTCAATCTGATTGGAAATCTTCTGGTGCTCTTCTACCTCTGTTGCCTTCACCATGGCAACCTCCTCAGTGATGAATTTCTTCAAGTCCTCTTGCACGGAAGATAGAGGAGTGCTAGCGGTTGCAACAGAATAGGTGATAACACGATCGTGATCGGATTCTGTGTCCTCGCTGTTCTGAGTGGGAGAGGGAATAGGACTGAATTCTTCATCCTCTGGAAACCTGAAGTTATAAGAGTTGCGATCATGAGTGTAAAAAGGTTTCAAATCTATATTGAGAGCCCTGGCTTCTCTCTTCATCCTTGACAGTACGAACTGTTTGAAGTACTCGCGAGCTTCAGGAATGGAAGCATAGCCAAAATACTTCCCCAAGGAGTGCTCTTCAATCTCAAGTTCTTCGATGGAGTGGATTAGGAAAATGGACTTCAAGTCACAATATGATTTGTCCTTCCCATCGAGCAAAGTACGCAGCCTACACGCCATCTGACTGGTCTCTGGTGTGAGATCGATTCTGGGAAAAGACTCGAAAACTGTCTTCTCAGCAGTTATCTCGATGAGTTGACCATCATGGCAGCTGCAGTTTTCACCGGATCTTCTTCGACATCATCGAGTTCTGGTGAAGAGCTGGGATGATGTGAGGTTTCACCGGATTGCTGATGAGAGGGTTCTTCCTCAAAAACTATCTCCAGAGCTGGAGCCTGGAAGATATCACGGACTAATGGAATAAGAATTGCAGTCTGTGCGTTGGGAGCTGCAAGAGCAGTGGAATCTGTTGGTTCAGAGATGCCTTCAATGAGTAGGGCGGGACGGTGCTGCACTTCAATCTCAGCAAACTCCGTATGCAACCTGCGGGAGATAGGAGTTGGAGATTCGATATGCACAAACTTGGAAGGTCTGTCAAGTAATTTCCTGGGGGCGTGCAACCTCTTCTTCTTGTTGTCTCTCTGAACTGGAGGTACCCAGGTTGGGTTGGACCTTCCCATCTCATACAGATAGGGTTTGACGGAGTCGTCATACTTGGCGAAAACTGTGCTGTCGACGCCAATGATGAGTTCTAGCTGCTTCTGGTCCTTGGGGACCTTTTCTTTGATGAATGGCGTCATTCCATTCCAGTGGAGGTTGGGGTGGAGACCTTGAATCAGGGAGCAGATCTTGGTTCCCAGTCGCAGGTTCCGGGCAACTCGGAATTCAGTCAGCTCATCACATTCGAACGTGATCGAGAGCTGCTTGATTTCTTCATTTATAAGCTCGAGAAGAAATCTGGCCCAGTTCACGTCCAGGCCCTGTACGATGGCAGTCATGATTCTGAATTTTGCTGGAGTAACTGCGTCGTGGTTACCAGAGTAACCAAGAAAGACCTTGTGTACAAAGTCGAAGAGAACTCTATATGCAGGTCGCAGCAGAGGTCGCGAGAACCTCTTTCCATCGTATTTCTCTGCAGGTTGCATCAGAACTTTCTTATACACAGATTCCAGATCTGCATCAGAAACTGCCAATATGAGACCTGAGGTCTTGTGATACAGAATTTCCACAGTTCCCGAATCTGCAATTTCGTAGGTTCGAGAGATGAGCGGCAGAATTGGAATAGGCTCGTCGGGTTGGTTGGGCATCGGAAGATGGAAAGCGGCAGAGTCAACACCCTCCGTGCAAAAATATGTGAGAATGAACATGGCTACTTGTTGCGGGAGCCAGAATTTGGGCTCGTGAGTGATGATTTTGTAGAACCCTTCCGCAACTTTGATGGAGGCGTACATTTTGTCGAGACCGGCGAAGCCGTAGGTAGAGAAATTTGCAGAGGGCTCCGTGAGAATGTATTCTTGAATAAATTAAATCTTTTCTTCGGCAGTTGTTGGAAGATTTTGCTGCATGCTTGTACCGGTTGATTGATGGACATTATGAGAGGAAGATTCGGCTGCCATTGCTAGAGAATATTTGATAACTGAAAAACACAAGAGTTTTGAGAGATGTGAGTTGCAGAAAAATGGCGGAAGTAGTTGGAAATTTGAAATGAAGAAGACGATGCACAGTTGAGCATATATAAAAGAGAGAATGAACGGTTGAGATGAAGGCATCTCAACCGTTCAGCGGATGGGATTAAAACCCTAGAAATCCGCAATGTGTGGAGCGCGTGGGGTGGCTATGATGCCCACTCGCACAAGTCTTACACTCAACCGTCGCCTCGCATTTAATGCGATTGGACACTTGTGCATGCATCTTTTTGATATACATGGGAAAGTGAAGGGCGAATGTTAAGTAATGTGTCAGAATATCCTTAACAATGATTTCAATAAATAACAAAACACATGCTTCAATAAATGAAAATGATTGATAGGGCATAAATTGATCAAGTGAAGAAAGAGATATGTTATTGAAATTTGAACATTTGAAATATTAAGGCATATCATTGACATATTTAGAACATAATTCAAAAACATGGAGACTGATACAGGTCGTCCATGACACTTCCCTATGCAAACTGTGACTTATCCACAGTTTCTGATCTTTGCAGTTTCCACCTAGCTGGACTGTCCTTTGTCCATCACGAACTGTCCATGTGCATCCTTTTCACCAATGTGAGCTTTGATGAACTCCCACAGCTTGGCATTCTCAGCTTGTAAAGCTGCAACCTTTTCATCAACATACAACTTGTTTTCCAGTTCCAACATGTTAACCTTACGAGACATTTTAAGGAATTCTGCGTTGAAGAAGGATAACATCTTGTCAACTGCAGTTGAGTTGTTGAATGGAGGAGCTACGGACGAGGAGCCAAGAGCTGCGAAGTCTGCAACTGCGGAGTCTGGAGCTTTGGACGGAGAGCCTGGAGTGGACTTGACACCAGCAGGTTCCACATCAACCTGTGGAGAGGCAGGCTGCGTTGGACTAGCAGGCTTAGAGTCAGCCTCCACGAAGGTCGCTGCTGCAGATCGAGTGGTGCGCTTTTGTGAGGGCGCAGACGGCGGATCCGTCATCTTCCTTTTCCCTTTTCTGACTTTCTCAGCATCGTCACTATCTTCTTCTTCATTCTCACTGCCATCTTCACTTTTATCTTCATCTTTCTTTGAATCGCGCATTTCTGTGAGCAAACGCTTGGCTGCACCTTTTGCTTTGTTGATCTTGTGTGGCAGAATGCCAAGTATCATGATCAGCTGGTTGCAGGTGTGAGGAACCAGCTTGTCATCAGGAAATCCGGTGCAGACAAGCCACATACGATTTGTAAGTGTTCTCTGCAGTATGATGGAGAGCTTGGTGCCATGACGAAGCTGCATGTTGGCCTTGATCCTGGCAGGTCGCTCTGCGGCCTCTTTGATGAACAGGTTGACTAGCACCCTGGCCCAGTTAACATCTAACTGCTTCACCACAGCAGTCAGCAGTTTGAATTTCAACAGAGTGACAGCTTCATTCGAGCCTAGATACGAGAAGAACACGTTGTGGACGAACTCGAAGAGGTATCTATACTCAGACTTCAAGTCGTGGCGGTTGAAGGTTTTCTGATCATAAACCTTCTTGGGCTCGAACAGGGCTTGCTGATACACGTCGTTGACAGCATCCATGGACACATCATCAATCGTCGTGATAGCCCCTGCATCCGTCAATCTGTAGGTCTGAAGGACGAGTGGAAGAAGATGAAGCCGTTCTTCTTCATCGTTGACTAGAAAAGTCGTCGTTGCGGGATCTCCGGCCGTTGATTCCAAAGAACACAACAAGTAAGCAACATTCATCGGTAGCGTCACTCGTGGATGTTGAGTGATGATATTGAAGAAACCATCACATTGGGTGATAGCTTCAATCATCGCATCCAGGCCTCTGTATCCATACTTGTCTAGCACAACAACTTTCTCAAAGAAGATGAGAGGGGTTACTTTCTTTACTTGAGCACTTAGTGAATCTGTAGACATTTTTGCAGAGAGTGAGGAATGATTTCGAATTTGTGATTTTTGAAGAGAAGCGAAAGAAATTTTGAAATTTGATTTCAGAGAATTTCAAGAAACGCGTAAGGAGTTGAAGAATTTCTCCCTATTTATAGAGTTTTCTCCAACGGTCAAGATTTCATTGATAAATCTCAACGGCTAGGGAGGCGCGTGAAAAAAGTGATTCAGAGAAGGTGAGTTTCACGCGCTTCTTCTCTCTTCTTTTTCCTTCTTAGATTGACATAAATTCCTTGATATTCGTGAAAGATTTTTCAGATATGTAACAGTAAAAAGATTTGAAAAAGATTTTTGAAAGGATAAGGAGAGGAAATAATAAATTCTGCTAAGAATTAAATGGAGATTGATACGATATCTCCAGTTCCCCCTTAAAGGTTGGCCATTAATTTTTGACTTTTAACGCAGTTTGTGGCCTCAAGCTGCGTGTCACCGAACTACTTCTGTTGAGCTGCAGTTTCCAAGTCAGTCTTCTCTTGGCTGACCTGCTCTAGCGAACTGCTTTTGTCAGCATGCAGTTTTCAAGTCAGTCTGCTCTTGGCTGACCTATTTTAGCGAACTGCTTTTACTTTCTGACTTAGGTTGTGTATCCATTCTGAGCATTCCAAGCTTTCCACACAGCATGTTGAATCTCTCTTCCATGAGAGGTTTCGTTAGAATATCGGCTCTTTGGATGTCAGTATGGATTTTCTCAACTGTTATATCTTGTTTTTCCACATGATCTCTAATGAAGTGATGCCTTATATCGATATGCTTGCATCTGGTGTGGTAGACATGATTCACAGTGAGTGCTATAGCGCTTGTGCTGTCACAAAAGATAGGAACTTTGCGAACTGTGACTCCATAGTCTTTGAGTTGTTGTTTCAACCAAAGAATCTGTGCACAACTGCTTCCTGTCGCCATATACTCAGCTTCTGTTGTAGAAGTAGCAACTGAAGTTTGCTTCTTTGAAAACCAAGAGATCAATTTGCTTCCAAGAAACTGACAGGTTCCTGATGTGGATTTTCTATCCAGTTTACATCCTCCATAATCTGCATCTGCATAGCCAGTTAGTTCAAAATTATCATCACAAGGGTACCATAAACCGAAGTTTGCAGTTCCCTTGGCATATCTAAGAATTTTCTTGGCTGCTTCTAGATGAGATTCTTTTGGATTAGCTTGATATCGAGCGCATATTCCAACTGCAAAAGAAATATCAGGTCGACTTGCAGTAAGATAAAGTAAAGAACCAATAATTCCCCTGTACAAAGTCATGCTGGCAGGTTTCCCTTCAGAATCGGGATCCATTTTTCCATTTGCAATCATGGGAATCTTCAGTGATCTGCTATCCTGGACACCGAATTTGGTTGCCAGCTCGTTAGCATATTTGGATTGACAAATGAAGATACCATCCGCAGATTGCTTGACCTGCAGGCCGAGGAAGAAGTTCATCTCCCCCATCATGGACATTTTGTACTCATACTTCATGAGTTCTCCAAACCTGTCACATAGAAACTTTGACCTAGATCCAAAGATAATGTCATCAACATAAATTTGCACAAGAAGAATATCATCCTTGTACTTAAAAGTAAATAAAGTTATGTCGACCGATCCTCTTTTAAAACCGGAATGCAGTAGGAATGTAGACAATGTTTCATACCAAGCTCTGGGAGCTTGTTTCAAACCATATACTGCTTTGTGCAGTTTGTAAACTTTCTCTGGACCTGCTTCCTCGAAACCTGGAGGCTATTCAATGTAAACTTCTTCTCCAAGGATTCCATTGAGGAATGCATTCTTTACGTCCATTTGGTAGACTTTGAACCTCTGATGAGCTGCATATGCTAGAAACAACCTAATTGCTTCTAGTCTTGCCACTGGTGCAGTAGGTCTCATCATAGTCTATCCCTTCTTGTTGACAGTAACCTTTGGCAACTAATCTTGCCTTATTTATGATTACTTCAGCATTTTCATCTTTCTTATTCCTAAACACCCATTTTACATCAATCACTCCTTGATGTGTAGGACGATCAACTAGTGACCATACTTCGTTTCTTTTAAACTCATTGAGTTCCTCTTGCATGGCTGTAACCCAGTCATGGTCGGTGAGAGCTTCCTCAACGGTTTTGGGTTCTGAGTAGGAAAGATAACAGCTTAATAGATAGCTTTCACCTATCTGTCTTCTTGTCCTCACACCCGCATTTGGGTTCTCGACAATGAGATCTTCAGGATGAGCATCGACCCATCTCCTTCGACGAGAGATTTCTTCTTCTGTAAGAATTGGTTCAGGGTCTGGGGAAGGATCTTCAAACTCAGGTAGAGGTTGATGAGTGAAGGGGTCAAGCTATTCAAATTGTTCAGCAAGCTGATCCACTGACAGTTCTGCATTGACTGCAGGTTCTTTTAGAGTTTCTGGATCAGTTGAAGAGGAGCTGGT
Source organism: Mentha longifolia (assembly GCA_001642375.2). Classification (NCBI taxonomy): domain Eukaryota; kingdom Viridiplantae; phylum Streptophyta; class Magnoliopsida; order Lamiales; family Lamiaceae; genus Mentha; species Mentha longifolia. The sequence goes on from CM038111.1 coordinate 34,817,532, forward strand.
TGGAGGAGCTTCGGTTCCCCCTTGGTTTGTTCCCCCTTGCTGAATGGGTGGATTTTGTGGATTGGAGTTTTGTACAGGCTGACTTTCTTCTTCTTCCAAGTCGGTTGGACTCCATATAAGTATTTCATCTCGAAACTGCGTGTTGGAGCCTGCTTGATCTTGATTTGCACCTGTACTTTCTTCAGGTTGAGTCTCCCTGTACTCACAGATAGATTCATCAAAAATAACATGTGGTGTTACTTCCACAATCTGAGTCTTCTTGTTAAAAACTTTGAAGGCTTTGCTGATCTCTGAATATCCTACAAATATTCCTGGATTTGCTTTGCTATCAAATGTTTTTAACTGTGATTTCCCATTATTATGAATGTAACACACGCAACCAAAAGATTTAAGATATTTGAGTCGAGGTTTCTTATCTTTCCATAGCTCATACGGAGTTTTTCCATGTCGTTTGTGAATGACTGATCTGTTATGAGTGTAGCAAGCTGTGTTGATAGCTTCCACCCAGAACTTCTTGGGAAGATTGGTTTCATTCAGCATTGTGCGAGCTGCTTCTTTTAGAGACCTGTTGCGTCGTTCAACAACACCATTCTGTTGTGGTGTGCGAGCTGCTGAAGTTTGATGTGTAATTCCATTTTTGGTACAGTAGGACTCGATCATATGATTAAGAAGTTCTGATTGAGATCACACTTTTGTTCTTCATGTTTGACAGTTTGGTGAGCAGCGCAGGTAGCTCCACTAGTGTCTCCGTCTTTTTATGTAAGAAAATAACCCAAGTATATCGTGAGTAATCATCAACAATAACGAGAGTATACTTTTTACCATTAATGCTTCTAGGAGTCACTGGACCGAATAGATCCAAGTGGAGTAATTCCAAGATTCTACTTGTGTTGTGAGCTGCAATGCTTGGGAATGACGATTTGGTCTGCTTTCCAGCTTGACAGGCTTCACAAACATGATCTTTGTAGTAGACTTGATCTGGAAGGTCATCTGCGAGCTTCTTGCGAGCAATCTTGTTGATGGCTTTGAAGTTTAAGTGACACAGTCTCTTGTGCCATAGCCAGCTAACTTCAGGTGCAGATTTGGTGACCAGACAGGTTTCTTTTTCATCTGACCATTGTACTATGTACAAGTTATCCTGCAAAATACCGGTAAGAAGAATTTCTTCTCCTTCCTTGTTCTTTATAGCACATGTGTTAGCAGAAAACTCTACTCTTTTTCTAGTAGAGCAGAACTGGCTTACAGAAAAGAGATTGTGATTTAAACCTTCAACATATGTGACATTAGATATTGTTGTTTTACCAACAACTAAATTACCGTAACCTCTTATTTTCCCTTTAGAGTCTCCTCCAAAAGCAACTAGAGGTCCATCACATTCAGTGAAGTTTGTAAGCAAGCTTTTGTCGCAGGTCATATACTTTGTGCATCCACTGTCAATGATCCAGATCGCGCCGCGAGCTGCTCGCTTTCTCCTTTGAGTTTTCACATCCTGCAATTTAGACAGTTTTAGCAACCCACATGAATTTGGGTGCTTTGTTAGCAGGTTGAGTTTTAGCAGCTTGGTTTCCAAGTTTCTTCTTTTGGAAACTCCTTCTGTTGACTCGTGGCTTGATCCATTGCTCGTTTATTGAGTGGAAGGTTTCATATGTAGACTTCTGTTGATAATGAGCAGGTTGATAATGATCATTTTGATAACATTGCTCCATATATCCACATCTGCAGTAATCAGTTCCAAATCCACTTCCATATGGAAATTGATAGAGCCTACTTGACAGCTCAGGATATTGGTACCAATGATGATCGTACCAGTAACCTTCATTGTCAAGTGTTTGTTGATTTGCTCGCTGCTCATAGTGATTGTTTCGTTATGATTGAGCAGTTTGAATGGTTCTTGGATGAGAGACTGCTTTTCTTCTGCTAGCAGTTTGCACTTTTCTTGGAGCAGGTTGGCTTCCCTTTTGATAAGCAGGTTGACCATACAGTTTCCTAGGAAACTCAACCTTTTCTGTTCAACCGACGGCTTTAGCTGCTGTTTCTTGATAGCAGGCTTTCCATGCTCTTTCACCAAGATTGCTTGAGGTTGTCGAGCTGGATTCTTTAGTTTGAACTGCTTGTCTGGTAGAGTGTGATGAGCTTTGCTTTCAACCACTCCTTTTTCTTTCTCGAACACGACCTTCTCTTTCTCTTTGGCTCCGCTGGTTTGACCATGGAATCCAATGCCAAGCTTTATGTGAGCAGGTCTCTGGGCAGCTTGCAAGGCTTCAAGCTTTTCACCATTTTTGTTCATTTTCATCAGGACTTGTTGAAGCTTGAGCTCTTTCTGCAACAACTTCTCATGCTCTTTTGAGAGATCCATCAGTTTGCCATTCAGGTTGTTGATTTCACTGTCCCTTTCAGTGAGCATTTCTTTAAGGTGTTTTTCCCTTAAAGCTGATTGACCCATGTGGACTTTTAGGGTTTTTATCTCCTTTTCTTTTGCTTCATCATATGGAGTGAAGCTTTCATTTAAGGCAGTTTTGAGTTTCAAGTTTTCATCTTCCAGCTTGGATCCTTCTATGACTACTTGCTTAAACATTTCCGAGAGCTTCTTGTAGTCATCAAGCTGTTGTTGAAACTCTTCATACGTTGGCATTTCAAGTATTTCAATACCTGCATGTTCGGAGTTAGCTAAATATGAAAAAGAGGTTTCAGTATCAACCTTGTTTTGAACAAGATCGAGATCTTTTCCCATGAAGCATTCCTCATATTCAAGTTCCTCGTCAGCTAAGCGACACTCCTCCTCATCCAGTTCATCATCATCATCTTCGTCGGAGGAGGTTGAGTCTGATAATGTGGCAATTGCTTTGGCCTCTTCCTCAGCTGCGATCATGGCGTTGCGCTGCTCCTTAAGCTTTTGATCTCTTTTTGCGTGGAGCTCTTCACGTTCAGCCTTTGATAAGTCTGGGCAGTCTGACTTATAGTGATCTGGTCTGCCACATTCAAAACAGCCACCCACGGGAGTGTTAGAAGAATTGAATTTAGAGGGTTTTGATATACCTTCACCTTTCTTGTTGAAAGAAGAGGTGGTTTGATTTCTCTTGAAATCCTTGTGATATTTACGGAATTTGTTGAAATGTTTTTCAAGCTTTTCATTTCTCCTAGCCATGAGTGCATAATCTTTCAACAATTTCTCCATTTTGGAGCATAAATCCTTTGGGATTGCTCTTTCTTCTGTAATTGATGCAGCTTTGAATGCAGCATCATTTTCTTTCTTTTTGGGTTCAGTCTTCTTGCTTGAAGATGCTTGTTCTGACCCGTGAAGTCTGATCATTTCAAATTCATTCCCGATGAGTAGATCAAAAAGTTGCTCGGTTGACAGGTTGCTGATGTCCGACCTGCCACGGTGCATGGCACTGTACACATGCCAGCTTGCTGGAAGAGATTGGATAACTTTGAGGTTGAGTTCGCGCTGAGTGTATTTATCTTTCTTGAGAGCTGCGATCTCCAAAGTGATCATTGTGAATCTGTTCTTGAGCTGATCAATGGTCTCCATTGGCTGCATTTTGAATTCTTCAAATTTACTGCATGCCACTGACAGCTTGTTTTCCAGCATTTCTGTTGATCCAAGGCTTATGGCTTTTAAGGTGTCCCACATTTCCTTTGCAGTTCCAAGATTCTTATCTTGGCCAGGTGGACTCCCTTAACTGTGCTAGAGATCAATCCTTTTGCGAAGCTGTCAAGTCCAGCTTCCTTTCTTTCTTCGGTTGTGTAATTTCTGGGATCTTTGATCTTTGGCACATACGTTGCTTTAGAAACTTTTTCTCCAGTAACATCAGTATCGTAGGGTTCGTAGATTGGTGTTGGACCATTCTCGATGACATCCCACATCAGCACATGATGAGCTTGGAGGCACATCTTAATTCGAAAACTCCAGTCTTCATATCCCTGCACAGAGAAATCTTCGCAGACGCGGAGAAGTGAAGCTTCCATAATGACAGTTTATGTATATATGCACAAACACAAGTCTAGAGATCTAGTTCAATTTGACACAAAAGCACAGAAAGCTTCTAGTATGCAGAAGCAGTGGTCAAAAGAACCACCGCTCTGATACCACTTGTAGGTCCCGATAAATAGTTATTGGTGTATGGGGGGGGGGGGAATACACCAATTAGCCAACAATTTTGACTTTTCAAAACAATTTGATCTTACTGAGTCGTCACTACAGTATATCAGAGCAGTTTAGTTTTTCCAACTCAATCAGTAAACTGCTGAGCTTGCAAAACTAACCTGTGTGCGGAAGTTTGGTGGAAAGATTGGCTAACAGGTTTCAAAACAGTTTTCAAAAGAAACTTTAGTTCAGACAAGTGTTCATGCAAGACAGGTTACAGTGGTGCAGGTTGTGAACATGCAAACTGTGTAAATGAATAAGTAAATAACAAGAGAGACACTAGGAGTTTTTATCGTGGTTCGGAGTAAACAGCTCCTACGTCCATGCCAGATTCCGTCGAATCTGTAATCCCTTAACTTGAGACTTTTCGCTCCTTTTAACACTGGTGGAGGTCCAGTCCAAATTTAAGTCTTTCTCTTAGACTGAATCTAGCACGATTCTTGAGTCGTGTCTCTTCTTACTTACATACAAACTATCATACAATCTTACTAACACTAAATGACTAGTGCTACTATCCAAACTAGAAAGCTGTGAATAGCTATCGTCGTAAGGAATACAACTCAATCAACTACACTAGTTTTTCAACTTTGATGGTAGTGAGAGTGTGTGTGATGTGTTTTAGTAAGACAGTTTCCAGAGAGATCAGAAATCTACAAAGATCAACACTTGGGAAAGCTCTAGTAATTTCGAGTGTTGATTGAATGAATTTCAGCTTGAGATTTCTGCAGCATTTTGGCTTGTATATTGAGTTTCCCGTACTTCAATCTGGAATGAGTTGAGGTATTTATAGAGAAGCATTTGAAATAGAGCCGTTGGAAGTGTGTCAGGATTTGCAGTACCGTACACTGACACAATTCTTGTCGTTGGGTGAGAACAGGTTTCTCAACCACAGCTCAGGTTGGTCTTCACATGTCGAGCTTCCCATACCTCAAACTGTCTTCAGTCTTCTGTAACCTTCATGTGAAATCTTCGAGTATGGTAAGAGCAGGTTACATAGACAATTTACTTAATGGAATAGTATGACAGATTGGGTGGTTTAGGTACCAGGTTGCACTTCCAACCTTGACCTTTACATGAGCAACCTGTCCGAGTAAAGCTTGACTGATCCAAACACGGAGACCAGCCTGTTCCACTTAAAATCTATATCTAAGTGTGGTTTCTAATATCATTATCAAAACTCAGTTTCAAAGGGTTCCCAACATAATGGTTTCCGTTTTCCTACTTGATCTAAGTCAAGCGGCGATCGGCGCTTCCTTCCATATATAGCTTCGTGTGGTGCCACCCAATCGTTACTTGATGGTTGTTGTTGAAAGGAGAGCTCCATCGGTGGTAAAATTTCTTCATAGCCCTCCCTTTGATTGGCGACTAAGGCTCATTGTGGATTCCCAGACACTTGGATAGAGTGCTTCGATTGTCCGTCGGTTTTAGGGCGAAAAGTGAAGATAAACTTCAGTTGCGTTCCCATGGCTTCTTGCGGGCTCGTCTTGAATATTGTCGTGACTCGAGTGTCACGATTGGAGATAAACGATATTGGGATCCTTTGTAACCTAACAATTTCCTCGATGAGAAGGTGGTAGCTTGTTGAATCGAGCATCGTTTCTAGTGGTAGGAAGTGCGCAGATTGGTGAGTCGATTGGAGACGATGGCGATGTTCCCTTGTTGCATCTTGATAAAATTCGTCAAGAAATTCATGTGGACGCCTCGTCAATTAGGAATGGGTAGCGATCGTAGCATTATGCATGGTTGTTGATGTGTGGCCCTTGTTTGTCGACAAGCAAAACATCATTCAATGAATGAGGTGATGGTCTTCTTCACGGATCCTTCCAAAATTTTCATAGATCCATGCATAACTTCGTTCTCCCAGGATGCGGTATACGGTGTGTCATAGACAAATAAATGATCCTAGCGCATCAAGTAGCGCGTCGAACTCACGTGCAAGCTTCTCCTTGGAGGCGAAGTATGCTAGACCCCTTTTGGTCCTCCATCTTAGCGCGTTGGCAAATGCGTCGGTCTTCTCGGGGCTTCGATCAGTGGGATGCATAGGCGATGACCTTCTCGTGTTGTATCTAGACACGTCCGGAAACTTATTTTGAGGCGCCGACAGAAATGATTGAGGCGAGTAAGGGACAGTGATTCGTCAGGATTCTCCATCAATTGACAGCTTTGAATTTGGTGGGGATGACTTTGCTTCTGTTGGCAGCGATGATATGGCTGAGAAACGTGAGTTCTCGGAGTTAGAACTTGCTTGTTGAAATTGGCGTAGAGATCCTTGTCACGTAGCATTTGGAGCAGGATTCGGTGGTGTTCCTCATATTGTTGCCGGTTCTTTGATGAGAATGTCGTCGATGAAGACAAGTATGGTGTCGTCAAGATGCTGGTGGAATATTCGATTCATGGCGCTAGTTAGGTAAAAGGGCACAAAGGTGACTTCGTAGTGTCTGAATCAGGTTCAGAATGCTATCTTCGGGACACCGAGTTGATGGTAGCTGGACTTCAAGTCAATCTTTGAAAGCACACATGCTCCTTCAAGTTGGTGATATAGTTCGTCGATACATTTTTTCATGTTGTCGTCTTTGTTCTTCGCGAATGGCATGGGCGCTCCAAGTGGCGATACGCTAGGCTGGATGAAACTTCAGATCGAGTAACTCCTATAGTGGAACCTTGAACTCTTGCAACTCCTTCGGGGCTATTTGATGTGGTACCTTTGATAAGGGTGCTGCTCCGGGCTTGAGATCGATTAGGAATTTGACTTGTCGGTCGGGAGGTAATCCGGGCACGTCGGTTGGAAGAAAAACATCTTTCGAATTGTAGGCGAGTCGTATGGCATGGATCGGCCTCGTCTTTGCTCGTTGGTCTAGATTGTCTAGATTTATGTAAGCACTTGACGTCGGGTTTTGGCATCATAAAAAAAGGGGGAAATTGTTGGGATATTATGTTAAGGGGGAACTTGAATCAAATAATAAATAATTTGTTTTGATTCGATTCCAAAACCCTCTTTAGAATATTTCCCTTATTATTTTTGATGGACTAGACAAGTTCTACTTAGCAAAGCTTGCACGTTAGGAAACTTTTGTTTTAGTAGAAGCGCTAAAGATGAAGCAGTCAGAGTTCGCGAAGCGTCAGGAAGCAAAGAGGCTCCAGCAGTAAAGAATGACAAAGCGTCATGGAGACGCTTCAAATAAAGATGCTTAGAGCGAGCTTCTATTTAGTAGAAGCGAAGCGCTCTCAAGTCAGCTCACCCAAAGCATCTCTAATCTAGAGCGGTACTTAAAGTGTCAATCAGTGCTAGTGTGATAAGTTTGACTTTCAAACTTTCGGATGACTGACACCTCACCGCCTAAAGCTTATGTGTCAACACACCATTGTACAACGGATGCGTCTACAGTCTGAAAAGTCAAGGTTAGGTGAAGACTGCCATACCCTTAGGTGCGGCGGACATCCCTTCCTAATTCTACAGTCTGAAAAGTCGACTGACACACCGACTAATCTGGAAATTAAGGAACATGCAACCTCTTTTCTCTCAACGGGAAGTAGGGTTCCTTACTATAAATAGAAGGAGTTGCACACACTAAAACTAATGCACGTACAAACAATTCAAGCATACTACTCGTAAGAACTCAAGCAAATTATCCTTTACATTCCTTTAGTTCTTTCGAAGCGCTTCACATTAGTGTGTCCTCAAGAAAGAATTTTTCTTGAGTATTGCAACTACTTTCTTTCTAGGTTCAACCGCATATATCCATAACCTAGCTTCGAGAATTCTTATCCCTTTACTAGTGATCTTCATTGTAAAGGATTCTCATTTACGAAAATCCAAAAACCTCAAAACTAAGTTTATTGGTTAGATTGAGTTGTAAGGTTGTAAAGTTTTTGTAGCAAAGTTTGTTGTTGTAAGGCCTCTCGAGAGCCCGTGAAATCTCTGAGGATTCAAGTGCAAGTTTGTTACTAGCCTTGAATCACTTCCCCTTGGAAGTATAAAACAAGGGATACCGAGTGAAGGTATTCATCCCGACGTGGATAGAGTGGACATAGGAGAGGTGCTTCGAACCACTATAAATTATTTGTGTCTCTTTACTTTAAGTTATTTATCGCTTTGATTTATTGCATACACACACTCACGTTTTAATTATCAACAAGGTTTTAATTTGCAAGAAAAGCTTTAAAGTCTCTCCACATTCCGCACCGTACTCACACGAGCGAGAAGCTTCGAAAGCTTCACTAAGCATTCAAAGCGTCTACTCGATAAAAGGCTAAAAAATGAAAGAAAAGTTAAACACTTCTTAACACACGTATTCACCCTCCTCTACTTGTGTTAGTCACTTTCGGGACCAACATTAAGTTATGCACATGCTCATACAGATGAGCAAACACAACACCACCAAAATTAACATATTTATAAGTGTCAACTTAATAAATAATGTGACCAAAATTTTGACCAACAGAAGCCCTATGAGAATTAAGGAGCCAATTCCTCAAAGCTAGAATATGCAACACAAGTAACAAGTTGTAAGAGAAGAAGTTGCGAATAAAATTCTTTCAGAAAGCCATGAAGTAAGAGCTCCACTAGTAAGCTCTCGAGCAATAAACTCATAATCCGCATTAGAAGTATCACTAGGACTAAACTCCAAACACTTTCATGTAGATCTCCAACTCCTTATCCAACATACTGGAATCAAGATTCACATTGAATTCTAGAACAACTTCAGGCACATAAGAAGAAACATTCAATACAGAATGTCCAAGCTTAGATTCAACCAACATCTTAGAAGTGCCAGAGCTAAGAATATGCTCACAAATACGATCAAACATCATGCCACTAAAGTTAACAGCCCGTCGAATACCAATATAAAATATAAAATGACCAACGTCTTGACCAATAGTAGCTCGATGAGAAGTAGGCAACTAGTTACGCACAACAAGAGTGTAAAGCATAGAGTACATTGGAGTAAGAAACAAAGTAGGAAATAAGTGTCCCTCAGTCGGCCAGAGAGAGATAACACCACCAGTAAGTTCTCTATCTACTTCATCATAGTTCTCATAGAAACAGGACAAGAACAAGAATCGTGGTCAGTCTTGTCGATTTTCTCCTCAAGCCCAACATGTTGAGAATATCTTAAACTACTGCAACACTTCTTCAAAAATAATGGACAAAGTTTTAACTTTTAAAATAAAAGTTAAGAGACCCAATCCAGAAAAGAACCACCATAGAAAACCAATGCAAGAAAAATCACTTCAAGAATATGGACAGAAGCAAATCACTTTTCCAACAGAGGACAACAGAGAAAACCACCTCTTGAATAACTTAAACCAAATTTACATCATACAGATATAAGAGTGAATTTTGAAGGAGAACTCACATAACATAGAGACCACACGGGTTCAAAGATGATCTTAAAGCATTAAGACCTTCACCATCCAACGCTTTGACAGAGAGGTCATCGCTTACAGCCCAATTGAAGCTTATGTCTCTTGAAAATAAATAGAGAAATGCCAATCTTTCATATACGTTCTGATGTAAAGTCCGTTCTTCAGAAACTTCAGCTTCACTTCTCATCATCTTTACAAATACTTTCATAAATATGTTACGCATCTTGCACTTGATCATCCCAAACTTATTTTAAAAAAAAATATAATCTCTAACTCCACAGTAATGCCATCAACAAATATCTGAACGAAAGCAATATCTAGCTTAATTCGTTCAAAAAATAGTAGGATCTCAGAAGCACATCTTCCATGCTTCGATAGCTTGATAAAAACACCAAAGATAAAATTACTTTTCAACATTCTTCAGAATGGTTTCAACACATTTGCATCTGTGATTTCTTCATCTGAGTGATCAGATTTTGTATCAAAACAATCATGTGAAGAAACTGACTTGAAGGAGAGAGAACTACTTGAATCAGTTATACATTCAAGATTAACAATATGAACTTCAACAGTAGCACCAACATTCTCTCTAGCTTGAAGATTTTTAGTATCACGACCATTTTCAATGCCCTCACTGACATGAACTTCATCAACCTCCAAAAAATCATAGTTTTCTCTATCAGGAACATCTTCAGGAACAACTGGTGCAGATTGTGTCAGAACTTCTAAACTTCTGTCAATCTTGTTCACATCCAACTTCAGCACTTCAAAATCAGAAATGAGTTGTGACAGCCTTCGTTCACGAACGTGATTGTACTCCTCAAATATATTATGCAAAAAATTCCATGCCTCCATAGCAAAATCATAATCAGAAATTAGTGAGATAATATTTGTACTCACAGCAGCACAAATAAGATTTAGAGCTTTCTTATTTGAATAGAAATTCTCCTCTTCAAAAGATGTCCATTCAGTTCTTGCTTTTGGACTTCCATCAGCACCAATAGGAGAGATCCATCCTTGAACAACAGCCTTCCAAGCCTTCTCATCAACAGATCGTATAAAACACCTCACTCTAACTTTCCAATAGTCATAATTCATGCCATCAAATATTGGTGGCCCACAAACAGATAATTCTTCCTCCAATGAATCCATCTACACAGAAAACTTATCACAGAAGTATGCATAACCTTAGAAATATATCCCCAAGATCACAACACCTGAACAATAACCTTGGTGACCTGCTCTGGTACCAATTGTAATTTCTAAGTTGTAAACATACTTATGTAATTCATGTTCCTATTCATGTTCTTGTTTACGTTCTTAATATGAGAACAACAATAACAGAAAACAGTAAAGAACACGATAATTTGGTAACCCAGTTCGGTGATAACACACTTACGTCTGGGGGACAAATCCGAAGAAATAGTTCACTATTACGAAGTAAAGATTACTTAGGAACTTATGCAATAAGGATATCACCTATTGATGCCTCTTTCATCCGTTTACAACTTTCCTTTGCAAGCGTGAACTATACCGTGAAGCACACCCACGGTCAAGCTTCAGCCACCGGCAGATGGCACTTGTTCTCTGACAGCGTCCTTGATTAACTTGCGTGTTGAACGATATGTTCAGAATCAACACATCTACTAGCAAAACCCTAGTAGGAAAATATGTGGCAGACACTCTCCACAAAGCTTTGCAATATACAAAGTCGATATTCAGTTTTCACTCTCTCAAAGTGCGTAGCCGCTATTCTGATATTCAACGCATATAAGTATGTGTCTGCAGTAGCCCTAAACTTAATCTCCAAGATAATATATTCAAGGTAAGAATATATTATAATATCTCCATAAAATCTTTAGGATATATATGAAATAATATCTTGTAAAATCTCCTTCTCTCTCCACATGTATCAAGAAGGAAACAATATCTCCAAAATATATATATCATCGCATGCATGAGCTACGCAGCAGATTAAATCATTGGCTACATAAATCGTCAATCCAAAATATTATTCTTGCATTAAACGTGCAATAACAGAAGGAACGGAGGAGTAGAATAAAAATTGAACCTCCGTCGCGGCCGCTGAAGCTGAATGGAGAGAGGAACACCGGCGATGCAGCAGCACCCCCCCTCTCCGTCGTCACGGAGGCAGCAACGATGTCGTCGTCATTTCTGCACCTGAATCTGCAAGAAAGAAAGGGGGATAATCAGAAATTAGAAATTGAATAAGAACTAAAATCATAAGCAGTTAGATATTAATAGAGAGAGAGGATCGGAGGGAGCTGGAGCTGCTTCGGGGAAGATGGGCAGAGCTTAGCTCTATTCCGGCGACGGCAATAGCGCCGTCGCTGCGCGGTGGTAGCGAACTCGCAGCGGCGAACAACTATGCGGGACTGAAGGCGGAGCTCGACAGAGAAGCCAGCACACGCGGAGGAGGGCCATCCTCGGCCATCAGCGACGGCGGTGAAGGACTGCTGCCACACCGGAGAAGAAGAAGTAGATAAGGAGAAGGAGGGAGTGAGAAGTAGAGGTGTCCACCGGAACCGATAGTTTTGGAACCGGAACTGGCAGTTCTGAACAGTCCCGATGAACCGGTGGAACCGCCGGTTCGGTTTCGGTTCCGAAATTTGGAACCGGGAACGGGCAGTTCGGTTCCGGTTTGGAACCGAAAAGAACCATTTTTTTTTAATTCTAATTTTATTTTATGTTTCAATATTATACTTGGATTTGTATACTTATTTCATGTAACATTTGATTACTGATTAGTGTGTTACACTTTTTTATATGGAAATGTTTATATTTGTAAAGTTAAATAGTTTTATCATTTAATTTATAATTCACAATTTAATAAGCTAAATAAAGAAGACTAATACAAAAATATCTTTAAATTAATAATAAACAATGTCACATGATGATGAAGAATTGAAGATGACTATTTACATGAAAGATGCCATATTATCATCAAAGTGAAATTAATTGTAGATGCTTTTAAATACAAAAAATATTATGAAAAAAATGTATTAAGTATAAATAAAATTTATACACATAATAATAATTATTAAGTATGATATTAGTAATGAGAAATGCAAAAATAAATAAGTAAATAAGTAAATTCATCGGAAGCGGGTGGAACCATGGGAACCGGGTGGAACCGAATGGAACCGAGTAGTGTCTGCAGCATAGCCGAATGATATTAGAAACGATGACCCCACGGAATCTCGAAGCTCAAGTATTGCTCAAGGACTACAGTTTAGCCGACCACCGTGAGCAAGAGAACAAATGGGATGAGGTCTTTGAACACGATCCAATCAGTACCACCGAAGCAGAAACCGATACCGATGCCTCTGAAGAAACGGATGATTTTGACGATGATTTTGATTTTGACAATATATAGTGGTCTATTAAAATGCTTAGACGAGTACTTTTTTTCCTCACAAAGGTTTTAACGAGGCTCGCCCCTTGGAATCGACATGTGATTGGATTAATAAATAAAAAAATTTAAACAATCTCACTCTCAAGTATTTTTTTTTTACATTTTATAATTTGAATTGTCTTACAATTAAAATTAGATCGATAAACAACGAAGCATTGAATCATAATCGAACGAAAAAAAAATAAAAAATAAATAAGAAAAGGCGGTTCCTATCCGGTTCCGGAACCGAAACCGCCGGTTCCAGGAACCGAAACCGCCGGTTCCAGGAACCGAAACCGGAACCGTTACTGTTCCAGTTTGGTTCCGGTTCCGGCCATCTTGGAACCGGAACCGCCGATTCGGTTCCGTGGGCACCTCTAGTGAGAAGTGCAGAAGGAAGGAGGGATTGGAGTTCGATCGCGAATGAGGATAGAGAAGGGGATTATGATATTGTTTTTTAATAAACTTTATTTCTTTTTCTCCATGGGTTGGGTTGGGTCAGTTTCCAAAATGGGTCCGCGGGCCGGATTCCGGGCTTGGGCTTAGGGTAGAATTGGGCTGAATATTGGGCTCATTAGCTGGGCTGGAAATCAATCTTTTAATTAGACCGGAGCCCATTTAATTAAATACGAACCGAAACACGACTAGTAAATTGCAATTTATTCGTAAATAGGTTTCAACAATTTGTATGGTATTAATTCACGATTTTCGTTAATTAACTAGTGATAAATGAATTAACCCACAGTCAATGACTTAGATTAATTGATTCAGATAATCAATTACATAATTACAATTAGTAATTTATAATTCTTAAGTGATTTTTTTTAATTAACTTATAGCAATAAGTTAAATAAATTAAGAGTTATCTTAGCCTTCGATTATTAATTAAGCTAATTAATTATTGGGGAGTATCTCAATTATAATTAATTCCAAGGTAAGACCCTAGATTATAGCATACATCAAACCCAACTATTAATTTAATTATGAGGGTCAAGGTAACACTAATTAAACTATCTTATACCTATATTAATAATAATATAGAGATAAAGAATTCTTAATTGAATTGTTATTTTTGATTAAAGAATTAACTTATGGAAACAAGTTTTTTAAGCTAAGGTTGTTAATCAAGATTAAATTGATTAAGCTAATCAATTACGCAATTAAGATTAATTAATTGAGGAGCTTCTCAATTAATTTCAAATTCAAGTTAACAATAAGTCGATTGATGATTTATTAGGAGATTTCTCGCATTATCCGTTCACATAACGGGACAAATAAACCGAGCTTAGATAGTAGTGACAATGTCACTGGAGTTAAGATCAATATTCGAATGAATATAGATTAGAACTAATTTCGATAAGTTTATGTCAATAATCGAGAATCTTATTTCATTCTCTAAACGAGGGTCCAACGAAGAGAGAGCAGTAGCCAAGGAGACGTAAGAGTTCTTTACCAGCTAAGAAGAGTAGACGAGGTGGGCTTTCTATAAAACAAAAATCATGTTTTATTAGATGTTAGTTCTTTTACTATTGTCATGTCATAAAAGCTTTAAGTTTTTGTATGATACCTATTTGAGTTGGTTGTGCCAATTGTTAATTGAATTCGGGTCCTAGTAAGATGTCTATCTTACAAGGGTTAGTGTACACTGTGCGACTACAGTCAACGGCAGTTGACTAGTCAGGTGCCGTGGAAGGTGGCCATCTTCACGGTACTTATGTTTCCAGATATGGTAAGGTATAGATAAATTAGCATGCGCAGGCATTTTGAATCATCAAATATTTTGGTAAGCATGGGCTCTTTGATGTAAAAACCCTATGCATTACCATTAGTATGACTGACAATAAGATAAATATTTTGGCATGTGTCCACTGAGTACTCTCGTACTCAGCCCTGTACATTATTTCTGATGTGCAGGTTGAGCAGGGGAAAGCGGAGTGACTGGCGGTGTTTTGTCAAACCAGTAGTTATCAATGTTGAAATACTCTTGGTAATACATGTCTCCATACATGTATTTCAGTAATTTCCATTCTGCTGCGTAGACTTCAAATTAGTACACTTTATTCGATATGGTTGTACCCCAAAGTCAGAATCTTAACAATACCTTAGTACCTTGATCAGTTATTGGTGTCAGTCTATCAGTATATGAGATAATATCATCTGCAATGGATGAGACAAATTCCTACAATATGTTTGTTTCCTCATTCCTCACCCAAAATTTCCATCCATAATCACGAATTACCGAGTTTAGCTATTGATTAGTAAATTGCGGTCATGACACGGTCCTTGCACTTCTATAGAGCCAATCAAAATATCTTCGACGTAAGTGCACGGTCTATGCACTTGGTGCTTCATGATTCATGGTCCATGTTTGGGTACAGAGATGATCTAGTTATCATCGGCGCCTAAGCACGGTCCGTCGTACTCTTGGTGGTACATGGGGCATGGTCCGTGCACTGCTTCTTAGGCCCAAAATTTGATCGTTTTTTCGGTTTCTCTTTATCTCGTGATCCTTCATAAACACACAAGCCTTGTTAGGCACAAAACTCCTGTAGAAACCTACTTAAAATGATAGAATTGAGCAAACACGCATCTGGATTACAAAGATAGAAATGAATAATTATTTCATTTAAAACAACATATTCTATCCAACAGTGCAAGCCAAAAGATTAAATATACATTGAAAAATTGTGTTTATCATACTCAAGTGTATGAAATCTAGATCACTTTCCCTTGGAAGTACTCCATTCATGATGATGACTTTAGTACCCTATAAAAAAAATTATACTACAAAAATTTATTTGAATCTAAAAATATTTCTTCTCCCCAATAATTACATATTTGTTCTTCCAATAAAAAAAATATAATAATTCTATAAGCTAATCACAATCATCAAATAAATTTAAAGAGTGAATTTGTTGAAAATAGATAAATTATTATCATTTTTTGAATTTTCTTATAATCTAAAAAAATTTAGCATAAATATATAATCTATTACTACATATTAAAAAATTAAAAGAAGTAAAAATTATGACTGACCACATTATGATCGAATAGTATCACTCTAAAATATACTAATCTTCTTATCTACAAATATCATTGCTACTTTTCTTATCATTCCGTCTAGAAAAATTGTGGACTAACCCTTTTTCGTGACATACCCTACACATCATTTAATTTTAATTTAATTTATTAATTTTAATTTATTTATTTTTATTATCCACCAAAAAGGAGATCGAGATTTTTTCGATATTGTTATGGCGAATTTTTTTCAATTACGCCTAGATCTTTGTATTACAAAAGTTTGTCAATAAGATTTTCCCTATTAATGCTAATTTTAGAAGTTCCGACTGTAATTAGATAGAAGAAATCAATGAAAATTAGAGCTGAGCATAAGAAACCGAAAAACCGAACCGACCGACTATCCAGACCGAACCCGATCCAAAAATATGAGTAACCGAACCGTATGGTTCGGTTTTTATTTCTATTTTTCAAAACCCGACTCTAACGATTCGGTTTCGGTTTCTATGCCTAAAAAATCGGCGGTTAACCGAACCGGTACCAATTAAATAAATATATGATTTTATATATATACATATTATATTATATATATATATATATATGTATGTATTTTATTAGATATTACTAACAAAGTTTGAGAGAAGATCACCAGATTCTGAGTATTGATGGAGCCAAAAGTTAATAAGCAATTGAAGGTAGCTCGATCGTTAGTTTAAGTTATTGCAAAACTTATTCTATTAGGATTATGCAATTTAATTTCATTATTTTTTAATTTTTGTAAATTGTTTTTTTTTTTTTGGTCAGACAAACACAACACATACACACACTCACACACACGCACGCACCCAAGGTATCTCAAACCCCCGACCTCTTGGTTGGAGGGGAAGCGTTTTACCACTTGAGCTGCGCTTCAGGACAATTTTTGTAAATTATTTATTTTGCATATATATTCTAAGATATGAATTCTTTCGAATTTTCTTATTATGAACTATAGAAAATAGAATATTTCTTTTATTTATGGTTAACCGTTAGATAAACGGTTAACCGGTCCGATTTTTAGGTTAACCGCTTTCATAGTTTTTGGTCTTTATTCTTTAATTTATAACGGTTAACCGACCCAATAAAAAACCGCATGATCGGTTTTTTTAAGTGTAAAATGATCGGTTAACCGACCCGTGCTCACCCCTAATGAAAATGACAATGCCTAACTAACCCTAGGTGAAGATAGGCAAGTCCAAATGTCCAACATTCAAATGTATTTAGTGTAGCAATTAATGTTAATTGTAGAAGCGCAGACTCTAATTAGATATATAGCCTAGCGACAAAAAGATAGTCCAACATTCAACTTTCAATGTATTTAATGCTGCAATTAATGTTAATCCCAAGAAGCGCCGACTCTAATTAGAATAGAAGAGTATAGCTAAAAAAGGATTCGGACTCATTTTTCATTGAGAAAAATATTCCTAAAAACTACCTAAGCAATTAATTTGAAATAAAAAAATTCTATGTAATACTGCGGGACTAAAGGTTATAGGTTCGAGTTCTTCAGCACATAAACTAGAAAGTCTAGAATTTTGATTATGACAACAGCTAGCGCTGAATATGTTAATTAAACCCCCCGTGAAACACATGCATGTTCAAACTCTATATAAATTTGCGTAGTTTATCTCCATTTCTTACACAGCTTGAGAAAATGGAAGAATTCCAACTAATAGCAATTCTTCTCGTTCCCATCTTTTTTGGTATATATACCGATTCTTTGAGAAGAAACCTTCGACAAGAAGAAACCTTCCCCCTTCACCACCAAAGCTGCCCATAATTGGAAATCTGCATCAAGTCAACTTACTTCCTCACCATGACTTCTATCACCTAGCCCGGAAAACCGGCCCTCTCATGCTCCTCAACTTCGGCAAAGCCCCGATCCTCATCGTCTCCTCAGCCGAGACAGCGCAAGAAGTCATGAGACGCCACGATATAATCTTCGCCAACAGGCCCCACTCCAACGCCTTCAAGAAGCTTCTCTACGGATGCAGAGACATCTCCACTTCGCCTTACGGCGAGCACTGGAGGCACATGAAGAGCATGGCTGTTCTTCACCTGCTCAGTAACAAAAGAGTTCAATCTTACCGTACGATAAGGGAAGAAGAAACGGCCATTTTCTTGGAGAAGGTTCGAGAATCTTCGGGGGTGCCCGTGGATCTGAGTACGATGTTTGCTAGTTTTGCGATGGATGGGGTTTGTAGAGCAGCTTTAGGGAAGAAGTACGGCGAGTCTGAAACTGGTAAGAAATTCGGACGTGCCATGGCGGATGTGAATGAGTTAATTGGGGTTATTAATATGGGTGATTATATTCCGTGGCTTGATTGGATTGGTCGCATTAGAGGTTTCCATAAGAGACTCGATAGTACTGCCAAAGATATGGATGAAGTCTTAGAGAGTATGATTGCAGAACGGCTGCAGGTTAAAAAGGAGAATGTACTTGAGGACAATTACTTTGATATTTTGCTTCAAACCTACAATGAGCAAACCGTTGATAGAAATGCCATGAAAGGCGTACTTTCGGTAATCTCTCTCTCTCTCTCTCTCTCTCGCTTATATGGAATGTACTCCCTTCGTCTAAGTTTAATTGTCCGACTTTATTATTTTATATCTCACATATATTTAAAGTATGAGACAATTAAACTGAGAAGGAGGGAATATTTAATTAGGGCTTGTTTAGTAGGCCCAATAAGTCAAAGATAAGACAACTTAATGTAAATCTATTGTACGCACAGGATGTATTTGTAGGTGGAACTGATACGGTATCCGCGGCTTTGGAATGGACAATGGCGGAACTCCTACGAAGCCCTAAAGCGATGGAAAAGTTGCAAAGCGAAGTAAGAGGAATCGTGAAGGAGAGAGAAGAGATAACTGATAATGATCTTGAAAAGATGCATTATCTGAAGGATGTGATCAAGGAAACTCTACGTCTTCATCCTCCAGCCCCATTACTTGTCCCTAGAATATCCACTAAAGATGTGCAAATCAATGGCTTCGACATTTCAGCTGGAACAGTGGTGTCAATCAACGCGTGGGCTATAGGGAGGGACCCGATTGCTTGGGACGAACCAGAAAAGTTTATGCCTGAGAGATTCTTCAATTCCTCCGTAAGTTTCAAAGGCCAAGATTTCGAATTCATCCCGTTTGGGGCTGGACGAAGGGGATGCCCGGGGATCACATTTGCTGTTGCTAGTATGGAGTATCTATTAGCAAATCTCATGCAGAAATTCAATTGGAAATTGCCTAATGGAGTTGAAGGGAAAGATTTGGACATGAGTGAGACCTTCGGGTTGGCAGCCCACAAAGCACTTCCTCTTCTTGCAGTTGCCTCTCATTCTTGATGTTCAAGTTCCAATTGCTACAAATGATGAAGATAATAAGGAATATATGGAAATTACAAATAAAAATTATGTCGACATAAGAAAATATATTGAAGAAATACCTAGTGCGTATTCTTCAATTCATGCATTGATAATGTAGTTTGAATATGCTATTGTAATGTATTTAGCCGTGAAAATTCTGATCGGCGAAAATCGAATTTTCGATTTAAGAATAAGAAATTTTGAGCTAGAATATTCGATGAATAAATATTATAGCCATTTTATTTTCACAAGCTTTTGAAAATTTTATTTAAGAAAGAGTGCTTCCGGATTAAGTATTTTATTTCCGGAACAGACACACATCGGATTCTGGAGATTTCGGAGCAAGAGAATGATTTCAGAGAATGTGGATGTGACATTAAATCATTTTTCGGACATGAGTATATTATTCGAGAATTATCGAGATTGATGGGAATTTATTTCTACATAGATAGAATAAATTTCCAGTATTACTGGAATAGTTTTATAGAATGAGATGATGGAAGAAGCTATTTACTTTAGCAGAATCTATATATCTTATCTATATACACATGGTTGAGCATGGCTCGGTTCGGTAACCGAATCAAAACGAATAATTAAAAAAAATAACCGAATTTTTCATAATTAGAAACAAAAACCGAATCATATATTGAATAAATCAAATTTAACTGAACTATATTTTTCCGGTTCGGTTATGGTAAAATACCAAAAATCTGAAATTTTGAAATGTCATTCAAACTTTATAGTTTTTTCAAATAGTATCAAAAAATATATTTCAGGGTTCGATAACTAAATAAATCCATAACCTAAAATTATATATGCTTTCATGTTTTATTTTATTTTATACTAGTAAATGTAACGTGTGTTGCACCTTCATTTTAATTTGATAAATTTATATTTATATTTCTAATTAACTTTGATGGTTAGGTGATTCATAGGTTGAATGATGTAATACACCGTCTTTTTCCCATTAGATTTTATGATAAAATTTAAAAATTTTATTTAAGACGATTCATGCATGGAGAAAATGTTATTTTTTTATTTTATAATATGACTATTTTTTTGAATTATGTTAAATGGATTATGTGAATTGTTTTAAATACTTGTGTTTAAGATTATTTAATTAGACAAGTGTGCTCCTCTGGATTATATTTCGCTAATTAAGCTATGAATTCTATTTTTTTTGTTATATAGTACGTAGTATTACTTTAGTATGTATTCATATTAAGGTGGCGTAATTCTTGTAATACCATATAGTATGCATATTAATATGTGTCTCTATAACTATATATGTGTATGTGATTCAATTATATACATATATAAATACGTGGGGGTAGATAATGAAGAATAATAAGATATATATATAGAGTAATGCTCAAATGCCCACGTGTGAATGCTTAATGTGTTCACGGATGACGTGACATTGGAATATATAAGAAAGTTAATAAAAACCTTAACAAAAATAATTAAACCCTACTATAAAAAAAACTAAACCCTAACATAAAAAACTAAACTCTAATAGGAAAAATTGTAGACGTGGCTTGCCACATCACCGTTAGGCACATTAAGTATGCCCACCGTGGGTAGGAAAGCATATATATATATATATATATATATATATATAGATAGATAGATATAGAGAGAGAGAGAGAGAAAAAAAATGATATGCTATTCACCTAATGGTGGCCACCTTCGTCGTTTCTTCGAATTGACATTATTTTATTTAATTTTTTTGATTATTTTATATTCTAGTATAATAGAAATTAATATAGAAGTCATTAAATTTACAAAATAAATAAAAATCAAAATTTGATTTGTTCTTTTTTCCTTCTAACATCGAAAAATGAGTAATATGACAAATCGATCTTTGATTTTTATTTATTTTATAAATTTAATGATTTCTATATTAATTTTTATGATACTAGAATATATATTATTACTTAGCCCACTTTTTCACTTTAGTAACCATTGCAATCTGGTGTTTATCTATTTACCACAAGATTCATTGATTGTTAATGGGAACACGTCGCCCTCTGCTATTAGGGCGCTCCGGTTTTTCTACCCCATTAAAAGATATATTGTAAAAATTACCCTAAAAAATACACTAATGTAAAAACTGCTCTTTTGGAATTAAATAATCGGGCGGGACCCACAATCAAACACACATGCTGCAGAGTCGAGACAAGGGTTGTGAAAGTGCGTGTTGGACTTTGCAAAATTTAATAAAATTGTCGTTGAAATGGGGTGCTCCGGTTGTGGGGTTTTAATTTTATGAATTAATTTATTTATTTTTTTGTTTTTTTCCTTTTGTAAAATATTCTACTCTCCCTCTCCATCCTCCATATAAACACCCCACCCGACTCAACACTAAACCCTACATACTCATCACCCCATCACCCTCAACACTCCATATTACGAAGGTGAAAAAAAAAAATTTAATCTTCACTATCTACTCAACACTCTATCCTCCATACTATAATTTTCTACCAATTCCGGCAACCACCCTCCCACCGAAATTTCATTGCACACAAGGATGGGGTCACAATACGTAATCGAAAACGACCACTTTGTCTTGCCGGAAAACGAATCGGGAATCTCCGTCGAAGTAATACCACGACGAATATCGGTATGTTTTCCGACGAATGTAGTATTAATTTTTTGTTATTAATTTAAATTCTTTTATTTGTTATGATTTAATTAGAAATTAATTCGTTTATTGATTTTTGTTAGAAATTAATTGATTATTATTTTGTTTAAATTAATCCCCTTATGTGATTTAATTCGAATTTATTAGAAATTTGTAGTGTTTGTAATGTTAAAATTTATATTTAGATTGAGGAAAAAAAAGAAAATTTTGGGAATAGCCAACCGGTCAATCGGACGCCGGAAAACCGCCGTCCGATCGTATATTTCGGTCGCCGGAAAAATCACTTTTCAGGCAATCCGAATGACCGGCCGGCTATGCCCGAAAATTTTCCTATTTTTTCTTAGTATGTATAATTAATCACATGTTTTTTGTAATTTTATTAAGTCGTTAATTAATTTTTTTTTGAAAATAATTGATTATTATTTTATTTAAATTAATTAATTATGTAAATAATCGGTTGGTTAATTTAATTTTTTTTTTTACAGGATTCTCCGGCGCCATGGTACCGTAGAAGCAGTTTGATCAACCGGAGATTTGATGTCGGCAACTATTATAGGGTTAAAATCTTGGAAGATATAAAGTTGGCACTGAGCGAGACATATCGAGGTGGTGAATTGGTCGATGAGTTTCAGTTGGGACCTTTCGGACATTTGCTCGATTGGGAGCCGGGGCAGAACAGTAAACCCCTGATCCACTCCGTGTTATCTCGAGCTGTCGTGACGGAGGTGGGAATTTGGTTCCACATTAGGGGCCAGTACGTAGAGTACACCGTTCAGGACCACGCTCTGATCACGGGGTTGAGATTTGGCCCTACTGATTTTGATCCCAGGATTCAGAGGGAGCCAAGGGCATACCGTTTTTTTCAAGACGTCTGTGGCGGCCATGGTCAGAAGACCGCACTGTTGCACTCCTAGTTGGGAACACTCACGTCTGAGAATGATCCAAACGGGCAACTTCGATTGAAGTTGGCAAACTTATTGATGGCCAAATTTTTTATCCTCGGTCATGACGGGCAAGCTCCACCCCACCAGTGGTTGTGGGAGTTGATCGACAACACTGATGAGTTTAATTCTTTTCCTTGGGGTGCGTACTCCTACAAGACCTTACAATACTACTTGAGGACGTTTCAGACGAGGTCTAGGAAGTATCACATTTATGGGCTGGTATGGGCACTTATGATCTGGGCTTACGAGGTGATGCCAGGGTTCGGTGAGCAATTTGCGGAGAGGGCTTCCACGACAGACGTCCCGAGGTGTCTCAGATGGAGATTCCGCAATACTTTCACCGGCGTGTCCGAGGCAGAGCTGTACGCGCCGTTCGATGATCCGGAAGGAGGTATTACTAGGATCGAGCCGGAAGATCAGGAGATTGAAGAAAGTTACTACCAATCGGTACATGAACCGGGGGCCTTACTGGTGAAGTTTCACGTGCCGAAGACTTCGTACATTGTGGACGAACACCCTCGTATACATCGAGCTGATCCCGGGTCCCAGCATGCCGTTGTAGATTCCTACGAGGGAAGTTAACGTAGACGGAGTTCCCGGTCTACGAAATTTGCCGGGAATCTAGCTGAGAAAGGTACATCTTCATCCCGGCAGGAACATGGTTCTCAAAGCAGGAGTGGTGGACAGGAGCATTCTCTTCCCGGGATGTCTAGGGAGGACTTTGTCAGTATTGTAGAGGACGTCACTCGTCGCGAAAACGAGCGCATTATGCAGACAATGAGGCAAGAGTACGAGGGAAGGGAAAAAAACCTCTTGACGAAGGTAAAGAAGTGGCTCGGTAAGGGAATCACGAAGGGCATTGACATCGTGAGCTGCGGGACTTCCTCTATGTCCATTCTAGTTCACTCGCCCCGACGTTCGAGCCCGCCCCTCAACGTTTTCTCACCACGGGCATCGGATTATGCAGCCACTGCTGTTTCGACGAGCCCTGAAGCGACCGAGCCCCTCGAGTCTGTAGCTGCTCGAGCAGACACCTCTCTCCCTCTCTACACGGGTGCCTTCACTGACCCCTACATTGGCGAGAACCCGAGCACTGTAGACCATTCGACATTCACTTCAGTTTTTGAGCTGGTATAATAAATTAGAGTGTCGTCTTTCTTACACATTTAGTTTCATTAAATTTCGTGTTTCGTGCATGCTTATTCGAATATTCATTTATCGTACAGGACACTCCATTCTTGCCGATGACTACCAACGGGCCCCTTTCCACCTTCATTCCGCCGTTCGGTCAGGGTTATGTACCGATTCCCGAAGATACACATGAACCGCCGAGGAACTCTATGCCGGAGTTCTGGTCCAGCACGCCTGTTTTTTCGACTCCAATCCCGACATCCTCGACTGCCACTCACCCGAACATTACGATTCGTGAACAGCCGAGACGTGCTTCGTCGGTGGAGCTTAGGCAGGTATTTCTTTCAAAATTGATGTGAATATCTGATATATCTATATCTATTGCTAAATTATACTCTAACATCGTATACTTTGGATTACCGTATTAGTATATTAAAATTTCCTCACATCTCATGTAGTCTACTACATCGAGGACTAGTGGATCAGAGAGGAAGAAAGCCCCTCCTAAAAAGTCAAAGCAAAGGAGGAGTGGTGCTTCAGGCGCTTCAGGGAGTAGAAGTACATATTTGCCGCCCACAATGCCGGCTATGCCCCCTCAGGACGTGGTGAATGATTGGAAGGCATTTCTTGCTGACCAGACAGCAGGAAAAAAAGTCAGCATTCCTGAAGCATCAGAAGATTGGACTGTTGCACATTTCGCTCAGATGTTAGACAAGAAGGGGCAATGGGATATCTTCGTACGCAAAATTGAGCCTTAATTGAATTATTCAATTAAATTCTGATTTAATTGTCGCACTAGTGGTTCTAACACTTATGTGTTCACTGCGCAGACTTTCGACCTTGCCCTAATGACCTTGCGCCAGAAAATTAAAAGTGGGACCGATGTTTATCATCAATGGCGGGATGGAGGATTGGTCATATGCCCTACATTCGTCATCGTAATATTTTGAATTTTATATTTCATTTGATATATTTAACTGCCTCTCTACTTTCGCTGATTATTTATACTAATATGTAATCATTGTTCATGAATGTAGTTGGATCTTAAAGCGGACTGGCAGGCCTTGTTTGCAGAGGCACGAGAGGTCTTTGGTACTTCCGCTGAAGAGATGAGTAACCCCCATCATGGTCTTCACATTGTGAATTACATGCGAACCCACTTGAAACCGAACCCTCAATTGATTGGATTAGTATTGGGTACGTACAGAGGAATTGATTCTCCTAACTGGTGGTCTGCAAGATCGGTAAGTCGTAGAAGTAAATCTCCGGATATTTCATTATGAGTTAATTTAGTTATCATGTGGTTATTAAATACTTAAAATATGTCAACTTATATTAATTACGTTGTTTCCATCACTATGTAGATTGTCATTCCATGGGTTATTGAACGTGGCAACCGATATGTTGTTTGTTTTGTCCTCCCGGATCAGAAAAAAGTCATTGTTATGGATCCGGGGTATTGGGATCTCAACGCCTAAGAGCAGGGAAATGTTCTGCACGAATTGGAGCCTTTGAGATTCTTTTTGCCACATTGGTTAGTTGGTGGGCTTTATTGGGCCAGGAATATTCATGGTTGGCGGGATAAGGCACAGTACTTTGCGTTTGAATTTGCTCCGAGGGATCAAGTCATTACAAGTCGTCTGGAAAACAGCAACGGTCCAATCGCCATAATGAATATCGAGCGCTGGATTAGTGGATGCCCTGATGTAACTAATGTGGACGATATGTTAGCCTTGTATAGAAAGATTGTTGCTTGCAGGATCTTCAGTCACCACACGTAGTTGTAATCTAAATTCTTTGGTACGATATGAATTGAGTTCTTTTTCGAATTACAGTTTAATTCAGTTGGGTTTTCTTGTGAATGTGAATATTCATTTATTTTGGACAATATATACTAATTGAAGCATTTTATTAACATCGTACATTCGTCTTAATATAATGAATTGATATATTAATTTAATTTAGTTTAATTTAATTTGATTTGAATTAATGTAAAAATGAATCTAATTTAATATATTACCCGCGAATTACTAATTTAATTTAATTTAATTTGATTTGATTCAATTTGATTCGATGTAATTTAATTTTATTTCATTTGATTTAATGTAATGTAAGACAATAAACTATAGTAGCCGTGAATTTCATCTAATTTAATTTAATTTGATTAAATTAATAATTAATTTGATTTAATTTAATTTGATTCGATTTAATTTATTATAATTTAAAAAAAGAAACTATATTAGCCGTTAATTTCATCTAATATAATGTAATTAATTTTGGTAATTTATTTTAATTTAATTTAATTTAATTTAATTTAATTTGATTTGATGAGATAGACTTTGACTTGATTAATTTAATTTAAAATTCGGGAAAAGTAAACACTAAAGATTGCACAAAAAAAACCATTTAAACTAAATTATTGATATATGCAAATTAGATATATTTGGGCAGTTAGGGCCGGTAAGATCAGGAGCGTCGCAGTGCAGACATCTACGAGGTCTACGACCTCGACGGCCGCCTCGTTCAAGTCTGCCTCTGATTCTTCTTTCTTTTGGCCTCCCAGATAGACGTCTCGGGATTGGTGGTTGGACGTCAACGTCCTTGATGGATCGCGACACTGTCCACATATGTTTTTTCGGTACACTTCGAATTGGGACGCTGAAACAAGCCTCGTACGAGGCTCGTCTATAGAATATCGAGACGTAATCCACCACGTTCTCTCTATTCTTCCTGCAATTAGTAAAAAAAAAATGGGTTAAAATATTAATTATGTACTGATATATATGCATTAAAATAATGCAAAGTGAATTTCATTACTTGATTGCTGTCATCGCGTGAGCACAGGGGAGACAATCAAACTCCCACCGCCTGCATTGACACACGTGTTGCTGCAGGTCAACCATCACTTCCCGGTTAGACGTCTTCACTTTATAGTGAAGAGTATTGGCAATCCTTGTGGCCTTGTAGGTGTTTGCGTATTCCAATTGCACTGCCATTTTTCTCCGAGCCTCTTCTGTGATCGGGTGAGTATCATTCCTGCACTTTTCGCGTCGCTCATTGAACCATTCTTCAATGATGAGCCTTACAGCATCTAGACAAGCAACAACCGGCAGACGTCTCGCCCATAGGAGGCTATTGTTAAAAGATTCTTCTGCGTTGGATGTCATGTTGCTGAATCGTCTTGCCTCGCACTGCGATCGGGACCACCTTGTTACTCCAACATCTATCAACCTGTTGTAAGCGACCCTGCTAGTGCGCCGGATCCCCTGAAGGTAGGTCTGGAAATCATGATCGTCGTACGTATACGCGGCATGTTGGAGCTGGATGCCTACATTTTTGCCGTAGCAGGCGAGATTTTTGGCAAGATGGAAGTAACAGAACCCATGCTTAGCTGCGGGAAAGATCTCTCGGACAGCATGTATGATAGACGCGTGCTGATCGGAGACGAACAATGTACCCGGACATGGACCATATGCTTCTCGGAGGCATGCCATGAACCAAGTCCACGATTCGTTATCCTCAGTCGGCCCTATTCCGTACGCCAGTGGGAATAGTTGCTCGTTCGCATCCTTCGCCACAGCTACACACATTAACCCGTGGGCCTTCCCCTTGAGATGCGTGCCATCAACAACAATGACTGGGCGGATATATCCATTTCGCCAAGCAAAACGCGTAGCGCCTAGAGCAACGAAGACTTGTTTGAACCGGCCATCCTGGCTAATCTCGTGCTGGGTGATCGTCTCCGTATTAGTGAGCCTCAGCATGTAAAGGTAACTGAGCAGATCGTTGAAGGAATCCTTGTGTTTGCCGTATACCATCTCGATGGCGGCATTCCGTCCCTTCAAGCACACATCGTAGTTGGCATCGATGCCGAACTCGGATTTGAGCTCGTTGTGAATAATACGGGGCTTTATTATTTCCGCATCACGGAGCAATCTTTTCGCAAAAATTGAACCGATCACCAACGCGTGGATCTTCCTCTCATAAGTGGTATCTGTTAGACCTACCTCATCGCATGTGTGCTCCTCGTCAAATATGTTAACAGTCCAAGGCCCGCCTTCGCTAGTGAGATAAAGTCTAAAGGAGCAATCTCCGGATAATTTGCATACCATGACCATTCTTGTCTTATCTGATTTAGCGACATAGTATTCTTTCCTCCTGTTCAAATGCCATAAACCCACTGCGATCCAGATTTCATCCTTGGAGAAGAAAACTGAGGTCCTCGACAGCTCATCAACATTCAAGAGATCATCGTGATACACTAGTGAATCACGGGGCCGGGCAGGGACTATCGGGACAAGCCAATTACTCATGTGCTCCGTGTCCGAATCATACTCCTCTTGACCCTGACCAGGATTTGGGAACATCATCCCAAGGAGTTTCTGCATACCCCCTTCCTCCTGTATCCAAGCGGTCCACTCCGCGAATAAAGCCTTGTTCAGCTGCCTACCATCATGGTATAGATTGGTCTCGCCCTCGCTCTCCGAGGTCTCCGAATCCTGTTCAGGTTCCGGGACGTAATCTTCGTCATGTATTTGCTCTTCGTCGTGCTCGACCTCTTCATTGAGGTATGGAATGTTACCTATTTCCGGGACGTTGTTGCTTTGGCCGAGATACTCGTCCCCTACCTAGTTGCTAGAAGCAACAACCCTCCCGACTTCATCCAAGTATGCCCGCTAATCGTCGGTGTCCTGGCTGAAAAAATCATTTGACCCACCGTACGCCTGCGACTGATCGAAGGTAGGGACATATGGAGAGGATGTCTCGACGTATGAAGATGATGCCCCGGCATGTGAAGAGGATGCTCCGTCTTTTGTCTTCACGAATATTGTTGGTATAAAACCATTGCATAATTCTTATAATGTATCGTCACTCGTCAAACGTGAAATCGCATTACGCCCGCGGTTGCTCTTCCTTATATAAAAAAGATCGAAATCGGAGCCCGCCGGGTTGCAATAATGAGATATGAGGTATCTCAAGTTGTAAATTGTTATCCCATAAGATACTGATAATGGGATATTGACCTCGGTATGACCTCATCACCGCCTTGATAACTAGAATCATCCCAGATACCCCCGTATTTAACATTGACGTAGATCTCAGCCATCTGTAGTCAAATAATTACAACTTAATTAATAAAAATTACAAATAAATATAAAATCAATAAATTAAACACATAAATATATACTATTTTCGTTAGGAACATCACAAGTATATACTGATTTAATCCATCACATAAGGGAATTAATTTAAACAAAATAATAATCAATTAATTTCAAACAAAAATTAATAAACGAAATAATAAAATTAAAAAATACATGTGATTAATTATCCATACTTTAAAAAAAAAGAGAAATTTTTGGGCATATCCGGCCGGTCCATCCCGTGGCCGGAAAAGTGGTTTTTCCGGCGACCGGAATACGTGACCGGACGGCGGTTTCCCGGTGTCAGATTGACCGGCCGGCTATGCCAAAAATTTTCTTATTTTTTTGTCAACCTAAATATAAATTTTAAAGTTACAAACACTACAAATTTCTAATAACTTTGAATTAAATCACATAAGGGAATTAATTTAAACAAAATAATAATCAATTAATTTCAAACAAAAATTAATAAACGAAATAATAAAATTACAAAATACATGTGATTAATTAACCATACTAAAAAAAGAAAGAAATTTTTGGGCATAGCCGGCCGGTCCATCTCGTGGCCGGAAAAGTGATTGTTCCGGCGAACGGAATATGTGACCGGACGGCGGTTTCCCGGCGTCCGATTGACCGGCCGGCTATGCCCAATTTTTTCTTTTTTTTTCTCATCCTAAATATAAATTTTAAAGTTACAAACACTACAAATTTCTAATAATTTTGAATTAAATCACATAAGGGAATTAATTTAAACAAAATAATAATCAATAAATTTCAAACAAAAATTAATAAACGAAATAATAAAATTAAAAAATACATGTGATTAATTATCCATACTTAGAAAAAAAAGAGAAATTTTTGGGCATAGCCGGCCGGTCCATCCCGTTGCCGGAAAAGTGATTTCTCCGGCGACCGGAATACGTGACCGGACGGCGGTTTTCCGGCGTCCGATTGACCGGCCGGCTATGCCCAAAATTTTGTTTTCATCAACCTAAATATAAATTTTAAAGTTACAAACACTACAAATTTCTAATAATTTCGAATTAAATCACATAAGGGAATTAATTTTCAAAATAAATCAATTAATAAATCAAAATAATAATCAATTAATTTTCAAAATAAATCTATATACTGATTCCTAAACATATAATTTCATTTTCATAAATACGACATGTTATGAAAATTCAATTAAATTCCAAAATAAATACATAATCTACTTGCTAAACATATAAATTCGATATTAAACGATTACCTATATTGTTGGATAATTCAGAAACGCGATGAAGCAAGGTGGTTTACTTCCTCTTCCTCTTCCTCAGCTCAGCTTTGTTTACTTCTTCTCAGAATAATTTTTTGGTGAATTGGTCTTTTTTTTTTCTGAATTCTATTTGCAATTTTGCGTTGTATGAGTTGTTGTATATATTCAGTTTTCGGTGTGGTTGACATAGGACACCAATACTGTTTCGTCTGTGATATCAGAGATGAATTATTTGTACCAAAAAAGCAGTCAAATTGTGCCCATTCACGCATGCATGCATAAAGCAAAAAAATATTAGTAATACTATTCATAATAGTAATTATAACAAGAAAAAAAAAATTGAGCCGTCACCTCTCACATTCATCATTCACCCATAATTGAATTGTGGTGGTAGTTTTTAAACATAAAATGTGGGACCCATAACACATTAAAATAATTGAAAGGGTAGTTTTTACATTACTTCATTTAAAAGGGTAATTTTTACATAATGATTTTTTAAAGGGGTAGTTTTAAATATTCTGAGCTGCTATTATGCCTAACAAATTGATAAATTATTTTCTTCCTCATTCTGTTTCAAACATCTAGATATGCCAAACTATGTGAGAGCTCTAGAGAGAGAGGGTTCACGGTTGAAAGGGAGATAACAAAAATAGAGAGCAGGGCGGGGATAGAATGGGGCCCTCTGCAAGTTTTTAAATTGTGGCCTTTTCATAGTGCATAATTTTTTAAAAATTTAAATAATAATTAGCTGATTTTTTTATTATCAAAATTACACTAAAATCTATTCTAAAAAAACAATGTTTTTTAAGTATAAAGAGTTGGTATGCTTGTATGTCCTTAAAAATACAAGCGAGGACAATTATGAATGTGTGTAGAAAAGAGAGTAACGTGAACAAATTTATGATGATGTCAAACAAAAAAAATACTAACTAAAATGCAAAAAATAAATGAAAATATAGAGACGTAAAGATCTTAATTTAAAGTTAGAATTTTGGATTCAACAAATCAAAAAATCAGACATTTATTATGACGTCAAATTAAAAATAACTAATAAGAAAAATAACAAACGAAAAAGTGGGCCCTAATTATATTGTCAAACTAAAATAACAAAGAGTTAAAAAAAACAAAAAGAGAAAAAGAAAGAAAAATATGTAAAATAACAAAGAGTTAAAAATAAATAAAAAAAGGAAAAAAGAAAGAAAAATATAAGGAAAATAAAAATTAAGGGAATGGCAATGATATTAGAAGGGTTCGAACACGAGAAAAACAAATGAAAAAGAAAAAAAAAAAAAAAAAACTCTCCACCAACTGCGCTACTACTGCATTATGTGACTATTATGATTAGAATATATATATATATATATATATACAAAAACTATAAACTTAATTATTTCGGCCCTAATTTTTCGGGGGCCTGTGCAATCGATCACCTTGCGCAGGATCCCATGCCCTTGCGGGATAGGATCCTTTATCCCCAATATGGTGTCCCAATATTTAATTTCTACTATTTTTTATATTATTTTTATATAAATAAAAATACTATAATATAATAAATCATAATAGACATTTATAAGAAAAAAATTGAATTTTTTTGACATTATATACTTTAGTTTTGAATTTATCAACTTTAATATACTAATAAAAGTAAAATTAAATGCTAAAAAATAAATATAAACCCTAATAGAGATGGGTGAACCCTTGAAAATAATCATAAAATAAAATAAATTATTATAAAATAAATTTATTTTAAAAATATATATAAAACTAATAAAAATTATATTTTGGGACACGATTGAGACACCGGAATAGGGACGGAGGATCCCATGCTTGGGCTATGGGGAAGGACCCGGTTTCTTGGGACGAACCAGAGAATTTTAAGCCCGAGAGGTTCTTGAATTCCTCCATGGATTTCAAGTTTGTCCCGTTTGGGGCTGGACGAAGGGGATGCCCCGGGATCTCATTTGCTGTTGTTGTTATGGAGCTTCTATTAGCGAATCTCATGCAGAAATTTGACTGGAAATTGCCTAATTGGTGTTGAAGAAAAAGATTTGGACATGAGTGAGAGTTGTGGGTTGACAGCCCCCAAAGCACTTCCTCTTCTTGCAGTTGCCTCTCACTCGAATTATGCAGATTTTAAGAAATACTAGCAAGGATTAAGTGCATTGCACCTATATCCTCTTACCTACCATAATCATCTTTTACGATTATTAATAAATTTGAATAAATAAAAAATCTTTTATTAACACTTCTGTGTTAGATGTAAAGTATAGACAACAGATTAGACTCCAACTACTTATTTATTTCTATCATTTAAAGGAGGATCAATAATTGCTTCTCATCAACCTCAACCTCTTGGTTGTAGGGGAATTGCGTCTTATCAACTGAGTTGCGTTTCTTTTATAAGGTTTATTTTAGGATACATATTTATAATAGTTTTCTTCAAATATTACGTTAGTCGTGATCACATTAAATATGTCCACGGTGGTTGAAAGAGTTTTCATCTATTATTACATACACATGTTTATGATCAACTGTCAAAATATAGCTCAACAACAACACTAACCATCGATATTAAAAAAAGAACAGAAAACACATTGCAAAATACATCATCCCCTTTTATTACCAAACACATCCAAACAAACTTCAATATACACCACACCATGCAAAAACATGCAACACCAAAAAACAAAAAAAAAGGTTAGCTCCGACTAGTACCTATGCCAAAGGCCGCCACTAAAACCCGAAACATCTCTCACCGGCATCCCGTACTTGTCCAAACGCCCCGACCCCGGATACCCTCTCGTGCTCAAGCTCGCGTTCGTTTTCTGCGCACTCACTCTCACTACGCTCTCCCTCTCCCTCTGCACTGAATACCGGTTCACCGAGTTCGACCTCTCCCACTGCGAACAACTCGACCTCTCCCACTGAGGCCTCTGCTTGGGAGCGCTCAGAGACCTCGCCTTCGCTTTTGAGGACTCCGTATAAGCCATGTAACTCGGATGGTCCGAGTAGCAACTACTCTTGGCAGGCGTGAACGGGGCACGTACAGTGTTTCCGTCCACGGATGAGGCGGAGCAGTAGGCGGGGCTGTTGTTTGCAGTGTAGAAAGGGCTTCCGCTCGAGTTTAGAGCTAATGTGAGTGGACTAAGGGATTGGACTCCGCCTGAGGAGGTGCTTAGCCACGTTGTTTGAGCGGAGGCGGAGGCAGTCTCTTTGGAGAGGGAATAGGTCGAGTATTGGTCGGAGATGTGGCTGGGTTGGGAGGAATGCAGTATGTTTCTGGGTACCGGAGTGATGCTGCTATGTCTATCGTCTAAAACTTTGTTGCTTTTGCTATCGTCCACGCGGACGATACGGGTGATGAAGGATCCTTGCTCCCATGGCGTCGTCGTCTCGCCTTTCCTTCTCTCCATCCAGTGGTGGATGAGGGGCGACTTGTCTTGGTCGTAGACGAGATTGTTGTTTGATCTCTGTTTTTTTTTTTTTTTTTTTTAGCATGAATCATGAGTGAGTAAACGAGAATCTATGACAAGAATAGGTGTTTCGAAGAAAACCTTAGACGACGTCGTAGGCTGGTCGTGCTTCGTACTCCTGGTCGCCACCATTGTATGATCCACTTTCTCATGTGGTGCTCGGACCTACATATATAAGAAACCAATAAATTTAAATTTGGATGCATGAAGGCATCAAACTACTAGATGTGATTGGTACATTAAAGTTTTTAATGACTTTAGTGTAACTAGCTATCTTAATAGTGTAGTGATGGAAGTAGGGGAAGTATGCGAAATGTTACTCTAATACTCCCTCCATCCCTAATACATGAGTGAAATTTCATTCAGTGCAAAGATTAAGGAAAAATTGTTAAATTAGTTAGTAGTGGATGATAAAGTTGTTACAAGTGAATTAAGTGTAATGTTATTCGGATAAAATTATTGGTAGAAAGGATAAAGCGGTGGGCCCAAGCAGGTAATTTGGTAAATAAAGTGTAGTGAAATAGTTTTGAATTAAAAACGTCAATAGGAATAATTTCTTTTTGGAAAAAATAATAGCTAACAGTTGAAACTAAAGGCAAACACTAATTTATGCACAAAGAAATCCGTAATAGAAGCATGCAAGGATTCTTCTAATAATCGCATGTATTGTCAATCTAATAAATATATCACTCAAAGCAAACGCCCTCTTACTGTATGGTTGAAACGACATGTCCTTGTGCTTGAATGCGGAGCTTCTGAAAGGGGATCTCGACTAGCTCGTGTTCTAGCTTGGGCCCGCACCAGCGCCTGCAACTGTCGCAACTTATCCACATTTTGCTTCCTCAAAATGTGACCTCTCACCAGCGCTTGGAGTTTCACCAACGCTTTTAACGCTCGTAGAGCTCTTCTTGACTGCATGTGTTCAACCAATCAGTAGCAATTCAATAATAATATTTGTTTAGATGTACAATGAGTAACTTCTAGGAATATATTTGAGGTTGTTAGATCAACGAACACTTGTTATTTACTTTTAATAACCATGGAATAAAAGTCTAATTTCAAGAAAAAAACAAGACATCTCACCATTGCAATGAAGTGAAGATAAAGTAATCCAATAAGATTGGAAAAGGTATCTGAAAAGATTAATTTCCAGCAATATTCTTTCACTTTCTGTTATTGTGTAACTTTCTTGAACCTACCGTAGCTTCACTAATAACTTAAAAATTCTGAGTAGATCCCTTTTACTTCTTAAATGCATATCTATACTAGATCTTTTCAGTAGAAGGAAATGTACTAAGACTTTTGTATAAATCGTGATTCGTGGAATCTGCAGCTGCTACCTTTTATAAAACTAGACAAATGTCGTTGATCAATAAGATTTTTCACTACCAAAAAGAATTCGATCAATCGACGGAACGCCTTCGGAAATAAAACCATAGTTAAATCCCGACGGAAAATAACTGCAACGGTGTCCGAGAATGACTAGTTTTTGTATTTCTATTACCTAACCTTGAACACAAAAATTTTAGATTAGTTAGTGTTAAAGGATCAGAAAATTTGCCATTTTTCTTTATTTCCTTTGAAAAAGGCAATGAAAAATGGATCAGAAATTCACAAAGCATACACAGCCTGGCAATGTGGACCAAAACTTACAAGAAATCCTTTAAAAGTGAATTTTGGACATGATATATATATATATATATATATGTACACAAGAAAATTAAACAAGCCAATCACAGCATCTGCTGCACTGCACTCCTGGAGCTTAACCCTATTCTACGTTATCACCTTATATGTGAGTTGTGTGACTAGTGAAGGCAAGAAGTATAACCGCTCCGCATTAAATAACTTTCCATTATAGCCAAGACAGGAAAACTAAAACAGCACCAAAGATATTAATCATACAAAATATTTTATCATTTAACGTTCAACAATTTCAAAAACTTTAGTTGGTTCAAAATTTGTAATTCAAAATGAATATCACATCATTAAGAGGGAGGGAGAGAGAGAGAGAGAGAGAGGAGTTACGAGATAAGCACGAAAATGAGACTGAATCACAACGGCTGCCCGTTCTTCCCGGCTCACATAACCCGCCGCTACATTTCCGCCGATACAGGCGGCCGGCCGTTCGAAACAGCCGCCAGTTGTAAGCTGGGCAACGGCGGCGGCGGCATGAGCTGCGGCGACGGCGGCCTCGGCGACGGCGGCGGTGGCAGCCGCGACGGCGATGGCCTGCCTACTGGTCTCGTCATCGTCGACGTAGGCACCCGGTGTGACGGATTTTCGGCGATGTTTTCCCTTGGGAAAGCTCCATTTCCTCTTCGACGGCGGATTCAGAGGCGGTTCGCCGTTCGAGTCGGGCTTTCTGAAGCTTAGCAAACCTCTGAACCATTTGGAAGCCCTACCCATTTTCTGTTAGAGACGATTGCAGAGTGAAGCATGGAGCATTTCTAGAGAGAGAGAGAGGAGCGGAAATGGTGGGAGTGAGGGAGTGAGGCGAAATGGTCAAAAACAAATATAGCTACTTCTCCTACTATACCTTACTAAACTTTGGGATTACCAAGAATTTAGAATTTAGGGTTAATTACTAAAAAAACCCTGAACTATTCATCTTTTATCAAAAATACTCTGAACTATTGAAAATACCCAATTAAATCCCAAACTATCAATTTTTTATCAAATCTACCCTATGTCAATTTTCCTCATTCGGACATTTGATCGAACATATAGTGCGCATAGTGAAAAACTCTATTTCCCTCTCTTCTTCTTCATCCTCACCAACACCGATCTCCCTCCCCCACGAGCTCGACCCCTCCTCCTCCGGCGCCCCTCCCAGCGGCGTCTTCGCCGGCAGCTTCATTGCCTCCAAGAAGACACACCCAGTGCTCCTCCCCCACCCTCATCTCCGCCGCGCGCCGCCTCCTTCACCTACGACGATCCCCGCAAAGCACTCTTCTTGAAGCACTGCATACCCCTCCACTTCTTCCGCTACATGTACCATTACCTCTTCCGCCGCCCCCCTCCCACCCCTGCCGTCGCTCCCGCTCAACCGCAGCAGCTTCATCGCGATCTCGAAGGGCGAGGTCATCAAGCTCGTCGGTGAGGACGGGTCGAGCTCGTGGGGGAGGGAGATCGGTGTTGGTGAGGATGAAGAAGAAAAGAGAGGGAAATAGAGTTTTTCTCTATGCACACTATATGTTCGATCAAATGTCCGAATGAGGAAAATAGACATAGGGTAGATTTGATAAAAGATTGATAGTTTAGGATTTAATTGGGTATTTTTAATAGTTTAGAGTATTTTTGATAAAAGATGAATAGTTTGGGTTTTTTTTGGTAATTAGCCCTAGAATTTATCATAGTGTGCTTTGGAAGTCTCTACCTACTAAAGGAATGATGACGCTTATTTATTTAAAAATAATTGATGCCTTCTAACTTCTTTTATTTATTTTGCTACTGTTTGTTTTTAACTGTTCTATTTGCTATTTTTGTTATTTGTTTTTAAGTGTTTCATTTCAGAATTTAATAACATTCTCTCTGTCTCATTTATCTAAAGCCAATTTCTTTTTTAGTATGTCCTATTGATATAGAGTCATTATCTAAAATAGAAATTTTCAAAATTAAAATGAAAGCAAAAAAAAAAAATCTAACTTTGAAAGTATATATTCAAATTAAAATAAAAGCAAAAAAAAGCCAAAAAAAAAAAAAGTTCAGATGAATAAAAATTGAGTATAATTTTTATACACATTTTTAACACACTACTAATTACTTTCATCTTAATTTCCATGCCACAAAAAAAATAGCTTTATATAAATGAGACGGAGAGAGTATATATTAATTATACGTACCAGCAAATTTGTTCTAAAAATATCCGCCTAGGCCTGTCTTGTCCCGCCTAAACGCTAGGCGGTAGCCCATCGTCCCAATTAATGTATAATCCGCCTAGGCTCTAAGCGACACCCTATCGGCCCCATTAAAACTTAATTTCATCACATCTTCTTCTCCCTCCTTTTATCATGAACTAAAAAATAATTTTATGAATAGTATATGTTTATATAATTTATTATATAGGACATAATATAAACAAAGTAAAATAAATATGCATTATAACTCTAGTCCGTCTAGACGCTAATCTCCACCCCACTGTCCTGCTAGCGTTTAGTGACTTTTAGAACAGTGCAATATATCACTTAACGAAACTGTTATTATTTATTATTAATATTTCAAATTTGAAGCAACTTTATATTTGTTGTGGGTTTTGGGCATACATGTTCTCCTACACATCGTGGTATATTTTATGTGCCCACAGCTGATGTGCAGTGTAATGTCAATAATTTTTTGTAAGGTCTAATTTTTTTTTAATAGGGTTTAGTTTTTTTTTAAGATTTATTTTTATAAGGTACATTAATAATAATTTTCTGTAAATATATTATCGCCACGTCAACCGTGGGCAGAGACGAAACCAGGGGACAGGGGGTCACTGGACCCACTAAGGTCCATGAAAAAATACAGGTGTATTAGTACTTTTACATTTTATCCATAAATTTCTTATTAAGATATACTTCGTTCATCCCATTGAAATATAGCTAATTTCTTTATTGGGTTGTCCCGTCGAAATGGAGCTATTTCCTAAAATGGAAATAATTTTGTCCATTAACCTAATAAAATCAGGCCTAGATTCTCGTGCTGAAAAATAATATATCTTTCTTCCACTTCTTATCTATCTTCCTTCATAACTAATCTACATTATTTCGTGCCAAAAAGTAAAAGCTCTATTTCAATGAGACGAATAGAGTATATTATTACCGTTAAAAATAATATATTTGAAGTATGTAGTGGTGTTGTTAATTTGTTTGGCTAAATATTCCCTTACTTTTAGGTCAAGAGTTCAATCCTCCTTAAACTCATTTATTTCAATTTTCCTTTTTCCTTTTATTATTTATTACTCTTTAATGCACCTCTCTTTATTTCCTTTCATGTTTTGATAAATCACATTTCTTTCAAAAAAGAAAAAAACTCTACATTTATTAAGAATTTCTTTTTCCTTTCATCTGCTCCTTATGCACAAATCTTTATTTTTTTTCCTTTAATTTTTAAATTGTTTTCCATAATCTGCATAGTTTTCATAACATCGAGTTGCAGACCAAAGTCAGTAATTATTTCTTTTCTTTCAACACACACACATGCATTCTGACTTACCTTGCATCAAAGGAAAACTTCATTTTAGCAAACTTAAAAAACTAGTAGACTTAGGGCTCGTTTGGTAGCCAGTATAACCCAGGAAAAGCCTAGATAAGAAAATTTATCTCGGATTTTCCGGTGTTTGGTATCCGAGAAAAATAATGCCATCGGCCCGCGAAAATGCTTGGGCCCGGACAAATTCACTGTTACACTGGCATATACTATACCGCCTCTACCCCCCGGATAAGTTGTGATAAGTTTTTATTTTCAATTTTAATTATCAATTTTTTATTTTCAATTTTAATTATCAATTTTTATTTTTATTTATTATCATTTTATTTCAATTTAATTATCAATTTTTTATTTTCAATTTAATTATCAATTTTTTATTTTTATTTTAATTATCAATTTTTTATTTTCAATTTTAATTATCAATTTTTTATTTTCAATTTTAATTATCAATTTTTTATTTTTTATTTTAATTATCAATTTTTTATTTTCAATTTTAATTAAAAAAAAATATTTTCAATTTTAATTATCAATTTTTTATTTTTAATTTTAATTATCAATTTTTTATTTTTTTATTTTAATTATCAATTTTTTATTTTCAATTTTAATTATCAATTTTTTATTTTTAATTTTAATTATCAATTTTTTATTTTTAATTTAATTATCAATTTTTTATTTTCAATTTTAATTATCAATTTTTTATATTTCTTATCCCAACTTATCTATGTTTGTACCAAACACACAATATATTTCTTATCCCAACTTATCATACTTTTTTTATCTCAATTTATCACACATTTTCTTATCCGCCCTTTTCTCGGTATTGCTACCAAACGAGCCCTTAGGGCTCACACTCCCACACACACACTGGTACTAAACTACAACACGATGATCATTTCCTCGAGTCAGCAAATTGTTTCAACGCCACCCTCCTCAGTGCATTATATCTTCACATGTCGATAATTTAGCGTACACTCTAAGAGGCTGAGCTGAGGGCAAAGTCGAAAAGTTGTCATCAGACAACACACACGTGTATTCACCCCCTACACATGTGGTAATTAGCTCGTCACGGGACCATCGTAAGTCAAAGTCCATAAAAAGTTTCGTGGCATTGTTGGTACGGAGTACTAATTTACAAAATAGTAACACTAGTTCTAAGTGATTGACCATACAAAAATAAAATAAAAAAATCTATACAATATTCTTAATATCTTCAACAGCTTCGCGTCCAAACTCTTATAACCTCTTTCTTATTTCTCCAGTTTGTATTTTTTTTAGAGATATGTACATACCATCTTCATAGTTCAAAATAAAGTATGTTGAGATAGCTAAAAAAATATAAATCGAGCAAATAACCAGCAGTCCATAAATCGAGCAGAAATCATCGAATTTGCTCAAAATTACATAATATGTCATCCAAAATCGACAACATAATGACACTAATAGTGTCAGTAGTTTCAAACATATAAAATAAACAATTCATAAATAGAGCATAAATTGCAAAAATATTATCCAGAATCAACCATAAAATTACAAGATTTACAGTAATAGTGTCAATAGTTCAAACCATCAAAAGTTTTCTAGAAAATATTTCAAAAATCAATTAGAAATCCACCAATCCATAAATCGAACATAAAATCGTAGAAAATATAATCCAAAAATCAACAGTAAAATAACACTATGGGCACCATAGTGCCAATAGTTCCAATCATTCAATATTTTTTCATAAAATATTTTAAAATCAACTAGAAAATCACGAATTCAGAAATCGAGCAATAATCTTATAATTTGCCAAAAATGCAAAAATCTAGTATAAATCGAGAAGAGATCCATAAATCCAAAAGTCGAGAAGGACAAATCGTAGATCCAAAGCAAAATCTAGCATATATTGCAAAAAACTAGTAGAAAGTTTTACAAATCACCCCAAATCTCCCAAATCATCTTCCAATTAACAAAATCGACTTACATTAGAGAGAATCCGGCGATGGAGATGGATCCACCGGATGCGGCAGAAATCGGCGAGCAAGAGTAGGGCCGCATAAAAGAAAAACTGATAAATGGAGAAAATTGGGAAAGGCGGACAAAGATCAATTATCAAATTTGCAGATGATGAGAACCTTAGCGCCGACGTTGTTATCCGCCATATCTTTCGCATACAGAGGGCCGCGACGGCATGGTGAAAGGAGGCGGGAGACAAAAAGAAAAGCTGAGAGAAAATTTGGGTGGATAAAATTAGAATTTCATAAACGAAAAGTGAAAAATAAAAACGGGGTCTTAAGTAATGGTATTTGGGTTCAAGAATACAAAAAATGGACGAAGTTTGAGTTTTGGATGTTAGTTCACTTAAAAAATTGAACATCAAAATTTTCCAAAATCCTCGAAAAGCACAGTGAATGTGTTTATAGAATTCGCACGCACAAAAAAAAAATACTACCTCCATTTCATTTAATTAGACACGTATTTCGTTTTGGTTCATCTCAACAATTAAATACATTTCCTAAAATGTCAAAAAAT
Source organism: Mentha longifolia (assembly GCA_001642375.2). NCBI lineage: Eukaryota > Viridiplantae > Streptophyta > Magnoliopsida > Lamiales > Lamiaceae > Mentha > Mentha longifolia. Next base: position 34,859,175 of record CM038111.1, read on the forward strand.
ATTTGGCTCTCTATCTCCTCAGAATTAATTACAGCCATATATTTCTCACTCTTTTAGTTTTTAGATCTACAGTAAACGTCCCTAATTAATTGAGATAGAGGCAGCATGTACTTACTAATTTAATGTTGAAATTTTAAAACATTTTTCAGAATAGGAGTGTACTTTTAAAGAGGACCGATTAATTTATCTCGATCATAATTTCTCTACTGTGCTTGGACACATTCCAACGCAGTATCAGTAGATACGCTCAACCAACCAACTCTTTTCAAGAAATCTTCAAAATGTGGGGAAACATCTGTTGCGAAAATATAGGTCTCTTTCATAACCAAGAAAAGTGCTCCTTTTTATCTCGCCAATTGCTCGAAGAAGATAGCTTTCAGCATAAATTTTGGGGGTTTATGCTTTCTTGATGAAATTGATGGAAATGTAGTGGATTTAGCTGAAAGATTGGATTTTGGGAGTTGGGGTGTGGAAAAGTTAGTGATTCTTCCCAATGTTTTCTTGTATCAAGGGATTAAATCGGTATGTGACTTGTTTGTCTCATTTCTCCAATGGTCAAATGTGTTTGGGGGCTTTTTATTTTTTATAATTTGGATGTTTATATAAGTGGATTTTGTTGCTTCTTTTATGAAGATTTTGCTAATTTATTTGTTTGAATGAGTTGGTATCTTGAATATGACCAGAAACAGCGAAGGGAAAAAGGACTCAGAATGGAGCATTTTCTCTCTCAAGGAATTGCAATTGGCTACCAATAAATTCAAACAATGATCACATTTTGGGGGGAGATGGATTTGGAATTTTGCAGTGGGGTCAGCTTGATTCTCGAGTAAGATACTATGTTTCTCATTCATTTCATTATAAGCTTCTAGATTATTCTAGAGATTTCAAGAAATGATGATAGGAGTGTGGAAACCATGTTAGTTTATCATAAGGAATCATTGGTTTAAGTAATTGTTGTTTAGTTTTCTTGAGTTGATAATGGTTGCTACGTTGGTGAAACAGAAATGCGGAATATAACATAGCTTCTGTTAGGACAAAGGAGTTCGATTTGGTGGTAATTTTTCGACATATATAAGGTTGATTATCTCGTATTCGTAGACTAGAAGTTGACGCTAAGTTTTCATTGCATTAAAAAGGTTGATCATTTCATATTTGGAGACTAGATGAGATTGCCTTTTGTTGCGATTCTTTTATCTATCAATACATGCCAAAATGCATTCGTCTCTTGTTCTATGCTGAGTAATTTTGCTATACTTTTATGATTCATACAATAGATGCATAATTGTAATGGTTCTAGTGTAGAGCTGAGTAGGGGTGACTAAGTTATGAAATGTAGTTATATTTGATTTCTTTTGAGTTATTTGAATCAAGAACTGTGCATGGTGAAGGTTTCTGGAGATGATGAACTCAATAGTTACTGCATCCTACCATATAGATCTGATCTCAGTTCTTCACTTTCTTTTATGTTCTTTTCTCTTGCTTTTTGGTGAGCATCGGTATAAAGGAATGATCGTTGTCTTGGCATGGCTATAAAAACAATATGAGTATAAACCTTCAACTGTTATTCTGTGGAGGTTCTTTTACAAAGTTTTGAGAGTCGAGCAATGGCGACTTTATTACATATGGATGCTTGCATAATAGATGATTAGATTAAAACCAACATATGCATGCTTGTCAAAAGCATCCTTTCTACTTGTGTATATATTGAAGTAACCACTATTGTTCATTTATCTTTAACTGATTCCGGTTTTTCTTTATTTAGGACTTACGATACTACTAATGGGAGGTCGTTTTTAGTATCCCCGACTTCTGAATAACCACTATATATGATCATTTATATTTACCTAAATTTGGAGTTCGTTTTTCTTATACCGGATTTGTGTACTAGTCATGTGAATTTGGTTGTTCTCTGCATGATTCAAAACATCGTATTATAAATTACAAGATCGTAATTCTCTGTCTTGCATCTCTGAAGGTAACTGAAATGGTTGAGATCGTGTAGCAAGAAAGAAGAGGTGAATTTCCATGTCGAAGTCGAGAGACTTGCTCTCGTGCGCCACAAGAACTTGCTGAATTTGCACGGCTACTGTGCAAAAGGGGAAGAGCGTTGTTTCCTCGTCTACTATTACATCCCATATCCGAGCTTGCTATCTTGTCTTCGCTCTCCCGAATGTCGTCGGCTCGACTGCACTAGGCGAATGAACATCGCTCTCGCTACTGCTGAGTCCATCGCATAACAACTTAAAAGAAAAAAGAAAAAAAAAAAGCCTATTACCTCTCCTCCAAAACCATTCATACAATTGATGGACTAATTGTTGCTTCATTCATTGCAGCTACCTGCACAGCCATCATGGCATGGTCCACACAGATATCAAACCTAATTACGTACTGCTAGACTCCAATTCTAGACCCCTCGTTGCAAAGTTTGGATTTGCAAACTCGCCCCTGATTACATCAAGGCCGGCATCAGTTTTGGCTACGTTGCTCCAGAATTGTGATGACAGGACATGCTTCCAAGAGCTCAGACGTCTGCAGCTTCGGCGTTCTTATGCTCATGCTTGCTTGCGGGAAGGATCCCCTCGAGAAGCTCCGCTCAACCGGATTTCTAATCGCGGAGTGGGCCATATGTCTAGCTCGTCTCTGAAGGTACGATGAAATTGCAGAGCCGAAGCTAAATGGGAACTTTGTGGAAAAAGAGCTGCGTCGATTGGTCCAGGTCGGGCTTAGTTGTGTGGACTTTTGGCCAGCAATAGGCCAATAATGCTTCGAATGGTCCAAGCTCTTAGAGGTGACGAGGTCGCACCGGCTAAAGGTGTTTTTACGGACACCGATTCGGGGACGGAGGAGAGCTCGGAGAGAGGGACAGGAGGAAATGGAGGTTCTTGAATTGACATTGTCTTCATTGATCTTACCTTAAGAGTTTTTTTTTTTTTTTTTTTATTTTTTATAAAAAATAGTTGAATAGTAGAATAGTAAGCTGTGGTAGTTCAAATTGATGTCATGATATTTTTTATTTTTTCATTTTGGGTTGATGTTGAGCATAAGACTAGTTGAAAGCTTGCTTAGTTTTGTTTTAAGGAAAATAAATCAAAATATTTTCTACAGTTAGACTTTTATTTAAAAAGAAAATAATGGAAGAGCATAAGATTAGTCAAAAACTAATAAAGAAAATCTAATAACCTATGTTAAATTTGTTTAGTAAACAATTTTATGATTTTTATATAATGTAATGTTGTTAACAACTTAATACATCTCGTTTCTTACAATTTACAAAACTCACTATACACAAAAGTAAAGTAATAAACGATAGATACAAAGAGTAAAAAAAAGTCATCACAATAAACAAAAAGTAAATAAAAACACGGTTGTCATCCCAACAATCTTTCTGGCAAAGACAACCTTTCCCTGTGGTGAAGCACTTGATTTTGTGGTGGGTTTGAACATATAATGCCCATCATCTAGTGTAGAAATATGTTGAATTGATGATGATGGTATATTTTTTGGTACGTCACAAATTCCAATTCCAGCACTAGCCAAAGTGTCCAAATCATTTCCAAGCCTACTTTTCTCATCATAGCACAGCCCTAGATTGTTATGAAGCCTCAACTTCCTTCCCATTTTCCAAACCTTCTCTCTCTTGAATGGAATCGGCCCTATCAATTTGTTGTTGTCTAGCCTAAGCTCACTAAGGCTATTCAAGTTGGCAAAAGTTGGTGGTATGGTTCCATTGAGTTGATTTCCATCGAGATGGAGCACTCGTAGCATGGCTAACCGTCCTAGAGACTCCGGGATCGAGCCTTCTAAGTTTGAATTTGATAATCCTACAATAATTAAATTGTCCAATCCTCGAAACATGTTTTCGGGGATTGTAGTGGACATGGAGGGGTTACCATTGAGGACGAGAGTTTGAAGAGATTTTAAATTTTGGAGGGAATCAGGGAGTGGACCGGTTAAGGCATTGTAACTTAAATCAAGAAGGATGAGATCTTTAAGCTTGTTTAGGTTTGGAATGGGGCCTGAGATGCGATTCCGACTTAAATCTATTTTTAGGAGAGAAGTGGTAGTTAGAAGAGTGATTGGGAGTGAGCCTTTGAGATGGTTTTGGTTTAGGTCTAGAATATTTAAAGATGGAAAATAGATATCTGGAATTGAACCGGATAACTTATTGCGGCTCAAGTCCAACAGCCTTAGATCGGCTATTTGACCTAAAGAAATTGGAATGGAACCGTTCAAATTGTTTTTGTGGAGATCTAAGATGGTCAAACGGGTCAAGTTGCCTAATTCAGGTGGAATTGGGCCCACGTGTCCGTTTTCCCTAAGAACTAAAGTTTGCAAAGATGAGCCCAATTGGCCTAGAAAGGATGGAATGGGCTGAGGGTTGTTGGTAAAACAACGGTAGAAGAAAAGGGTTCTTAGATGTGGGAGCTTGGTGATGGATGGCGAAATAGAGGAACGGGTCGGGTCGCAAGTCGGAAATGCAGTATCGTCCGACAACGACCCGAAAGAAAGAGACACGACGTGAAACACGTTGTCTTTATCCGGCACGCACTCGATCCCGTGCCACCGACCCCGGCAGACGTTCGGAATCTCCGTGGCCCAATCGTTTCCCGTGGCTCTCATGACGTCGTAGACAGCTTCCTGCTCTACAGGGTCCGTCCGAGCACCGTTGTTGGGCCCCGCTTGTGGACCGTCTACTAGGGTCGATGGGGCACCGGAATCCGGCATGATGATGGTGAATGGCATGCCCAACTGAAGGTTCACTAGGAATAGTACTAGCAATGTTGCTCGAGGTGTATGAAAGGCAACTCTCATTTTTATTAGAGATTCACAAAAATTAATTGTGTATTAACGTGAGGGGTCTTTGATGAGTATATATAGGTAAGGGAATTTGATGTTTTTTATTTAGGGTTGGTGAGTGTGGCCCAATACATTGAAGTGAGCTAATAATGGAATCACGAGATAGAGAGGAGTTGGAATAAATGTAGTGTTTTGGGCATTAATGTCAATCACGTATTTCACCCTTTGAGGGCTCTCTGTTTCTGTAGATGTGGTCCTAATTATTTCGTCATCTTATTTATTATTAATTTGTATTTTTGACAAAAGGGAACCTTCAACTGGCCTAATACTACTAATAGGAGATATCTATTGGGTAAAACTTATGTTTCTACGTTGTTATACAAATTATATACTTATTTTGTCTCATAGATACATAGATATTGTCTTATTTCTTTTGGATAAGGGAATTAGGGAGAAGTGTAATATGTAAAAAATGATAGGGTCCATATATTATAAAAGTTAACTTTTTTCACAAGTAAAAACTAGACATTATCTATAGGACAACCCAATAGAAAAACAAGACGTTATTTATGAAAACGAAAGAGAACGTGAGATTAATTATATTTTATCCTTTTCTTTTTGTGTGCAATAGGCCCAACCAACAACGGCATAGGCGACTTTTGATGTAAGTAATAGGTGATATGGGCTGAGATTTCAGGCCTATTTTCACAAACTGGCCTACTTTAGCTGTGGGCCCTTTTTCTTTATCTGACTTTTCGAAAAATGTATCCAAGTTGGCAAGTTTGAGTCATCAAACTTTATATTTTGGAGATTTTTTCTTTTTCTTTCAGATTTACAAACAGCTTTTATGAAATTTGACTACCTTCAACCCATATAATTAATCTCATTTATTTTTTGTTTTTTCGGTATATTTTTCTACCAAAACTTAATACGGGTTTTAAAATATAATTTTAAAGTATTTTTTTTTACAGATTTTAAAATATAATTTTGAAGTATATTAAATACTACCTCCATCCCATTACATTAGTCACATTTACCTTTTTGCACGTATTTCCACCGAAACCTAGTATGAGTTTTAAAATATAATTTTGACGTATTCATTTTTTCACGGGATACTATGAGTGTCATAGTATCCCGTGAAAAAATGAATACGTCAAAAATATATTTTAAAACTCGTACTAGGTTTCGGTGGAAAAACGTGCCGCAATAGTGAATGTGACTAATGTAATGGGATGGAGGTAGTAATATGCTGCATTACAACATATGACAAATGTGATATCAAATAAAGGATACGATAGTTTTTTAACACCTAATGTCTTATAAAGATAACGATAGTATGTGACATCGAATGATACACACGAGTAGTTAATAAACATCTGCTACACGTGTCAAACGCATTACAACATACGACAAAATGTGATATCGAATGAAGGATACGATAATTATTTTACATATAATGCCTAGATAAGAACTAATGATATACACGGACAACAATTATATGATCATTTGTATTTCGATATCCGACTTTTCACTCCAATACCGATACACAATCATGAAATTAATCATGAACACATTGATAAGTTACTACGATGTCATATAATATAATACCGCAACATCCAATACATTTTTTTATATTTTTTTTTGAATTAAACTACATTAATATAAGTAAAACGCAATTAAAATAAGATGAGGTGATGTAAGTCATGTAACATAAATCATATAGAACTATTGTCGTACATGCCGATGTGAAGGTCCAGCCTCATCTCCATCACCAAAAAAGCGGTTGCTTCCGCCGCGGGGAAGCGGCGGAGTGTAGAAATAATGTTCAGGAACATGACCAATTCCGCCTCCACCAAACAGATCCAATGACGGCGGCGGCGGGTAATAGTTCCGACCAGGTATAAACCCACTTCCACCACCAACAGACGGATCAACCGCCGGCGGCAGCGGTGGAGCGAGACTATACTGACCAGCAATATAATTATTCCCGCTGCCCACGTCAAACTGCGGCGGCGGTGGCGCAAAGAAGCACTCACCGCCGAAAAGACCACCACCATCTCGCGGCGGCGGCGCGCCGCCATTCTTGAGCTCCTGAGCTCTGCTTTTGATCTGGGCCTTCAGCGTACGGAACCACTCTATCTGCTCCTTCACCTGCTCGGCGTTGAGGCTCTCGACAGGGGCCTCCCACCACCCCATCTCCGCCGCACCGATGGCAGCGTCGAGCAGCTTCTCTCTCTTCTCCTCTATCTCCTGCTGCTCCACCACCTCATCGACCCGTCTGTTGAGCTCGCGGATCCTCACCCGCGAGCCGTCCAGCTGATGGCCGGAGCTCCCGCCGCCGTGTATGACGGCGTCGAAGTCCGGCGAGAAGAAGGAGTACGGGATGTCCGACGGCGAGAAGAGCACGGCGCCGACGTCGACGGCGCAGAGGGTGCTGATCTCGCTCGCCTTCTTGTATAAGCCATTGCGGCGTTTGGAGAAGGAAACGAGAAGGTCGTCTTTGCTTTGTATGAGTTCTATTGGGATTCTTTGACGACCTCTCGTCTTCCTCTCCGCCATTTTTATGGAAAATGAAGCTCTTAATTAGTTTCAGAAAAATATATGGAATTAAGTGATGGGTTGTTGTTAGGTTTTTTTTTGCATGGGTTTTATAGTGAGGGAAATGTGGAAGGTTTGATTCTTGTGTAATATGATTCATTGCTTCGTTACCTTTATTTTCTTAATTTTTCTTTTAAATTGTGTAATATATTTTGTAATAGAGTTCACTATTCAATGAGATCTATATGGGATTTGTGATTTTATTTTTACTTTCATTTCGAGAATTAGTTACTAAAATGAAATTGAGGGTTGACTTGATTTTGAATTTTAAAGCTAGATTTATCGGATTGGTTAATTGTGTTTAATTTTTATATTTTCGGATTGATTTTGGATTATAGGAACTACTCCTTTTCAACCGTGAAACGTCAGTCAAATTAGTAAATTGTGTGTAATGGTTATAGGAATTGCGTTAACATCTAGATCCTAATTGGATTCTTGTTGCCAAATTGTGATGAACAAAATAAATTAACAATATTTGGCGGGAAAATCATGATAATCCGAAATTTAAATTTCAGCGTCTTCTTCCCACATTTTATCGTACTTCAACACATCACCAATCTATGTCAATTTATATTTATATACTCATTCAGTCACCAAAATTTGTGCATCTAACCTTTTAGATGGTGTTGATTTTTAAGTTGTAATATTTTTGTGTTGTTTATTGTAAATAGAGATTGAGTTTTACATTTAATTGACAAAGATATTATATGGTGGACCATGATTAATTAGTAGAATAAGTAAATATGTAGCGTTAGATATTATTGTGGTGGGTCTAATTTCTAAAATGAAAGATGAAAAAATTTGAATGACATATTGTTAAGGAGATATATACACAAATTTTGGGAACATATGGAGTATTTGTGATGCTGTATTATAAATGTTAATAAATACTATGATGTATTCCTTCCGTCCTATAATTGATGTCACGTTTGATGTATTTATGTGAATTATAAAATAAGAAAATGGGACATCTATAATGGATCGGGGGTGTATATACTAATGATATAATACTCTTCAAAAATGACGCATTATTTTTTATAATAAAATAAAATATAATTAAAAATGTAACAATAATTATTATAGTATTTTTATTTTGATCAACTTGAGAACTATATATATGTAAAACAAGATTTATCGCGCCATATGTTTTAAATGGATTTTTTTTTTTTTTCAAATCTGCTAAAAGAACATGTATTGTTTTTATCAAAATAGTGTTCACTTGATTCTTGATCTACAGGCATAAAAGTGGGTCGGACCCTATGGGTTGGCCCACCCGTTATACAAAATAAGTGGATTGGGTTGAAATCAAAGATCCCTTTAAAGGTGGGTTTAGATGGACTAGCTACTTGTGTTGCTTAGGGGTTGAGGTGGGCCAGCCCAAAATATTTCCAATTTTTTCTCTCTCAATTTTTTGATACTACTCCTCCATTTTGTCAAATATGCCTCATTTCAATAAGACCTATTTTGACATGTTTTTTCACGCTTTTTCATGATGAGTTTTAAAATAGATTTTTAAATATTTTTTTTACGGGATACTACAACTGTCAGAGTATCCCGTAAAAGAAAAAATTCTTCAAAAATTTATTTTAAAACCCATCATAAAAAATCATGGGAAAGCATGCCACAATAGGCCTCATTGAAATGAGGCTTATTCGACGAAATGGAGGTAGTACAAGAGGGACCGTACTAAAGGAAAATCGCCATGCCCCCAGCCACCATATGGAGAGGGAGAGAAAGAGAGAGAGAATGGAAATCTTTGTCTAGTTGGTAATAAAATTAGAGATTTTTCATGGGAGGGAGGAAAACAAGAACACGTCTATGTCAAAGGGCTTACGCAGGCACTGAGAGCTTCAAAATCATTGGTAGAGAAAGGGAGAAATCAGAAGCTGGGTTCACGTGCGTGAAAAGATTTTTGGGTAAAGGAAGGATTTCTCATCGTCACCGTCAAGCTCCGTCGGCCGCCGCATCCAGCCCACCGTCAAAAGCCTCAGCCTCCCGGCGGCGCCCCCCCCCCGTCCTCTCTTCCTAACTATTCCCTCTCACCTCTCGATTGGGAAGAGAAATAGGATGGTAATTTTCAAATTTTTAGAAGGACAATTTTATAAATTTGAAATCTTTATCATGTTAAATCTTTCTTACCAAACACCCACAATCTTGATGTTATCTTGTTTTATATCATGACTTACTATTTCTTCCCAAATATTTTGTTTATCAGGGGTTTACTACCAAACAAGCACTAAGTATATCTCCTTCTAGGAGAAATTTTCATCTTGCTCGCAATTTAAAATTAATGGTATCAAGCTTGATAAAGTAGTACTTATGGTACTCAAAATAATGAACTTCAGGTTCATAATTTCTTTGTTGTCTTATACACTTCAAGTGATGATATGAGATGCTAAAATTGGATGCGGTTTTCGAATATAACAATTTGTAATTCACAACAAGCAGATTGAATGTTATAATACTCCTTTGGGGAGATACTCGGACTGCTATAATACTCCTTTAGGGAGTTAATCGGATTGCAGGCCGAGATGATATTTAGACATACACAAAAGTCTTTCATTTCCAAAATCTCCGTCATTAAGCATGAGTTAGACTTTCACAATTTTTTTACGTGTAACAATTTATATAACATCAATAATAAGGATAAGATGTATCCCAGATCTATCAATCAGTATAATCACAAATGTTTCCAAAATTATTCAAATATCTTTTGACAAATGCTCAAGAACATATATCATTATTAACATATCCTTACTTTAGGAGGGTAACCTTATTATTGTACATGTTGCGATTTCAATTTCATTCATATAAGGAATTTTAAGTCCAACGGGGACATATATAGATATCCACTTTCAACGATTGATACAAAAAATTGTGGTCATAATGTTCATCAATGGGATATCTTATTCATAATTACTGCCAAATATAATAAGTAACGGAACATAATGCATAATAGGAGAATTAAATTCAATTGAGGGTCTCTCTGCTAAAAACCCTCGAGCTACTCGCTTTATTTTCAACCACCTCATTAAACTTGATTCCTCTTTAGAAACATTCATTTGTGTCTTGGTGGGACAACATTCTTTGAACAATAAATTTTAGAGGAATAATAGACTTTTCGTCTATTTAGCAAGTGAAGCTCGACCTCAACCTCTTTCATTTTTACCAAGTGCTTCTGGCACAATAATAATCTTGATCTAGAATTATATCAAACTTATACCGGTAATGATTGAGGTAAAGATTGTCGACAATTATAACATTTCTATATATTTCTCCTGAATTGTCTTCATGACAATATATATAACCAAAATTAACTGGATTTATCTATCATTTCCCAATAATATATTTAATTTGGTCGTTCCGTAATCTCAGTGTTACGATTTATTTAGTGCACTTACAAATATATACTGGGATTCTCGTCTACAGGACGATCCTCTTCGGGAGGTTCTATAGAATGATATCATCTGAGATTTTCATCTGCGGAGGTTCTGTGGAGTGATATCATCTGAGATTTTCTTCTGCGGGACAATATCACCTTGCACAAAAGGACATGATAATTTTTTTAGGGCATACCTTCAATTTTTATTTTGGATTCGTATTCCTCTATCATCGATAAGACCGCCAATAAACTCCCTCCATAAATTGCTCAGTTGGTTAGAGCGTGCTGATAACGTGTTGTAAAGTAAATATTGTACAACAGAGGTAAATATTGTAGAGCATAATAGAGAACACAACAATGAGTGAGAAGAAGGCGTAAGGGAAAAATAGGGTTTCTCATTAATCTCAGCGTATTTTACAAATGGGGTATACAAAAGATATATATACAAGAGAGAAAAACACTAATTAATAAGTAATGTCCACAATAAATAAATATATACAACACAAATTATATTAATTAGCAATTATATTTTCTTACTTATATTCGAAATATGTTTTAGAAAAATCGAAAGGTTATGAATATTATATTAGATTGTTTCTTCCTTACACGATCTTTTATTGTTGATTATTATTAATTGATTATTATTAGTATGTAGAATGAATGCATAAATAAAATGCAGTATTGTGCTAAAGATTAAAGTGTCACAAAATTTGTATTCATTTATAACATTGTCTTTTCACGATCTGATTTTTTGTCCCAACTTTAGTATCTTAATCATGTCTTAAATATTAAGTTTAATTAATTTTATGTACTTTTTAATAATTTTAATTTGTTATTATGATAAAATTTAATCTTACAAGTATCTTTTAGAATTCACTAATCTAATTTGGAATATACAAAATTCAGGGCCTAATTATTGAATTTAGTATCTCTTTATTTATTATTTATTCTTCCCATAGTGTCGCCACTAGCCTTTCCACAAGAAAAAGAAAAAGAAAAAAAAGAAACACTTGTAAGAGGATAAACTATATAAACTACCATTAAATTTATTTATTTGTCATCAACGGATTAAAGGTAGAAGAATATTCCAAATATTTAAATATATATGATCAAGTTTATTCAGGGCATTTTATATGTGATCAAGTTTATTCAGCGCACAGAGACATCAGCAACATAGCAGCACAACGAGGTCGGACAGCAACCGGAGCAATAAGTGCTAAAAGGTGCAACCTCTCCCGAGGTCTTGAGACACCAAAGCAGTTTGAAGAAGGCCCGATGAGCAGCAGGTGAGTGTGAACTTCAAAAAAGCAATAGCCTCACAATCAGACACCATCAACAACAGAGGTGGATCAGCCCACATCCTGCAAAACCAAGAGAACAACACCACAACAACAAACAAGGGGACCAAACAAACAAAGGAAAAATCATCTCGCATTTAAGTTCATGTGGGAAATAACAACCTCAACCGGAAACAAAGAGTACAACACTTGATAAACATCTTCTTGGATATTCTTAACCACCTCTTTAACAATAAACGGTTTATCCTCATGGATAAGTAAATTACGAGCATACCAGAGGTGATTAACGCAAACAGCTAAAGCCACCCATTTAGCCTTACGTAAGACACCGGAGCCTGCTTTAGAGCGTTGGAAAAGCCTTATCGTGCTTAGGATGGTGGTGAGCTGTCCATTGCAGTTGAGCCATGTCTTGATCTTGTTCCAAACAGCCACAGTGACTGGGCAGCGGAAGAATAGGTGCTCATGGCTTTCATTATGAGCGTTACAGAGAACACACCACAAGGAAGTATTGCCAAAGTTGAGACGATCTACTATTTTTAAGCGACCGTGCAAGGCGAACCAAAGAGTGATGGAGAATCTTGGGGGAATAAAACTCTTCCAAATGGCTTTGTGCCAGAGGGCCTTTTCTCTTTTATCCCGAAGAAACTCATAAGCATCAGCTGCACCTTTGTTACTGTACCAATTCTCCAATAACTGTTTAGCCTTCGTGGTGTCCCCTGCACATTTATCCACAATCAGATCCCGTATAAACAACAAATTATTAAAAAAATGAGAGTTACTAGGATGGGCTTGGAGAGCCCAAATATTGCTGTTAATGATGTATTCAGAGTGGATCCAACGAATCCACAATGAATCAGCCTTGCTGTGAATGTTCCACAAAATTTTAGTGTGGAGTGCTTTATTCCACACCGCTAAATCACGAAAACCAAGCCCTCCTTCATCCTTGGGAGTACACACTTGTTTCCAGGCTAATGGACATAAAGTGGTGCCCCAAAGGAATTTTCAAAGTAAAGTATTAAGTCTATCAGTGATAGCGGCTGGAAGCGGGAGGCTTTGAATCCAAAAGCACTCCACACCTTGAAGCACCGATCGGACAAGTTCCGCGCGCCCTGCCAAAGAGAAACATGATTTAGACCACCGATTTATGAAAGAGGTAATCTGCTCTACTAGAGGAGTGTAGTGGATATTGAGAAGTTTCTTGGCTGCGAGGGGGAGCCCAAGATATTTCACAGGAAGGGTTCCCTCCGGAAAGTTGAAGATCTTGCTAATTTCATGCTTTTGGAAGCCATACACTCCTCCGAAAAAAATCTGCGATTTTGTATTATTGATCTTGAGCCCAGAGGTGCACGTAAACTCCTTAATGGCATCAGCAAGAATCTGCATAGAAGTAGAATTTCTATATCCAAAAACAAGGAGATCATCAGCGAAGGCTAAGTGAGTAATTCTGTGAGTGTCACACTTCGCATGGAACTTAAAATCAGGGTTCATCGTCCGAACAATAAATAAACGGGATAAATATTCCATACACAGAAGGAAGAGAGAAGGAGACATAGGATCTCCTTGATGAAGGCCTCGCTTCCCTCTAATAAACCCGTGGGTTCCTCCATTTATGGACAAGCTAAATGTGGGGCTTGTGACGCAGGTCATCACCCAATGCACAAAGCACGGGTGGAAATTAAGCCCAATGAGTACCTCCCTTAAGAACTCCCAAGAAATGGTTTCGTATGCCTTCTGCAAATTGATCTTGACCATGCAACGAGGAGGGGACAAGTTCTTTCTCTCGTATTTCCGAATCAACTCCTGCGCAAGAAAAAAATTATCAGTGATATTTCTTCCTTTAATAAAAGCGGATTGAGAGGGGTTAATTAGCTTAAGAAGAGAAGGAGCCATCCAATTGGCCAAAATCTTGGTGATCATCTTGTATATCACATTCGTGCAAGCAATGGGTCAAAAATCAGCCGTTGTGGGTTCATGAGCTTTTTTAGGAACAAGGGAGATTGTAGTATGATTGAGCTCTCTGAGAATCAGCCCCTTGGTGAAAAATTCAGAGACCGCATCCACAACATCATCACCAACGGTATCCTAGTTATTCTTGAAGAATGAGGAAGGGTAACCATCAGGTCTAGGCACTTTCTCATTCCCGATCCCAAAAAGTGCGGATTTGATCTCATCTCTCGAGACAGGCAGAGCCATGGCTGATTGGTCATCCCTACCAAGCACAGGACCAGAACGAATAATAGTCCAATCAATAGATGGTCGAGGAATGGTTGTTCCGAACAGATCGGTGTAGAAGTCGGTGAATTCTTTGACAATTGTATTAATATCTCTAGTAATGGTGCTGTAACCCCTGCAAAGAAAAGAAATAGCATTACGAGAATTAGTACGATTGATAACAAAATAAAAATACTTGGAGTTTTTGTCAAAAAGGTTGAGATGTTTTGTCTTAGTTCTTTGGGCAAAGAAGAATCGCTCAGCGCTTTCCAGGAATTGGCAATGCTTTCGGGCAGTGATTTCTCTATCACGCAGGTTCTGGTTCAGCGGGTCATGGTCGCATTCCTGTTGGAGCTGCTATAAGGTAGCTTTGGCAACCGCCACTTTCTCCGAGAGATTGCAATACTCTTTATTCTTCAGTTCCATGAGACCTCTTCGAGTGGTTTTCAGTTTGTTTGATAAGAGAAGCTGACCCTTATTGTTGTTGAAGTCTTTTCCCCATTGCTCAGCAAGAATCTCTTTGAAATGGGGGTCATCCATCCAAAAGTTGCAGAATTTGAACGACTTCTTGAAGGTGGCAGTAGGTGCGAAGAGAGTGGCCACACACGCTGAGTGGTCAGAGGTGGTGCCACGAGTGAGAAAGTTCGCGCTGCACAATAGGTTAGCTTCCTGCTAAGCATTATTATAAAGAAATCTATCGATTTTAGAAAAAATAAGAGAGTTAGACCAAGTGAATTGACATCCATAGGAAGGACAATCTTGAAGACATAAATAAGCTGCCGTGTCAACAAAATCTTTATAATCCTTCTCACGAGGAGTGATACCCCCAATTCTCTCATTCGGATCAAGAATGCAATTAAAATCACCACAGACAATAGCAGGCACATCAAGAGGGACATTAAGGATTAGAGAGTCCCACAACTCACGTCTATCGACATGTTCCCAAAAACCATAGCAAAGAGCATAGTGGAAATGAAACCCATAATTTTTACACGTGATACGGGCATGCATAACTAGTTTTCCCCTCTTAATCACATCAAGAGAAACGTGCAAAGGGTTCCAAAGCAGTAAAATTTACCATTCGTAACCAAATCAAAATTGTGACTGTAGCTCCAATTATTAAGAAACTTATCAACAAACTCTTTAAGAGAGGAATCCTTAAGCTTGGTCTCGACAAGGCCACAAAGATGTAAATTATTTCGAAAAATAAAATCAGAAACCACCTTCTGTTTGGGAACTTGATGCAAGCCACATTCCAAAAATCAACAATCATTGGGAATGTAATAGGGGAATACCTGCTGAACTGCCCCGTAGAAGAAAGGGTAGGGGAGGAATTGAAATCCAACTTTTACTTTAGGGCTTGGTAAGAATCTGAGTTTTAAGATTGAGTTTCAAGTCCCTATGTTGCATTAATCTTCTTCGAGGCTGCAGGTGGAGGGAGCCACACCGAAGCTGAAGAAGGGCCAGAAGAGGAGCTGGATTCAAGCTTAGATTCCATAACGGGTAGACTTCCAAAAGATGGAGTAGTTAGAGGTGTTGTCGAGAGCAATGGGAAATCAACATTGTCATCTTTTTCTCTCAAAGAAGTACCTGCAACGGATTAATTCTGATTAGAGCTATTATCCAAAAACAAGATATTTGGAGCTAGGACTTCATGCACATGGGCATGTTGTTGCTCCAAAGGGCTGAAATGTGAGGGTGAAGAGAAGCGAATATGAGTATTAGGAATTTCTTTGGGTATAGCCCCAAGAACTGAAAGATGGTGTAAAGTCGTCTGTTGTGGAGGATCCAGAGAGTTGCTACGGTTCCTCAGAGCGTTGGAATTAGTAACGACACCCGGTTGAGTTGTGGTGTTACTACGGCCTCGCCAGTTCTTCCTTCTTTGAACTTCCCATTCTCCATCACCTGCATTGAGTTGGTTAGGAGCAGTAGTTGTCCTAGGGGGGTTAGGTAACCCTCTACGAGCAGCCAAAGAAGCACGGCAAGATGATAAAACTTGGCCCACACGCTTGCAACCAGAACAAAACAGGGGGTAAAAATCAAAATCAATTTTCTGCTAAAAAACGCTGCCATTATGAAGTTTTAGAGTGATGCTCTCAATAGGGGGCTTTTTAGCATTAACAAGAATAAGGAATCTAGGGCCATCAAGGTTGTTCTTCGCAATGGTGCGATTATCAACCTCCGTTGGCTCACCTACAACTGCACCAATTTTACCAATAGCAGATGGGTTCCACAGCTCCATTGGAAGATTAGGGAGAGTGGCCCAAACCTTGAAAGTATAATCAGGAGTAGAATCAAATCTGAATTCCTGAGGAAGGTGACAGAGGAGCAATGAGGAGCCAAAGACTAAGTAGGGGCCGTCCTTCCTTACTTCCTCCATGTGTTCTTCCGTCTCAAAGCGGAATACAATCCATCCATTAGGATGAAAGGAAGTTTGGGAAGGTTTAGTCCATCGCATGGTAAGCTTGTGCACCGAATCTCTCCCAGGGAACCTGCCCGTAAAACAACCAAGTAGGGGAAATCCCCATCCAACAGAGATAGGAATATAATCCTCTTCATTGAGGCACAACATATTATCAATCATATTAATAGCAGGTTTAGGTAGAGCACGATCAGCCCTAACCGGGGCTGGTTTAACATTGAAATTACCCAAATTGCGGATCCATGGTGAAATAGATTGCAGATGAGGCAAAGGTTGGGAGGTCAGGCCCGAAACAATAGGTACAGAACGGTCTTCGTCATCTGTATCAGCTCCCAAGGGTGGGGGATCCATTGTTCGGACAAGATTCCGCAGCCATGGAGGAAAAGCGTGTGATGGTGCCGGGGGTTGAGTAGGCTGCATCAGGCCAGCAACAGTATCTCCACAACATATTAAACCAACTCCATTCACAGCAGCTTTGTATCCTATAGGAGCAAGGGTGGGAGGCACTGAGTTTGTGTAGTTGGCCTTGTCAAGGACCTCATCAACCCAATCTTCGATCACAGGAGGAGGGAGATTAGCTTTAGCTGCCACATTTTCCCCCTTGTCTATCGAAGGGAGGAGAGCAGTTGTTGTAATCGGCTGCTGCACAGGGTCCACACCTACGGTTGCCTTCTTTTTTTTAGCCATAAAGGAAGAGAGACAAACAACCAAAAAACAGCCTAGAAGAGTCATCGGAATGATGAGGGAGCTGGGAAACGGCATAAGAGATGATGGAACGCAGCGGCAACAATTCACAATTCTCAAAGAACCTTAATTTTCACCGTGACAAATCGGGCAAAACTGGACCAGAGGATGCCTCCAATCGACCGAGGATATCACCACTACCAACCCAGGAGGGGTGGGGTGGCCGGAGGTGGCCGTTTCCGGCGCCGGCAGACTCTAACGGCTAGTTTGCCCAATTTGTAGATGTCAACGAATATGTGATTTTTGGGATTGATTTGGTGGAGCAATAATCGATTAATGAACAAGAATCGAAAGTTGTAGGAGAAAGTGTTTCAATCGATTATATGTGCATTGAGCATATGCTTCTAGGCCGGCCACCGTTCCGATTTTGAATCGAAACCGAACTGCCGGTTACGGTTCCTGACGGTCGGAAATCAGAACTGAATTGGCATACAATACGGTTCGATTCTAAATTGGAATCGCCGGTTTCTGGTTCTGAACCGATGGAACCGTCCATTTTTTAATTTTTTTTAATTATTCGTTCATTCATTGTCCCACATAATATGATTTGATTCAAAAGTTAATAAAGAACAAGCATCTAAGTTATCTAAATCATTTTGATTTTATCGATAAATCCTAAAACTCTTGGAGATCATTGTTCGATGTCTCAAAGACCAAGTACTTGTGTCTTTGTTCGATTCTACATGTTATCAAAGTCTCAATCATCTTCAAATTTCAAAATCATACATCTTCAAATAATGATGCTGATAAAGCTACCCTTATTTAATATCTATGCATGATCTAATCTTATGCTTATAAGACCGGTTACTATTAATTAGTCTGACCGGAATAGTCCATGTGAAAATTCACGTGTGCATGTCATTGGTAACGTGTAATATAAAATTTTATTCATGTATATAAGTGTCGAAAATATCTAACATTTGTACTTTGTGTTACACAATTTGCTAACATTTGCATATTGTGTTCACTAATTAATACAGTAGTACTTGGAAATGCGAATTCTGATTATTTTCTTTTACCTTTATGTTTTAACTAATACTCCACTTAGCATTAACAATATTTAGCATGATGTTTAAAAATATAATACAAACACACACACAAAAAAAATATAAAAAAAAAAATTGTAAAATATAAAAAAAAAATGGTTACGGAACCGCCGGTTCCTGATTTCTAGGGCCAGAAACCGAAACCGAACCAGCAATTCCGACAATTCCTCGGCTAATTCCAGTTCCAATTTTGAAACTATCGGTTCCTGATTCCGGTTCTACATGTTTCTTTTTATTTCATTCATTTCTTATACATGCATATACACATATATCTGTAGATACAAAATTTGAATATATTCCCAATTATGAATAATATATTGTTTTCTCATTAATTTTCCTCCACAAAGTTCGAAAGTTTGTTAAGAAATACGCGAATTCAGCATAAATATTTGTTATTCAACATTGCAAAAGTGTATTTACACGAGCATGCTTTATTCTACAATAAAATAACTATCTTAATGCATGCAGATTGGCTACTTAAGTTTAATAAATCATGCATTATGTTGCTTTGTTTATTTACATTAACTAAAGTGAGGGAATCTAATCTTTAGGTAAAGAATCAAATCTAGAGTTTTGACAAAGCATCCCATTAATTAAAATTTAGTTTACTACCTCCGCTGATTAATAATTGTCTTTGTTTATGATTTTCCAACTGCATGCATGCAGAAGATGTTAGCCAAGGAAGGATGGCTTCTGAATTTTCTATAGATCGAATAAGGTGAAACTTCTGGTTGATTTCCCACATGCACACACGTGCACCTTCATTTAATAAATAAACATTATGTGTCTTTCTATATCTGTTTATAAATTAAATAATGTCAATTTTCTAGATGTTGATGACTAGTTTAATTCATTATAAAACATCAAGAATGCTACCCTACCCTATCATGTTATTATTTTGAGTTTAATATTTTTTATGAATTTTTTTGGAGGGGTTTCCTTTTTGTAGGGTTTATATATTTTTATATATATTTTATATTTTTTTGGAGGAGTATTAACTATAATAATTTTTCTTTAATATACCACCGCCACATCAACCGTGAGTATATTATGTATACACACGGTTGATAGAAAACTATACCTCATTTGGATTAATGAACCAGGCATGGAGGTTGAAATTTAGCTTGTAAAATGCTAAAATAATTAAATAAAATATGAAATAATGAGGTTGTGAAAGTCAAAGTGAAAAATACCTAAAGATACTATAAGTTAAAATCACCGTCAAAATTTTTGGTGAGGTCGCTGGAACAATATAAATATTTAATGATTGAAAATAAATAAATTACATCATATATACATATTTAATTGAAGAAAAAATACATAAAAGTTAAAACAAAAAATTGAACTCAAAACAAAATTATGACATTAAAAAGGCATAGAGGATTTAAACGACTATGTGGTGGACAACACAATTATTAGGGTGTTCTGCTTTGACTTAGCAAGTGACGGTTAATAATAAACTACGTGGCCTAAAGAAAGGATGCAACATAGCACTATTTATTAAGGGGATAATATTGTTTAATTTGGCTATACGTATTTTTAAAAGTGTAGAGTCCATAATGAACGACGTTGCTATTTACCTACCAAGGCAATAGATGAGCACTATTCATGTGCGTTGTATAATTTTTATCCAGATAATTTGTACTCCAATTCCCCTATCCCAATTTAGCAAGTTTTCGACTTTTTGAGAGTCAATTTTATCCTATGGAATAATCTCCTAAATTTAGTAAAAACGTCCACCTCAGGAGAAAAAACATGTATGTATACGTGGATATACATAGATATGTTCATCAAAGTTAACAAATATCAAACAATATTTAAGAAGATAAAAAAAATACAAATTATGTCAAATTATGTGCTTATGTTAGTTTTTGGACAAAAATACCCTTTTGTGTTTGATATATTAAAACCTTATTTCACCTTTTATTTTTCATTTCTCAAAACTCTATTTCTCCAAATCTCTCTTTGCTCCTTTTGCCTCTTCCTGCCACCGCCCCGCCTCCGGCCGCCTTGCTCCGGCGCCACCATCGTCTTCCTCCAGATCCGGTGTCATCGTCGTCTTCCTCCAGATCTAGCACTGCCGTCGTGTTAGCTGTGCCTCTAGATCCGGCGCGCGTCGCCACTGTAGATCTGCTTCTCCAGATCCACTCTGTCGACTCCAGAACCGCACCGTCGCCGCTATCGTCGCTTCAGATCCGGATCCGGCGTTGCTGCTCCAAATCCGACGTCACCACTTCAGAAACTGCAGCTTGTATGCAAAGTGTTTGATGTTTTGCTTGTGAGAATCTCTGATTTTGCAGTTGGTACAATGATACTATTCAGTGCCGATAGTCTCATTAGTCCTATTTCTAATTTAGGGTTTTGTCTTTGGATTGGTTGCTACAGTTGATTTAGGGTTGTTCGTCTTGTTCAGAATCATGCGTGTGTGTGTATATATATATATATATATATATATATATATATATATATATATATATATATTTATTAAATAAAAATCATGCTTGGAATGTTGATTTTATGGACTGAAATAAATTGTTGAAATTGGGACTAATGGGACTATCCGGTGCCAATAGTTTCATTAGTTGTATTTCTGATTTAGAGTTTTTGTTTCTGGATTGGCTTTTGTAGTTGTTTTAGGATTGTTCCTCTTGTTCATAATCTTTTCTTTTTTTTTTTTTGAAAATGAAAAATCATGCTTGGAAAGTTAATTTTATAGACTTAAATAAATTGCTGAAGTTGGGACTAATGAGACTATTCGATGTCAATAGTCTCATTAGTCCTATTTCTGATTATATGTACTGGATTGAGGAATTACAGTTGGGTCTAATGAGACTATTTGGTACTAATAGTCCCAATAGTCTCAATTCTAAAAATGTCAGAAATTAAAAATAAAAAACTAAAAACATAAAATTTGTAGGGAAAAAAATGTAAAAAATGGTAAAAAAAACTTCAGAAAAAAGAAAAGAAAAAATTAAAAAATTAGTCAAAGTCAACTCATTAAGGGTATTTTGGTCCAAAAGTTAAAAATTGACAAAATTTGTATTTTTTATCTTCTTGGCTATTATTTGACATTTGTTAACTTCTATGGACATTTAAAAATTTGTCTCATATGTGGATAAGTAGTACTCCCTCTGTTCCACTTATATAGGGATAGTTGACTGCATTTTTATCTCACAAAAAAACAGTCAACTATCCATATATAAGTAGGACAGAGGAAAGTATTATTTAAGGAGCACGTACGTAAGTAGATTTTTAAATTAACTGATTACATTCTAATAAAATTAAAGCACGGGTTTTTATTATATATTTAGTGGCTGTTATTTTGCTCATAACAAAATTTTAAGAAACAATCCTTGAACAAAATATTTTTAGAATAAAGAGAAGAATAATTAATGTATGTTGAAATTCAATTCATTAATGTATGTTGTAACTTTTTTTTATTTTTTTTTCAAAACTAAGATTATAAAACTTCGTAGAAGAATTAGACTTTGCAATTCTGGATATTAATTCTAGACTTCGCATCTAATCATTTTGTTTGTAGAGCACATTATAATTGAATATATATAATTGTTTATTACAATATCTGCATATATACTGAATTAATTATGCTTTTTTTTTTTTTTCTATTTTCCATTATTTATTGAATTATTGTTATCTGAAAAGTCGATAATGCCCTCAAGGGAAGGGCAATACTTTTTTTTTTTTTGGTCTACTAGAGAAGAGCCTCTTTAAGGTGTGCTTTCCATTTTCCAACGGAAGCACACTTTAAACATGGTTTTTAATCTTTAAAAGGCATTGCACTAAACATTAATTTAATGTATCATATATTTTCTTTTGGGTTGAGGAAAATTCGAGGTTATTAGTCTATGGCTCACTTTGGATGAAACCACGTGGACTTGAGTTAGATGATGTACATAGTAGATTTATTAGAGCTTATTTTTACACTACTACTCCTTATGTTATTTTTAACTTGTCTCATTTTATTATTTTATACCACTCATATATTCAACAAACGAGACAAGTCAAAAATAACAGAGTAAGTACTATCAAGAATCTTTTATATGGTATAAACATTTAATTTTTTTTTGCGTATACATTAGTAATTGTGAACGAAATCTACAATAATATTGATAAATTACATAAGAAGATAGACTTGATTGATTTCTGTTTTTCATTAACCTCAAGAGAAGAATAAAAGTAATATCATTCAAACTTTAATTATATACATTTTGTAAACCTACGATACCTGGTTAAGTTGATTTCTAATTAGTACACCAAAATAGACTTGATTTTTTTTGTGATTTAATTGTTTTCCTATTAATTTATTCTTTCAAAAATTAATAAAATTGTTTCGTATTTATATATAATCAGGTACACCATGTATTACTTCAATGCACTCTCAATAAAGCATACAAACGGCATAAAATAAAATAATTCGTCCCCCTCATTTTATTTTAAGCAAATGCTGATATCCAAAAAAAAAAGTGTCCATTTATTCTTACGTTTGCTTTTACATAATCCGCAGGTCAGAATTTCATTCTCTTCACTTTATTCTCCTCTCTCTCTCTCTACGCTTCCTTTTTCCTTCGTCCGAGTAAACATCATTACTTTCTTTTAATCCCTTCTACACGGAGGAGTGCGCATATATAAGTTGTAGAATTCTCAATCATTCTCCTCACACATCTCAACCAACAAACTAACCTTTCCTATCAAACTCTCATCCCCAAAAATACAAAATATAGAAAATAAAAAAAAACAACAAAATATGAAGAGGGGAGCAATCGTGGAAGAAGAATCCGTGTGCAGAGAAGATACAAATTTCACGGTGCTGAAAACCTCCCTTTTCTTCGCCAGCGACGGCTTCACCGCCTACGACTCCAAAGGCGAACTCATTTTCCGAGTCGACACATATGGCCCCGACGGCGGCGATACCGGCGAGCTCGTTCTCATGGACTACGCCGGTCGCTGTATCCTCACCGTGTGCCGCAAGGTAACATTATTACTCCCTCCGTCCTCCATTTACTGACTCTGTTGACTTTTTAGATAATTTTAAAGCCTTGTGATGATGGATTTAAAATTGAATTTTTGGAGTTTAGTTTTTTTTACAAGGTACTACGAGTGTTGTAGTATCGGTAAAAAAAACTAATCTCCATAAATTCAATTTAATATCCATCATCACAAAGCTCCAAAATCATCTAAAAAGTCAATAGGGTCACTAAATGGAGGATAAAGGGAGTATTATTATTATTATTTTTTTTAATAAATCTTTTTCTTCGTTTATTACACACTTCGTATACTAATGATGGCGTAATATATCTCATATAACATGAGGAAAAATCTCAATTCTTATGATAAAGGGCTCTTATTTTTTTTAACCTTTCCCAATATATAAATTTCATATAAAAATTTATTTTTCTCTAAATATTTCCATATTATTTTAAATTATTATAATCTTTTTCATTGGATAAAGATTTTATAAAAATGTAATTTTTAAAAAAAATTAATTAATTACATTTCCTTCGTGCGTGTGAAAAAGCGAAGTGAACTATATATAATTTTGTCATATATATGTCGTACCAAAATTTAAAATTCGTACTTAATAGTTTAGTTGATTCGATTCTCTCATGCCATTCCATTCCATAGAGAATATAAGTGGAATAAATTCCCTTATATTTACATATTTATTTTTATTTGAACGAGCAGAGGCCGAGCCTGCACCAGCGGTGGGAGGGGTTCGTGGGGGAGTGGAGGGGGCAGAAGCCGCTCTTCAGCGTGCGGCGCTCGTCGATGATCGGCCGGAAAACGGGGATGGCGGTGGAGGTGTACGGCGACTGCGGCGAGGAGTACTACCAGATTGAGGGCTCCTTCGCCTGCCGGAAATGCACGGTGCTCAACGCCGACAAGCAGGTGGTGGCGGAGATCCGCCGGAAAGTGGACGCCTGCGCTAATGTCGTGTTAGGAAAAGACGTTTTTCTCCTTAACGTGAAGCAGGGTTTCGATAGCGCTTTTGCGATGGGATTGATCCTCATCCTTGATCAGATCCATTGGTCGGATTTCGAAACGGACGGTGGCGGTGGGACCCACCGATAGCTCTCTCTCTCTCTCTCAATGTTTTTTGTGTTGTAAAATTGTCTTTGTGATGAGTTCAATTACGATTCTGTAATAGCAAATGGATAATTGAGATTAGCGAGCGGGGTTCATTATTTGTGTATTGGAAATTTGGAACCATATCTTTGTGTTTATTAGAAGTTCAATGTGAGTGTTAATATATAGTATCGATAAATTATCATAACCTTGTAATTTAATGGTATTGATTATCATTGTATATAGGTGAATTATCAAGTTTCAATATACAAATTTCCCTACCCTAGCTATATCGAAATATGTGTATCATGAAATCTTAGTCAAATAATTAAGTCTTGTTCGCTATAACGAGTTATAAGGTGATGATAGTAGGCATGTAATGAACTTACTACTAATAAAATGAGGATGGAAAAGAATGAACCAAGTTATTCAATTTATTATGTGTGGTATCCGCAAGAAATGAAATAATTATTTTTAAATTAAAATAAATTATTATAATACAAAATACCATAACAGACCAAGCCTATTGAATTTATAGGCCTAGATCGGCTTCAGCCCATTGTTGTAGCGGGGCCAAACTTGGGCTCTACCTTTTTAGAAAAAAAAAAAAAAAAAAAAAGAATGTTCCAATAGGGGACTATTACTCCTTAAAAAAAAAAAAAGAGTTATTTAAGGTTTTTTTTTACACTTGAACTGGGCCTGAGTTAGTGCTTGAAAATAGGACACGTCACCAACAAAATCCTAACAGCAGTATGCATCATCTTCTTCGATTCTTCTATTTTTTTCAAACTAGATTAGTGCCCATCGAAATTCGACGGGGTTCACTTCTCGTAGAAAATAATAATAAAATTATTTATTTTGAGAGTATAGTTTATTAAGATCCATTCGAAAAAAATAAAACTAAAACGAATTAGAAAAAAAAAATGAAAAAAAATATCAATGAGATGTGACATTTCTCGATTACTTTTACTTATTTTGAATGTGTAGTAGCCCGTTAATCATTGTAATAGAAAAGTAGATTAGGTGAGGTCCCGTTTTTCGTATAATTATACTCATTTAAAATGTTAAGCTAACATTTTTCATATCAAGTATTATGTTGGTCGAAAAAAATAGGTCAATGAGAGAGAAGATTTTTCCGCGTGGTTATATGTTCTTCGATATAATTGAAGGATGAAATGTCAAGCAGCCCGTCATTTAAATATTGATTAAGGATAAGTCCATCATATTTGAGTTTTTCTATTGATGACATCATTTTCGCAAAAATCGATTTAGCACCATCATAGATATAAGCTTCTTCATCAGTCTGTCCCTACTCTACTAACAAATTATATATAAGCCGTAATGTTATAATTTCTCGTTAATGTGAAGTCTTTTAATTGTTTAATAATTGATTAATAAGACAAAATATATAATTATAATTTTCAAAACTTTAAATATTTCTAAATACTAATAATTTTATACAAAATAATAAATTAATAAACCCAAATCTAGATAGGTTTGCGATGTATCAAAATTGAAACTGACATGACTCTTTTTATAGATCCACCCCGATTGGTAATCTCAACTCCGAATAAGTTTGACGGACTTGACTATAAGATTCAAGTTCTTTGGAGTTTGTTCCACATATTACAAATTGTTGCCAAATCGAATTTGAACTTTATTGATTCTATCTATATTAAGTTAATTATTCACGCCAGTTTTCTGATCAATACTAACCATCTTACCAATTACTGATGTACTACAGTTTATTCTTTTGAAAAATATCTATTATATTCGAAAATAATATCAAATTTACGACTTATTAATATTGGAAACAATAATTATAATAAAATAAGATTCAAATGCAACATTAAAAGATAAACTTTAAGGGAAAAAGAAACACCTCAGTTTACGATATTATTAATAACTAAAAATATTACCACTTAATGCAATGAATTTTTAATACTATATTTTGTTCTAAACTCTACAAAAAAAAAAGAACCAACAAAATTCAACCCTAAATGGAAAAACTTATCTACGTGACATTTCCACATCAATGCATTAAGTAGGATTTAATTAGCTAAAATTATTAATTTAAAAGCTTGTACATTGTTGATTTAGTTTTATAATTTATTATTTTATTTAATTTCAACTATCTCACATCGATTATTTATTTGACTCCACCAATAGACTACCCATATAAATAAGACACCATATATTATATTTTATTCATCATAATGGTATAAATTCTTATACCAAATAATTTAATTTTGAATTAGAATATAATATCTAGATCAATAAATTATTAGAATAAAAGTGATTTAAATTATGAAACTTCTATTCAAATTGAAATTCTAGGGACATACATATTATTTAGATTAAAATATTAAAATATTAATTTTAATATTAATTTTGAATATTAAAATAATTTGGATTTATATATATTGATTTTTAAATTAATAAAGAGGTAGTCGAAATTCAATAAGTTTAATGAAGTGAGTATATTGTTAGTTGTTTACACTAATCCAACTTTTTGCATGTCAATAAAAATATTTGACGGAATATGCTTATTATTAAACCTTAGACTAAGTTCTCATTAAAATTATAAAATTATAAAAAAGTATAAAATCAAATTAAGATTTTCAATATTTTAAATTTTAATTAGAGATAAAGAATTTTAAAAGTACGGTGTATCTTTTATATTGGTTATTTGTTGGTGAAATTTCATAAATAATTGGTGTGGGGTAGTTGAAAAGAAATAGAAGTAATGAGTTTAAAGCCAAATACATTAGAATTTGAGAAAAATATTTGATAAAATATTAAATGATTATTATTTATAAATATAATATATGTTAAGCTTGTATAATATATTACCTAATATATGTTAGGTAATACGCAATATATTACCTAATGTTGGTTATTTGATTATTATATGTTAAGCTTGTTTAATATTTCAAATTAAGTTTAGATTTACAAATAACAAAGCAAATTTATTTTAGAAGAGCATATTACCTAATACGCAATATATGTGATTCAATATATACATATATAAATTGAGGGTGAATGAGGTTTATGGTCTCTGCATTATATATTAAATAAATGATTGAGTAAAAGTGACTTAAATTATGAGACTTATATTCAAATTGAAATTCTAGGAAGATATATATTTATTAGATTAAAGTATTGATTAATTAGCCAGAATTATGAGAATTTAGTAAAATAATCAAGAAAAATTGTGGTTGATAGACCTTTATTTTGCTATTATATATATATATAGATAGATAGATATAGATTATAACTACTTAAGCTTCGAATCCACGTTGCTTTCTTCTCAATTTCTCGTCACGATGATCCACTAATGTATTTTTTTCATCACGATGAGCCATACAGGTTACAACACTGCCTAGGTTATATTGCCAATTGGCGGTAATCGATGTTCTTAACTTTTCCTTTTCCTTTTTCTTTTTCTTCTTTTTTTTTTTTTTTTTTTTTTTTTTTTTTGTAGTTAACTAATGCACATTTAGCTCTGTGTCTTGATAATGCTTGTTTCTTTTTCCACCCTCTGGCCTTTGGGAAATTCTTGTCAATCTTGTTCAGGTTTTCTTTATTTTCATCGATGGAGGAGCGTTTCTCGTTTGTGCAGTATTTGAGTATATAGAAATTTGGAACTTTTTTTTTTAAAAAAAGAAAAATTTTGACGGCATTAAAAGAGACGTCAAAGCGGGTTATTTTTGCTCATCGTATCGTAAGTTGGGGTTGTTTTGCTCGTAAAGTCGTAACGATTCGTCGGGGTATAGATGTTTCATGTTTTAGCTACTTTTCCCTTGCGAGTTAAATTTGAAATCTGTTGTACTATGGTTGAAGCGAGTAGACTAGTTACTAGGCCCACCTTTAATACCAGATAGCTATTTGGGCTGGGTTGAGCCAAGATCCGTTTCAAAGCGGGCTTAAATGGGCTACCTTGTTGGATTAGAGATTTAGCCCACCAGTTTCTCTTTTTTAGTTTTAGTTTAATTAGATTTAATTATTAAAAAAAACACACACACACACACAATACATGATTGTATGATATTCTTTTTAGTACAACATATACACACACTCACCCACCCATGCACTCAGATAACTCGAAGCTCGATCTATTAGTTGAAGAGAAAACATCTTACCAACTGAGTCATGTTTCGTCTAAAATTGTAGGACTATTATAAAGGGTGATTTTAAACATAACCACTAAAGTACTCATCATAGCCCCCTATTTAAAAATAATGATATAAATAATAAGGCATTTACGAGTGTACCCTCATAGCCTCATCATAACCCCAACAATTCAAAAAAAATGCCGAAAATCCAAGTTTTAAGATTAAAACAATCCGAAAATCGAAAGTGAAAGCAAAAAGCAATACGGAACCTTCATAAAGATGAAATCTGAAAATTAAAAACCTATAAATACGAAAATAATATCCGCATATCTTCGACGATCCTTTGTTTGAATTCTTAGATCTTCAAGGTAAGGTTCGTGTCTTTTGCGCCAGTCCAATTTTAGTTCTAGAGTTTGATTTTCGTCTTTTGTCAGATCAAGTTTAATTACATTAATAACGAGAGAACCACAAAGCATTTCACCATCAACAACCTTTATGTTAAACCCAAGAAAAAAGACTTCGAATTTCAAAGAAATAGAAAAACATGAAGATTAGTGTTGAACCCAAAAAGGAAGACATGAGCGAGGAGTAATGGCGCTTCAATTGAGATTATACCAATTCATAAATATAATTCGTGAGAGAATTTTTTTTAATTTTCATGTAATTGGAAGAGGTGAGTGACGAGGATGAGAAGAAGGGGAAACAAAGTGTATAATTTGCGGATAAAGATTTTGACGGAGAAGAATATGAATATGAGGAAATGAAGAAGAAATAATGTAATTAATTGGGACTATGAGGGTACACTTGTAAATGCCTTATTAATTTTAACATTATTTTTACATAGGGGGCTATGATGAGTAATTTAGTGGCTATGTTTAAAATCACCCATTATAAATGAAGAACTTAAAATCACAACGTTGACCAAATATGGTAGTATCTACTAAATATATTTTTCTGACTTATGTGTAGGGATATATTTTAAGGGGAAAAAATTCAAAAGTTCTACTATAGAACTGTGTTCTCTAATTATATTTAAAGGAATGGCGTTCAACTATGTAGTACTAGTATTACATTATTATACTATAAATATCAAGGGTAACAATTTATCACTTTCCTTACACTCAATGACAGAGTGTGGGTTGACATTCTCCGTCGATCCATTTTGACACTTCTCCATAAAACCACAACTTGCTTAATAATGTTTGATAAATTAATTAATTACTCTTCTCAAAAAGAAAAATTATACTTAAACACGTACAGCTTAATATACACATTATATATATATATATATATATATATATATATATATATATATATTCATTGTATCTACGCATATCAGAGGTCTTTAGAGATTGATTTAGTCATGCTATGCATGTCATAATATGCACATACATATAAATATAGAATGAGATAGTTTATATATTAAGGGAATAATATATGTCGGCACATATAACTTTTTTCCAAAGATGCATGCTACGTAACATTCAATTTCAAGATATTTAATTGATTTGATAAAAAAAGGGTTTATGAAAATTACTACTCGCATAACTTTTGTTTCGAACAAGTTGGCAATTTGTGTATATCACATTTAATTGTCAAGCTTTTGAAACCCCAAGACTTTGCATTTTACAAATTTAGGCATGTTTAAATTGCAAATTTGCTTGAAAGTCATGTTTATATTGATAATTAATTAACACTTCATTTATGAGTTTATTAATTCAAACACTAGTCTTTTTCATGGTAATTAATGGATGCAATTATTTTAGAAAGTCTAAGTCTTTGTTTGTAAAGACAAAAATTTATGAATGCACTTGGTCTCTATAATTTTCTTCGTCACATCTCTAGTAGTCTAGTCCCATCTATAAGGTAAAAGAAGAAAAAGGGAAAAACATTGCACTATAAACGAGCCAAAGTCGTAGCTGACACCAAACACTTTAATTGTACTAAGAGAATAAATTAATTTTAGGTCTGATGTTGAAATTTTTTAAGATTAATCAAATCTTTGCATTTGCAATTGGTCGATGGCTTAATGTTAGAAGTCAAAGTTTCCAAATTACTAGTTATAAATCGTGATGCACATTTACAACTTAGATTATCTAATGTACTGCATTTTCGTGTGTCATTACATATTGCATTAACAAATTATTGTCACTTGTACAAAATTAATTTTAAAATTATTTATTTTCTGTTTATGATTTTTTTAAGGAAAAATAAACAAATATAGCCCGATAAATTCACATTGAGACATGTTTAGCCCGAATTTAACAAAATTCAAAAATTTATACACATAAATTGAATTTATGACAATTTTAACCTTTAAATTATTTTCGGTGCCCTCAAGTCTAGTTAGAAATCGAAATTCGTATATATTTAATGACATTAAACAATCCTAACCTGTAAATTCTTATTTTGAACTAGAGTTTCTGGCCCAAAATATCTTTTAAAGGCTAAAATTGTCATAAAATTCAATTTATATGGCTAGAATTCATATTAGATTAATATCGGGCTACACATGTCAGATAGTTGATTTTTTAGGATAAATCCATGTATTTTCTCATTTTTTTTAATTATTACTGATTTACTGATTTTAAAAAAGGCGTGTTGGTTATTATTGATGCAATAAGAGATTTAATATGAAAATACAATAGTTGACCAACACTAAATTTAAAATGCCCTATTTGAATTTGGACATGTAAAAAATACCCTACTTTTTCAATACATGCAAAAGATATTCATTTAAATAAATTATTATAAGTGATGTATTTTTTTTTGATCAAGCAAACACAACACACTTACACTCCCCCCTCCCCCCGAGGTGACTCGAACCCCCTACATCTTAATTGGAAGGGAAGCGTCTTACCAGCTGAGCTGCTATTCGTTATCATTATAAGTGACGTACTGACATAGATTTTCTCTAAATCCAAATTTGACTAATGTGGTTTTTAAAAAAAAATCATTTAATTTACCATAACCGTCCCTCCCCAACCCCTACCTTATCGGGTGGTTACCAGGGGTGTTTTTTTTTTTTTTTTTCGCCCATTCGTCCCATCATTTCACAACACAATATTGTTATCATCAAAAGTGTGTCACACTCTCTATCAAAATAATAAAATGACATTTTTTACATATACTTCTATAAAAGAGGTGGGTTTTACCTATTAGGAGTATGTAATATGTGGGGAATATTTATTTAAATAAAAGAATCTATCAATATTTTTATCACGTGCATAAAGGCGTACAATATAGAGCACCAACAACTAAAGGCAAAAAAAAAGGGGCTCCTAAAAAGTAATTGTGAATCAGTATATTAGATAAATATGTGGTCCTATTTTGTTCTTTTTGATGAAGGCCCTATTTTCTTCTAAAAAAAACCTGACTATAGCTGTCTATGTTAAACGACCATATCTTTTTGTTTCATTACGGTCAACAAAATCCCTTTGCAAATAAATTTTCATCGAACATGTACAAGATTTCTTTCATTTTTCATTTTCTTTTGATTAATTATTCCCAATTAATTAATTTTGAGGAATAATGATTTATTGCATCTCATTTAATTTCCTCCAAAAAGTTTTAAAGTTTTATGCAATATGCGCGTCTTACATGCATGAGTACGCTTTAATTTATTCTATAATAAAATACATAATTCGACACATGCACTGGTGTACTAACTAATTAGTTTAATAGAACACGCATGCATGATGTTGCTTTGTTATTTCTCTCTGTTAATTAATTAAATATAGTGGATCAATCTAATGTATAGGTCAACAATAAATAAATTGATCTTTACATGGATTAATTAATTAAAATCTGAGTCTTGTCACAAAGCATCCCCTTAACTTAAATAAATTGATCTTTACACATTTAATTCGTATATACAGGCCGGTCCTGACCGAAAAGTGGCCCGGGGCGAACTAAAAAAAATGGCCCCTATACTACCATATAAAGTACTTCGTATTAATCATAAAAATGACTTTTCTAGCTTTTTTTAACTTGGAATATCATTCATAAAAAAAACTATCAACTATAAAAAGTACTACTTTTTATTAATTTTTTACTTGAAATATCATTTATAATATAATTTTTTTAATATATTAAGGGCAAGGTACAAAAATTCAATTAGATAAACTCATAAACTAGACAAAAAAGTTAGAATAATAAAATAGACAAAATGACATTTTTCTAATGCGTTTATATGTACAGTAATATTATTTGAGGACGATGCGTAAAAAAGTCAATTAGATGAATTAATAAATTAGGCTAATTTTATTTTTTTTAGAATTAATATTAGACTAAGTTAGAAAAATAAAATTTTAAAAAAATGACTTTTTTGACCTTTTTTTTCCAATGCTAGTATTATCTATAATATCATTTGTTTTAATTTTTTTTTTGAAGGGATGATAAAAAAGTTAGAATTAAAGTATAAATGGAAAAGAGAATTAATAGAATCTTATTTATTGGTTTGTCCCATATAATAGTCCATTTTTTTTAAATTGTAAAAGTCTATCTCACAACTAATACTATTTTAAAATTCTTTATCTCTACTTGCATTGGTCTATGTGACAAAAGCAATGTGGATTATTTAGGTGAGATGGAGGGAGTAGTAATCTCTCTTTCTACTATGACTTGTCCTACTATAATAGTCTCATTTCCTATAATAGAAATATTTATTCACTTATTATCTACACTTAGCTTTGCATGTATTTTAATAATATTTAAATTGCAAAATTTTAAATGATGTTCTCCGACTTATGTAATGTTTATATCAACTTAAAGGTCTTGATACGATCTTTAATTTAATATCAATTATCAATATGTTTTTATGCATCTACAGTGTTATAATTTGAAAAAAAAAATGCATTAATTTTTTTTTTTTTTATAAAAATTAACACTTCATCCGTCCACCATATATGAGTGAAAATTTTCGTTTTGAGACGTCCACATATATGTGTTATTTCCCTAAAAGAAAATTATTCACTTATACTAATTTACTTCAAAACTCTTATTTTACATTTTATTTACCAAATAACATGTTAGGGCCACCACTATATCCATTCTCCCAATAATTTTATACCTATAATTTTACTATTTATCTACTTTAAACAATTTTATCATCCACTACCAACTACTTTAACAGTTTTTTCTTAAACTCTGTCCCACATGAAATTTGACACATAAATGGTGGACGGAGGGAGTGGTATATTTTAAATTAAGAAATTAAACATTAAACTTTATTTTTGTAGAGGTAGAATCTACAATTGAGTATAGCCGGTCGGTTCGGTCGATCCGGTCGATTCGAGCACTAGCAACCTATTATCAACACAACTTAACACGTTGGAGCCCTAAGGGAACACCGGTGGGGGTGTCAACCGTAGGGCCTCCAACGCTCAAGTTAGTATGGTTATCAAAAGTAAATTGAATACCAAAGTAAATAACAGTAAGTGCAATAGTAAGTAAAGGCGGTCACGAACAACTGGGAACGTTCGGATGGCTGAGATGGTATTAGAGAGTTATGGATGGAGGGAACTGACGGCAGAGGCAGCTTGTTCGGCTAACTCCGACGGTGGCGGAAGTCAAGTAAGTGCAGAGAGTGCGAGAGAGAAGTTGAGAGCGTAGTGGAGAGTATGAGAGTGGAATAGATCGTGACTGACTTGACCTACTTGGTCGATATACATAGGCGGACCTCCCTTAGGGCTTCTCTCAGAGGCCTGATCTGTTAACTTCTGCACTCTCTTTGTCTGTTCCGATTTTTCAGGAAGAAATCTCTCCATTTTGACTTGGTCTTACCTTAGGTGATGAGTCACACGTCTTGACCGTGTTGATTGTCGCAACTGACACGTCTGGTCCCTTGATCCGGATTAGTTATTTTGGCCCAATTGTATAGTTAGGCTCTAGTGTGTGTTATTATTAGGCCATTTCGACTGTTTAGTCTAGCTTGTTGGGCTTATCGCCTACATTACTTGGCCATTTCGGCTGTGAAGTCCGACTCGTTGAACTTACGGGCCATAATAATTTGGGCTTACGAAATTTTCCCGCTACAATTTTTAAATGTGGTTTTTTTAATTTTACAAAGTGTAATGTTTTTTTTGGACCAGTATGATGAGAAGGAAAAAGTATCAATTACTCCATCCGACCCAATTCAATAGTCTTGTTTGCTATATTAGGTTGTCCCAATTCAATAGTCATGTTTCCTAAAATAGAAAGAAATTAGCCCATTAATCACTCCATCATCCACTCACCTTTCAGCACGTATCCCAATATAATTTAAATTCTAAAAGTTTAAACTATCATAACTTGCTCGTTTGTTCTCCGATTTTTATGATTTTTACACCAAATTAAAGGTCTTGATACGATATTTCATTTAAGATCCGACATCAATATGTTTTTATGCATCTATGATGCTCTGCTTTTAAAATAATGAAATTTGCATTAACATATCAATCAATACACTTTATCTCTAAACACACTCTCCTAAAATCTCGTGCCGAAAAGAAACAAGACTATTGAATTGGGACGGAAAGAGTAACAATGAGTACTTATGATGTTCTATATCAAAAAAAAAAATGTCAAACATTACATTTTATTTTTAAATATTTTTTTCTAAAATACCATACCGAAAAATTTTAGACTACTATAATACTTCCTCCGTTATTTTTGATTTGTCTCGTTTATTGAATATATAAATAGTATAAAATAATGAAACGAGACAAGTAAAAATAACAGAGGGAGTATGACGCAAGAAGTACTATCAATTAGTGATGCGTGCATAAGTACAGTGTTACTCTGTTAGCTAATGTAAACTTTTGATTAATCAATAAAACTAGTGTATTACCCGTCGAAAATCGACGGGATCTATTCTTAAAATTCGAAAGAGATAAAAGAGATTAATTTGTAATTTATGGTCAATTGAAAATTGGTGAAAAAAATTCTAATTATCATTATAGTTCAACTTAAGAATAAAAGGAACACACAAAAAATAATTCGCGACAAAATAAGAAAGATGTTACGCATCATAAATAAATTCCAATAATCAACCGAACCGATATGCATAAAAACATCATTTATAAATTAATACTCATCAACAAAATAAATAAATAAATTTAAATCTGAACTAACCACGCCTAGAAAATTAAGTATGCAATTAATTACTAAATTTATTAGATGTCGTATCTACCTGATAACTTGTCAAAAATGTCACTGTAAACCACATTTAACTTATATACAAAAAATAATTAGTAAAACTTACTTAAATGATCAACATCACAATATTGAACATAAACACACAACCCATAATCATCTATTATCAGCTCCTCACTGTACAATGATGAAGAAAATCATGACTCATTTATTACCACTCACATACACATGCACATACAGAGGCAAATAATTTACTACCAAGCCAACAGTGCACTACCGAAAATCCCCTATGCACCCACGAAGGAATTGAATAGTTCTAACAAAATATTCCATACAAAACTGCTAAACAAAACCCTAAAGGGACCCCTAAAACCACTGCTAAAACCGCATAACATCTAATCCTAATCAAAACTAAGAAAAATGTCACGCAACATAAATATACTCATCAACCAAATAAAAATAAAAAATAAATATAAAATAAAAAAAATAAACCTGAACAACCACACCTAGCAAATTAAGTACGCAAATAATTATATCAATTGTCTAAATTTATTTAATGTTGTATTTACCTGATAACTTATCAAAAAATTCACTGTAAACCACATTTGTTGTTGTGTCGAATGTATTGCCATCCTTGTCACATATCAAAATTTTGAGTCATTTTTTGCTAGTGACCCTGGATATTGCAACATACAATTGTCCACGGCTGAAAACTGGTTTTGGCAAGTACAATCCTACGTTCGAAAGCGATTGTCCCAGACTCTTATTTATCATCATAGCAAAGCAAATTGCTATTGGAAAATGCCTCCTTTGAAATCTTACTGGAAATTTAGATATATCTGAGGTTGCCATAGTCATTCTGGCAATTGGATACTTTTTTCCAGCATTTTTTCCTGAGATTAGATTTGCTTCGATCACACGATCTCCGAGTCTTGTTACCATCATCCTAGTTCCATTGCAAAGCTCATTGGAAGGATCGATATTTCTCAGAAGCATGATTATGCAACCTTCTTTTAGCCTGATCTCATGAGTTGGCAAACCTGAACACTTGATTGTATTTAGATGTTCAACTGAATATATTTCATCTTCGAGATCAATGTCTCCGTCTTCCTTGCAAACATTATCTGAACTTAGGTATATCCTCTCTTTTCCAGGTAGTAAGGACATTACGTAATTATTGATCTCATCAACAATCTCATTTGTCAGTGCCAAGATAGCTCTATCATTAAATACCTCTGGATTTGACGCAATATGCAATATGTCTGGGTAAGTGGTTTCAACTATTGCTGCAATTGGGTCACTTACATTGCACACAAGAATGTCATCTGATAATGTTACCCCAGCTTCTCCATCACCAATCATATCCCCGACTTCTCTGTCACCTATCTTAAGTATCCATTCTGCAAATTCTTTGATCTCATCGGCATTTAATTGTGGATCATGACTCTGATATTTAAAAAATATTAGAATAATATTACATTACAAATTTAAAATAAAAGCAATACAAAATTAAAATATTACCTTTAATCTCATGTTCTTTGTTAATTTGAGAACTTGACATGAATTCCAAAGTTGAGATGAGCTTATTGAAGCATGTATAATGTCGTGTCGCGTTCCATTTTGTATGACTGGCAAGATTTGTCTGAAGTCAAGAATATCTGCAATATGAAAACATGAATTAATTTAAATCTCAATCAATTCATATAATAAAGTTAAAAAAATAATTATACTAACCTAAACAAAATTTCACGTCATGCGAGCAGATATCCTTGAAATTGACAAAATTATATCCATGTTCATCAATTTTGAAGAATTCTCTAGATTCCGACATGTCAGTACTGTCTTTGGTGACTTCCTCATATGTAGACACAATAGTGGTAACTCCAAAGTTTATCTTAAAACTATGGTTGATTTTTGCACCTTGATAAGTAGGGTCGTTAGGACCAACGCTGAACTTCTTAATAACACAACTGTTTCATCCTCTTTCAAAACTTTCTCAAACCTATTCTTCAATTTTGCTGAGACAGATGCTTGAATTTTGTCACCCTACATAAATAAATAAAAAAATATAGTTGTTAATATATACATTGTATAATAAGAATATGTTACTGTATTAAGTAATAATAAAAATTTAGTATAAACTTACCGCGTTGTCCATTAAGATCATTTCAATTGCTTCTTCATGTTTGCGTTTTTGAATCCAAACTCTTAAAATTCTCACAACAACCATAGCTTTATTCCTTGCTTTTTTGTCAATGACTTTCAAACCGATGATTCCGTCCATTCTAACTTAAAAAATAATAATAATATAAGAATAGATCTAAAGGTAATCGAAACAAACAAAATAAAATAAAATAAGATGTTTAGTTTTAAACTTCAAATACTAAAAAGTTGATAAATGACAATCGAAGTTGCCCTAACTATGTTGCGCTTTGTCTCTTCTTTGTGATCTTAGCAATCTGGAAAGTTACGTGCAAAAGTTTCAAAGATTGCAAGCATTGGATTTTCTGTAATATTATGATTGTTGATTTATCTCTTAACAGTCATTACCTTATTGATGGGGATAAATATATGCTCGATTTTCAAACCACATGCAAATTAAATAAAATAAAAATCAAAGCTACTACTTTGAGGCAATGCATAAAGTAGCAAAACAAATACTTCATACATGTACAGCTTCTCTATAAACAATCACACATTACGTAATCATAATCCAAAATTTTGCTCAGGTATAAATCAGCAAACGAAATATCAAGTACTAACCTTAGTAGAAGTTAGTAGAAGATCGTGAATAGGGAGCAGAGGAGAAGCGGATAGAGAGCAGCGAGGAGAAGCTGTGATGGAAAGCATATAGTATTGTCGACTATATATAAAGATTATTATAATTAGATATCCAATAGAAGTAGAATGATATAGTTAGATTTAGAATGGAAGTAGAATTATATGTATAGTATGTATAGGCGTGTGATGATATATACGATTGGTATTGGTGATATGGATGTTTGATTAATAATTGTTTATTTCTTTAATATATGCTTAAGTCCATTGGATTTAGATTGGGGTTGTCCAAGATTTGATAACCTTAACTGGAGAATATTTTATATGCGTAATTTGAAAATTTAAGGGTTATGGATAGTAGCATTAATTAATTAGTGATATTTTTCATTTTCTAGGGGTCATTAATATTTATTTATTACATTAAGATATGGATGAGTCCATGTGAATAAATATATTATTTATTATTATTGAATAATAAGTATATTCAATTTAAGATGAATAGAGAATATTTTATATACGTAATTTGTAAATTTAAGGGTTATGGATAGTAGCATTAATTAATTAGTGATATTTTTCATTTTCTAGGGGTCATTAATAATTGTTTATTACTTTAAGATATGGATGAGTCCATGTGAATAAATTTCTTATTTATTATTATTGAATAATAAGTATATCCAATTTAAGATGAATATTGAATAAATATATTCAATTTTAGATAATTAAAAAATAGAGGATGAGGGATGCGCCACGTAAACGCATGGATCGATGAGGTATGAGGAATCTGCATCGGAATTAATTATATATATTGATATTGATTGATAAGTTGAGACTTCTAGTTGATCACACGCATGCACCCACGCGCACGATCATTAAAATAAATAATTAATTCTGCGAAAATTATATAAATATATATAAGGTCAATTTCTGATTCTGAATATTTGATGAGTAATGTACTCTATCAATCCGATAAAAAATAAAATTAAAAATTAAAAAAATTAAAAAAAAAATGTACTCTATCAAATTAAGGTGAAATCAAGGATCCAAATTTCACAATATATTTTTTAACAGTTTCATCTGGATGTAGCCTGTAGGTCTTGAATTTGAGAAAGAAACTATTATTTCGTCTCATTCTAATTAATACGCATAATTGTTTTTTATTTTT
The DNA here is from genome assembly GCA_001642375.2 of Mentha longifolia. Lineage (NCBI taxonomy): Eukaryota > Viridiplantae > Streptophyta > Magnoliopsida > Lamiales > Lamiaceae > Mentha > Mentha longifolia. The sequence continues at coordinate 34,898,946 of CM038111.1, forward strand.
TTTATTTCTGGGATGTCTCATTCTAATAGTGTTATTGCTCAAAATCAAAAATGTTCTATCGCTCGCCGTGAGCATACTTAATGTATTCACCGCTGATATGACAATGTCACGTCAACAATTTTTTTAGTTAGGATTTAATTTTTTATAAGTAAGTTTTAATTATTTTGGTATAATTTTTATTAGTTGTTTTATATATCAGTGTCACGTCATCCGTGGACACATTAAGCATATCTACAGTGGACATAGGAGTATTGCTCTGCTCAAAATAGAAATTTTAAATTCGAAAATAAATTTGAATTTTTAATTGAGTAAAATTCTACATTATTTTATTTTCTGAAATGAATTATACTCGTAATAAAATAAGATGTTAAAATTAAATATTAAATTCAATTTAAAACTCAATGTGTAATATATTTAAGCATCTTCCCTCACTATAAATTTATATCGACTAAATTCTCGTATCAAAAAGAAAACTCTATTAAAATGGAATGGTGGATTAATAAATTCTACTTGAGGTTAAAAAATTGTGAGGTTATTCATATACTAGTAATTTAGAGACATTAATCATTGAAGACAAGTTGCATACGATACGTTCACATATATCGAGGTAGCTTGTACTATGAAACTTTAAAAAGTCTTCACATACAATAAATTAGGGTTATCTTTTTTAGCGTCTTAATATGGCAAGAGATAATATTTACTATACTCCCTCTGTTTTTTTAAGTGTCCTGGTTAATAAATTATACATACTAAAAAAATATGTAAATTTATATTTTAACATTATTTATTATTCTCTTTTTCTGCACACCATCTCATACATAACATTAATTATAGGGGTAAAGTTGGAAAAAAATAACTATTATATCATCAAATTCTGAAATGGTCACTTAAAATCAAACAACAAAAATAGTAAGTATGACACTTAAATAAAAATGAAGGGAGTAAGTTGTTTATTTTGTATTAGTAAAATCTTAACTAATTAAGTCAGCTGAGTAAAATTAAATCGGTCACGTCAGCAATAATTAGGTTGCGTTAGTTTGAGCTCTCTCTCTCCCCTTGTGCATCATGAAACAATATATATATATATATATATATATATATATATATATATATATATATATATATATATATTTTCTCATAATTTAATTTTCTTCATCTTCACTAATTATTTTAGACGTAGCTTAAGTGTAAAGGTACAATTATCAAGTACTCATTTAGGCTGCTTTTTTTTTAAAAAAAAATTATTTTTTATTTAAAGGATCCCAAATCACGATGTTGTCATTTAGTGAAACAAAAATAAAATCAGAATGTAAATGATGAAATTAATTGACTGCAACGTCAAATAGATTGATAGAGGCCTCCTTTATGAATAAGCATGAACAAATAAATGTTGGCAACATAAAAATATCTATTATATTTAAAGATTCTTATTTTCCGTAAAAAGTTCAAGGGACAATATATTACATTATATTATACGGAGTATTATATTATATTATATTATATCAGAAATGATCTACAACCTATCGTGGGCACGCTTAATGTGTCCACGGCTGACGTGACAATATTACATCAATGATTTTTTCTTTTGGGGTTTACTTTTTTTTTAGTATGATTTAGTTTTTTATGGCAAAATTTATTTATATAAGTTATATTAATTATTATTTTCTTTAAATATAATGTCGTCACCTCAGCTGTTGGCATATTAAGTATGCACACGGTGGGTAGGGGAGCATTACTCTATATTATATTACGTATAGTGCAAATAGATTATATACAAAAATTTTAGGGCCCGTTTGGTAGCAAGACTGAGAAAAGGACATATAAGAAAATATGTGATAAGTTGAGATAAGAAAAAGTGTGATAAGTTGAGAAAAGAAATGTATTTGAGTGTTTGGTAGGTAAAATAACAAACATAGATATCTTGGTTCACGTGTTTGGTAGAACTATTTTAACTCATGATAAAATACAAAATTACATAATTACCCTTGGAAAAATAAAGAGAAAAAAAAAAAGCAAAAGAAATCCGTTCCCCCTCCCCCCCTTCTTGTTCTCTCTTTTGCTTTTGCTTCCAAATCGCCACACATTAGCCAAGAAATTGCTTCTGCAATTTTTGTATATTCATCGCATTGAAATTACACAATCCCAAATATTGAAATTTTAATGATGAACCCAAACATTGAATTTTTAATAATGAACTTCAATAATTAATTTCATCACAAACCCAACACAATATACAAAACGGAGGGCAAAGAACGACGCATCAGCGATGATGAAGGCGCAACGCCGGGAAAGAGACGGTAGAGTGCCAAGAACACCGGGAAAGAGACGGGATAGAGAGGGTTTGAAGAGTAGAGAGGACAAATTCATCCACTCTGTCGCTGCGCCGCCGTCAGACTCAGTGCCGTTGCCGTGTTCACCCCCGGCGAATTCTCCTTCTGCCGCTGCTTGCCGCATCCCCCCGCCTAAATTTGGGCGACGGTGGAGGGAGGGAGGGAGAAGGGACCGACTGAGTGGAAGAGAGGGGGCAAAAGAGGCAACCCCAAATTACTGTTCAAGCGTGAAAACATTATCGGACCTAAAAGGTCCGATTCTTATATAAAAGGAAACAGTGATTTTTTCCCGGGCCGACCATATTTTTCGGGCCCCCAACAAAATGTTATAGCCTACCAAATAGTCATTAAAGCCCAGAAAATGTTTCTCATCTTGGCTTATTGGGGTTTATTGTGGCTACCAAACGGGGCCTTTGTAAGAAATTAGAAATGATAGATCATTGATCACTATGCGATTTACGGTCTAAATTATCTAGTGCATTATAATTTTATTAAGAATGCATTATGATACTAAGAGTGCGTTATGATTGCAATATAGTTCTGCATATATATATGATGCATCATTTTGATAGATTTAGAACTTTTCATATGAGAATCTATGAAGTCACCTTCATGAACTTTGGAATATAAAGCCAATACAAGAAACTGATGAAAACAGTTGAAAACTATGTAAATCCTTACCTAAACTGAATATTTCCATCAATCGGCTTAATTTGATGGCATCGAACACATTCCAAGTTGATCACACAAATAGTCAAATGATTCACACTTCAAAGGTTTTGTCATGATGTCAGCTATCTGACTCTTCCAGCTGTAATAATCCAACTTCATAGTTTTAGCATTAACAAGATCCCTCAAGAAAAGAAACGAACATCAATGTGTTTGCTTCTTCCATGCATCACACTATTTTTGTCAACCTTGTTAGTCGAACAATTCTCACACCAGATAGTTGTTCCATTTTTTATTTAGTCATAATTGCTCCAAAATATTTCTTAACCACATGCATTGTGTTGCACTAAAAGCTGTAGCAATAAATTCGGCTTCAGTTGTGGTAAGAGTTACCACTGGCTGCTTCTTAGATGCCCATGAAATAGTTGATCATCCTAAAAAAAATACATAACCACTTGCACTCTTCCTATCGTTAAAGTCACTAGCATAATCACTGTCAGTATACTTTACTAACTCCCCATCATTGGAACCATAACATAATTCCATTCTCAAAGTTCCTTCAAATATCGCAGCACCTTTTTTGCCATTTGCATATACAACTCAGCTGGCCATGTAATGACTCATCGAACACACAACATACATTAAGTCAAGTATAGTTGTTGTAATACACACAACAAACTTCCAATGAGTTGTTTAAAAAGAGTTGTATCCACTTTATTTCTATCTCCTTCCAAAGTGAGTTTTACTCTGGGAACAATAGGATTCCTTATAGAATTGCAATCAACCATGTGAAACCTTGACGTAAAACATATAAAATGATGCATGATGTACAATTATAATGCATCACATGCATAATTATAAAGCATTGTCCATCATAATTTATTCTGAGTACTATTATAATGTATCGTTGATTATAATGCACCCCTTAATCTGGACCGTAGACCACATACTTATGAGCTGTCGAAATCACTTATTTTTTCTTGAGGAATATGGATTTTTATATGATATTTTCCTTATATACATACATTAATAAGCAGGTTATCATGATTCTCATGAATAGAAGAGTTCTTTCAAGGTTGGATGAAACTGAAGAGGGTGAAATCGAGGATTCATGCATTTAGGATGACGATGTGGAGTTTACACAGGAGAACAACATTTGGGCTTCGTGAAGGGGTTCTTGCATAGACTACTTACTTTTGACATACTGATACCTTTGAATAATGAATTGGAGGGTCTTCATCTCTGCTTGCTTTAGTGGATTTATATGATGCAGAGGTGTGTACAGAACTGTTGGTTCTTGATGCTGGTGAACAGAGGGAACGTCGTCAGGGGGATTCCCTCCCCCCTCACTTTGTGGCTTGCTGCTGATTATCTGTAGCACTCCCTTGACAAATTGATTATTGAGCAACAGGATATGAAGTAGTGCTCGTCGAAGGAGGGTGCTTTCCCCATATCTCATTTCACATATGCCGATGACATCATTATGTTCATTTAGGTGAGAAGGGAGACCCTTGTGAAGCTCAAGAGATGCCGGACAATTACTGTTTATTATGTAGTCAGATGATCAACTATGAGAAGAACAACGTCTACATTCACGATTTCTATATGGAGGAGTGGCAACACAACATCCAGGAGGTGAGAGGATCCCAGAGAGGTACTCTTCCCATAGCCTTTTTGAAGTGCTCATCTATCAACGTCAATGAAAGTCTGCTCTTTTTAGGATTTGAGACTGCCTATATTCATAGTTGGTCGCACATGGACCTTGCATCTGGAGGTAGGCTGGCTTTGATTAGGAATACTCTTTCTATTATCCCTTTGTACATCCTTCAAGTGATCGAAGCTCCCAAGTGCGTGCTGCATGAACTCGAGCATATGATGGCTCGATTCTTTTGGAGTTCAGTGGGGAATTGAAAAAGATTCACATGGTTAGCTGGCAACAGATCTATCTCTCGACCGATGAGGGTGGACTTGGAATCCATATGCTTCCTGACATGTCACTAATTATCGTGTAGAAGGCACTAACCCCCTTTTATTTGAGCTTTGACATGATTTTACTTGGGATATGAGTCGCTTGCATACTTTGTGTGCTTCTACTACTTTATCTTGTGATCAGGTTGTTGCCTAGAGCTGGACGTCAGTGTTGTGGGGTGGGGAGAATGTCATAAGGTGGAGGCTCACCAGTCATGGTGAGTTCACTGTGACTTATGCTTGAAATAAGTTTAGATACATGTGCCCAAAGTTTTTTTTTTTTGGTGACTTTTGGAATGCTTCTCTTACCCCCACTATTTATGTCTTTCTTTGGCGTCTCCTTCTTGGTTGCTTACTTGTTGAGGTTAAGCTGCAGTCTCGGTGCATTTCTCTCGCATTGAAGTATCAGTGTTGTGAGTCTCCTCACATTGAGACCATTATGTATGTGTTTGCGTGGAATGAGTCTACACGAGCTATATAAACTTATTTGTATGATTGGTTCCCTGCACCTAATAATGTACACACCAACATTGACATTTCACATAGCTTAGGTAGGTGGAACTCATTTCCACGAGCTCCATGCACACACATATCCTTTCTGATCCATTGCCTTATCTCTTGGGTTTATTTGGATGGAAATGAATAGCCAGAAGCATCATGGTGTTCCTCTCCGAACTCCTCATGATATTTGGCAAGTTAATCATCATCTCCACACTCTTGCTGCTGCAAGGAAGCACCTGCCCGTTCACTAGTCGGGTTGTCGGCCTCGGGTTATTCATGCCTCGTATGAACCCCTCAGGAGGTCTCTTCGATCCAGGATGCTTCGTTGGATCCCGCTTGAGGCTCCTTCATCTAGGTTGAGGTGAATGTTGTTGTGGTCAATGCTATGCTTGTCTCAGGCAAGCACGGTTCTGTAAAGATATGACATATTATGACTTGTATCCGTGTCCCGCTGCAGGGGGTTCAAGTTTGTTTTTCTCACATCCATGGGGAAGGGAACTGCCCTGCTGATTTCTAGCATGCCGGGGGCTTTAAACCGACACCATGACCTACTTTGATATTGATAGCGCCACTCGATATTCCTTGGTGCTTGTTCGCATGGACCAGTTGGGTTATCCGAATTTCAGGTTCGAATTTAGTTAGTTTTTAATTTTTTGTGTATTGTAGTTCCTTTCTTTATGTATGGTAGTTCCCCTGTTAGTTTCCGAGATGGTCACTTTTGGGTTACTCTCAGCGTATTGGTTCTCTTTTCTATGTTTTTCTCCTTTCATAGATAGTTGGATCTCCTACTGATCCTTCTCAGGTTAGTTTGGTTTCTTTCGGTCTATGTTGGAAATAGTACTCTCTTTTAGTACTATCTTCTCCAGACATAGTATGATTTCTTTGAGTTATTTATAGTTTGGGGATCTGCCTAATCTCTCACCAGTGCGTGAGTTTTGATTTATATAATAATAATAATAATAATAATAATAATAATAATAATAATAATAATAATAATAATAATAATAATAATAATAATAATAATAATAATAATAATAATAATAATAACCCTCCCCTATATATACGTCTTAATCCAAGCTAAACTTATAGGGACACACTTGGGTCAGCCGGAGGCACCGTGCGGCCGGGCTAAAACAATGGCACTTTTATTCATATAGATTAGCACTTTTCTGTATAAAGATTGACACTTTTAAAAATTGTCATTTTATTCGTAAAATATTTATGTTAAAGATTGACACTTTTATTCATATAGATTGACACTTTTCTGTATAAAGATTGACACTTTGGGCCCGGCCGCACGGTGCCTCCGGCTGACACAAGTTTTTGTCAAACTTATATGGCTTGTCAAATTGGTGGAAGTTTTAAACGTACAATTCATGATATTTTAGACTTGATACCTAATCTCGTGGAGCACACATTAAATTGAATTACTGATTTTTTTTAATGATATCATACTATTACTAAATTATTGATGCTTTTTTTTTGTTAACAATTATTGAACCATTGATACCTTATATCTCTATAAAGCCATGTCGGGGATGGAAAAAACTTTTTGTCTACTCGACTCTTCACTCTTCATCTTCAACCCCACATACGCTTTTCAATGGTGAAAGGCATTGCTCCAATTAAACAATATTTAATTCATCTTTTTCTATGTAAATAGTTCAAATTTACTATTTTGAAAAATATCACCATAATACAAACCCTAATCCTTCTTTTCGAAATGGGACAGGAGGAATGCGAGTTCTAACATTGGTCGTACACTACATATATGAATAGCTTCGAGCTTGGCCCCTCCCTAAAATAATTGATATCTATTTCATTTTTCGAATATTTAAAACATAATAATGAGTACAAAATATGCGAGATCACTAGTATATTTACCTGTCGTTCGACACGTCAAATCTTTGCTCATCATAATCTGTTTTAGTTTTTATTTATATATCACCGACCTATATAGTAATATAATGTTATTGATAATCTTATATATTAAGTTAATCAAGCCATATAGTCAAACAATTAAAATAAGAGGCTAAACTTTATTTATCATAGCCAGAGTAAATACTAGCTCCTAGTTAAATAATGGTACAAGCCGTACACGTAAAAGTTATGAAATTGTGTGCGTGTGTTGGCCTAACAGTAAGGGGTTAGATTTTCGGAATCTTTGTCCTTTGTGGCACGGCCTTTAAATTTCAGTTTAACTAGTTCAAAAAAAAATTATGAAATTGAATAATACATATCAATCAATAAATTTTATCACAATATCGCAAAAAAAGATACCAAAAACTTCTACCAGTATCATTATAAATAAATGATAACATACATTATTTTAGATTATTAAAATTTCACTGGAAAGTATAATGAGGATGTCGATCATTGGTATACTAAAACTTGTAAGAATATACACTTTTATAAATTTGATAACACATAAATTAAACATATGTTAAAGATTAAATTCTATAATTTTAAACAACATTCTTCTATTACATGTGTAGATTATATGATTGCATATATAGAAAAATGATATGTTACTCCTCCATTCATGGACATCTTCGTCGTTTCTTCTCTTTGACATTATTTTATTTGATTTTTTTAATTATTTTATATTCTAATATCATAAAAATCAGTAAATCTACAAAATAAATAAAAATCAAAGCTCGATTTGTGTCATAACTCACTTTTTAAAGTTAGATGAAAAAAAATTAAGAATAAATCGAGCTTTGGTTTTTATTTATTTAGTTTATTTAATGCTTTCTATATTAATTTCTATGATATTAATATAAAACAATTGAAAAAATAGAATAAAATAATGCTAAAATGAAAAAACGACGAAAGTGCCCACGAATGGGGAGTAGCATATCATCCATCTACATAATATATATATATATATATATATATATATATATATATATATATATATATATATATATATATTCGTCTATGCACAATCAAAAACATACAAATTGTGAGGTAAAGGCTGTCCTACACTTGCATGAAAGGGCATCACGACAAGAAAATTATTAGGATAAAAAATGATTTGACAACAACGAGCAAAAAATGTGGATGCATGTCCAAAGTAATGACCAAATTTGCAAACGATTAAGGTTAATTACCATGAGAAGTTTCTATGCTAGTCGACATTCATAAAACTGATTGAATAATCATCGTCGAAAGAATACAAAAGAAGTTGAAAAGTTGGAAATATATGTATAATTATTTAGCAAAAATGTGGACGTCCATACTCTATGAATTGTTTTTTTTATTACCAATTACCTAATGTGGAGAAATTAAGAAAGTCATTCCACCTTTCTTTAGGAGATCAAGTGAACTAAACAGTAAAATTTATTGGAATTTTAGCATTCTTAAATAAATCAGATTCGAGGATATATTCTCCACAACCATGTTCTTATCGAATTTTTTATGGCATTTTCCTAAGGAATTTTAGCACTCTAAATCAGAATAATGTGGAGAATAATTCAATTTACATTTTGCATTCGCTCTAGAAATAACCCCATATTGGATCATTTCTCTTCCAATATTCATGAAGTATTAATTGTGCATCAAAATTATTTTTTGTTAATTTTGTTTTATTTTTATGTAATTTAGTCTAATTTTGCACTAATCAACTAGGGTTTACCAACCCAATTACCAGTATTATTATTATTATTATTGTTATTATTATTATTATTATTTTGGAAGGACTCTATCATTATTATTTTAGGCAACAAATCAACTACAAACTTAAAAAACCGTCTAAATGTCACAATAGATTTTACATGGGCAAACCAGAATTTCATTTTCTTCAATTTTATTATCATTACTCTCTCTCTCTCTCTCTCTCTCTCTTATCTCTCTCTTTCTCCAAGTCCAACAGTTCCGTCCCCTTCCGTTCCTCTCAATAAATACCTTTATAACCAAAATCATCTTCCTCTCAATTCAATTCCTTCCACTCACACTGCAAAACATTTTAAGTTGCAGAACTGTCACTCCAATCTCCACCAATTAAAATTGAATTACCCATCGAATTTCATCACCAATTAAAAGGAATTGTTTTAAACCAAGCATGAAAAAAGGAGCTATCGTGAAGGAGGAATTCGTGTGCAGAGAAGAAACAGATTTCACTGTGCTCAAAACCTCCCTCTTCTTCTCCGGCGACGGCTTCACCGCCTACGACTCCAAAGGCGGAGTCAGCTTCCGAGTCGACAATTACGACGGCGGCTCCACCTGCGAGCTCGTCCTCTTGGACCGCGCCGGCCGCTGCATCCTCACCGTCCGCCGCAAGGTAACCCTTTTTTTTTTTTCTTTTTTTCTTTTTGTTTCTTGCTTTTGTTTTTTATTAAAATAGAAGAATATATATATATATATATTTTTTTTTGTAGAGATAGATTAGAGGAAAAAACCATTCACTGTTTAATCATCGAAATGAAGTCGTCTTATTTTCACGTGAAATTAAGCGAGTGATTCTTTTTCTGCACGGTGAATTTTAGTTTGTCACGTAAGCATTGCTGATTCGTTTTCGTGGTAAAAAAATTCTTCATACTATAATTATATAGTACACATTGCACTGCTTGTTGTACCAATGACAGTCGAATATAAGAAAATACAAAAATATAGGATGAAATTTCGAATTATAGCTTCAGTTTCGTATTTCTGTTTTCTTCCTATGCAAAAATTACGCTCTTATATTGAATTTTAATTTTCTCTCTATATAAATATACACATTAATTAAGTGATATCCGAAATTAATAATCTTAAATCTTATATTGGATTGTTTTTTTTTTATATATATATGATTCAATATAGGTAGCATATAAATGAAGATATGTATAAATTATTTATATATAAATACAGTGATTACATTTATTTCATGTGTTAAAAAGCCAAAGTGGACTATATTTTTTAGACGGAAGGAATGTAATTAGTGTCGTATTAAATTTTAATTCCATACCTCTTAATTGATCATATCTTGAAATATTAATTTTTTGTTCTTTAATTTCAAAAACCCAATGGGTATTAGTATATCAATCATTCACGAAAAGTAAGCGTTGGTATACTCTTCTTACTAAATAGTCTTAAAATGTTGAGCAACATTTAATAGTAGTATTTAAAACCAAACAAAAATTCCACACAACAAATTCTTAGGTGTTAGTTTCGCAATAATTTAAAGGGTTCGTTACTTAGTTGTCAATTAAAACATATCTTCACTGAATTTGCAATATAGCCTTTTTTTTTCTTTTTTTTAAGGTAGCCTTATTTATTTTTCTTTTTTTTTTGAAACGTAAATTTTAATAAAACCACCACATTTGATTTATTTGTCGCTAATTTTCTTGGATTATCCAAAGACTTATCCTGACACAAGACGACCTTGTTTTGTTCATAAAGGAAAAAAAAAAAAAAAAACAAAACTAATTTTTCTCTCATTTCTCTTAATTTCTATCTTACACATTTTATGAATGCTAAGAATTAATTGAAGACTTTCTCTTGCAATTTTGGTTGAGGTAATTTAATTTGTATTCATTGCCAGTTTTAGCCGTCAGCGAAAAATCTGCAACTTGTTATTCTTTCCTTCTTCTTCTTCTTTTTTTATTTTTTATTTTATTTTTTTTTAATAAAAAAATCTGCGACTTGTTCATCACTGTTTTCTGGGTAAAACCTCCATTTTATGCGGCATGTGTTGTCTTTTGATTTCATGTCATTTATATACATGAGTTGAACTTTTTCAAACAACCTATCCATAAAAAAAAGGTAACATTCTCGGTTGTTCGCTTTTTGCCATTGTTTATCACTTTATTGAATGTGTAACTTAAGAGATGCATCTTATATAAAGAAACTAGTCTCGAGAGCGCGAGATAGTATGCATGTCTTTATTTTTCAGAATTTTAATTTTCTCACATCGCATAATTTTGATTTTATCACGTTAATTATTTGTCTTGGCGAATTTTGGTATAGATTTTGCAAGGTGCAATTTTTATTATGTTTCAAAAGTCGGGCTTAAATTACAAATTCGGAAAAATATCATATACTCTTTTATACCTAATACTAATAGAGGAAATAAGCAAAAATAGTCACTTTGAGATAGTAAAGATAAATAATAGTTACTTGGATAAAAAAAAGATAAAAAATAACCACTCTTACCATAATACTTCCGTCCTTGCCTAATTCACGATTTTAAATTCGTGAATTGCTCTAAAAATATAAGGCAATTCACGAATTTTACAAACCCAATTCGTGAATTCAAGTATTTTTTTTGAGTGAATTCACGAATTCACTCAAAAAAAATGTCTGAATTCACGAATTCAATTTCGTGAATTCGTGAATTAGTAAAAAAAAAACAAGCAATTCACGAATTTCATTAGTGGCTATTTTTTATCTTTTATTTTTTTTTATCTATGTGGCTATTATTTATCTTTACTATTTCAAAGTGACTATTTTATTAGTTGCCCCATACTAATGCGTGCTTATAAATTTTCAACGCGTATTTCAATATGTCGAAAAGTGAATTTTAAAATAAAATTTAAGTATCACTTGATATTGATATAGTGCATTATATATATATATATATATATATATATATATATATATATCAAGTGTGACCTAAACTTTTTCATTAAATTCATTTTCTGGTGCACCGAAATACGTGTTGAAAAATTCAAAGTACATGGACCATGGACGAGCGAGAGAGTACTATTGAATAATCAACTCTAATTATTTATTATGTACATTGTTGAAGGCTGTAATTATTTTATATGTTTAGTACGTATTCTACATACCCAAAATAATTCGATTTTCAAACTATTATTATTTGTTTGAAGGGAATACACTACACTCCATCGGCTATATATATTTGTTTCATGTTATTTTTTTATTTTTTCTTTCTAATTTATGAAAAAAACGAGCAGAGACCGAGCCTGCACCAGCGGTGGGAGGGGTTCGCGGGGGAGCGGCGGGGGCAGCAGCCGCTGTTCAGCGTGCGGCGGTCGTCGATGATAGGGCGGGTGACGGGGATGAAGGTGGAGGTGTACAAGGATTCCGGCGAGGAGGAGGAGTACCACATCGAGGGGTCCTTCGCCAGCCGGAGATGCACGGTGGTCAACGCCGACAAGCGCGTGGTGGCGGAGATCCGGCGGAAAGTGGACGCCCTCTCCAACTTGGTGCTGGGAAAAGACGTATTTGTCCTCAACGTGAAGCAGGGGTTCGACAGCGCGTTCGCGATGGGGCTGATCCTCATCCTTGATCAGATCCATTGGACGGAGTTCGAAACGGACGGTGGAGATGACGGGAGCGAGGAGAGGGAGAGCGTGGGGGCGGATGTGGACCCCTCCCACGGTTCGAAATTTCTTCCCGTTAGAAGACACCCTCGCACTCTAACTCGTTCTCACTCGCTCTAGCTAAGAAAGAAGAAGAAAGGCTAATAATGTGTTAATGTTATTTTGTTTTGGTGTATACTGTGTAGGTGCAGTGTCAATTTCTGTAATAAAGACGTAGGACTAGTGGGGTTTCATTGCTTGTCAACATTTATTATTTATTATTTGTTTCTTTTGTCGGTAATATGAAGAGTCAATCACATTTTACAATCCTTTTTCTTTTCTTTTCTTTTTTTTTTTTTTTTTGAGAAGCGAAATTTACAATCCTATCTCTGAAAGGTTGCAGATAAATGACAGTCCAATCTAAAAGAAAAGGATGTGTAATATGCATTTACCTTGTACGCGAGGGACACATAAGTCTTTTCACAAATTTGGTAAACTGTGATATACTCTCTCAGTCTACGAAATACGTGTCTAATTTTTTTCACGTATTTCAATGTGTTGAAAAGTAGATGTTAGAATAAATCTTAAGTCTCACTTGATATATTGTATTATTCTCCTTAATGTAGGGTATAGTATATTATATCAAGCGAGACCTAAATTTTATCTTTTAGCATCTACTTTTCGACACATCGAAATGCATGCCGAAAAAATTAGACACATATTTCGTGGACGGATGGAGTAGAATCATAACATCATTTTCTTATGTGTAAGGCTCCTTACGTAGAAGTACGTAAAACGAGATATAAGAGAATATAAACGTTTATTTACCACTTTATAACTCATTTGCTTTGATATATAAAATATACAATCATGTTGTATAAAAATTCAAGTAGCCCCTTACATTATATTATGTTATAATATTATAGTACTTAATAAAAGAGTTTGGTAATTTGTAAATAGACTTCTCAACTCTCACATATTATTTCACAATAAAAAAATATAAATACAATGTAAACAACATACAGTACATGTCTAATAAAAGTAGCTGTACAAATCTATTTATTTAAAGTAAACATAATATAAAAATTATGAATCCCGTTATTTGTTATAAATTTATACCACATTACATTACGTGGCAAAATTATGAATCCCGTTATTTGGTATAAAAGTTTTTTTTTTTTTTCAATCATGGTGGCTATATATAGCCACCATGATTGAAAAAAAAAAAAAAAAAACTTTTATAGCAATTTTACATGATTTTTGTCTCATTTTTGGAGGGAAACTATCCTACTTTAGTATATTAATATAGATAAGAAATAGTAATTCTTATATGTTTGAGACTTTGTTGCTTTTCTGAAGATTGATTGATTAGTAAATTAGTATGTCTGAGAAAAAAAAGAATGAAAAAGGAAAAGGGAAATAGTAGGGGTGAGCATAGAAAACCGAAAAACCGAACCACCCGCCGAACCGAACCGAAACCGAACTGAAAATGAGGTTAATCTAACCGATGGTTACGGTTTAATTTTCAAATTTTAATAAACCGAGTTAACGGTTCGGTTTTTGGTTTTTATGTCGAAAAACCGATAGTTAACCAGACCGAACCGATATGTATTAAATAAATTAAATTATATTTATTAGATATATATCGTATAAGTTTTATTCAGTTATTTTTTCTCTTTTACAATTCTTAAACTTTTTTGATTCAAACATATTTATTCTTCTAAAATATACATTAGACTTGTTTTCATCCCACAACACACATGTCACTTTGCTAGAATTAAAAAATCATAAATTCTATTCTTTGAACTAAAATTTTATACTTTGAACTAAAATTTTATTTTCCTAATTACATGATTTATACTTTTCTAAAATGTATGTTATACATATCCATCTTTTATAATTTGGAATTTTTTTCATAACATGAATTTTAAATATATAATTTAATTATGGTTAAATGTTGAATAATTGGTTAATCGAACTGTTTTTTAGGTTAACCGTATGAACGGTTTTTGGTTTTTATTTATCATTTTTTCATGGTTAACCGAACCGCCTAAAAACCGCATGATCGGTTTATTTATGTGCTAAACGGGCGGTTAACCGACCCGTGCTCACCCAAATTTGAGGGTATTTTTAAAACTGGCTAAAAAAGTTGTCAAATAAAAACATGACGAAAAAAAATAGTTTTGGTATGTAAAATGGCTATTTTTATTGTATTACCAGTTTACCACTTATCCACTTATTAATTTCTAAATAGACGTGTATAAAAAGTAAATTTATTCCATATCTGTCACATTCATCATCATAATTAGATTTTATGATATTTTAATTTCAACAGAAATTGTGCCAAAATGGATTAATTGAAGGAAAATAGCATTCGGGGGTCCTACATGTATGCATACCATTCGTCGTTAATAAAATAAATTTGTAAATATATATATATTTTTTAAGAAGGTCTTTGTCTTGCCTTGGGCTCTCAAGTCCATGTTCAAAGATTCAATGAGTACAAATCAACACAAAGGAGAGGCACCTTTTCATGATGTCACACAGGAATAGATGCCAAAATTTGATCAAAACTTAAAAAGGAAAAAAAAAAAAAAAAGGGTAAACTTTTCACCACCAAATCTTCGCACAAAACACTAAAAACCCGATCATGTTTCAACCCTTATTCAGATTATATTGAAATCGAATTATGTCCAAATTTCTTATACAAAATGAAAGAGAAAATCAAATACAAATCTCATGAAAACTCAATATGAACATGAGCAATGAATCAACCGAATACTACAATTCCATTAATTTCTCCATCAATTATATCACCACGACCACAGCCGCCACGCACAGAATCCGAATCCATAGCTGCAACCAAAAAAAAAAAAAAAAAAGCCTTAAAAAAAAAAAAAACAAAAACAAAAACAAAAAGTTCCAAAAGTTCCATGCATACCTTAATGTAGCCAAGAATGGAGGAAGCTGAGCTAGGAACAAGGCCAGTGAATCCAATATCATAAGCAGTACTCCCATCAGCCTTAAACAACCCAAAGTTCCTCTCCGAAGTCGGGCCGGGCTTCGAGTTCTCATTGAAAAGCGCGAAAACATAAGCCTTCGCCTCCCTCTTAGGCCTATAAGGCGTCCCCTTCTTCTTCATCAGCCTCTTCTTGAGGTTATTGTTATAAGTCCTCGCATTCTTCTCCGTTGCTCCGGCCTCGTTGTCGTCTCCCTTCGAGGCCCAGCCCGTCTCGGACACGATGACTTCCATCTTATGAAAATCGATCTTCTCCAACGCAGCATAGGATGCGTCCACCATTGCATCGAACATGTTGTCGTAATGCAGCTTCGTTTTCGCGTCGTAGATCCCCGGATTCTTCTCGAACAAGGCGTAGTTTAGGTCAATGTGGGAAGGGTCGCTAATGTAGGCTAGAAATGGATATGCATTGATGTAGAAAGGGGTGCCTATGTGTGAGAAGAATCTCAAGAGTGGCCTCATGTAAGGGAGGACACTTTCCTTAAATGCCCCTGCCGAGGGAGGGTATGTGGTGGCGAAGACAGCTGCGGAATGGGGGCTTGACACCTCTATCTTGTCTTGAAGGTTGAGCTGAGTAAGGGCATTATAGACATTTCGCACCGCGGGGACGAGTACCTCCCATAGCTCCGGGTTTGTGCCTCCGAGGATCTCGTTCCCCACGGCGATGCCTTTGATGGAAGTGCCCGGGAGGAAGGGCTCTATGTTGGTTTTCACCCAGTCCACAGCTCTATCCTGATTTATGCTGATGTCCCTTAAGAACTCGTTGCCTAGGCCCACGATGATCTCGATTTCGGACCCCGAGAAGGCTTTTAGCACGTCATGATCCGCGTCGTAGATTCTGATGTTCTTGATCTTGTTCGCCTTGAGAAGTGTCACGACGCTCTCCGGTTTAGGGATGTTGTCCGCTAACCTCCCGTAGTTCACTCCGTATGTTCCTGTGAATGCATCTGTACAAAATGCAATGAATTTCATGTATAAGTTTAGAAGAAAAAACTGTTTCGGGGCTTCAGCCTACGCTAGCCCCTGAATCGGCAAATGAAGTTAAAGCAAGAATCTCATCAAAAGAGGATTATAAAGTGCATTTTAATGTCCACAATAGAAACAAAAACTTACAAATCATGAGAGAGAAAGAGAGATAGAGAGAGTACCAAGAGGAGATGGAAAAGTTGATAGCAAAATGAAGGAGAGGAGAATGGGGAAGAATCCAACCATCTTGAAATGAGAAGTAAAAAGAAATGGGCATTCCATTTTGTAGAAGTAGGGACACTATGAAATGTTTTCTTCCCAAACGAGATGATCTTAAACGTGGAATGCTTTGTCTGGAGGGATGCCATTCTCAAAGACGATGGACAAAACAACTAAAGATTCCAAACCTTAATCGTAAGATGAGTGGCAAATGTGGTTTTGTAAAGATATTTTCAAACTTGGAATAAGATTCCAAACTTTCCATCCCCTTTGAGATTGCTTTTCGTCGTTGAATCTTGATCCTCACTTTTCAACTTCCTTTCTCCATTAACTTTTCGAAAAGACATTAACAATACAGAGAGCTGTGAATAAGTACATGCATGCATATAATATACTACTATTAGACTACGCGAAAAACATAATATTACATGGTATCCACAAAACATGAACCCAAGCTACGAATGTCAGATGTAATAACACATACCCATCATCATCTTCCTATCTAAGAACAATTCTAACACTCCTAGTTACATTAAGATTACAGTCATCCGAGTTCGGAGTATTATCAAAATCAAAAAAAAAAAAAGGTACGACATTTGGATGATCCAATTCAACTAAATTAACACCTCCAATGTAACATTCAACAACTAATAGGAGTTGGAGAGGGATGATGTGGAGATTGGTTCACCTTGCCATTGTCCATCGATTCAGCCTTCAAATTGTTTTCTTGTTCCTGTACCTGCAAGCTTGTTTTACTTCCCTTTTCCTCGACTCCGTTAACTTCATTAGTGGATACAGGTGGGACCACATTCACCACCTCAGCTTCAGCTCCGTTAGAGGCTTCCTCTTTGTTATCAACGGGCTTATCCAGTTTGGTAGGTTCCGAAGCTTTTTCAGCAGCCTCAGATACAGGTTTCTCTGCATTCCTGGATGCCTTCTCGTCTACAGCTTTTTCTCCTTCATGAGAAGCATCCTCAGCAGCCTTGGTTACAGGTTTCTCTATATTCTCAGATGTCTTCTTTTCTTCAACCTTTTCTCCTTCGTGTGAAGCACCTTCAGTACCACCAACCTTTTCAGTCATCTCATCCTTCTCTGGTTTGCCATTAGTGGCACCAGTCTCCACGACAGTAGCAGGCTCGACACCCTCTTGCTTTTGACCATTCACTTCGCCTTTTGTTCCTCGTTCATTTTCCTTAGCCGCTTCCTCTGGAAGTTTGTCTTCTTCGCTAATGACTTTGGTTTCTTTTCCTTCTTCAGCCTTCTTCTCTTCAGTTCCAGCATCTTGCTTTTCATCAACTTCCATTTTCTCAGGCTCTTCTTTCGCAGCTTCTTTTCCTGCCTCTGCCTCTTTGTCTCTCTTGGTAACTGATGATCTTTTACGTCGCTTTGTTTGTGGCTCAAACTCCTTAGATGGAGGAGTCGACTTCACCTTCTCAATGATCCTCGCAGATCTTCTCGGGGTTTCACCAGTACCCCAATCAAATTCTGACGATGCTGGACTTCCCTCGTGAGTTTTTAGGTACTGCTCCAGTTGTTTGCGGTTGCTGAACTCCTCCCCAGTGGGTGAGATAAATACAATCTCATTTTTCCTGGGAGTACCACCCCTTTTCGGTAAGTACTGCAAATGAATACCATCAGTACTCGTTATAATCAGCTATAGAGCACAACTATCCAAAAAATTTAATGAAAATACTAGAAAATCAGCAACAATCTCCTAAACTTTCCATGCCTTCCCATAATTTTCTTTGATGTCTATAGATAATAATCACAAAAATCTCACTTCAGTTACACAACAAGCTGGTTTTACTCGCACAAAACATGCTATCCTTGCCATTAAAACAATTTTCCAGGATTGAAGAAACTAAGAAATATGAAGCTTTACTCAATAAAGGTCAATGCGAGTCGGTTGGAACTAAACATCCTAAAACATATCCCAAACAGGACATGGCAACCCCAGTTTCATAGAGCTAGTGACAGTGTAAACAACATAAGAAACAGAAACTGGCTTCATCTACAAAAGTACAAATAAACATGACTTCTCTTAAATATTCAAGAAGCTTAATGTGGTATTACCAAAAGGGGTACATCACTTAATAATCTGCAGAAGAAGAACTAGCGTTACTGTTCGTCTGTACTATCTTCCCTTCAGGGACTTATTTTACTGGCATTTTCAACTGTTCTAACAATCGTTCTAGCCCTTGCCAAAAATTCTTATTAAGCGTCTTCACTCTGAAAGTAAATAACTTTTTGTACATAAACACTGAATAAACATCTGTCCCCAGGCAATTGTTTCTACAAAAACTGCAGAAGATTATAACTCCGAAGTAAAATTTGAACTCAGATGTCTATATCAAGAAAAAGAAAACAACTAGTTCAGTCATCTACAATATTGCAATGCAACCTTTGGGCCGACTATCAAGATAACAGTGTCATAGATACAAAATCAACCATAAAATGGAAAGAGGAAATTTCCATAAATCACAATTAACTGTGCCGAGTAGATAACTACAGAAACAAACACAACCAAATACAAAAAAAAAAAAAAAAAAAAAAAAAAAAATCTACCATGGGATTAACGAATAAAATCTTTTCCTCACAATATGAATCAAAAATTTCAGACGAGAAACTGCTAAAGCGACAAAATTGCATAAGAAGGAAGTAATATAAACCCTAGCACCGCAAAAACAGGGTAACGGCAAAATATAAACTTATACCACAAAGAGAAAAACAAGCAAAAAAACAGAACAAAATAGAATAGCTAAAATTCCGCTAAAAAATCTCAACATTTAGCTTTTCAAGAAAAGTCAGCGGCGAGAAAATAAGCTAATACCAATTTCTTCCATGAAGCAGGAGCAGGGAGCTCCACCGACACGACGTCGTCACTGCGCTGAGAGTCGGCCATATTCTCGTGCACCTACACAACCACAACCAGTGAAAGTTCAATCGAGGTGCAACAAGAAACGAGAGGAAACGTACAGCGAAAGAAGAAGAAATACAAAAAACAAAAAACAAAAAAAAAAAAGCAGAAAGAAACCGGTAGCAGTGGGATGCTTCAGCTACCTCTTTTCTCGGTTTTCTCTTCTCTTTCTACTTTCTCCCTCTAAACAAAAATGTGCTCCAAAATCTAACCGCCACGACGCCTTATTTCGAGGATAATGCTAAAACCACCCCAAAAGGGGCAATGCTGATTTTTCACGAGGGACACGTGGAGCGCGCGAGAGTCGTGGATCTGACCGTTAAAGTCAGTTTCTGATTTGCCTCGTTTTGAAAGAAAGTTCTCGAGCGGGAGCGCGGGACACGTGCCGCGGCACAGAGAGGCTGTGACGATCCTACGGTGACCCGCCGGCTCACTCCGTAACTATCTCTCTCTAGCTAGATATCAGTGGTAGAGTTGACGTGCCACGCGGCGATCATGGAGTGCGGGAGACGGGGAATTGAAAAGCGTAGGATTCAGAGGGTGTGGGATCACGCGCGTGATATGAGAGTAGGGAAAAAGACGGCCTTGAGTTCGGATAGCGTTCCCGAAATGAGTGAATTAAACGGAATGGAGAGTCGGGTTTGAGGTCCGGATGAGGATTGTTAAATCGTGGGAATATTGCGGTGAGAGACATCATACATGGGATGGGATAATGCCAAGATGATTCGGTTGGGAGCATTGATGACGTGGGGGTGGATATTTGGGTCGGGTCTTTGATCAGGCTGGAATCTATTTGGGTTTGGGCTTGTTTTATTTAAGCCTGAAAATTGACCCATCGAGTTGGGCTGGGTCTCGTGGTCAATTGGTTCAGTTAGAGAGTCCAAATTCTCTTTTGTTAATTTTTCGAATTTTGATTTTGTTTTTTTTTTTTTTGTTTTTTGTTTCTCTCTCCTTGAAACACTCTAAGCCCATGTTTGGTCCAAGTTTTTTTTAGATATGGAAAGGGAATCAAGTAATTGATTCCATTACATATTGTTTGGTTTGAGTAATAGGTTATCCATTTCCCTTACTTGGGGGTAACTCAATCCATTACATTGTTACCCCTCAAGAAGGAGGGGAAACAAGGAGAAAGGGAACCCCCCTCACAAGTGACTTCCTTTCTACTATTGAACCAAACACTCAATAAAAGTAACTATTATCATTACCATTCCCTTACTTGACTTGATTTCATTCCGTTTCCGTTACCCAACTTGAACCAAACGAGCACTAAATATATAAGTTTATTGCAATTTTATTTTTTACTTTCTTGATTTTGTTTAGTTTAATCTATATACCCATTTAAAGTAGTAATGTTTCACTGGCCACCTTATTAGACACATTTAATGTGTACACTATTAACGTAACAATGATATATTTAAAAAATGCTATTAAAAAATATCCCTTAGAATAAATCATACTCGCTCCGTCCCGACTGTTTATGCATCATCTATTATTTTAATAGACTCATTATAAATACTCCCTCCATTTCGTGGAATTTGACCAATTTGCTTTTGGCAATTGCTGGCATGTTTTTCCATGCTTCTTGATAATGGATTTTAAAATGGATTTTTGAAGATTTCTTTCTTTTACGGGATACTACGACTGTTGTAGTATCCCGTAAAAGAAAGAAATCTTCAAAAATCCATTTTAAAACCCATTATCAAGAAGCGTGGAAAAACGTGCCAGCAATTGCCAAAAGCAAAGGGGTCAAATTCCATGAAATGGAGGTAGTATATCCAAGGAATAAACAGTTGGGACAGGGAATATTAAAAAAATAAATCTTAATAAACAAATATTAAATCCTAAATTAAAAAATATATATATTTCAAATAGATTTCTTATTTTTGTTTTAGCATTTCTTCACAAAATACTATTCTGATATGGTCAAATAAATTAGAGAAGTTGTTGTTTGAACTTTGAAGATTGGGCCAAAAATTGGATGATGTGGCGTTGAGGTTGTTACGAAGTGACAAGCAATATTAAGAACATAAATCGAAAGAACACACATATTTACATGGAAATCCAAAACGGGAGAAAATCACGGGCAGAGGAGAGAGATTTCACTATAAGGCAAAATAGGGTACAAAGTACATCACATCAAACCCTAAACGAATAAACAGATAATTTATAAGATTCATACCGCATTGTGAAACAGTCACAAGTCGCACCGTGAGCCTTTCGGGCTCGATCCAAATATTTCATGTCATGAAATTACAGAGGTGGGGTACTGGACGTGCTTGCATGGTAAAAGCCCAACTAACTCCACTTCTCTAGTATGTTGTGGATATGCTTGTGGGAAGACTTGACCTTATCTCTTAAACATGAGAAAATAAGATTTAACCTTATTTCATAGGAGTTGGCTATGCTTAGAAAAAAGTTTCAGCCTCTATTCAAGGAGAAGACACACAGAAGATGGAGGTTGAGCTTAAGAGAATACATTTTCTACATAGAGCATTTTTAGTTGAGGGTTTACTAGCATAATACAACTAGCTTAGTGAATAGTCAGCTTGTTTATGTTAGTCTTTTTGTTGACATTTCCCTCAACTTGTTTTTTGTAAATTTACTTTAATAATATATAATGAATATTTTCGCCTTTAGGCATTGCAAAATATTATTTATATATCTTGCAGAAAAAATTATCTCCGCATGTCCATTGTTCTTCGTTTTTCTTGTTTTTCCGCTGCGGATCTATCCAAAAAAGTGCTCGCAGAGCAAACCTCTGCGGGTACCTCCGTGCACACCCCGCCAAGATACCAACAAGATTGCCACAACAATTATCGCCCTAGATATGGAATCCACGGTCCAAAATTATGTATTAAAATTAGCATTTCTTATTGTAGATGGAGGAGCATTTCTTCGTTTTGGTTTGGTAATGGAGAATTGGAAATGGCAGCTTCATCTCTCATCTTTTATTGAACAACGCTAATGAAGGAAGAACTTTATTTTTCTCTCTTTGCTCCATCACTAAAACTGCCCAAGAAACAACATAAACACGAGATTATTTATTTCAAACTAGGTTACATCTTTTATTCTCGGATCATTACACAAGCCGCGTGTAACTTTCAAGCCCGGAGTCAGTTTTCACTGGTGTTCTTCACTATATACATCACAAAAGGTTGTTCAAGCTTACGCAAAACTCATCTATGCTCTTCGCACACAAACACACAACTCTTGAGAGAGAGAGAGAGAGAGAGAGAGAGAGACGTTAGATTAAGAAGCCGCAGCAAGAGGAGACCAGTGAGAATCCACATGGATGAAGCCCTTGTTACTCTCCCCTGCATATTGGTTATTTATGACCTTGCCCTCCTCGTCCTCGTCCTCCTCCTCATCATCGGCATCCCACAAAAATCGAGCATAAGAAGCCATCACATAACTGCCACAACATTAACATTCCCTACTGTCATTCATTCATCTAGTTCAAATAGACCAAAACATAAAAATCAAGAAAAAAAGATACTTCCATTATGCCCTTCTCTTCTTTCTTGAATATTTAGCACATTTTTGTATAGTTTTACCCTAACTACCAACGTTCTTTGAAGTAGCATAGAATCAAGAAAGTTTGCCGTGCAGAGTAACCAATTCAAGAAACACCAAAACTAGAAAAACAAGGATCTTTTCCTTGTCTCTCAAAATTACCAAGATTCTGGAGTGGCAACAAAGAAAAGCAAGGAATCAAGAAAGCCGAGAAACGAAGAATCGGAGTTCTCACCAATCGTTGGGGTCAGTTTTGACAGCCTGATCAAAATAAGCCTCAGCTCTCTCAGAATCTTTATGAGTCTGCCATATTAGATCAGCATAGAGTGATAACACATTGCCATCACCAGGATTAGCCAAAATCGCTCTTTCGCAGAATTCTTCTGCTTTTTCGAAATCTCCCTTAACCTGCAATCCAAAAACATTGTGCCTAAGCTAAGTATATTCCATTATACAATCAATGATAACAACACTTAAACACAACCCCAAAGTAGTTTATGGAAACAACAATAAACTAAGCTAAGCATAAATGACTTTTTCTCCTAATCAAACTCAATCTCAATACTACAATTAAATGAATCAATCATGAAGAAGATAAAACAGATAAGGATACGATTTTTTTTATTTTTTTTTGGAACTATAATTTCAAGAAATGAATTTGTAGCTAACAATCAATTATAGCATCTCCAAGAACGTAATTTCATTAAGAAAAGAATAAATAAATAAAAGTTGTAAGTCACCTCTTTCAAGAATTTAGCATAATTAGCTAAAAACAGAGGATTCCCGGGATTAGCCTCGATCATCATCTCATAGTACGCTTCAGTACTCTCGCGGCTCGGGCCGGGCCCGTCGTCCCGCCCTTTCCCGTCGCCACACGACCGCCTACTCCCAACACCTCCACCACCGGCGCCGCCCGCCGTCTGCAGAGTCCTCTCCGCCATAAGAGCCGCCTCTTCCACCGCCGCCGTCGCCTCGCCCAAGCCGAAGCTTGAAAGGAAAAATGACGCCACCTCCCTACTATCCTGAATCTTTACCGGATCCGGCGCCGGCGATGGCGGCCTCAAGCTCTTCTTGAGCTTGAGCGGGTCACTGAGGTCCGAATCGATCGCGATCCGGGTCGGCATGGTCCGGCCGGAGCTGGCCTCGAACGACGTCGTTAAGCTAACGGATCTCGTTCGGAGCATCTGCGGCACGGCCTCGGGCTCCGGCATCGGCACGGCCCCCGATGCGGAAGTGGGCGGCCATGAATGTAAAATTGGCGACGATGAGCTTCTTAGTAGCATTGTTTCTATTCGTAATGAGAGGTTTTTGAGTTGTTAGTGGTGAAAGCTGAGAGCTTTGATGATGGTTTAGGAGGCTGAGCTCCGCCGTGTTGAGGTCGAGGGGCGGAGGTGAGGGGTTTTTTATAGGGGAGTGGTGGTGGTGGGTTGCATCGGAGATTGGAACTTGTGTAGAAATTCTCAAAGATTTTTCAAGTGGATGATTACTCTATTTTTGTCTACTTTTTCATGTGTGTTTTAATATCTAGCAATTAAAATAGGACGTTTTGTAAATATCTTATCATTGCAAAAAGTATATATATATTTTTTTATGTTGGATTCATAATCATGTCAATCTTGAATATTGATTGATGAAATATAAATAATACTAACTTCATCCCCTCATTAATCTCATTTACTTTTCGGCACGTTTTTTCATCGAAACCTAATATACGAGTTTTACGATATAATTTTGAAGTATTTTTTCTTTTGGGGGAGGCGTCGAAGACGTCCCAATAGATCTCTGTGCATCAGTGCCTGCGAGCGATGGAGACGACGCTTGATGAGATCCGCGCGGCAGTGGATCAGGTTGGGCCGTTCGTGGAAGATCGGCTTACGACATGTGAGGAGGGCGTGTCGGATGCGAAGGAGTATGTCGATCTTTGGATCGAGGAACTCAGTGACGAGTTGCGGGTTTTGAAGCGTGTTGTGGCCGGATCTGGGGAGATCCGGATCCAAGCTTCGGGTGCCTGAACCGAAGCATTTCGAGGGCGATCGGTGTGCGAAAGTGCTCGAGAATTTTCTGTGGGATATCGAGGAATATTTTAAGTCCACGCACGTTTCAAAGCGCGAGAAGGTATCGATTGCTAGGATACTATGACACTCATAGCATTCCGTAAAAGAAAAAATACTTCAAAATTATATTGTAAAACCCGTACTAGGTTTCGGTGTAAAAACGTCCCGAAAAGTCAATAAAATAAATGCGACTAATGAAGGGGATGAAAGCAGTATAATTGGATTCTGCACCTTATAATTGGTGGTCCAGCTTGAAAAAATCATGCCAAGTTTATTTTAGAATTTCCAATGTGTACAAGAACTTCAATTCATGAACAAAAAGTTAAAAAGTACTGTATAACATTCGTCAATCATAAGATTTTAGATTTTTTAGATCACCGTTAATTTATATTCGACTCATTAAGCAGCTGATCAAATGTAAGTTATTTAGTTATCTTGGTAAAAATAAATATAATAGATGAAACTATAGCCCATGTATCGATTATGAGAGTAATGCTCCAATGCCTACCGTGGACATACTTAATAATATGCCTATGGATAACGTGACATTAGAATATATAAGGAAATTAATAAAAACCTTACAAAAAATAATTACACCCTACTATAAAAAATTAAACTCTAATATAAAAAACTAAACTCTAAAAGGAAAAATTGCAGACGTGGCACTGCCACGTTACCAGTGGGCACATTAAGTGTGCCCACCGTGAGTAGGGAGCATTTCTATCGATTATGAGATGAATAATCTAACGATTACGATTTATTTATTTTTTTATTTTAAACTAAAATCCGAGCCGTAACCATTTCAAAATTTACACGATTTGCTCAATTTTTCAATATGATAAGAAACCAAATTAAAACCCAATCTGATAGCTAGAATTGCTCAATTTTCCATTAAAATATATTATATGTAAGAATATTAGTATGTTATCAAGTAGGTCACACATTGATGTGTGTGTATGTGTTAATATATGTTATGGCCAAATTCTCAGCCAATTATATCCACGAGTATAACATGAATAAATCTGAACTTATGTGGTCGATAACTTTAGCATAAATCTTGAATTTTGTTATAATAATAGCACTTGTGCCTGTAAGATGTGCACAATTAATAATCTCGATAGTTTTGATAAAGGATGAAACACTCCATAGTCCATAAGAAGTCTATTCTTACAATCATATGCATGCATGCATTACTTTTTAAATTTCAATTGAATAACTGTGGCTACAGTTTAATTTAAATTTAATTTGTCAAATATCAGTACAAATGATAATGTTCATAAAGTGATCGACGGAGAGTCAATGATTTTTCTAAACTTAAGAATGATGTTTAATAATGAACGAAGACGCAAAATTCAAGACATGCGTCCCCACCAACTGATCATGATAAGCATTGGGATAAATTAAGATAAATTACTTGCCTAAGGATAACTTAAAGTAAATGTATAGTAAAGAAGAGAAATAATATGTTACTCCCCCAACGGTGGGCATTTTCGTGAGCACTTTCATTGTTTCTTTGATTTAATATTATTTTGTTTGATTTTTTTGATTGTTTTATATTCTAATATCATAGAAATTAATATATAAATCATTAAATCTACAAATAAATAAAAATCAAAGCTCAATTTGTTATTTTTTCCTTCTAACATTGAAAAATAAGTAATAAGACAAACCGAGCTTTGATTTTTATTTATTTTGTAGATTTAGCAATTTCTATATTAATTTATATGATACTAGAATATAAGACAATCGAACAAAATCGAACAAAATGTCAAATTAAAAAAACGACGAAGGTGCCAATGAAGGTGTCCACAATTGGGTGAGTAACATATCATTTATCTACTAAAGGATAAGTTGGGCAACATAAATTTTGTAAACTTCACTCTTTCTATATACGTAAATATAGATTATCAATAGTATCATTACAATCTATACCCTATTATAAAAGAGCCTTATTTTACAAAATTTGATTTGCCTATTATATCCCTATTATAATTTTATTTTAAGGCTAACTTGGTAATTTAAAATAAACTTAAATTAGTGTCATTTACTTTCAAATTGTAGTTATATTAGTAGTGTAATTCTATTAAAATTCTTATATAAATTAAATTTTGACTCAAAATATACCATATCCTTAAGTTTGGAACACATTTTTTAGGCTATTTTTTTTTTTTAATTACTTCCCTACTGCGAAAAAAGAGGAGATGCAATATTTACATAAACATATGAACACAAAACAAATATTGTTAAAGCTACTTAAACTAAAACGTTATCGCCATGAGATGTAAATATTAAATTTTTGTTTTGACATTATTATAATACAAATATGAATTAATTATTCTATGACACCATGAAGCATCTTATCACCATATCATAATAATAATAATAATAATAATAATAATAATAATAATAATAATAAATTGGAGTTAAATTCATACTTTTCTATATTTAAATTTTAATATACAATCTTTCTTTTCCTTGCCTATTTTATATTTTTTTATTTTATTTATGGGCACAATGCAATACTATCATTATAAAAACTTCAGAAAACTTAATATTAAATTATATTTAGGATGGTAGCAATAGTGTTATACTTTCATTAGAATTATCGTCCACACGAATTGTTATTCATCTACAAGGAGAAGAAGGTTAAATTTTATAAAATTATTATTATTATTTTTTTGTAAGGAAACTATCTTTTATTACACATTAGATTCATCGTGACCTAATATGTTCCTCAAAATCTTGAATATATATGTATCTTTAATGAGAATTACATCTACAAATACAAAAATTGTGAGGAATATAAGTATCTTTAGGAGTAAGTAAATCAATTTGAGTTTGTCATGTTCTTATATATTCAATAATTAATTCTATTAAAGGTAAATGTATTCCTTGGTTATATGAATGCTTTTGAGGAAATATAGTGTTTTGCCTAAAATCCTTAAGTGAAATACAAATTTGCCTAGAACTTAAAAAGAGACAATTCTACCTAAATTTTCAAATATGGGACAAAACTACCCTTTCACATTGTTTTATGTCTCTCTCTTATATCCATTCTTTCTTCTTCGTAGGTGAAATTCAAATTTTCTGCTCTCTCTCCTCTCTCTCCATCCTCTCTCTCTCTCTCATTGCAGGACCACGGCGAACTTCTCCCGCTGCTAGATGGCAGTGATGACGGGCCGCTGCCGCATCAGAGATCAGGCACTCGGCGATGCTGGCGTTAGCGAGCTTGCAAGCAGAGGGGAGCTGAAGGAGGCGCCATGAAATTGCCTTTTCAGCTAAGAACGGCCATTAATAGAGCTCCTCTTAACTCGAAATTTCTAGACGACGAGAGAAGAACTTTAGGCGTGAGGTTCGAGGTGGGTGCGCACCCATAGCCATATCCATTTCTCTACAAACTCTCTCTCTCCTCTCTCTCTAACTGGTATGGACCCTAAGAGATAGGAAGAGAGATGGATAATAGAGGATTGGGCTATGGTGTGGAGATGAAGTGAGATGAGATGAGAGGCTGTTATAATGTTTCAGTCTCGCAATTTCACAAACACTTCGTCAGATGGAGATGAAGTGAGATGAGATGAGATGAGATGCCCACATTTGTTTGAGATATTGTTGAATAATGAGGTATCCTACCTTTTGCTGTGAGCTTTTTTGCTTTTTTTTTTTTTTTTTCCCTTTTTCTTCCAACATTAAGGGAGATGGAGTGATGATTGTTGTTGATTTTCCTTTACTGATGCTGGAGACAAAAAGTGAAATAAACTAGATATTGCTCGGTTGTTTTATGCTGCTGTTTTTTTCTTTGCTTTTTCATGTAAGAAATTAACAAATTCTAACCCAACTAGAATTTAAAAATTTACAAATTCTTACAATCACGTTAAGAATGTAAGAAATTTATAAATTACTACAAGACGTTTACAAAATTAAAGAAATTAACAATTATTACCAAAAGAACATAAGAAATGTCAAATGCTTACATATTAATAGTACAATGTAAAACTGAAAGTAATTTTTTTTTTTGTTTTTCCATGTGGGTTGTCTTCTTCTTCTTCTTCTTCTTCTTCTTCCCTCAGTCGAACGTGAACGCAAACGGTTCTTAAGTTGCATTAACTTTAAGGATTTCCGATACATCGTGCGACATTCACTTTTTGTACGGCTTAAGCCATCGGCGAAAGGGGGCTAAAAATCAAAGGAAACAAGGCAATAAGTAAATTGCAGATCATAAGAAATTCTCAAATTCTTTCAAAACGTTTTAGATAAGGCAATAAATTAATAAATTCTAACCAAATAGGACATAACAAATTGACAAATTCTTACCAATCAAGTTTAAGAATGTAAGAAAATACAAATTATTACCAGACGTTTTAGAAAATATAAGAAATTAACAAATTATTACCAAAAAAAAACATACGAAGTTGTCAATTCTTACATATTTACTACAAAGTAAATCAAAACTGAAAGTAAAATTATTTTTTTTCATGTGGTTGTCTTTTTCTTTCTTCGTCCTCATCATCCCTCGGTCTCCTCTTTTTGCTTTCGGTTGGGTCGAACGTGAAGGCAAACAGTTCTTGAGCTGCATCAACTTGGAGGGATTTCCAATACATCGTGCGGCGCTCGCTTTTGTAGGGCTTAAGCACCGGCAAAAGGGGCTAAAAATCCAGGAAACAAGACTATAAGTTAATTGCAGATCATAAGAAATTTTCAAATTCTTACAAAATGTTTAGATAAGGTAATAAATTAACAAATTATAACCAACTAGAACATAAAAAATTGACAAATGCTTACCAATCAAGTTTAAGAATGTAAGGAATTTACAAATTATTGCAAGACGTTTAGAAAATGTAAGAAATTAGCAAATTATTACCAAATAAAACATAAGAAATTATAAAATTCTTACATATTTAATACAAAGTAAAATTGAAAGTAAAATAGTTTTTTTTCCAAGTGAATTGATATAACATAAGAAATTGCCAATTCTTACCAATCGAGTTGGAAAAGGTAAGAATTTGTCAATTTTTATCAAATTATTTTGGTATTCCTTACAGTAATTGTTTTATAAAAAAACGAAAAAAAAAAAA